>OY037008.1:52513559-53113559 GCA_955831195.1 Pilophorus perplexus
TACATAAGATTATTATATTATAATAATACGTCGCTTTTGAAGGATGTCAGGGGGTCGAATGAAATGTCGTTTTCTCAGTAATTTTGGGCATAGAATCCATTTGTGGGGCTTCTTATCTGTTCCAAAACTACACAGGTATACTTTCGTGAATTTCTAATTTTATTTTTTTTAAATAATTATTCAACGACCGACTTCCAAAACCAGACAGTGACGACGGCAGTTGACGAGTTTTGAAACTCAATTATTTTCCTTTTTGAGTTACCACTGGGTTTGTCATTCTGCTAGGTATAATATTTTGACCCCAAAAAATGTGCCCGACAATTAGTCGAGTCCCCAGTACCGAGTCGAGGAGAGCGGGCAGCTTTTTGGTCTTTAAAATGTATGTTTGGCGGTGTAATATGTATCTAAACGCAAAATTATTGGTACCGGACTGTTAGTACAAAGATGACCAAAAGCCATTATTTCGAATTTGAGAAGATTAATTAATAACAGATTATATTTTGTTTCAGTGAGTTGGATGACGAGAAAAGTCTGAAACCACAAAAAAATTGCTCCATGTAGCGTATCTGAGCTCGGAAAGCGGTAGATAGATTTAATCTCTCCATCCTATCGGGCCCAAAGTCGTTATCAAAATAAAATGTTGCTCGTCCAGCAAATGGAGAGCTCTCACAAATGCAAGACAGCCGGTTTGACGGCATGGGCTCAGATCCACCAGACACACAAAGATTTTCCGATCAAATAGGTATCTGGCCAGACCTACTAGCGCCTTATGCAGTTAATTAATTGGATTCATTTGACGTTTAAAAATAGGAAAGAAACAGTATTGTTCTTTCAAACATCATCGTAAATTCATGACGTTCAATTTCGTCCACATCTGCCACCATACTAGAAATTACCATACTTTTCGCTAGTAACGGAAAATAAACTGCATTTTTGACATAAAAACAACAACTCACTCTTGGAATGCCAACCTTGAAAGAACATGTGACACTCGAAAATGATCCTCAACTGCTTCCCCTCAGTCGGTGCAATTGGATTTGATATTAATACCCAAGGCCATGACCGTGTACATGAATATAATACAGATTGCTTGATGTACAAAGCACTTCCCGGGACTCGACCCCGTTGGTATTAAATGATGGTTGATTGTAGAGGGTGATGTCATAGGGAGTTACAAGAGTAATTCACAATCAGTTCGGAACATCCTACGGTCTGGGAACCGAACGTTGAATCGATTTGCACGTGAGAAGTTATGAAATTGTGATTTTTTTCCAAAGGCGAGATTCGGTCACGCAAAACAGGCTCGTCACGAGGAGAGCCGCTCAAATTTAAAACCGCGTGATGACTCGTATGGGAGGCAAATCCGAAGCTTAGCTCAGGCGTGATTGCAACATGTGATTTTCCTTTCCTCCTTTTCGGGACGGAAGAAGATCATATTATTATTATGATGATGATTAGGTACCTATCACATAATTCCTCTTATTGAATGTTACACATCATGGGATTTTGAATGTTATTATAAGACTTATAATAACTTAGTTATAATAACGAATTGTCCAAGCTGGAAAAACGTTTATACTACCTAAATATGTACTCGAAACAGGCGTCTAATACATAGTACGTGGGCAACTAACTACTAATGAGGCAAATCAGTAGCCCTCAAAAAAGTATTTGGACAATTAAATTCGATTTTTGTCATTACAGCAACTTAGTGCTAACACTGACATCTCTTGATCAATGAGATTTCCTCTTATGCACTGCTGAGCCGGTGTTTTTAAAAGACAATTTTACTATATTAAAGCCGTAAGTAGAGGAGTAGGAGGGTGACACGATTTTGGTCATTTTTATTACAGGGCACTTCTCGATGTCGGAAAAATCTGAAATTGGTTTTAAACAATCCAGTTTGGCGAGCATAGTGCGAGAAAAGTCTGAAACCACCAAAAAGTAGCTCCATGTGGCGTATCTGAGCCCTCAAAGTAGAAAAACTGGAAATTAACATTTTTCTAAAAAATTTGGAGAAAATACCAAAACTCCGTTTGGGCGAGTAGATGACGAGAAAAATCTGAAACCACCAAAAAGTAGCTCCATGTGGCGTATCTGAGCTCGAAAGTGGAGCGAAAATCAGGGTTAGGAGCAGTTGACTGGATGTTGAAGTTGCTGTGGGACGAGGGGTGTCTGAAGGCTATGCAGCTGACTCCTCCTCCCCTTAACGCCACCAACCCCCCACCCAACCTCCCTCCCACCACACGTCAGCCCCACAAAACTAAAATATTCGAAAAAACAATTTTTTCTTCACAGCGACCCAGACCCCCTCCCCCCCCCCCCCCCCCTCACCATTAAAAAAACACAATCCTATTACATTGGAGCTGCAAAATTTCTGATCTCTTCTCATATTATTTTGTAATGAAATACAGGATGACGGTGTTTTTAAGTCGTTTTCCAACACATTTTTTCACGCTGAATCCAAATTTGAAATCACATAAATTTCCAAAACACCGTCATCCCTGTATTAAAATTTCTGATCTCTTCTCATATTATTTTGTAATGAAATACAGGATGACGGTGGTTTTAAGTCGTTTTCCAACACATTTTTTCACGCTGAATCCAAATTTGAAATCACATAAATTTCCAAAACACCGTCATCCCTGTATTAGGTATATCGAAGCTCAAAAGTTAATGATCACGGGAAAACAAATTGTAGAGAAGTCACAGCTCTCAAACACTCGAGAAAAGGGGCGCGCCCCCTCAGGGCGGAACACGCGGCCCGCCAGGCCGCAACAAACGCCCCCTCTGGGCGGAAGGACGGTTTTTTTTTTTAAGAGCCCACATTTTCAACAACAACAAAAAACCCACAGGGTACTGCTTAGAGCCTTTGGCTAAAATTCAAGGAACATGAACATGCTTTGCCTAGTAACGTTGCCAAGCAGAAAGAAATAGACAATAATTGTCAAACCCTGATTCAGTAACTGTTATTGAATCAGGGTTTGACAAAAAATCCGGAAGCTACGGTACGTTTTCCTGTGGACGGTCACATGTTAGTGAACAAAATGATTTGATGTCATGCGCATAACTCAGCTTTCCGTACACACAAATTGGAGAAATGTACCTTGTCTAATAAATTCAGAGCTTTCCAACGAGTGGTGAACGATTTCTGTCCGATGAAAACTAAAGAAGTTCATTCCCCCAACAACGGCTCCGTTGTAAGCGGAAATCATTAGAAAATTTCGTCACCCATCGGCGTTCCCCGGTTTCGTCACCCGAAAATGTGACACTTTTTTGCCGTTTAGTAGAAGGCTAAAGCATGTTCCATGCTAAAACCGTTTCCGTCTATGGGGTGTGATTCCCGCTTGTATGGTAAGGTATATGGTTAACTACATTTTGACCGCTGCACTCGATACCCCCATATCCAAGTTCACAGGGAATCTCTCGCGTTGACGGCAGACAATCGGGCGTCAAGGTCGAGTTAAGGCTGAATTTAAGTGCGATTGACAGCAGTGGAATGATATGGTCGTGTCGGGTGAGCTTGATTGCCGTACATCAGTGAATTTGCGAAGGCCTTCCAATTGAGATTTCACGAGGTAAGGCCGTTTTGATTATAATTATGCTTCACCCTGTACCTACTTGAAATGCTGGAAATTAAATAATGAAAAAAAATGGGGTGTGGTTTTATGAAACCACGGTAAAAGTGAAACTTTTTTCCCACTAGTCTCTCCGGCTCGCTTCGCTCGCTCCCCTAGTGGGGTACGTAGCATCGATGGACACGTTTTTTATGTCTAGTCCCCCCCCCCCCACCCAATGTCCTACTCATTCACCTACCCTTGTATCTCTACCCACGGCTTCAATTTGGCGTTTTCTCAAATTGATTTCTAACGTGGTAACTGATAACAACATAACAAGCGGCATTGTTTACTGCATCCATTAATAACATCAATAAATATAAAATGGGGACATAATGACAAAGAATAAGTACGAAAGAAATGCGTGATAAATCGAAAGCTTTCCAAAGAATGGTGAACGATTTTTGTACGATTATAACTGGCGAAGATGAAGTTCCGTAGCAACGAATCGGTTGTAAGCGAAAATCAACGGTAGCGTGACGGGACAAGAAATGACACACAGACCAAAAAATTTGGGACGATGTAATAAAAGTTTCACTTTAAAAATCAGCAAACTTCTAGGAGCAATTCTGAGGACTTGAACCGGCAGAATTCCTACCGCCAATAAATCACTCATAAAATAGAAAATTCTTTTCAACAATCACCGTTCTGGAATGTTGTCAACAATAACACAACGCAATAACACTCAACAAGAATTAGGTGAAGTGACAACCTAATCTTCACAAATCCATACTCCCTTCGAATAACATTCGTGAAGGTCATTCTATCCAATAAAATTTATTGGTTTTATAGAATAACATCAGGCTATAAAGTGAGGGTGTAGTTAATCGATCAGTAGCTTCGAACACGTGTTGACCGGTTTTGGTTGTTAAACAGCCATCAGTAAAATGGAGAAATACGGTATTTTTTACATTATAATTTTATGATAGTTAAGTCATAACTCTGCATAACGTTGATGAACGTTCAACAAACCAAAACCATCGATGTAGGAAACTAAACGATGGTACAGTAAACGATGTGGTAAACTAAAGTACATCGATGACCAAAACCAGCATACGATCGTATAATAATTCGATAAACTCGAGTGGGTACCAGTTGTATAATATACATATTATGCGATCTCAGTTCTACCTGCGATCGACGCGACACGTTGCCTGGATTCAGTATGCGATCTCACTAATTCTTGGGAAATCGATAACTTGCTTATTCTCGTGGGTATACCCCTCGGTGCTAAGCGTACTGTAGGCCTACCACTTGTCCGAATAAGTCACAGAACCAACCTCGATCTCGTTTTTGATTATTAGCAGAAGTGTCCTCCTGTTTCAATTGAGAAAATGGACAGGAGGACACTCCTGCCAATAATCAAAGGCTGAGGGTGTTTAAATCAAGAAGCCCAACCTGAGATGATAGCTTTTCTCAATTGAGAAAAGGGACAGGAGGACACTTCACTTGTTAACAATGAAAACCCGACGCTCTAAAACGCCCGCATGCTTACAACATATAATATTCGATATTATCGAAGACATGGTCCTTGCACTCATGTGCCGTAATTCTGTTGACTTTCATACGGATTATCATCGTCGTGTGGTGTGTCTGAATCGGCATGCTGCTGAGTTTGGCGATTGGTGTTGAGATCGCTTCCAGACCTTTGAGATCGCATATTGGAAGTCGAAAGTGCGCTGAGATCGCATACTATGCGTATTGTATATTATACAACTGGTACCCACGAGCAGGCGCGACTGGTGATGGGCAAACAAGGGGGTGCAATCACGGATTCGTGATTATATTTTATGAAAATATTATTGCACCTAATACAGTTTGAAAATTAGGGTACATCCCTTATAAATTGTTCCCTATTTTTTCCATGATTTGGGTCAGATTTGATCCTGAATAAATCCCTCATTCCAAACGAAAATTCCCTGCCAACACTAAACGTGGTGGTGATAAAAGTTGGCCAATCACAGGAAGGGTGTGCAGTCCCCGAATCTGCACCACATTTCGTGATTTCTGCCTTCACACTTAGTTCGTTGTTCCATAAGGTCCATGCAAAAAAATCGCCTCAAGAGGTGCAGTGCTCTCAAAAATGGAGGATGAATCCGTTATCATTGTACTATCAACACAGGCTTTTCAGACATTCCGCGAACTATGTAAGGTCTATAATTTGGTTGTAGACCTTACGTAGATATTCGAGCCAAGGAGTTTTGATTCATTTTTAGGTAGGTAACTAATTAGGTAGGTAATAGGTAGCCCCCCCTCACGCCCTTCTGCATCGAGGGGGTGTAGTTGCGACGCTGCCTCCCTCACGAGTCGCGCCTGCCCTCGAGTGTATCAAATAATTTGATACACTCGAGTCAGTAATCATTACTGAATCGCTTCGCTCAGCCATTTGCCATTTGCAGCCAATCCTGTCCAGGTGGTGGTGAAAATACCCATCATACCAGGGGATAAATTCTGCACAATTTATTTGAAATCAGTTAGGAATTAAGTAGTCACCCAATTCTCAAAAACACAGCCAGCTTTGGCTCGCAACGGGGTTCCAAGGCTTGCAAAGCTGGTACCTCTACACGCTGGCAACAATTTTGTGCTCGAGAGTCGACCACCGTTGTGGTTCACTATTCTTGGAGTAATACGCCTATGTAATCGCGACGGGAGTCGACGACTCCGATCGGCCTCAAAATTTGACATTATCCGTTTCAAGAGGTCTAGATTCCAAAACCGACATGTCCGTCCGCCGACCCGGGCCGTTTTGGGCAGTAGGATTTTTTTTTTAAATCTGAAATTTTGACAAAATACTCGGTTTACTGTCTAGTTGGGCCCGCAAGGTCTTCAGCCCGATCGCCCAAACCCGTCGGGCGCTATGGGGATACGGGAGCGTTTTTTGAAGGTTTTCGGCTATGGGGTCGAGTTAGGTGTCGTTTTCAAAGTATTTTTGGACGTTGAATCCATTTTTGGGGGTCCCTGAACGATCAGATTTCACTGTGGAGATCTATAGAGCTTTCATTGGGCTACAAATGGAAGTTTTGAAGGATCCCAGAAGGCCAAATAATTTTCGGAGTGGAAAAAATTAAAAAAAAAAAAAAAATTCTTAGTGACACATATTTAATTATTGTACAACCTATATCAAAGAATAATCAACCCTCGTGTAAAATTTGCACTTTTTTCCTGTTTCCAAACAAGAAAGTCGATTGCCGTTTTATGGGACCCAAGCCCGAAAAATGACCAAAAATCGATTAAAAAAAAGTTTTTAAATACTAGACTCAATTCTGGATAAAATGATACATTGTAAATTATATTTATAATGTATAATATTATTTTACACCTCAAGCTAAGTATTTTTACCGAGGGTTTGAAATGAAGTCTTCTGCCAGAACGCCCGCCGGACGTGGACATAAATTGTCAAAGAAAGTTTGTGTATTTCTGCATGTCAACAATATCAAACTGGAAGTACAACGCATTTAATGCGTTGTACTATGACGATACTTTATCGTAATAGTCTCCCATATAATGCGAAATGTTCTCTTCCGAGGAACTTGCCGCAGAATGTAGGTACGGATTCGGATAACGTATCACGATGGGCCATGTCGATGAAAGGATATTCCTAATTTGGGGCATGATGGAGAACTGAAGAAAACTCGAGAGAATAAACAAGGAACCTGAAATAAATACATAGTCCCTTAACTCAATCGGAAAAGGGAGTGGATCGCAATGCCCCGTCTGCATAAAAATACAGTACACGCCGCTTATTGTGGCCACGTTGGGATCAAGCAAAACCGACTACAATAAGCGAACTGCACATTAAGCGAAATGGGTTGAATCCAATCAAAATCATTCAAAAAATATATGTACTCACATACATATAAGGCATTTATTATACACATAATAAGTTATACTTGTCAAGCTTATGTACAATGACTTGAAATAACGTGAGATAAATAACAATAATTGTTATTTCTCTCACGTTATTTCACAATTATTGTGAACAATTTATACATTATACATAAATCATCATTTAATGATCGAGCCCTTCAGGTCCTGAAGAGAGGAATTTAACACCGAGCTAAAGAATTCTCCGACTTCGAGCGATATGTCTGTCGAGTAATTGAGTCATCGAAGACCCAGACCACAATAATCAATTATTGATACATTTTTTTCCACCAACAGCTCTTAAACTATACGTACATGTATAAATTGTTCACAATAATTGTGAAATAACGTGAGAGAAATAACAATTATTGTTATTTATCTCACGTTATTTCAAGTCATTGTACATAAGCTTAACAAGCATAACTTATTATGTGTATAATAAATGCCTTATATGTATGTGAGTACATATATTTTTTGAATGATTTTGATTGGATTCAACCCATTTCGCTTAATGTGGCAGTTCGCTTGTGGCGCTTAATGTGGCGAAATTTTCGCTACTCGGAGGCTCGTCCTCATCGCTGGGCTGCTCATCATTGAGTTGTTTTGCTCTTTTCTTTTCTCGCTGGATGGATGAACAAATTTCGTCCTCAGTGAGCCTAACGCCAACAATTTTGCTCCCCGACCTCTCGGCTTTCGCCACAATAACCGAAATGACTGACACAATAAACAGATTTTTTTCTCCGTTGAATATACGTGTTGAACCGTTCCGGGCCTTTTCTGCCATTATAAGCGGATTTCTCTACTAACCGGTGACACACTAAGCGGCGTCTACTATATATTCATGGGGATCTTTTTTTGCGTGTATTATATAGACATAATATGAAACCCTCCCAATCTCAAGAGTTCGTTCGTTAAAAATTTGGTAAGGTTGGGACTGTAAACAGCGAAGATGCAGAGTTGCGCCAAATTGAATAGGAGGGACTCGAACTTTCGTCGTCAGTTTCATCCTTGGCACCCTCTTGTTCCCGAAAAAAATGAAAGTGTTTCTAAGCCGGATTTTCCTCGTTTCGTATTCTACGTTGAGGGTAAATTACAGAGGAATTGATTCAAGAAGATTCGTTGACCTGGAAACTTCTCCAATACATCCGGGTCATTAATAAGTAAAATCAACTCATGGGGGAGCTTTCGTGTTTGTTCGGCCCGAAGTGGTATCTGTTTTGAATCTCCACATCCAGACTGAGTCACACCATCGCGTCACTAAACCATTTCCAGGATCTTCGGTAACGATCTTGAATCTCAATCAACACGTCGGGAGAGCACCTCTTTATTTGTTCTTGGCCCGAGATTCAAATCCCAATACAATAGCCATAAATCTGTAAACAACGCAGAGTAATATCAGATTCTGTTTGGTTTTTGCTCCTCGATCTTACATCAGCCAAGTTCAAGGCCTTGGTCTTTACATCTTTAGCATTATCGCCGCCAAGTTCATGTTCTATTTGATGAGGAGGTAGGTAATTATGGGATAATAGGAGAGATACAAGTATTGCCGTGTTTCTGAACAAAAACGTTGCAAAATGGGCCAAGGAACTAGGTCAGAGAAATGGGAAAATTCGGCCGAACATAGTTGAACTAGTAATGAACAAAGTACTCAGTACAGTTAGCACTGAGAAATTAGGTGTCTGAGCAGAGGAATCACTAGTGAATATTAAACGCCAAATTTTGGCGTTTTGAATTTTCCCGCTGAGGCACTTTTACTAATCCGCCAGAGTGCGCTAGCATAAGAAGGGAACGACGGGAATCTGCCAGAGGTGACAGCGGAAATGGCGGCCATGTAGCAGCCAATGAGTGAGTAGCGCCACTTTTCCCTCCAGATTCAAAGTTGAAATTTTGGAAAGTGCCCTGGAAATTTGTATTACACCGTAGGAGCCCAAAACTCACTGCTATGCCTTCAAATTATGAATTTATTCCAGAAAAAAGTATTAGTCGACGTTCGGCTCCCGGGCCCATTAATTTAAGCCTGCACACGCTTTAGCCATCGATTCCCCGCTCAAAAATGTGGCCTAAATTGCTTGAATAGGCCACATTTTCCTTAAGGAAAGGAGCTTGAGTTCGCTAAGAAAGAAATAGAGTTATTGTTTCTCACCACTATGCTTCAAGTGAACTAAATCCGATCTACCAAGACTTGATCCAACTTGGTCCAAGAGACAAGCTACTTGAGAAAAGCTTGACTCACGGAACAGTCTGCGTAATGTCGATGAGCCAGCTATAAGTCTGATTCAAGACATTATGCTACACTCGGCCTTCGAATCGGCCCGACCCGATGGCAAAAAGATAATCTACGACAGACTACAAAAAATATGAATAATGCCACC
The DNA here is from genome assembly GCA_955831195.1 of Pilophorus perplexus. Classification (NCBI taxonomy): domain Eukaryota; kingdom Metazoa; phylum Arthropoda; class Insecta; order Hemiptera; family Miridae; genus Pilophorus; species Pilophorus perplexus. Next base: position 52,523,413 of record OY037008.1, read on the forward strand.
GCAGGAACGTGACGTGCGGAAGAGGCAACCGAATAAAAAATAACTCCCATAATAATCATCAGGCAGAAATAAAAGGGCGAATGGGGAATTTCGAGGTTCTCACAGGAACAAGACCATGCTAAAAAATCTTGTTTTCTAAATCAATAGAAATTTGGATATTATTTGAACAAGTTTCTTATTATTTTCATTTTAAAAGTGTCATAACATTACAAAATTGGCTTAAATGAAAAAAAAAAAAAAAAAAAAGGAGTTTCAACGTAGTTTTGAACGTTGGTGCAAACGTGCAGAGTTTGACGTTTCGCACCCGAGACCGAAAAATGGTTACGTTTCACACCCAGGTTTCGCTCGTCGATTCAAAAGTGAAACGTAGCGTTCACACCCCTGTTAGCGTTCACACCCAAAGAAAGTTGAAAATGTCTACTGTTAGGTTTCACACCTTCCGACCACATAATATGTGGTGCTACATATTATGTAGGTGCTGTTAACACCTTCCTACCACAAGTTTCCCTTCCCACTTCACAGACTTAGGACTGTCTCCATAGATTGGAGATCAACAGATGTCAAGGGATGAAAAATACTTAATACTTAGCTCGTCGTCACCTTCGAAGTAAAGCCGGAGTTTGACGACAGCTTTTTTACGAACTTATACGTGCTTAGCGCCTCTATCGCATGCCCCTTGGATTCTAATACGCTGGCTTTGGCAACTTGACTTCTGCGTGAAAACCGTAGGTGTTGTATTTTTGATGATTTCATACCTAATTCTTAAAAAAAAAAAAACCCTAATTCATAAAATGATGAAAAATTACATTTCATTACATGAAATTAACATCACGGTACATTACACTATGTCATATGGATGTTGTTCGGTGTGAACATTAACACACCAAAAACGAAGGAGCTTTACGTTTCTCACCCGTGCTCTCCAACTTTTGACGAGCAGGGTTTGAACGCTAACTCACTCCAGCTGTTGGCTTTCGCACCCGAGTTTTCGGCTCGGCGGGTGTCAAACGTAACCCTCCCCAAACGTGATACGGCTAAGTCGTCGCAATAAGTATTGTTGCTTTGAGACCTTCGATTTGCAAAATTTTCAGAAACATCGACGTAAAAAGTCTTGTTCAAAAAAGAACAATGGTGAAATTCCCTAAATTGTCCTTTCAGTAGATCATTGTATATGCATTTTTCTGTTTTGGTTTATTATTCTTGGAATAATACACCTATGTTTTCGCGACGGGAGTCGACGACTCCGATCGGCCTCAAAATTTGACATTATCCGTTTCAAGTGGTCTAGATTCCAAAACCGAAATGTCCGTCCGCCATCCGCCGTACGCCGTACGCCGTCCGCCGTCCAGGCCGTTTTGGGCAGTAGGAATTTTTAAAAAATCTGAAATGTTGACAAAATACTCGGTTTACCATCTAGTTGTGGCCGCAAGGTTTTCAGCCCGATCGCCCAAACCCGTGGGTCGCTATGGGGCTAAAATGGGGTTACAGAAGGGGGTTTTTGAAGGCTTTCGGCTATGGGATCGAGTCAGGTGTCGTTTTCGAAGTATTTTTGGACGTAGAATCCATTTTTTGGGGTCCCGCAGCGATCCGATTTCACTATTGCGATCTATAGGGCTTTCATGGGGCTACAATTGGGATTTTTGAAAGATCCCAGGAGGTCAAATATTTTTCAAGTAAAAAACAAAACAAAATTTGAAAAAAATAAACATTTTTGGAAAAAACAAAATCAAAAAAATCTTTTTTGAAAAAAAAATTAAAAAACATTTTTTTCAAATTTTTTCATTAACAGAACTAAATTTCTGCACAAGTAACCTATATCAAAGAATAATAAAACCTTGTGTAAAATTTGCAGCGTTTTATTTTTATTTTTTATTCTTTGCAATTCCCTGAATTGTCTATTCAGTAGATAATTTTATGCAGTTGTACATTTTCCGTGACGTCACTTAATTCCTTGTATGAGGGGGCAGGCTGTCGCTGTCGTCACTTAATTTTTTCTTCCCTCCCCCTTTCTGGCTAAACTACCCGGAATTCCGAGCTGAACATTGGCATGCTGACATTTCAATCAATGCAGAGGACAAAGAGGTGCTTTTCAGCAAAATTGCCAAAATTGCGAATTGCCATAGATGAGTTGACTTTTCATTTTGGCTACTCTATTGTTTGAAACTTATTCCCAGCTTGGAACACTAGAATTTAGTAGACAACGTCCCTCCTTTGTGACAAGACAGGTAACATGTTATAAACAGCAGTCAACAGCTTGTAGCTTGTGCAAAAATTTGAATGAACTCACCAGCACATCTTATGAGAGAAAAGATCGAGGGGAGCTCAGGTCTTGAGAGAACTCACAGTTAACCTTAGGCGACAATACGTCGATAAAGAGAAGATCAATGGTTATTAATAGAATTTAACACCACTAAGAGCCCGTAAGGAGATCCCTGAGAATATTAAAATGACGTCCGCAAATTCCGTCAATGATTTGGAAGGATTTCCAATCACGAGAAAGGACTAGGCCGAGCGGAAGGAAGGAGAGAGTACGGAAAACTATCGTTATTTACAAATGGATTCGGTTGGATTATCTTCGAGATTGACGTTGAATAAAGTCAATCTTTCAAGAGAAATCGCGATCGATTATCAACCAGGGCGACGTGTGGGTGAAATGAGGCTCGTAGGAGGTTCAGCTAAACCTACGTCAAATGGCCCGAATTGCTTCAAACTTGAAAACCGCAACAATACGATGAGTCACGAATGGCTAATAAGTAGCTGCTCTAACGACTTTCTATATTAACCTAACTGTATAATCTGAAATCAGATTCCAGTAATAAGCTCCTTGATTTTTTCCGGGAAAAATTACGATCCTTCAAAATTAACGAAAACTGGTCAACATCGCAAACAAATTGAAGAGTCCAGGGGAAAAACCCCGTCATCGACATTTTGGGGTGAATCAGGTACGAAGTGGTTTCTAAAGGATTTTGAGGCGTAGAATCCGGCGAAGCCATCGGTTTTGGAGAATAACCACATCATCTCAGCGAAATATTGGGTTGAATATTAGCAGTACTGGGGAAAAACCCCGTCATCGACAGCGCGTGCAGGGAAGAACCCCGTCATTGCAGTTTAAAAGGCCCCAACCATCGCTGCAGCGTGCGCTCCTCCTTATCTCATCATCTTGTGTGTTGCCGTTTTGGGCAGTAGGAATTGTTTTTTAAATCTGAAATTTTGACAAAATACTCGGTTTACCATCTAGTCGTTCCCGCAAGGTTTTCAGTCCGATCGCCCAAACCCGTGGGGCGCTTTGGGGCTAAAATGGGGCTATGAGAGGGGGTTTTTGAAGGCTTTTAGCTATGGGGTCGAGTTAGGTGTCGTTTTCGAAGTCCCGGAACGATCCGATTTCACTGTGGCGATCTATAGGGCTTTCATGGTAGGAACTACTAAAAATGGGATTTTTTAAGGATCCCAGGAGGTTAAATATTTTTCGAGTAAAAAAAAATTTTTGAAAAATTTTTTTGAAAAAAGAAAATCCAAAAAACTTTTTTTTTTCCAAAATTTTTTCCATTGACACAGAAATAATTTTTGCACAAGTAACCTATATCAAAGAATAATAAACCCTTGAGTAAAATTTGCAGCGTTTTTGAATCGTAGTTTTCGTTCGTAAAAACCTTTTTTTTTTGTAAATATTTTGTAAAACCTAATAAACAGTGTACAAATTGTACAAAGCAATTTTTTTTTTGGTATTTTGTGGATATTAACATACGTTTTGCATTCTTCAAAATACTTTATTCTCTCCATTGTTTGGTTTAGGAGTAAAAGAGGGTTAAAATTCGCATTATAAGTTCAGAATTATGTATAAAATATCATTTAATAGTTTGAAAAATGGTTATTCGGGAAACATATTGTGAATCTGCATAGTTGATGGTTCAAATAAAACATTTTTTGTATTTTTAAAATCGTTTTTGAAGTTTCTGTTAGTTGGTAAACTTTAAAATTCATTTTTCTCAAAATCAGCTTTGTATCAATGACGGGGTTTTTCCCCTGGACTCTTCAATTGTTTCCCTTATTTATAGGGCCTTAGGAAAAATGAAATATTTGATTCCAGGGCATGAGGGTAGGACGTGACGTTCTATTGCTTCCGAGTCTGCGAAGCAGCGCAAGCCTTGTGTTCACTTTCGGGAGAAAAAAAATTTTTGTTGTCTGAATTCAAAATTTCCACTCGCATTTTGCGTTTCATAGCCTACTGAACAAATTTAGTTCCGTGTCTGTCAGTCTGTCCGCATTTCCTTGTTACAGCCATAATTTCCACAATTTTGAATGAATTTAGCTCAAATTTTGAGGGATTATGCGGATAAGGCTCCTTGAGGTCCCTTACGAATTTCATCACAATTGAATCAGCGGTACGCTCTGCGCATGCGCTAACGTGAAATTCTTGAAACAGGCATAACTTTCTCAATTTTGATCGGATTTCAATCAAATTTTCAGGAATTATGTGCGTATAGCTCTAGATGGTACCCTGTCAGTTTCATCACGATTGAATCAGCGGTACGCTCAGCGCATGCGCGAACGTAATTTCCTTGCCACAGCCATAACTCCTACAATTTTGATCGGATTTCAATCAAATTTTCAGGAATTGTGTGGGTATAGCCCTAGATGGTCCCCTATCAGTTTCATTAAGATTGAATCAGTGGTACTCCCTGCGCATGCGCGAACGTAATTTTCTTGTTACAGTTGTTACGTTCATTTTGAACTTGGCACGAGGAAGCTCATGGGCCATTGCCTTGGCATTTTATTTTGACTCTGTCTGTCTTCTCACTTTCAAACCCTCCTATCCACTCAGTATGATTTTTGCACTCGGTCCACAGACGTTAGTTATTCGGAAGAAATGCTCAGGACATACCGCGAGTTGTTCAATTTCATTCAAACTCCCACTGACACCGCGGAGTTGCTTTTTCATATATATAATCCAACTCATGAATGGATGTTGTTCAGTTTCGCAACAGTGTTGCCAAAACACGTTTTTAGGGAAGGGGACTTTTTATAGGGGAAAACGAATATTATTCCCAGTGAATTCCGATTGCAATCGACAAACCCTCCTGAAATAAACCAAAACAATAGGAGATAGAGCAATCATTGCTCTAAGATAATATCTATCAATGGTCAAAAACCCTACGATTATATTATACCATTATATTAGACTATTATATTAGACCATTATGCTGGAAGTAACAGGGAAGAAAAAGAAAAGGGAATTGTCTGTGAGGGAATTTTTACTGGCAACTAGCGCTCTCCTTACATGCGTGTTGCCAGGTTGTTTTGGTAGATTTTGCCAACACTTTTGCCACCATTTGTTTTGTTCGAGTTCAGTCGTGATAATTTTCTAGTCGTTGAATTGTTTATTGTGTGCGTGATTTTCGATAGATGAATACTGTTACCCGTCGCAAGAACATTGCCTTCGGCACTCCACCCTTGGAAGACAGATTGGAAATGAAACGCATGGGCCTTATGTACGTGGAAACCTATAGGTACGTGGAAAGTGGGTTGGTTGTATTTTTCTTTTGAAATAAGACTTCTTGCAAAAGGTTCCCGGTCAGCAGACCCACTATGTTGTCATTCCACTCCGTTGCCGAGCTTTCGGAGTGGAATCTTTCGTTGACCCTCACCCTGATCCTGTTGACAACATACCTACTGCACCTTGGGTCGATCATCATAACATCAGCAGACCCACTAGGGCTATACATATTGTTCGGGTGTGTATTAACTTGGTAATACGGGTATGTTATACGGCAGTACAGAGGTATTATGCTGTGTAACCCCCTCTTGCATGTAGCATGAGCCGCCAGTATCCTGACCAGTGAGTATAGAATATAATAGAGCGGCCCATGGAGGAATTGAGGAGAGCTCACTCTGTGTTAAACGGCGTGCCCAAAACGCCAACTCAGTGATGGAACGGCGGGGGGGAATGCGACTGCAGCGCGACCCCTACGAGACGTAGTGAACTTTGAAGGTGGTAAGTTACCAAAACTGAACCAGAAGATGGCGCCCCTGCGAATTCCATCCAGAATTCCGTCATTTGCATTCACAGTGTACACTACTACGCAATCAATTTCGTTATTCAGATATGGTTCCTTTAATTTTTCCTTTAATTTAATTGTAGTAGCACAACAGTGGAAGATAAATCCGTGTAGTGAGGTATTTGGGGCTTTCCTTCGTAAGAAGGGCTAGTGGCTCACTCTAGTCGGGTTTGAAGGTACTATGTGTAGTTCACTACGTTCCGTAGGGATAGCGCCACCGTCGACTACGGCACATGAAGTCCTATTTAGTGAACTCTCCTCTCTATTCCTCCATGAGAGCGGCCCTCCGAGCCCGAACGATGTGTCAAGCTTCCCCCACCCTCTGGTCACCCAACTTTCTTTGGCCCCGTCGCCTGCTACCCGACGGCGATGGCACGTCCTCCAATTTTGCTTCGTTTGGTCGATTTGGATGCAATTTGAAAGATCCAGATAATCTGCAGACACATTTCACATTTGGATCTCATCATGTGAATGTGTTCATGGACCCGTGCCATATGTTGAAACTGGTTCGCAATTCGCTCCATAATTTGAAAGAACTTGTGGATTCAGATGGGCGACTGATTAGTTGAATATTCTTAGAAAAACTATTGAGTCTGCAAGAAAGTGAAGGACTGAATTTGGGTAACAAACTTAAAAAGCAACATGTTAACTTCAAAAACCAAAAAATGCCTTAATTTTCAAGTTGGCCGCCCAACTGTTGAGTACGAGTGTCGCAGATGCATTAAAATATTGTCTGATAAAAAAAATCCCTGGTTTTCAGCAGTGTGAGGGTGCAATCGAATTCATCAAAATGTTTAATGATTTCGTTGGTTTTCGGTGGCCTCTGTCATTCAGAGTTGGGCAAAAACCAACTGCAACTAACAACTACAACTAAATTATTCGAACTAAACCTCAACTACAACTAAAAGTTTAGTTGTTAGTTGAAAGGCTCAACTAAAATTTTCAACTAAATTAGTTGTAGTTGTGAGTGCAACTACAACTAAACTAGTTGTAGTTGTGAGTGCAACTACAACTAATTTAGTTGAGAAAGTTAGTTGAGACCTTCAACTAAAACTTTAGTTGTTAACTGTAGTTGTACGTATAACAACTAACCACGAACAACTAAAAAAAGTGAACAAAAATTTTGAAAAAAAAAATTCCAAAAAATTTTTCAAAAATGTTTTCAAAAAATTTTTTAAAAATGTCTTCAAAAAATTTTCAAAAAATTTTTTTCGGAAAATTTTTTTTTCAAAATTTTTTTTTGAAAACTTGTTTTGAAAAAAAAAATTGTTTTTGAAAAAAAAATTCTCCGAAAAAAAAATTTTTGAAAAAAATTTCGACAAAAATTTTTTATTTCAAAATTTTTGTTTACTTTTTTTTTTAGTTGTTAGTTGTTAGTTGTTATACATACAACTACAGTTAACAACTAAAGTTTTAGTTGAAGGTCTCAACCAACTTTTTCAACTAAATTAGTTGTAGTTGCACTCACAACTACAACTAGTTTAGTTGTAGTTGCACTCACAACTACAACTAATTTAGTTGAAAAATTTAGTTGAGCCTTTCAACTAAACAACTAAACTTTTAGTTGTTAGTTGAAGCTCAACTAACAACTAATAGTTGTTAGTTGAAAATTTAGTTGAACTAAATTTTAGTTGAACTAAGCCCAACTCTGCTGTCATTATTCAATAGTTCCAATGTTACTGGGTTGAGTTCAATAAGGCCAATCAAAACCAAAGCCGTTTTATCCTTAAGCATTTTAAACAGGATACTCTTACTACTATCAATGATTTTTCTGTACCTGCGGACTTCATCGTGGGCTTCACTGATACTGAGGTTGAGGATTACTCTGGTAAAGTTCGATATGGCGCTATCCAGTTTGTACGATCTGGATGTTTGCACCTTGAATAGCCGTCGGATTTTTCCCACAGTCCTTGATAGCGGGTAGGATTTCATGTACTTATGCTCCATCCTCCGGAGATTGGCCTTATTGAACTCAACCCAGTAACATTGGAACTTTTAATGATTTATTTGACGTCCTGAGTCCAAGAAGTATTAGAGAGAAGCGTTTGAAACAGGCAATTCTCAAAAACAATGAAGTAGCTGTTTTTGCCGTGCTCAACAAGGCCAAAGCTTACATAATATGTAAGATATTTCAGACCACATAATATGTGGTCCGAAAGAAAAAAGTGGTAAACTGGTTCTTAACGGCTCCCGCAAAACTGGCAATCCGCAACCATAAGAATTGGTTGATTGAGAGCATTGGCAAGGCCTACTTCACTATCAGAATCAAAAAGCACCTCTGGGACCAGAATCAGAAAATCGAGGAACAACGTGTGAGGCAAAAGCTCAAGAAAATTATTCATTTCAAGGGACAGTAAAAAGCATTTTCGCAGATTATTAATTAGTATTAGTATTATTTCTCAATAAACGTATCATAACGTAAATTTTTGTGTTATCAACCGAGTGATTGAGTGAATTCTTCCCCATGTCATCATTTCCGAAGATGAATTTTGATGTTTCGATCACATAACTCTGTTTCAATTGATTCTGTTCATTGTTTGAAACATAAATAAAATAATAATAAACAGGGTCGTAGCCGAGCTTGTGCTCCAAGTCAAAAAACAGTTGCGAGATTCTTCTTTTCCCATGTTTTTTACCCTTCCTCGGGCTAGGTAACCACAGTAACTGTTAATCAGGTACTATATACTCGTGAGCAGCATTACAAAATTATCCCAAATAAAAATATAAAAAAATCTGGATGAAAATTGAGGCTATCAGCGAGATTTTACGGGCGCAATAGTACTGTAGTAGCGCTCCGCAGGGCGGGGTTGGGTGACCAAGGGGTTGGGGGGTCAGAGCACACTTTCGGCTCGGTGGCTTGCCCGTGAAGGGCCGCTCTATTATATTCTATACTCAGTGATCCTGACAAGGATACTTAGTATCAGGTACTGGAAAAAGCTGTCACAACCCATCTCTACCTGTAATCCTGCACGACGTGCCCCACCAGGCCCCAGGACCACCCTGTGGGAAGCCTCCTGAAGCCCCTTAGCAAGCCGATTATTCGACGATTGATTCAACAGCGAAGGGAGGAACCGCTTCTACGGGATTCAGTACTAATTGGTTTGCCATCCAACCATGAATGCTCCCCTCTCGCACTATAGACATCATATAACTCGGCCCCACTCTCCCGTTAAACTATTGACACTATTCAATGTGCCCTCCGTCTCCGACCAATCCTCTTCTCTTCACAATAACGCGTCACAAAGAGGATCACTTTTCATCAACGCCACTCGCTGTTACAGGCAAAATTGGTTTCGTCACAGATTTGATGGGAACTGTGGCTTATAAAAATCAAAAAAGAGCCAATGAAATACCGACGCTACTTTTAGGTACAGAGCTGCTGGGCCTAACTTGATTGGATAAATTTTACGAGTGAAGTAAAATCAGTAGACCCATTTTGCAGCCCTCCACACCCCCCCCCCCCCCCCCTTCAGAGTGTTTGTGCAGAAATTTAATTATGTCCCTCATCTCACAGCCGGGTATCCTTCGCTGATCGTTTAAATACAATGTCAAACGTGTGCAGTGACTTTTTGATTGGACCCACCGTCGGCAGCTGCCCAGACCCTCTATTGGCGACACTTCGCTTGTATGAGCCGGGAGAATGAGTCACCACTCGAAAACGAAGAAAAACTGTGTATTCCGTTGTAAAACAGAAGGTAAACTCAAAGTTTCAACCAGCGCGCCTTGGAGCGTTTAAAAAAACGCCGCAAATTTTACGCAAGGGTTTATAATAAACTTAGATTAATAATTCAATAAATAATTAATAAAACAAAGATTAATAATTAATCTTTGGTATACCAAAGAATAATAAACCCTTTATAAAGGTTACTTGCGCAAAAATTCATTCTGTGTCAATGAGAAAAATTTTGAATAAAAGAATATATTTTTAAAAAACTTTCTAATTTTTTAAATTTTTTTTTAAACTCAGAAAATATGATCCTTCAAAATCCAATTCATTTGTACCCCATGAAAGCCCTATAGATCCCTACAGTGAAATCAGATCGTTCTGGGCCCACAAAAATGGATTCTACATCAAAAAATACTTCGAAAACGACAATTAACTCGGCCTCCGTAGTGACTACATAGTTTCATCAAGCTATAATTTCAAACATTTGGTTTAAAGTTAAACAAAATACGATTATTTACTCGAAGGTTGGTCTTTATTCCGAATGCAGGTTCTTCGCCGGGTATACGAGCTGGTACGTCAATCAGAAAATACGGTACGACGAAGAGAAGGACAGCGTAATGACGAAAAACATGCTGGAACTTGAGCACCTTTTGGCGGCATTTGGGAGGAAATAAGAGGCGTTTGTCCCCGGAAGGTCGTTGATGTATTCGAGATCCGCCGGGTCGTCAATCATCGCGCACAGATGAGGATACGTTGAATTCTTATTGCAGCGGAAATGTTTTGGGCAATTGCTACAAGGCTCTCCTTTTGTGTAGATAGCCATCAGCGAGTTATTTAACTTCTCGGGGGCCCAGTAGGTATTGATATACCACCACAACCGCTCCACCACATAAATACCAGCGCCCATGTATCGTTGATCGGACATTATTGTGAAAATGTAAAATTCCAGATCGTGCTCCTTCGCAATAAGGATATTCATAGCGTCTACCTCTTCGGGTTTAGGTTGAGGGTCACTGGCCACTAGCCGATTGAATACATGTATTAAGCCTTTAGCTGATTTATCACTTAATTCTGTCTTTCTCTCTCGATCAGCGAGCGGAGTCGTCCAGGAGCTTTGTGCAAGCGTAGCCGGCGGTTGTAGTACTGGGCTTTTATTGCACGGGTCTTCGTCTTCTGAGCATGCTCGAGCCCACACTTTTGCCTGATGTGCTAACGTGGGATGCCAGACCAGCTGCTTCATGTTCGAGCATGAAGGTAACTCACCAACAGTACCAGCAGCAACCCGATCGCGGAATGAGTTTGCCAAAGCGAGCCAGCGAGCTGAGTAGTTCTTTTGTGCAGCCAAGTCATCTAGAAGGCACCGCCTTGGTATTTGACCTACTTCTTCCATACACACGGTATTATATTGGTCACTGTCGACATTACATCGGAGATTTTGTTCACACCAGTTAACGATGCAGAGCGCAACTCCACAACACATACTCAACGCCAAAATCGATTTTCCCGACATTTTTCATCGACCGAACGTTACTCGGCGAAATTTGGACACCGGAAAATTTTGAATGACGTGGAAAACTCAAGATGATATTGTTGTAAGCACATTATGAAATCTCTTCAAATTAACAATCACTGGAGTAAACATTCAGTTGTTGGTTGGGGAACGGGGTCAGATGACGAATTTTTTTTTTTTTTTAATTGTATTTATTTATTTTTTATTTTTTGCTGTGGGCTAGGTTTTGAACGTAGATTGAAAACTGCAAAATTATCATTGCCGCAAAAATAAATAAAAAAGTTTGATGAAGGACCTACATCGAACATATTTTTCTAGTACCTACATTGTAGGTAATTGTACAAAAATCAATTCTGTCATTAAAACTCGCTGCAAATTTTACACTAGGGTTTATTATTCTTTGATATAGGTTACATGTGCAGGAATTTAATTCTGTGACAATGAAAAAAATTTTTGAAAAGCATTTTTTTTTTATTAGGTAGGTAGGTACCTACCTATTATTACTGCTTCCGAGTCTGCGAAGCAGCGGAAGCCTTGTGTTCACTTTCGGGAGAAAAAAAATTTTTGTTGTCCTAATTCAAAATTTCCACTCGCATTTTGCGTTTCATAGCCTACTGAACAAATTTGGTTCCGTGTCTGTCGGTCTGTGGGTCTGTCGGTCTGTCCGCATTTCCTTGTTACAGCCATAATTTCCACAATTTTGAATGAATTTAGCTCAAATTTTGAGGGATTATGCGGATAAGGCTCCTTGAGGTCCCATACGAATGTCATCACAATAGAATCACCGGTACGCTCTGCGCATCTAACGTGAAATTCTTGAAACAGGCATAACTTTCTCAATTTTGATCGGATTTCAATCAAATTTTCAGGAATTGTGTGCGTATAGCTCTAGATGGTACCCTGTCAGTTTCATCACGATTGAATCAGCGGTACGCTCAGCGCATGCGCGAACGTAATTTCCTTGCCGCAGCCATAACTCCTACAATTTTGATCGGATTTCAATCAAATTTTCAGGAATTGTGTGGGTATAGCCCTAAATGGTTCCCTATCAGTTTCATCACGATTGAATCAGTGGTACTCCCTGCGCATGCGCGAACGTAATTTTCTTGTTACAGTTGTTACGTTCATTTTGAACTTGGCACGAGGAAGCTCATGTGCCATTGCCTTGGCAGTGTATTTTTCGTTGGTATCGGATTCCCGCAAAATTTCACGTCCGGTAAGCCTACTGAACGCAATTTTCGACGCGCGCAAATTTTTGCAACAATTCCTATCTTTGTTGTTTACAGTCCGATTGAAATGGCGTTTTCACCGTCCCCTTCTCTTCGATCCAAATTTTGATACCTACTACATTTCGAACGAATGAATTCCAACGATCGGGAAGTTTTGGTGACGAGGTCAAGTTGAAAGTGAAATTTTATTCTTATACATACGGGGCCGTCCGTGATTGTTTATGTTTAAATGAATCTTTACCTTTGAGGTTGAGGTTGACCGTTTCAATGAATGTGGGTGGAAGGTTGATGAGGGTCGGTCAAATAAGACGAGAATGTGCCGACGTTTCAAGAGTTTAATTTTATTCTTTTTATTTAATTTTGTTAAATACCTAATTTCTATTATTTTTATTTTTATTAAATTATAAATTTTATTTATTCCACTTATTTTTTTGTTTTGATATGTAATCGCGACGAAGGTCGAAATTCGAGTTGTGCCCGCAATTTTCTGCCCGATAGCGCAAACCGCGGGGCTCTATTGAGCTAAAATAGGGCTACGGGAGGGGTTTTCAAAGGTTTTAAGCTATGGGGTTGAGTTAGGTGACGTTTTCGTGGTATTATTAGACGTAGATTCCATTTTTGGGGGGTCCCGAAGATTTCACCGTGACGATATAAGAGGCTTTTATGGGGCTACAAATGGGATTTTTGAAGGATCCCAGTACATAGGTCAAATAAGGTCTCGTTTTTCGAGTAACTTTAAAAGCAAAATCCGTTTTGCAAACATCGTACAGAAAAAAATGTTTTAATTTTTTATTTTGACATGTCTATATCTACGGCGAGGGGGTCAGGAAAAATTTGTGTAATCACGGAAAACATGCAACGTTTTTCGGAGACTTCACGTTGTGCTAGAAAGTCGAAATTTGGTGTGAATGTTCTGGTTGGGATGTGTTTGAATGAATATCCTAGTTTTTGAGATCGAACCACTTTTAAGGGTAGTTTACAGGGGCATGAATGAAAGATGCATAAATGAAAAGTGTTTATGAGGAGGATTACCTGGTTACTACTTCTGTTGGTAGTAATAGGCGGTTTTGTTTAAATTCGCTTAGTTCTTGTGTCGTTTGGAGGGAAGGATGAAAATGAATGACGCATAATCAGTAGGTATAATTTATTGGCAGTAGAATCGATGACGATGATATGTTGATAAACGAGGAGTTGAAAAGTTGTGAAGGAGTGAGTTGTTTACCTAAGGTATGTGAGTATTCCTCTCTTTCTCTATAGTCTCTCAGACATAGACATGATCTAAAAGGTCTCCCCATAAGGGAAATTTATGGTTTTTTCTAAAATATTTTCTAAATAACAGAATTAATTTGTGAGCAATTATTCTCTATATCAAAGAATAATAAACCCTTGGGTAAAATTTGCAGCGTTTTTACTGTTTATACTATAAATAACCTTATACTATAAATACTTACTTTGTACCTATATGTTTCAATATATTTAATATAATATATTCAATAATATAAACATATTATGTTTATATCATCATCATATCATCATACAATAATATAAAATCGTGTTGGCCGACGGTACGTGGTAGGTGGTAGACGGCCGTGTGGTAGCCGTGTGGTAACGCGTTCCCGAGTGAGTTTTTTTCACTTTCCGCTCGCTGGCCGTTTCGAAAAAATTACGAAAAAATACGAGCCGTATAGATCAGACCTGGAGGAAGACGTCGGTCAAATCGTAAATCCGAAATTCGCCCGGGAAATTCGTCGAAAAATCGTCTTTCTCCCGTTTGTCCTACGTTTTCCACTTTCAACTCGCGCCAAAGGCCGTTTAAGGGGTCGAAAAAATTACGAAAAAATACCAGCCCTATAGATCAGACCTGGAGGAAGACGTCGGTCAAATCGTAATTCGGAAATTCGCCCGGGAAATTCGCCGGAAATTCGTCGAAAAATCGTCTTTCTCGCGTTTGTCCCACGTTTTTTCGGGTTCACAAATACCCAGTAAGGAGCCGTTTTTTGGGTATGGTATCCGCGAGCCAAATGCGCGGCAAAATATGGCCAATCCGATTCTGAAGTCGGATTTCAAAAAAACCGAGGGGGAGGGGGCGATTGGAGAAGACAATTGGATCGTTTTAATTCGTGCGGGGCCAGGGATCTTAGAAAACGGAGGGTCCAGGGACCTTTGATAGATGGAGAGGCGGGGAAACTGGTCGGCCGAGTATACAAGTGATTTCACTAGCACTCTGACAGGGGGGCCTTACTTAGCTCAGCTAATCATGTTATCGGCCAGGGGGCTCGCTTGGCTCGGCCATCCATGTAGGTAGATAGTTCTATTATTATTGAGGGAAAACTTTTCAAATTTGATTAGACAGAGAGAGGGGGGGGGGGGTTGCTTCGCTCGGCTGTTCATTTTCTCGCCAGAGGGGGGCTCGCTTTGCTCGGCCACCCACATAAGTAGAATATATATAGTTTCTTGAAAATCTCGAGAAATTAAAAAATGATCTACATTCTGAGATATATTGAGCGCCCTCAAGGATTATAAATAATCCTTATAACGTAAATTTACGTTTTCTCCTCCTTCAACTCCCTCCCCTTCCTACAATAATATAAAATCGTGTTGGCCGACGGTACGTGGTAGGTGGTAGACGGCCGTGTGGTAGCCGTGTGGTAACGCGTTCCCGAGTGAGTTTTTTTCACTTTCCGCTCGCTGGCCGTTTCGAAAAAATTACGAAAAAATACGAGCCGTATAGATCAGACCTGGAGGAAGACGTCGGTCAAATCGTAAATCCGAAATTCGCCCGGGAAATTCGTCGAAAAATCGTCTTTCTCCCGTTTGTCCTACGTTTTCCACTTTCAACTCGCGCCAAAGGCCGTTTAAGGGGTCGAAAAAATTACGAAAAAATACCAGCCCTATAGATCAGACCTGGAGGAAGACGTCGGTCAAATCGTAATTCGGAAATTCGCCCGGGAAATTCGCCGGAAATTCGTCGAAAAATCGTCTTTCTCGCGTTTGTCCCACGTTTTTTCGGGTTCACAAATACCCAGTAAGGAGCCGTTTTTTGGGTATGGTATCCGCGAGCCAAATGCGCGGCAAAATATGGCCAATCCGATTCTGAAGTCGGATTTCAAAAAAACCGAGGGGGAGGGGGCGATTGGAGAAGACAATTGGATCGTTTTAATTCGTGCGGGGCCAGGGATCTTAGAAAACGGAGGGTCCAGGGACCTTTGATAGATGGAGAGGCGGGGAAACTGGTCGGCCGAGTATACAAGTGATTTCACTAGCACTCTGACAGGGGGGCCTTACTTAGCTCAGCTAATCATGTTATCGGCCAGGGGGCTCGCTTGGCTCGGCCATCCATGTAGGTAGATAGTTCTATTATTATTGAGGGAAAACTTTTCAAATTTGATTAGACAGAGAGAGGGGGGGGGGGGGTTGCTTCGCTCGGCTGTTCATTTTCTCGCCAGAGGGGGGCTCGCTTTGCTCGGCCACCCACATAAGTAGAATATATATAGTTTCTTGAAAATCTCGAGAAATTAAAAAATGATCTACATTCTGAGATATATTGAGCGCCCTCAAGGATTATAAATAATCCTTATAACGTAAATTTACGTTTTCTCCTCCTTCAACTCCCTCTCCTTCCCTAAAGAAGGGTAGGAGTGGGGATTTCAGCCAATATCATTTTATCAGCCAGGGGGTTGATGTTGAAGGAGCAGTTGACCTTGATGCAGGGTTATGAACGTGTCCATCGATGCTCCGCACCCCACTAGGGGAGCGAGCGAAGCGAGGGGGAGGGGGCGAGGTCACGGTGAGAAGACAATAATTGGATGGTTTTAATTCACATGGGGTCTGCAGGCGGGTGATTTGAGGCACAGGTTTCTGTGTCTGTCGTGTCTTATAGGCACCTAAACGGCTGAACGGATTTCTGTGTAGGACGGGTGTGTAGGCAATTGGATCGTTTTAATTCGCGCGGGGACGAGCGAGCGTAGCGAGCGGACATAATACGGATTTCTGTGTTGGACGGGTGAGAAGACAATTAGATCGTTTTAATTCGCGTCTGCAGTTCCCCGCCCACCCGCCGCGATCACTCTATACCCCCCCCCACCTACGCCCTTCCAGCACCCTTTTCAAATTCAAGGGGGCCTTACTTCGCTCAACTAATCATTTTATCGGTTAGGGGCTCGCTTTGTTCGCCCCCCACATAGGTAGTTATATTATTTCAAATTTGATTTCCCTAGCACTTTGACAGGGGTGGGGGGGGGGGGGGGAGGGGGCCTTGCTTCGCTCGGCCGATCATTCTATCAGCCAAAGAGGTTGATGTTGAAGGAGCAGTTGACCTTGATGCAGGGTTATGAACGTGTCCATCAGCCAGGGGGGTTGATGTTGAAGGACCAGTTAGCCTTGATGCAGGGTTATGAACGTGTCCATCGATGCTACGCACCCCACTAGGGGAGCGAGCGAAGCGAACCAGAGAGACTAGTTATTGAATATTATTTTCTACCCCTCTGATGAAGCCAACTATACGGCGAAAATTAAGGTAGGTAAGGTAATTAAGGTTCTATAATTCTTTTAGTGTTCCCTCCACTACTCCCTCTGTTTGAACAATCAAAAATGAATATTATTCATATATGTCTAGGTTAATGAATATTATTCAATATATTGAAAATGGCTATATCCATTTTAAACTCTGTTTCAATGTCCTCCAAAATTATTTTTCTGATTACTGTCATTTTTTTCATTTCATTAGGTCCTGATGGTAGGTGAATATATCTCTTGAAACGTCGGCACATTCTCGTCACAATTATTGATCGACCCTCAACCCCTAAGTCACTTGTTTGATCCTTGAAACATTACTCGGGGAACATCTTATAACTCCCCGTCATGGGTGTCTGGAATGGAAAATAGGTTTGACTACGGTGCCGACAAATTTGCGATATGTCAGCATTTGGGGAAACACTTGAACAAAAAAAGCCTGTCATCGCCGAAATCCTATAACTTCATGAGCGTGATTGCCCCCTCGAAATTTGCCATTTTCAGCAAAGGGGAAAATACTCACGTCTAAATCTATAGATTTCTTCTTTCTATATTCTCTATATGTTTGAAAATTAAAGTATATTCTAGCTAAAATGCACCTTGAACCATTTTAAAATTTCTCAATTACATGATGCTGCTTTACACAATGAAATTTTACTCCCAGAGCTCCAGAACGTATACTAACATGCATGTGGGCCAAGTATATTATGTATTCGTGTGTTGATATATGTGTCGGTAAGGGTGTATGGGAAAGAGAGAGAGGTTCTCCGGAGAATGAAAATCGCATTGATACGCGTGGATACAGAAATTAAACTTTTATCTGAATTTTTTATCTGAAATTAAACTTTTTTCTGGATTTTTCTGAACTTTTTATCTGAATTTTTATCTGAATTGTTTATTTTTGTCATTTTGTAAAGCAGCATCATGTACCTAACTGAGACATTTTTAAATGGTTCATGGTGCATTTTAGCTAGAATATACTTTAATTTTCAAACATATAGAGAATATAGAAAGAAGAAATCTATAGATTTAGACGTGAGTATTTTCCCCTTTGCTGAAAATGGCCAATTTCGAGGGGGCAATCACGCTCATGAAGTTTTAGGATTTCGGCGATGACCGGCTTTTTTTGTTCAAGTGTTTCCCCAAATGCTGACATATCGCAAATTTGTCGGCACCGTAGTCAAACCTATTTTCCATTCCAGACACCCGTGCCGTATGGCTCGTGAAAATCGGTTTCGATGACGATCACACGCTCAAGGTGAATTGAGCATGACGTGATCTGAGCATGAAGCAACGTACTTGAGCCAAGGGCGCACCATTTCTTGTCAAGGGTGAGTCACGCACCGTTGTTGTTCAAGTACAGAGCGCTTTCGATCAAATGACATCATCAGCATAACAACCTACTGATGAACTCACTCAACATCCCTTAAAACGAGGTTTAGTGAAAATGCCAAAACAGCCAGTTAGTATAAAAAGGAGGAAAGGCGAAAGGCGTTGATTAGTTTTAAATCCGACCAAAATGTACCTTGTGATTCGCGTGTACCTCCTCGTCCTGGGGTATCCTTTGAGGCAGAGAGCCCGGGATCCTTTGAGTGACATACGTCGATCCTCGAAGGGCTTTCTACCCTAAAACCCTTTTACGACGACGCGATGTGCGCTTCGGAGGACGGCCCACCCATCATTCTTTTAGCCCCCCACAAGGCCCGGCCGTCTGCAAAAGGCAAAATAATATTTTATCACTCAATAACCAGGTCTAGTAATAGCGTGGTGGTCTCACATTAAAAATAACAAAATTTGTTTAATAATAATCATAATTAAAATCTGTTTAATAATAATCATAATAACAAGAAAACTGGGTACAAGGAGTCCAGGGTCTCCTGCTGGGAAATATTGAGGTGGGTCCCGAAACTCATTGATTTGGGACCCGACTGTAACCAGGCTCATGTTGAGGTGGGTCCCGGAGGCTATGGAGGGTACATTGAAGCGCGTCCGATTACGGCAGTCAATAAGCGTTACCCAGGAGACCCCACATGCTCTAGAAAAGGCGTGCAGCAATGATGCTCTACCACCAAAAGAGAGCTAGAGGCTGACAAGACAACCGGCTGTACCTCATTCCGCGCCTGATTTGCACTATGCTCTTCCTTCAAAGGCTAAGCTCTTGGTCTTATCTTGCCATTTCTGCTGGGGGTAGTGCAGCGTTGCCTTTGGTGGTTCTCACTCCCCCAGGAGGCACAGCAGACCCTCCTGTTTCCTCCGGCCCATTCTGATGTGCCCAGGATGGCCCACGTGGAGGTGCCGGGTTTTGCAGGGATATCTCAAGTTTCGAATTTCTTCGCTGGGGCAGGAGTCATCGCAACTTACCTACCAACTCATTAACCCTAATCATTCACACAGCCATTCACACAACACATTAATTTTCAGACATTCACACTGGGGAGTTGAAGTAAGATATAAAATTTCCTTCAAGCTACCTTTTGCACAGAAGTTAAAAACCTATTCTATTTCCAGACAAGAGACAACCATGACGGTCGATACAGAGGCTTTTTCCAGAGCGAACTCTGGAGGACCTGATACGCATCATCAACAGCCTCAAAAACAAGGCAAGCAGGCAGCTGGTCGCTCAGCAAGGTGCTCAGGAAATCAGAGTTGGCCTGTACGTAAATTATTATTGTGATGAATCATATCACAACTGAATATCAATGCTTCGGGACCCACCTCAACGTCCTCCATTAGTTTAGATCGTCGTGGGGACCATACTGACAACCAGCCCTCCTGCTTAGCATGTTGTCAGAGGAGGTACCTCCCCCCCACCAAAATAATCAGTCAGGGGTTAAAAAAATGCCAAACATCAAAACACTTGTTATTAAGGATGTGCCAACCATTCGATTAAAACATTACACTCCAACTTTAATACACTGACACTAAGTGGAGCCTCCACCCTTCACCATCCATACCTGACCGACCCATATGAAAGATATTAGCGTCCGCAATTCAATTAAAAACGCTTTCACACTAGGGTTTATTATTCTTTGATATAGATTACTTGTTCAGAAATTTAATTCTGTCAATGGAAACAAGCCATCAATTGAATTGAATAGATGAGCGCAACCTTTTTGTTATTACGAGAGAAACTAAGAAACAGTAGGTATCTAGCGACCAAACTATGCCACACAGCACATCAAAAATATCCACGTGATGCTCATTACGTAAACAACTGCACCCTAACGACCGATGCTTAAGAAAACCTTATGCCGATCAGAGGTAACGAACGGCTCAGGCTGCAAAAATCGTTTTGGAGTCGTTGGAATCAGCCTAAAAAGCTCATTCCATAGACCCTTGTACCAACGAAATCGGACAAAAACTTTCGTCCCCCTATTGAGGCCTCCTTAGTTACACATCAGAGATAAACAACTTTCGTCGTGAAGTACCTCCCGAAAACCGATGAAAGGGATGAGGGAGGAAAAATCAAGGTAGCCTATAACCACCCCACGAACTCGCTGATCACAATGAGACCACCCTCATGAAAATCTGTTGAGCCGCTCGGGCGTGATGCTCTGTACACAAACAAACAAACAAACAAAAAAACATACATGTCGAGGAGGTGAGCGCACCTTTCCATTTTTTGGAAAAAGGTTGCGCTAAAAATTGTAGAATTTTTTTTTTCACTTTTTTTTTCAAAATGTTTCGTTTTTTACTTGAAAAATATTTGACCTCCTGGGATCCTTCAAAAATCCCTATAGATCGCAACAGTGAAATCGGACCGTTCCGGGACCCTGATAAATGGATTCTACGTCCAAAAATACTTCGAAAACGACACCTAACTCGATCCCATAGCCAAAAGCCTTTAAAAAAAAACCTCCCGTAGCCCCATTTTATCCCCATAGCGCCCCACGGGTTTGGGCGATCGAGCTGAAAACTTTGTGGGCACAACTAGATGGAAAACCGAGTATTTCGTCAAAATTTCAGATTAAAAAAAAAATTCCTACTGCCCAAAACGGCCCGGGCGGCGGACGGACATTTCGGATTTGGAATCTAGACCTCTTGAAACGGATAATGTCAAATTTTGAGGCCGATCGGAGTCGTCGACCTCCGTCGCGAAAACATAGGTGTACTATTCCGAAAAAAATAAACCAAAAATCAATAAATCAGGGAAAACGCAATAAACGGGAAACATTTTACACAAGGGTTTATTAATCTTTGATATAGGTTACTTGTGCGAAAATTAATTGTCTGTAAAAAATTTTGGTTTCGTAATATTTTTTTCTTGGAAAATATTGAATATTTTCCAGATATCAAATTTTGATTTCAAAATCTCATTTCGGATCGATCCGGGAATCGGATCGTTCCGGGACCCCCAAAAATGAATTCTATGTACAAAAATACGACACGCAACTCGATCCCACAGCCAAAAGCCTTGACAAAACCCCTCCCGTAGCCCCATTTTAGCCCTATAGCGCCCCACGGGTTTGGGAGATCGGGCTGAAAACCTTGCGGGCACGACTAGATGAAAACCAAGTATTTTGTCAAAATTTCAGATTTAAAAAAAAAATCCTACTAGGCAAAACGGCCCGGACGGCGTACGGCGGACGGACATTTCGTTTTGGTTTATTATTCTTGTATTGGAATATGTTTGTTTTCGCGACCCCTCAAAATTTGACATTATCCGTTTCAGGAGGTGTAGATTCAAAAACCGAAATGTCCGTCCGCAGTCCGGGTCGGTTTGGGCAGTAGGATTTTTTTTTTTTTTTTTTTTTTTTTTTAAATCTGAAATTTTGAGTTGTGCCCGCAAGGTTTTCAGCCCGATCGCCCTAACCCGGGGCGCTAAGGGGATAAAACGGGGCTACGGGAGGGTTTTTTGAATGCTTTAGGCTATGGGACGAACCATTTTTGAAAAAAAAGTTTAGAAAACAAAAATATTGTTTTTTCTAAAACATTTTTCATTGACACAGAATTAAATTTCTGCATAAGTAACGTATATCAAAGAATAAATAATTCCTAGCGTAAAATTTGCAGCGTTTTTGGAATCTAGACCTTTGAAACGATTATGTCAAAATTTGAGGCCGATCAGAATTTTCGACCCCCGTCGCGATTACATAGGTGTATTCCAAGAATAATGAGCCAAAAGTACATGTAAAAATAACCCAGAAATGAAGTTACAGTCATCACTTAGTGGACTCCCCGGCCGAACAGGAATGACAGATGATGGGGTGGGGGCTCAACTTGGGGTCAAAAGGGACCTGTGGAGTGTCAAGTTTCAATCGGTGGGTTGGCACAAAATATCGGTGGGTTGGCGCAAAATATCATGGATTTTGATACTTGCAATCTTTTGAACCCTTATGGGATTGGTGGGGGGGGGGGGGGGAGGGGGTGTCCTAATACAGTCGCTGAAAATAGACGGATTATTAGACACGACCCCCTTCTTTGATTCAAAACATCCAGGAAAAAACTGCCCACATCAGTTTTCAGCAGCAGGTATATTCATTCTCGCAAGTGGTGTCCGATCGTAACGATTTCCTACGGCCCAACGTCACGATAAACAACTCTATTGCGCACAAAAACTATAAGACGGAGCCGCTATTGCTGGTGGGTGATGTCACGGTTAATTTTGCCAACTCCAACCGTGTTATGTTCCTTTGCTCCGTGGATATGACTTTCCCCTCCGCGTCAAAACCGTCTGAGTTCATTGTTGGGCTTTGAGGGCTTGACCTGCCTTTCCCCATCAGTTTGATCCCCCCACAATCACGTCATCCATCTTCCGATACAACCTAACATCAGCTTAGGCCTTTGCAACCTCCATGAATGTGATTAGGATTTCCTATCTCATATTCATATTATGAATATTTATTATAGCCATAATGAAAAACGCTGGAAATTTTACAAAATAACTTATTATTTTTGATGGTTAATAGTGAAAAATCCAATTAGGACTGGATGTTTCTGGATTTTGGTTTATTATTCTTGGAATAATACACCTGTTTTCGCGACGAGGGTCGACGACTCCGATCGGCCTCAAAATTTGACAAAATTCTTGGTTTACCATCTAGTTGTGCCCGCAAGGTTTTCAGTCCGATCGCCCAAACCCGTGGGGCGCTATGGGGCTAAAATGGGGCTACGGGAGGGGGTTTATGAAGGCTTTTAGCTATGGGATCGAGTTAGGTGTCGTTTTCGAAGTATTTTTGGACGTAGAATCCATTTTTGGGGGTCCCGGAACGATCCGATTTCACTGTGGCGATCTACAGGGCTTTCATGGGGCTAAAAATGGGATTATTGAAGGATCCCAGGAGGTTAAATTTTTTCGAGTAAAAAATGAAGAATTTTTGAAAAAAAAAAATCTCTCCCCCCCCCAAAAAAATTTTTTTGTACCTAATATAAAAATACAAAATTTTAAAAAATTTTTCATTGACAGAATTAAATTTCTGTACAAGTAACCTATATCAAAGAATAATAAACCCTTGTGTAAAATTTGCAGCGTTTTTTTTTTCGATGGAAGGCTTCCAAATAACACAAAAAAGGGGTTAAATCAAAAATTAAAATTTCGGACGAATTCATAGTTTGCGCAAAAATCGCAATGTGAATTTACAGCGAAAACCTTCAGCTTCATTGCTCGAAGACTTGTCAAGTTGGCCACCATTAAAAACTACTTACTGCAAATTTTACACGAGGGTTTAACACTGTAAGGTATAGGTTAATTGTGCGAAAATTGATTTTGGGTTATTAAACATAGGTCATTAAACAAATATTTTTCAAATATTAAAAAAAGTTTTTCTGTAAAATGGTGATCCTGGGATCCTTCAAAATCCCAATTGTAGCCCCGTGAAAGCCCTATAAGTCCCGACAGTGAAATCGGATCGTTCTGGGACCCCCCAAAAACTGATTCCAAGTTCAAAAATACATCGAAAACGACACCTAACTCGATCCCTTAGCCGCAAACCTTTAAAAACCTCCCGTAGCCCCATTTTAGCTCCGTAGCGCCTCACGGGTATGGGCGATCGAGCTGAAAACCTTGCGGGCACAACTAGATGGTGAACCGAGTACTTTGTCAAAAATTCAAATTTGTTGAAAAATTCTTACTGCTCAAAACGGCTCGGACGGCGCAAGGCGGACGGATATTTCGTTTTTGTAATCTAGACCTCTTGAAACGGATAATGTCAAATTTTGAAGCCGATCAGAATTTTCGACCTCCGTCGCGATTACACAGGTGTAGGTACTTATTATTACTAGAATAATTAACCAAAGGAAAGATTTCATGCCAACTGTTGATTACTTATGATATTCACGCAGAACATACATATCGATTGTGCAACTGCAAAAATGTCCAATACTCGTAGACCCTCACCCTAACAATAATTTCAAAACATAGTATTGCTTTCCTATCAGAAACTACACATTCGTATCTCCTCTTTCTATTTTCATCACTGCATGACCTTTGCAATGCCAAAGACAAGGTGTTGCAACAAGTACCCCATTGTGCGCGAGAAAGTGAAGTAGCATGTAATCTCATGACATATATTATTAAAAAAATCATATCATAATTTTGTCAAGTTTTGGGAGCGTCTTGAAGAGTTATCCGGTCAAAGAGAGCTAAAAATGAGAGGCGAAAACGGTCGAGATTACCGACTTTCAAGAGCGGATATCTCAACAACAATACAAGATATTGAAAAGTTTGGCCGAGTATTACTAGTAGCAAATTTAATCAGCTACAATTTTGTATAGAGCAATTATGTCGCTAGGGCTCACAGTTTCCTTGACATTACCGAAAAATGGAACCTTTAACCCCCCCTCCCCCCTCCCGACGGCTTTAGTGCTGTTAGTCAAAAATTGTGTTCCAAATATTTTCCTCTATACCTTTCTGGTGCATTCGTTGCCTGGACTTATAGTTAAATAATTAGTTTAAACTAGGGCATTCACGTCCTTATCAATGTGAATTGAGACAATAAACAGTTGAATGGCCTTTAAAAAACTGACTAGGAGTATTTAGAAGATATTAGTGATATAGATTAGTTTCGGAACGCTATTATTATTGTGTCTAGTCTTGAAACTTTTTCTTGTCTTTGAGAGAATATTCAATGGCCTTTGGAGCTGGCCCATTGACTATTTAGCAGTTCAAAAATCTCTCGCTAAATGCGTCAAAGCCCCAGATGATGTCATTCATAATTTTCAACCTAGGTGAGCGGAATTGGTAATCGGTCCACCTTAAGGTTTAGATAAATTTTATTTTGATAAGAGATATCTTTGGGTTTGACTTGTTGGTCCTTCAGAGCCGGTCGCCACTTTGGGAAGTGCTTGTGAGCTCACGCTCAATTTTATAAACTCAATCGTTTGCCAAATATCAGCAAAGGTAAGTATATCAACAGAATCTCTTACAAAATGGGAATGTGCGGGGACGCTGTTGAACTGAAAGAAAGAACATGAATTGGGAATCGATTAACAGTTCCACAAAACAGTTCCACGTCAAATATCAATAAACCGCAATCGATATAGCAGCATTTTTAAGCGTCGAAAATAGCCGGGAATGATGAATTAATACAATCTCATGGTGTCAATACACCCTCCAAGTAGTGCGACCAACTAGCAAGAGATATTCAAACTAGTGTTTCCAAGTCGGTAAGATGTTAACCCTTAATAGCCCAGTGTATCTTTTTGGAAGACCATTTTTGAACGCGTTTTTCAACATTGCTTCACGCACGCTTTATTCAAACGTTATCTGTATAAATATTATATATTGGTATATTATCTATTATAATAGTTCTCAATAAAATATTATTTTATTCAGAACTATCTATATAAACATACATTCGGAGATTTTGGTACATTATCCCATGTTTTTGGGGCGAGGTATTCGAAAAAATGGTTTCAAAAGTATAAAGAGAAGAACCACGATTTTGCCCTCTCGACTACCATATCCCTCGAAAATTATCCGGAATAAGCTGCACAATTTATAGTGTAGGAGTAGGTAGGCAGCCTACCAACTCCTACACTAATATTAATATTATGGAGGGTGTACCAGGTACACTGTACCTACATGAATTTGTTTTCCTACGCTAGAATTTGAAATCATTAAATTTTGTTTAGTAAGTTTAACGGAAGGCTGGTGGCATGAATCTACGATTTCGCCACTCTACGTTGTGGAGGAAAGAGAAGGGAGTGTGGGAAGATAACAGCCCTGGGCGAGTTGTCGTAGTCTACAGACCTAGCAGAGGATGCAGCCACAAACAAAGATCCGCACTCGTCAGGCTTACATGAATTATCAAGGTAATGTCACTGTGCGACATCAACGGAAGGAAACTGAGGAGATTCTGATACCCCACACGAAGTGTCGTGGTTTGTCCTGGGTTTGTAGCGGAACTGAGATCAATAGTTGCTGCTGCCTCAAACGAATTGCCTGACCTAGTGATCCAGTCTTTCCCCAACCCGCTGTTGCAGCTTCCACAACCCACTGCTCCCGCCCGTCCCATTTCCAGCGAGCAGGCAATACCAGCTCAGAAGCATGGGAGTTCCCCATTTATTTTCTTTTTCTTTTTATTGTTTATGTTGAAAACCTTAATCTTTTCAAAACTTAACCTTAACCTTAACCTTATTCTTTTCGTGGTTTGTCCTGGGTTTGTAGCGGAACTGAGATTAATAGTTGCTGCTGCCTCAAACGAATTGCCTGACCTAGTGATCCAGTCTTTCCCCAACCCGCTGTTGCAGCTTCCACAACCGATTTGTCGGCAATAAAGGCCTGGCCAGCGGAACCAGACTGTATTCTCTCACTGCTTAGCGACATTGCGTGTAATGTTCACGATAAATGAACAGTAAGGTATCAATCTGAAATTAAAATTTCCCTCATCTCCGGAAATAAAGGCTGGGCCACCGACGGGAGAAGAGGTGTTTCGTACACTCGCGTCGCGACCGTAGCGCAACCCACTGCTCCCGCCCGTCCCATTTCCAGCGAGCAGGCAATACCAGCTCAGAAGCATGGGAGTTCCCCATTTATTTTCTTTTTCTTTTTATTGTTTATGTTGAACACAATGGGGGGACTACAGTTTGGAAGCCTGCTATCTAGCGGGTGCTATTTGTAACGGCATTAAAGCAGTATAGACGGAAATTTGTTGGCGTTTTGGAAGCTCCACGCCTTTTCCAGATCCTCACTTGATGAATTTCAAACAGGACCACACCACACTCAGTCTTAATTCGCCCATTTTCTGGCTCGATTCTACCATCTCATTTACACCGACTCCAAAAATCACATTCGAATCCGCTCTTACAGTCATCGAGTGAAAGGGATAAAGCTGAGCTTAAAATAGGCGGTTTTGCCGGTAATTATTTAAACGGCCAGTCGGATTTCAAGATCCTTCTGAATGGAAAAGCAGATAAGGTGCCCAACGCGGGCACGTGTACGTGGGCAGTCCGGAGGTATCATTAATATAATAAATCGCACCTCCGCCTTAACCCGTTATGAATTTGGAACGGCTTCCGAACGCGCCGTTATATTATTCTGTGTCGCCCAGTAATTGGCCCCATTTCTCCTTTTGAACTCACGTTCGGTGTTATTTTGAAGCCTTGAGTCGATAAAATAATCTCGACATAATATGTGCTGCCAACATGACAAGTTTCATCATATCAAAATTTGATCATTTAATGATAAACTGAGGCTTATAGGCAGCGCTAAAGTATCCTTACGTCAAGCGTATCAAGAAATTCATTAATTTTTAGAATAATAGATTATACTACATTAATTTTTAGAATAATAGGCGTATTCATCATTCATTAATTTTTAGAATAATAGACCTCTGTATTCTATTCGAGGGGATTGACAATAATAATTATTATTGTCAAAATTATTTTGATCGGCCTCGAAATTAAAGGTTGACATTAAGTATTTGTTTCATAAAGCGTACATTTCAAAAATCCAATGTTATGGGTAGTAGGATTTCTTTTTTAACTGAAATTTTCATAAAACACTCAGTTTACCATCTAGTTGTGCCCGCAAGGTTTTCAGCCCGATCGCTCAAACCCGGGGGCCTAAAAAGGGGCTACAGTAGGGGTTTTTGAAGGTTTCGGATTGAGTTAGGTGTCGTTTTCGAAGTATTTTTGGACGCAGAACCCATTTTTTGAAGGCCCAGAACCATCGGAGTTCACCGCGGGGATCTATGGGGCATTCATGGAGCTACAAATGGATTTTTGGTGGATCCGAGGGAGGTCAAAATTTGACCTCCCTCGGATTTAATAAGCTGTAGTTTTCCGAGTAATTTTGGACGCGTAATCCATTTTTCGAGGTCACTCATTCGTCCAAACATTGTACCTACCTACTGAACAATTTTTTTTGTTGTGTTTTAAAGAATACTTTCTTATTGACACAAAATTTCCTATTTTTTGTACTATTAAGGTCGATCCATACATTTCAGTGATATCAGTGAAGCCGTGGCCATCAGTGCTCCGTGCCCTAAAATAGCATCAATGATAAATAATTTATTCGGTGCGGCTCGTAACGCTGGTGCGTGGACAATTATTGTTCACGCACCAGCGTTACGAGCCGCACCGAAATAATAAACCCTTGTGAAAATTTTGAATGTTTCCGACATTCCTTCCTCCCCCACTCCCTGAAAATTTCAGGAAAATGTGTAACTGTAAGCGAAACCAGTGAACAGTGAGTCTCAATGGGTTATCACGGACCCAGCGATACTGGCGGGAACTTGTGTAACGTTATCTTATCAAACGTTATCAATCGTCCCTCTTCAAAAGGTTCGAATAAAAACAAAATCAGATTTTGCTTGTAAGAGAATTTGATTCTCTTCCTATTTTCGTTAAGTATTATTTTTGCCGTTGATTTTAGTTGCGTCTATAGGGATGAACCGACGAACTTCCAATTTGTGTTTCAAGACGTCTAGATTTCAAGAACGAAATGTCCGTTCGCCGTTCGAGATGTTTTGGGCAGTAGGCATTTTTTTTTTTAATCTGAAATTATGTCAAAACACTTGGTTTAAATCCGCCCAATCGTTTAAACCCGATGCCCGCAGGAGGGGTTTTGAAGGGTTCTGGCCATGGGATCGAGTTAGGTGTCGTTTTCGAAATATTTTTGAACGTAGAATCAATTTTGGGGGGTCCCAGTGAAAAGTAAAAATACCTACTTGATAATTCTGTTCATTGGAGGGAAAGGGGCGACAACCCAGGCCCTGCAGAAAGAGGAAAGGAGAAAGATGTTTTCCCAAGGAACATTAGTTTATTGAAAGGTTGACTGACAGCGCCACTACGGGAAGATTAAGAGCTACAATAATTATTACAAGCCCTTTAAACAATATTTTTCCAAGTCCCAAAAGAAAATCTTGGACGATTTTCTCCCACTGCTATTCACACTTCCTACAAATATTAAGGACTTGAAAAATCATTGAAAGATACCGATGATTGTCCCTTATCGTTCCTCGAATCTAGGAACGATAAGGGACAATATCTGATATTAAGTATCTACATTTTAGCAGAATTTACGGGCAGAATGCTACCAACCGCAAATCTGCAGACCCTTTTACGGTGATTTAGTACTGTGGCCAATAGAAAACTTACACCTTCATTGAGCACTTTCGTAAGCCTAATTTTTATGTTATTTCGTCAGAGTCAATTTATAACATGGAGTAAACATTGTCGGTAAAATTTGTCTCCCACATTAAAACGAACTGAATCGTGTCGTAAAGAATAGGTTTGTTCCAGGTCTGACGGCGTCTGTCGACAGAAGTTGACAGCTTCCTGCCACACACATTCGAGCTGTCGGATCCGGTCCAACTGCTGTCAACCTACAGAATATCTGATATACCTGAAACAGCAGTTATCTCAACTGCGTATGTCTCCGGCGACTTCTGTCAACAGTCCGTCAGACCTGGAAAAAACCTAATGACACAAACAAAATTTGTTTTAATGCCATCATCATCAACCAACATCCATCATTAGGTCCCTAACTAGTGGTGGGTGGGTGATGATTGTTTCTTGGCTCTAATAACAGTAATGTTAGAGGGAGGACGTACCCAGAAACATTATCGATCGCGTTGAGACGGTTGAAAGTTTATATAGCAGATCGCATGACTCCCCGCCGTCTGGGCCGTCAATCGCTGACTACAACGCGAACGACACTCCGAACTCCGACGAGGGGGAGGTGGGTGGGACAAGGAGGGACGTCACTGGGAGGGCCTCCTACGTTCATGAAAGGCGGGGAGGGCAGGGAAAACAGAAACGGCAACAATCACGCGATTAAGAAGGAGACAAACTAAAATATATGCGAAGTATAGCGACCATACAGATTAAGCGAGTCAACGGCCGAAGACTGAATCTTTGGAGGGTCTGGCACTCGTGGGACGAAGTATCTCGCCGGGTGGGGGTACCAGGCAAGCGTTGGAAATAGAAGGCTAAAACCAAGTGGTGATGTCATTAAGTACAGGTGCTCCGCCAAACAGGTACGTTCTCATCCCCACCAAAAGCCCTTACCCCCTCCCATTTTATGCAGGGCGTGGGAAATATTTATTCGTGAACTTTGATAAATCTAAACATCCCAGCGGGATGACCTTCCACGGGGTGTCGAGTGATGAAGTCTGGCTCTTGTTGAGATAATCCTCGCGGGGTTTCTCGCTACATACAGCGAGAGGGAAAAAGCAAAAACGATGAAATCGAGGGCATAAGTAGACAGCTTGATAATTTTTTTTTTAACATTTAAAACACTTCATATTGATATAGGGTGGGTGACATGAGGTTGACCGCGACAGAAGGCTGACCCCTGACGGCCAAATCAGAAACGTCGTTTATCAATCTCGTTTTGGCTGTAGCTTCAGCTACTTCCTCTTCACGTTTGTCAGCCAACATTGACAAATGGTATGGGAGGAAATGTAGCGAAGACATTGAAGGACCAACTAACGAAGTACAGCAACCATATTCTGTCAAAATTTCACAAAATTAAAAAAGAAATCCCGCTCTCGATTACCAACACTGATACATAGTGGCATGACTATGTCTTTTGGCACTGGGCAGCAGAACTTTTGGTTCACTATTCTTGGAATAATACGCCGATATTCGTTTCGGAGGTCGACAATTCTGATCGGCTTCAAAATTGACATTTCAAGACGCGACGATTCCAAAAACGAAATGTCCTCCCGCCGTTTCGGGCAGGAGGAATTTAAAAAAAAAATCTGAAATGTTGACAAAATGGTCGGTACACCTTCTAGTTATGCCCGCAAGGTTTTCAACCCGATCGCCCAAACTCATGGGGCGCTATGAGGCTAAAATGGGGCTACGGGAGGGGTTTTTGAAGGTTTTCGGCTATGGGGTCAAGTTAGGTGTCGTTTTCGAGCAATTTTCGGACAGAGAATTCATTTTTGAGGGTCCCAGAAGGATCAGATTTCACCGTGGGGATCTAAAAGGATGTATGGATATCTCCATTTCATGGAGCTACAAAATTTGCAGCCATTTAATAGGATTGTGAAAGATCTTAGGGTACTTTTCAGTTATACACCCCCCCCCCCCCCCTCGATTTTCTTATATTTCGCGCTCGCCCGATGCCCGCGTGATACCCCAAGGCAACGGGGATAATATACTTCTCATTTCACCCCGTTTTTTTATTTTTATTTATTATTATAATTTTTTATTTTTTATTTTTTTTAATTTTTTTAAATTTTTTCGCTTCAAAATGCTTACTCAGAAGGGAATATTGACACATAAATGAGTTGAAATTTGGGTGTCTCAAAGCCATCTGGCGGGGTGCATATGAATATTCAAGTTTGCGTAATGGTTATTGTATAATAACAGTTATTACGAAAGAAAATTTAATTTAATACTAACAGTTACCTACTGTTAGTATTAAATTTAATTTTCTTTCGTAAATGTCATGTAAACCTGTTATCCGAGAGTAGAGAATAGTTTAGTAATGATTAAAAACCGACCGAAACGCAAACGTGGAGGGGGGTGGGGGAAGGGCGAAAAAGTACCCTGTTCAAACCTTTAAGTGAAAAAAGTTGTAAAAATGTTTTCAAAAATATTTGTTTATTAATTGACTGAATTAATTTTCAGGCAATTTACCCACATCAAAGAATAATAAACCCGTGTGTAAAATTTGCTGCGTATTTTCCACCAAGACTAATTATCTCGAAATACAGTGCGTCACGAGCAACGTCATCAACCACTCGTCCTTATCACGTCGTGAAATATTTAAGGAAATTATACTGACCCCCCAACTGCTTCAAGCCAGATGACCTCACCGTTTCACAACATTACCTAACGGTCATACTATGACCATCATGATATCGCACCCTTGCGACGAAAGTGTCACAACTCGAAAGTGGTCAACTTTTCAGGAAACGCGAAAAACGTCTACGGCGCCCATTTTATTTATGGTTATATCGTGGTTGACTCCTCACCATATTTTAATATAGTAACCAAAAATGGGTTTTCTCAGCATTTTGAGGAGAAACATCGACTCGTATTTAAGAAATCGACAAAAAATTGACGTTTTCCGAGTTATCACACTTTTCATGAATCACTCGAGTTTGGAACGACTAATTAACTCGAAATGTGACAGCTTCGCTGAAAATTTGTAGGGAATGATTGCATTGGGAGCAATTCGCAGCTGACCAGTAATACGCGCATTTCGACTTGATAGGTACCCTATCATGCTTAATTTAACCTGAAGAAAAGGGAAAAAATATTCAAAGAAATCTAGAACAATAGACTTTTAATCACGTAAAAATTATTGCCATCGAACTACTAATTTGGCGGCCTTACGAATTTTAAATTAAAATCCCTATCTTAAACGCTGCATATTTTACACAAGGGTTTATTATTCTTCGATATACGTAAATGTGCAACAATTAATTCTGTGTCAATAAGAAAATATTTTTGAAAAAATAAATAATTCTGTTTTTTTCTGTAGTTACAATGTTTGGATAGACGTGGGACCTCGAAAAATGGGGTATGCGTCCAAAATTGTTCGGAAAAAGACATCTCATTCGACTTCCTGGGATCCTTCAAAATTCCATTGGTAGCCGTGAAAGCCCCATAGATCCCCACGGTGAAATCGGATCGTTCTGCGACCCCCAAAAATGATTATAAATCCAAAAATACTTCAAAAACGCCACTTATCTCAACCCCCATAGCCGAAAACCTTCGTAAAACCCCTCCCGTAGCCCCATTTTAGCCCCACGGGTTAGAGCGATCGGGCTGAAAACCTTGCGGGGACAACTAGATGGCTAACCGAGTATTTAGTCGAAATTTCAGATCCTTAAAAAACCGGTCCCCACGCTATAATTGTTTACCTGAATAAACAATTTAGTATTCAGCAGAGGAGTCGTTCTCTCTCCCTAACCAAACTCATTGGATTAGACCTCTGCACCATCGGCAAACAACCACTTTGAAAACTCCAACTGTCCAAGACGGCCTGTGCGGCGCGCCATTTCGTTTTCGGAATCTACGTGTTATGAAACGGATAATGCCAAATCTTGAATTCCTTTGAATCAAATAAAACTCAGGTGCTCACGAAGCTCGTAAATTGGAATTTCCGCCTGGTCTGTGGAGAGATCACGGCTGAGGTACTCGTACAGAGTTGGAGCGGGAAACAGATTCTCGTACGTTTGATTTGGACTACTTTCCGTCGGGGATCCGAGTGAAATATTGATTTGGGACTTCTATTGAATCCTCGGTAAATTATTCCGACAGGGAAAGTAGCGGAATTTCAGAGGAAAGTCGCTTGGGGACGAGTAATTTTAATATTCCTGCACCTCGAATGTTTGCATCGATTTTAAATTCGTTCGTGAAAACTGCTCTATTTTGACTTATGCAGGACAATTTTACCGCCGTCGATCAGAGAAACAGGCAAAACTTTAAAAAAACATGGACGTCCGAGATCCGATCAATCAACAAAACTGTCACATTTTGAGTTATGACGTTGACCGCGAAAACAAAACCGGTGCTAGAGGTCGACGTCCGGGTAACAACTCAAAATGCATCCCTTTAGTGGAATGGGGTTAGGGAGGGGGTTGATCTTCGAAACCGATTTAACTGCTCTCTAACGTTCACTAGAGTCCCTCAAGTTAGAACCATTTCTTTGAGTCGATAAAGCTCGTTTTTTTGAACCTATTCATATAAAAAACAAAAACCGCAATTTTTTGAGTTGTGACACTTTCGTCGCAAGGGATGATGGTTGGTTTTATTATGATATAATATTAATATCATATTATGACCATAATGTAGTATTACGCACATCATAATATAATGATATTTTTATTGCGATTTTCCTTGGCGTAATTATTATGCCAATATCAGATTCTGATTCCTATTAGGCCCTAATGGCCTATTAGTAACAGTCGTGTCATCTTCGGATTGTTTAACCAGCTGAATCACAGAGGCCTACAGCTGATAAAAATTGGGGTTATCATCAACTTTATTACAGCGGTAGAGGAGGAGGAGGGTGACACGACTTTGGTCATCTTTATTCTAGGGCACTTCTATCTAGCGGTCGGAAAAATCTGAAATTGGTCTTAGAATCCAGTTTGGCGAGCATAAGGAGAAAAAAAAAACCGCCAAAAAGTTGCTCCATGTGGCGTATCTGAGCTCCTGAAGTGGAAAAAACGGGAAATTAAACTTTTTCTAAAAAATGTGAAAAAGAATACCAAAAATACGTTTTAGCGAGTAGTTGAGAAAAATATGAAACCACCAAAAAGTTGCTCCACGGGGCGCAAAAGTGGAGCGAAAATCAGGGTTTGGAGAAGTTGACTGGATGTTGAGGTTGCTGTGGGACGAGGGGTGTCTGAAGGCTATGCAGCTGACTCCTACTCCCGTTAACCCCCCCACCACGAAAAATAAAATTATCCAAAAAATAATTTTTTCTTCACAGCGCCCCCTACCCCCTAAAATTATTCAAAAACAATCCCATAATATTGGAGCTGAAATGTGTTGGAATAGTCCAGGCAACGAAGCGTTTCAGATAGAAAAAAGCGATACACTGCCAAGGCAATGGAACATGAGCTTCCTCGTGCCAAGTTCAAAATGAACGTAGCTGTCACTGTAACAAGAAAATTACGTTCGCGCATGCGCAGGGAGTACCACTGATGCAATCGCGATGAAACTGATAGGGGACCATCTAGGGCTATATCCACACAATTCCTGAAAATGTGATTGAAACCCGATCAAAATTGTGGGAGTTATGGATGTGACAAGGAAATTACGTTCGCGCATGCGCAGAGCGTACCGCTGATTCTATTGTGATGAAATTCGTATGGGACCTCAAGGAGCCTTATCCGCATAATCCCTCAAAATTTGAGCTAAATTCATTCAAAATTGTGGAAATTATGGCTGTAACAAGGAAATGCGGACAGACCGACAGACACGGAACCAAATTTGTTCAGTAGGCTATGAAACGCAAAATGCGAGTGGAAATTTTGAATTCGGACAACAAAAATTTTTTGGCTCCCGAAAGTGAACACAAGGCTTCCGCTGCTTCGCAGACTCGGAAGCAATACACTAGGTTCGTTGCAGCACGGTCAACCGTGGTTAAATTGCATCCACTCGCATCCTGTGAATCGTGCGCATGCGCGACTCCCATCTAATCGCATCCATGTCATGCAGAAACGGTTTTCTACCAACCGCATCTCTTTAGCGTGACATCAATTTTCGCGTCACTTGAGTGTGGCATCCATGACAAGAGCTACATGGTGTAAAAAATTGTAATACGCGCATTTTCCAGTATCACTCGAGTATCACCTCTTCTGACAATTCCCGCAATTCAAATTCTTCCATAATTATTCGTCCGTAATCGCACTTGGGAAGTTTTTCGCCGAAGTTTACTCCACGGAGAACGAGGCAAAATGAGTCAGGTTATAAGAAGGTTACAAATGGTTATCTTTTGGATGCGGTTAGCTCAACTGGATGCGCGGCACAGAAGCAGCAACTCGGAGTAGATGCGAGTTGGATGGTATCGCTGCAGGAACACCTCACTTCGCGGACCGCATCCCGTGAGCGGCCATGCAGGAACGGCCACTTTTTTGGATGGCACTCAGTGCGCATGCGCGGCAGGATGCAATCTAATCGCATCAACCTGCAGGAACGAACCTACTGCCAAGGCAATGGCACGAGCTTCCCCGTGCAAGGTTCAACATGAACGTAGTAACTACACAACTGTTGTGACTGTAACAAGAAAATTACGTTCGCGCATGCGCTGAGCGTACCGCTGATTCAATCGTGATGAAACTGATAGGGCTATCTAGGGGGATCTTGGGCTATACCCACACAATTCCAGAAAATTTGATTGAAATCCGATCAAAATTGTGGAAGTTATGGCTGTGGCAAGGAAATGCGGACAGACAGACAGACACGGAACCAAATTTGTTCAGGAGGCTCTGAAACGCAAAACGTGAGCGGAAATTTTGATTTTGGAGAACAGTTTTTTTTTTCATTTCGAAAGTGAAAACAATACTTCCTCTGCCTTGCAGACTCGGAAGCAAAATAGAGTAAAAGCCAAAATTTGCACACACGTAGGGGAAGGTATCTAAAATAACACATTAAAAGTCAGATTTTTACCTCACGTTTTTTGGAAACCTTTGTTGAGTGGCGTCTGAACGGTTGACATGAGAGAAAAGCTGTCCAAGTAAAAGTTGTAGAGCAATAAATTCTCTTTAAGAACATATTACTACTCACGAATTTATCAGTGATCATTTTTAAATGATCACTTTAAAAAAAGTTACGCCAATTTCAAAATCTTAACGATTTTTGTCATTTTTCCCCAAAAGTTGACAGGCCACTATTCAGAGCTTAAACCGTCCTTCTTTCTGTCATTTATTGTCACTGCATTATGTTGTAACGTATCCAGAACTACATAGCAATTTGGGGGTGGGGGGTGTAGATTTTAAAAATTGCCGGGGGGGGGGGGGGGGACTAATTAACGACTAATGCAAATGCATTGGCTCACGGTTTATGTTGTAGAGAATCAAATTATGCGGGAGCACCTGAAGTTCAAAACAAAAACAAAAATACTTCTACCAACTGAGAAAACGAATTTAAACCAAAACATACTGACCCCCAAACTGCGACCGCACCGCCAAGGCGGAACGACGGGGGTTGGCTGGCCCCCTAGTCTAATATATTAACGCCGCAGCCCGAGGAGGAGGATGGTGACAGAGAAAGGGGAGAAAAAGTCTGAAACCACCAAAAGGTTACTCCACATGGATTCTCCAAAAGTGGGAAAAAATAGGGGTTGAAGCAGTTGAAAGGCTAAGCCCCCCCCCCCCCCCCCCCCCCCCACCACACAACAAAAATTAACACAAAAATCTGAATTTTTTTAGAAAAAAAACTACACAATATGGGAAAACGAGTTGTTGGGTCAGAGGCCAGGTGGGATATGGTCATCGGTTGACCGGCGTAGCCAGCCCCTGCTGGGGTGGCCCCCTGGTTTGAAATAAGAACATTGGATTGAGTGAATTGATTGAATGAATCAATCAATTTGCTATGTTTTTAATATACTCCACACGATCGTAATATCATGGTTGAAAACGTCATAATATTATTGTTGAAAACACACTTAAGATACCTAGCGTATTAGATCACGGGATCCCACTACGCACATCAAGATGAATTTCCCTAAATGGGTATGTCGTCTACCGTAGTTATTGTATCAAAACGTTGTTGACGGGTTTATTGCTCACGGTGTAATTTCAAAGCACTTAGCGGGTTCCTGCGGGCCACGTAGGATATCACTCAAGGGATTGCAGGATCGGTGATGCCATCCCTATTTATAGGGGTGATGGAGTCCTGGAGACTGGTACGAGTCAGTTTGACAATCGAAAGATAAAAAAACAGGGTGTGGAAAGGAGGGGGAGACGATAAACGGGGGCGGTACGTTGACATTTGAAACGGGGAGCTAACCTGACGGTCAAGTTAGTGCAGAGGGACCACTGAATGTACGGGAAATACTTCCAAAGACGTCAACTTGTGGATGAGCATCGAGGATGGTGAATGAGAAGCCAGGAAGATCAAGAATATCAGCGGTGAAATTTAGTAGGGATGGGTACAACTAATCGTTTACCTGAATGGATTATTATTTTCTCCTAGTCAATCTTGGCTCAATAGATTAATTTACCACTTAAAAAAAAAAAAGGGTTGCCGCCTGTGGGGTTTATTACCGCCTGGGACTATAATATAGTCAAATTATGTGCCTGTGAAGGTATGTTATCTATATTTTTACTGGGGGACACCCCCAGACCCCCGGAGTGTTAATGTTATGATCGAGGATCAAACCAATGAAACACAGGATGTGAACAGCGACCATGAAGATACCGAAACACAACCGATTACAAAACAATCGATTATTTAAAAAAATCGATTTTTTGGATTAATCGTTATCCATCTCCATATTTAAGTTTTTTCTTCTTCTTTTCAGAAACAGGATACAAAGCTGTTCATTTGGCTTATTACCTACCTGCCCACTCTCTGAATAAGCAACTCATGTTTTCAGGGAGGTTGTCAAAAATTTGGATCGAGATCGATATTCGTTCTTGAACGTTTCCCTTTGGGTGAATTCAGCTCTTTTTTTTTCTGCCATCGTTTATTCCAACATTGAAGTCCCAGTTTGATAGGAACGGCGATAAATAAGAGTCCTCTGGCTCTGTGGGTCCGCTGCTCAGGTAGTTGAGGATGAGCCTGAATTAGCGAGATGTCCAGATACTCCATACATTCAACAATGGTCTTGATGTCTTCAATCCTCCTTGACCTTCCCACAGAAGTGGGCTCACCAAGGGGTACTGAGGACGAGTTCCTAGAAGGTCCTGGGCTACCTACCCAAGCCCGTGCCCAGACATTCGCCCGGGGGTTTCCCCTTTTCCAGCCAAAATCACGGTGTTGAAATCCCGCTCTCTGTAGCCGACGGACACGACGTGTGGGGAAGGAGCGGTCTGGCTAAGCAAGGAAGCACTTCCATGTTCCGTTCGCTAATGTTCGTAACATAATAACGCGCAAATAGAAGCATTTCCCACATTTATGGTAAAGCGATTCTCGTAGGTGGAAGGAGATGGGTGAGAAAAAGGACGACGATCTGCTACGGAAAATTGGCGATCTTATCGAGCAAAAACAGAAAAACCTAGCGTCCAAGGAAGATGTCGCCCTTATCCGCGGGGACATAGTGGGCCTGACCGCGGAGCTTGAAAAGGTTAAACAGAACAACAAGGATATCAGGGTCACCGTTGGTAAATTGGAAAATGAAGGCAGAGCAATGGTGGAGCGCTATGATGAACTAGATCGGCGTATGAGGAGGAATAATCTGGTAATCAAGGGTATGGATTGCGGCGGTAACGTACCTTCCGCTGAGGATTTGGTGAATTTTTTCGCGAACCAATTGGGCGTGTCAATCACAATTGAGTCATTTTCCATCCAGTATGCGAGCGCTGAGTCCGGAGGGAGGAAGAGTATGATAATAATCTCTTTCACAAGAACTGAGGATAAGTGGAAAGTGCTCAGGCAGACCAGAAAATTACAAGGTTCACCGGGGGTCAGTGTTGACCAGGACTACACCGAGAGGACAAGGGTGGCACGGTCGAAAGTGTTTAAGCTCCGCAAATTAATTAGAAATCACGACAACTGCGACCGATCGCGAGTGATCAATGAGAGACTTCATTGGCGGGGAGAGAACTTCACTTGGTGTAACGAAGTTGGTCTGACGTGTGAGAAAGCTGCGGGAATAACAGTTTTGTTGGAAACTACGAAGAAAACCCTGGAAGAAATCAACCAGTTCCTAAGAGAGGACTCCCCGCCCCAGGAGCGGCAACAGCATCAGGATTGACTGGCACGAGGATACCCCCCTGGCTGGAGAAGCGTTAACATCATTAGATTCCTATCGTATAATATTAACGGGCTGTATTTCGCTAGAAATGCTGATATATTTAACAGAGACGCATGTGATGGAGGATGGAATGTCTTGTTATGAAAAATATGTTTCCAAAACATAAGATGTACTGGGTTGTTGCTTCAAAGCACACCGTATTTGGAAGGGCCGTTGGAGGACTACTTTGCGGGATTATTTATTTAAAAAAAATGGCTTGACAAATGCGGGCGGGTGGAGGAATCAACGCAGGCCCTATCACTATCATTGATGACGAATATAAGTAACGATTCGATTAAAATGTATTTCGGTTATTGTTGTTGTGAAACTATAGTGTTGATGGTGTGTGTAAATAAATAAATAAAGCGATTATGTTTGAGTATTAAAAAAAATTATTAGGCTGTTGTTCCATTTGAATTGTAATTAATTGTGACTTATAAATTTGTATAAAGATTAATTTAAAATAGTCTCTTATATAGAAGCAAAACAATTGCATGCGAATGTGAATGATTGAAAAATACTTAATTGTAGCGTGAAAAAAAAGCACAAAATTTGTATTTGTATTTAATACAAGGTCGGTTTTTTGACACTCCGGTCGACGGCCAATGGCCAGTACCGCAACCCAGATTTTGTAGGGGAGTTTGTATGCGATACGTTCTCAAATAAATCTGTTTTTCTTCTTCTTCTTCTTCTTCTTCTCGTAGGTGCTACAATTTCATTAGTATAATAATGGAATCATCCATGATCTTTTTTTTTTCTCTTTTTTTTAGGTTGATGTACGGCAAAAAAAAAGCTTCGGGGGAGCTCTGATGTAGATTCATCGTCGTTCCAAAGGCCAGTCCCCTCGATAACGACCACCCCAAGACATCCGGGATTCCTTGGCCACCCCTAGAAGTTAGCTAGATGGATCCACCCGGTCAGCCAGAAGAAGACTCTTCACGGATTGGGGGAAAAAATCTCAAAATTATCTTATTCACCGAGGATCAATTGATTCGATTATTGATTCGTCGAGGATCAATAATCCTCGACGAACAAACAAGACGATGGCTGTGAAGACATTTTCACGACGGGGTTTTGGGGGAAGAAGTAGACAATCCACTGAATGGATTATGGAGTGTCTATAAAATAAGAGTTCAATGAGAGCTGAGTGTGTCTTCCAAAATGTTCAATTTTTTTCGCCAATTCAATTATGTAGTGATTTTTCATTCTTGCAATCAGGGAAGATAAAGGAATCTTCACAATAGCAATAATTGGTTGAGAAGATTTGGCATTAATTGACCATTTGAAGCGTGATAAACTAACCAACGCTTCTGATAATCCACACTGACTCATTTTAGTATACAAACCTATAGGTTGACCCCTAATGTGAAGCCTTATTATTAGTTCTTATTTTAACAATTATTAGCTCTTATTTTAACAACTTTTCCGTTATCCCCCCCCCCCCACTCAATTTCGTGTTTCATGCACACCCAAATTCGAGTACTTTTCCGTTATAATTTGGCAATAAAAAACTCTTGACTTGACTTGAATTATAACAACCCCCCTCCCCCCCCTCGATTTCGATACATACCTACCTACCCCTCCCGATGGCTTTAAGGCACCCAAAGCCAACCAAAATCGAGTGGGGGGGGGTATAACGGAAAAGTACCCCGAGAAAACTTCTCGAGTAGGTGTTGGAATCTCCCAACACTTCATAGAATCACCTTGCGTTGATATTTCACAATCGGCCTCTCATTTCACAGAGGTGAGCGGTGATCCACTCGTGAACGCCCATCACTCAAGGTGAACCCAACGCAAGATTTTGGTCATGCAGCGTAAGGAGTGAGAAATGGAGTTGAGTTAAGTATTTGAGGTAGAATTCGTTAATCAGTTAATTTTGTGTGTTGGGCATAGTTCTGAAGGGGCAAAGTCCAAAATC
The DNA here is from genome assembly GCA_955831195.1 of Pilophorus perplexus. NCBI lineage: Eukaryota > Metazoa > Arthropoda > Insecta > Hemiptera > Miridae > Pilophorus > Pilophorus perplexus. The sequence continues at coordinate 52,565,118 of OY037008.1, forward strand.
ACGACGCCGCTGGTTATTGAGGATTGGGCCCGATTAGCTTTCCCAGAGTCCTCTCTGGAGAGGTCAAGGGTTTCCTGTGGGTCCACGGCACAGGCACTTGAGGTTGAGATTGAGTCGGCGAGCAATGCGGTTTCACTGGAGATGGCCAGATACCTACTCCACACCTTTAGCTGGACTCTCAATGCCGTGCTCGATTGCCATAGTTGGGCTCATCCAGGACAAGTCCCCAAGAGTCTGTGTGTTCCCCACACCCATTCCCAGATATCCATCCATCCAAGACAGCGGGGCTGACCAGGAGCTTGGCTTCGGTTAGGGGTTTCCCCCTTCCCAGCCAATATAATAGAGAATACTGAGCGTGATGGAAGGGGGAAACGCGAGGGGGGGGGGAGGGGGAGGATGCGAGTGAGAACAACTGTCAAGGAGAAGAAGCGGTTGCTTTTGATCAACTGACTGAGCGAGGAAGCACATTGGTCTTCCATTCACTGGAGTTGTTTGGAAACGAGAGATTCAAGGAAAATGGCTTGGTGATGAGTGAGGAATCTAGACTCTCTACTATAGTACTTCCTATAGGAAGATATCGCACACCTAGAATGAAAGGGGCACAAGAGTCATTCATAATGAATGACTCATGTGCCCCTTTCATTCTAGGTGTGCGATATTGTTTCCAAAGTCGACCATGGCCGGCAAGACCAGAAGGACGTCAGATTTCCGGACCAAAACCTAGTCCCACTCAACTCTCGGGAAGTCAAGGGTTCGCTGTGGGTCCAAGTCACAGGCATTGGAGGTTGCGTTGGCGAGTAGGGTGGTTTCACTGGAGATGACCAGATACGCCAAACCTTCTGCCGTGGCCTCAATGCCGCCCCCGAATCCCCCAGATCCGAGATCAGAGATTCAACAACTCAATTTGAAGGAATAAAACCTCTAGTTTTCAAAGTGGTTGTTTGCCGATGGTGCAGAGGTCTAATCCAATGAGTTTGGTTAGGGAGGGAGAACGACTCCTCTGCTGAATACTAAATTGTTTATTCAGGTAAACAATTATAGCGTGGGGACCGGTTTCGAGCAACTAAGCTCATCTACAGCCCTGACAAGAAAACCATTTCTCATTAGCATCAGAGAAAAAACCATAAAAATTATATTAACAATGTAAACTCTAAATTATATTATACTGAAGGTATATGAACAAGCACAAATGGTGAAAATTATAACTGATGAAAACGGTCCAGAATGGTGGTAACTTGACAATAGTAATTTTGGAATATGGACCCACTGTTAAAATTGGCTCCATGACTGATGGCCAGTGAACCATTTGAAAACCAGTTAGGCTATACTACAGGTACTGAAAGGAGAATTGTTTATTATTCTAGTGGCAAAACAACTACTTGATATGTGAGTAGTGACAAGGAGAAATTAGAGGTAAGAAAGTCAGAGGTAATTTTAAAAATGGACCCATTTGACAAGGTTATTAATTACTAGGAAAGATGAATTTGGAATTATTCTTTTTTTAAAAACAATTGATAAGTAAAACTACAGAAAATTATGACATACCTAGGTGACCTAGTTGACATGGTGAATTTTGAAGTTATACAGAAGGTAAATTTGAATATGAAGGTTTAAATTAATTGAATTTGTGAGTCTATTTGAAGTTACTGTTGAATTTTGAGAAGTTAAATTTTTATAAGAGTTAATTTTTCAGCAGTTTTCATACTGAGGTAAATTTGAAAAATGTTATTAAGTACATGAGGTTGGGTGAAATAGAAATATCTAGATGAGCTTACCAGAATTTTGTTGAATTTTGAGAAGTGACAACCACCTCAAGTCACTCTGGTAAGCTCATCTAGATATTTCTATTTCACCCAACCTCATGTACTTAATAACATTTTTCAAATTTACCTCAGTATGAAAACTGCTGAAAAATTAACTCTTATAAAAATTTAACTTCTCAAAATTCAACAGTAACTTCAAATAGACTCAAAAATTCAATTAATTTAAACCTTCATATTAAAATTTACCTTCTGTATAACTTCAAAATTCACCATGTCAACTAGGTCACCTAGGTATGTCATAATTTTCTGTAGTTTTACTTATCAATTGTTTTTAAAAAAAGAATAATTCCAAATTCATCTTTCCTAGTAATTAATAACCTTGTCAAATGGGTCCATTTTTAAAATTACCTCTGACTTTCTTACCTCTAATTTCTCCTTGTCACTACTCACACATCAAGTAGTTGTTTTGCCACTAGAATAATAAACAATTCTCCTTTCAGTACCTGTAGTATAGCCTAACTGGTTTTCAAATGGTTCACTGGCCATCAGTCATGGAGCCAATTTTAACAGTGGGTCCATATTCCAAAATTACTATTGTCAAGTTACCACCATTCTGGACCGTTTTCATCAGTTATAATTTTCACCATTTGTGCTTGTTCATGTACCTTCAGTATAATATAATTTAGAGTTTACATTGTTAATATAATTTTTATGGTTTTTTCTCTGATGCTAATGAGAAATGGTTTTCTTGTCAGGGCTGTAGATGAGCTTAGTTGCTCGAAACCGGTCCCCACGCTATAATTGTTTACCTGAATAAACAATTTAGTATTCAGCAGAGGAGTCGTTCTCTCTCCCTAACCAACCTCTAGTTTTCTTTCGGTTTATTATTCTTGGTATTATTATTCGGTTTATTATACACCTATGTAATCGCAACGGAGGTCAACAATTCAGATCGGCCTCAAAATTTGACATTATACGTTTCAAGATTCCAAAAACGAAATGTCCGTACGACGTCCGAGCCGTTTTGGGCAATAGGATTTTTTTTCTTTTAAATCTTAAAATGAGACAAAATACTCGGTTTTTCAATCTTCTTGTGCCCGCAAGGTTTTCATTCAGCTCGATCACCCAAACCCGTGAGGCTAAAAAGGGGCTACGGGAGGGCTTTTTTTTTTTTCTTTTTTTTTTAGGGTTCCGGCTATAGTTAGGTGTCGTTTTCGAAGTATTTTTGGACGTAGAATCCATTTTCTGGGGTCCCAGAACGATTCAATTACCCCGGGGGGATCTATTGGGCTCTAATGGGGCTAGAAATGGGGGTTTTTAAGGATACCAGGAGGTCAAATATTTTCCGAGTAATTTTGGAAACATAATCCATTTTTCGAGGTCCCAAAGGACTAAACCACTAAAACTAACTATCACTGGAACTTCTCTTAAAACGGAATGTAAACTCCAGAGTCGGGCTGAGGTGACATAATATTATGGTATAGGGTGACCATATTATGCTACAGGGATAATCCATTTTCATTCGATTATCTCGTCACAACAATAGCCAATGGTGACATTGGTTGTTGTTGCAATCAGCTTTTCCCACTGCAATTGATGGCATTGGTGAAGCCCATTTCAAAATGAAGGCTTTCTAAGCGACTTTTGTTGTTGTTCCAATCGATTTTCCGGTCTCAAAAACGTAAGGAAACATCATTTGTCGTTATGATGAAGAATCAGCAACGATGTTTGGTGCTGCCTGGTCGAGAGCCCTCCAGACTTTACAACCTTATCACCGTCGTAATCAGCGCTGATAACTCAATATTGTTTCGAAGGTTATCTCATTATGACAAACAATGCTGGTATAAATTTGGGCGTTACCTCATAACGGTCGTACAATTCCTATAAGCGTCTGGCACCTCAAAACGTAAGCCGTCAGGCGCGACGGAGGTTCTAAAGAGATTACTTGAGGGCCGCGCCCGGCTGGCTACGCCAGACAACCCTCGTCGTTCCGCCCTGAGGGGGCGGTCGTTGCGGCCTGGCGGGCCGCTTTTCTTGAGTGTATGAGAGCAGCGACGTCTCTACAACTCGTTTTCCTACGTCCATTGCACATTTGTGCCTCGACAAAATACAGGGATGCCGGTGTTTTGGAAGTGCAATTTCAAATTTGGATTCAGTGTGAAAAAATTTGTTGAGAAACTATCGGTATCTGGGGGACTATCGACAGATGGGGACATACATGTACTATTGTGCATAGGTACATTACCTACATATTCCCCACCGCTCTCCTAATAATCGTTTCCCAACACATTTTTTCACACTGAATCCAAATTTGAAATTGCATGACCAAAGCACCTTCATCCTGTATTTAATTCCTGAATAATATGAGAAGATGAGAAACTTTACATTTAGATCACAGAAATACTCAGGTACCCTATTTTCAACCTTATTATTCTCAATCGTGTTCAAACAAAACAAAACAAAAACGCTGCAAATTTTACACAAGGGTTTATTATTCTTTGATATACGTTACTTGTGCAGAAATTTAATTCTGTCAATGAAAAAATTTAAAAAAAAAATTTTTTTTTTGGATTTTTATCTCAAAAAAATTTTTTTTTTTGAATTTTTTGTTCAAAAATGTGTTTTTTTCAAAAACTCGGTATTTTTTACTAGAAAAATATTTAACATCCTGGGATCCTTCAAAAATCCCATTTTTAGCCCCGCGAATGCCCTAAACATCGCCCCAGTGAAATCGGATCGTTCCGGGACCCCAAAAAATGGATTCTACGTCCAAAAATACTTCGAAATCGACACCTAACTCGATCCCATAGCCTTCAAAAAAGCCCTCCCGTAGCCCCATTATAGCCCCATAGCGCCCCACGGGTTTGGGCGATCGGACTGAAAACCTTGCGGGCACAACTAGATGGTAAACCAAGTATTTTCTCGAAATTTCAGATTTTTAAAAAAATTCCTACTGCCCAAAACGGCCTGGACGGCGGACGGCGTACGGCGTACGGCGGACGGACATTTCGGATTTAGAATGTAGACCACTTGAAACGGATAATGTCAAATTTTGAGCCCGATCGGAGTCGTCGACCCTTGTCGCGAAAACATAGGTGTCCAAGAATAATAAACCAAAATGGCGGCAAGGGGGTCTGGGGCGCTGAGAAGAAAAACGCTGCAAATGTTTCACTAGGGTTTATTATTCTTTAATATAGATTACTTGTGCAAAAATTTAATTCTGTGTCATAAAAACTTTTTTGAATTTTCAATTTTTTTTTTTTACTAGAAAAATATTTGATCTCCTGGGATCCTTCAAAAATCCCATTTGTACCCCCATGAAAACCCTATAGATCGCAACAGTGAAATCGGATCGTTCCGGGACCCCAAAAAATGGATTCTACGTCCAAAAATACTTCGAAAACGACCTTGACTCAGAGGGAATCCTGAATGAAAGTCAATGTGGATTCAGGAAAGGCTATAGTACGGTGGATGCCGTGTTCTCCCTGACCAGCGTTGCGCAGCTCAGGTTTGCTGGGGGTTCCCAGCGAAAGCTCTACGCTTACTTTGTTGACTTCAGGGCTGCGTTTGATGGGATCCAGCATGATCTTCTTTTTCAGAAGTTGAATGCTGCAGGCGTCGGGCGGCGATTCATGGGTTCCCTGGCAGCTATGTACAGGGCTGGAACTGCGGTGGTTTGGGGGAAAGGAGGGGATATCTCAACCCTTCTCGGTTGAATGTGGGGTCCGGCAGGGCTGTTTGCTGAGCCCGCAGCTATTCACGCTATTCATCAACGACTTGGTTGACGCTATGCCGTGTGAGTAAGGATTGGCGACACTAAGATAAGAACTCTGATGTATGCGGACGACGTTGTAATCCTGGCTGAGACCCCCTCAGAACTTCGGCGGAACATCTTCGGCTTGCACAGCTATTGTGAGAAGTGGGGATTAACGGTGAACTTGGGGAAGTCGAAGATTGTTGTTTTCCGCAGGGGTGGTCGTCTGGGGACCGGTGACGTGTTCTGTCTGGGTGGAGATCGCATCGAAATTGTCTCGTCGTACAAATATATTTGGGCGTCACATTATCCCAGAGATTGTCGTTCGGTCGGCATTTCACAGAGCGTGCTGCGGCTGCGAAGTTGGGAATTAACAGTGTATACAAGTCAATAATCTGTCGAGATTCAATCCCTGTCAGCTCCAAATACAAGATCTGTAACGCGGTCTCAAGGGCGGTACTCAGTTATGCTGCGCAGGTGACGGGTTTTCACCAGTCAAATGCACTCGAGCAGGTTCAGAGGCACTTCATCAGGATGATATTCCGACTGCCCCGGAACACGCCCAATTATTTTGTCTATCTCAAGACAGGCATGGACCCAATATTCGTTCATACCATCACACTGGCGTCGAAGTATGTGGTGAAAGCCTTAAAGATGCCAGAACGTCGCCTGCCAAATGTCGTTGCTCGGGAGGTTGTCCGAAGGAAGGTGCCGTGGTACGCATCGATGGTGGACCTAGCCACCAGGTTCGGGTGTGAATTTGATGGAAATCCATCGGACCTTGATACATGGAAGCGGCAGACGCCACATAGCGCGCAAGTGTTCAGTATTCAAAGGAAAGCTGTCAAAGCTATCAGAGGCTTAAACTACCGGGAGGAGTGCGGAGAAGCTTTTGAGGAGCTTGGAATACTATGCCTTACAGTAACAGCCTTGTACATCCTTGCATGCCATACCTTCATACGACGAAATGTCAGCTTCCCCTCACATTCTCACTCCCATGACACACAAAGTGCCATTCAACTTTTGCTGCCCCACTCACGGTTAAAAGTCAGTAGAAATTCTACGTCGTGGTGGGGATTAACAATTTTCAATGCCCTGCCCAAATCTGTATGAGATGAGAATGTGTCAAATTTAGAGTCTCTTGTAAAAATCTTCTCGCTCATAAAGTGCCTTACTCTTTTGACGACTTTTTCAACAACATCAATCTGGTAAAGTTTTCGTAAATTTTAACATGCTTAGCCAACGCAGCTTAGTTCTTGCGTATTAATTTCAACACATGTTCCTACAATAATATTTACCTACTTTGTGACTTCTGGCCCAATTGTAAACTGTTACTTCAACCATTGTCAAAAACACTTATCTGTGTAAGTTGGCAAATAAAACGCTTGCTGATTCTGATTTATTACCCCTAGTTCTTCATTTAATGAAGAACCAAACAGTAGGATAATATCCGCATCTCCGCATATTAAGTGGAGATGAGGAGAGAGCAAAAGGAGTCTTGCTGTGGGATCAGTGGGCCGGGGAGAAATACTGGGGCAACAGGCCCTGGTGGAAAGCCTGTTGAACCTCTCCAAGGCCACAGACCTCCTACCATAGTAACTCCGAGAGGTGCACAACGGGGCGTTATACCACTGATCCCCGTCGAGTCAAAACTGAAAAGGCGGGAAGAAAAAGGGAACTCTCGTGGGTTGTCCACCGACCGCCGCCGACGTGAAAGTAGAGTGGACACTGACCCCGACTGAGAAAAAAACGACGCACTGTTTGTTTGGTTGAATGATTGAATGAAGGACCTGTTATCTTTGTCCATCAACGACGATTCCTAGTGCTCAAGTTGAGAGTTCACCCTTCATCATCCTAAAATGTTAAACCTCGTGGAGGTACTTATCGAGGTCCAGACCGATACATATGCCAAAATTCGGTCAGTTAACGATGGTCACAAGCATGTGCCAAGGCCAGACGTCGTGAAGAGGCAAAAGTGGATAGGTAAGTACCTATGTATTGAAGCAAAAGGAAGAGGGCTAACCACTGTATAAATTTGTAAAAATAAAAAATAAAACTATCTTTCAGCTTGACGAGGTGATTTCTGTCGTGGTGTCCTCTGGGTAACGCTAGTAGCTCACAAACGTGTTGTACTAACAAAAGGAACAGTTACTAACCTGTGACGGGGGTCGGTAGCCAATCGAATATTTCAATGATGGGCGTCAGTGGCCATTTGCTTTTGTTGATGGGCCGGGGGTCAGTGTCCACGAAACGGGGGTCAGTGGCTACAATTAGTGAACCACGGGGGTGGGTAGTCGGTTTCCCGCACAACGGGGTCTACAGGCCTAGGTGCGGGAAGTGGGGCGCCCTTTCATACCTTCACTGGTAATAATCTAAATGTAAATCTAAATCTACCTCAAATCGTATCAGCAACTGGCACAGTTGGTACAACGTGGGTCCACGAAAGGATCTCAAAACGAACCAGGCCAGTGTCCACACTGCGTAGCGTTGCCAAGCTAAATTATTAATAAATATTTCAACGGTCCCCTAAAAACGTGTTTAAATTGCCCTAAGCGGTCCCTCTGTTTCATTTCTGGGTCCCCCACCTTACAGGCGACTTCAACGCGTTTCAAGAGCTGAGCCAAATATGAATTTGGTACGCTGCCCGTTCCTGATCCAATCTGACCGGCGGAATAATTTTGAACACTCACCTCTGAGAACAATATCAAGTTGTTGGATTGATTGAGCAGGTGAATTTTACGACTACGGATAAATGCGTTTATTGCTACGTAGGCTCGTGTTGTGGCGGTGGTTCGAGAAAATTATTATAAAAAAGTGTTCAGACAACAAACACGGAAAGACGTGGCCATTCTGCCCTTGAGATAGAATCGGTAAGCGTAATGTTTAATCCTGTCCCGGAACTTTTCAAGTCAACTGTAAACCGAACTAACTATATTCCGCTGAAACAGGCGGAAATGGCCGGAAAGTGTTGAGTGTCGTTGGAACTGAAAGAATGTCAGGTCTCATCAAGTGGATCGTTTGGACGGGAAACGTGAGTGGGTGGAAATGAGAGACACACGAACAGGAAGCGGAAAAATGCAAACGAAGGATAATTCTTCATTATTCATTTCGTCCAGCGAATAGAGGCTCAGCAAGGGGGCCCACATAAAAATATAAATAAAAATCATGTTATTTCTGATTTAGGTTTATTACTCTTGGAATAATACACCTATGTATTCGTGTCGGAGGTTGAAAATTCTGATCGGCCTAAAAATTTGACATTATCCGTTTCATGAAGCGTAGATTCCAAAACGCTGCAAATGCTACACAAGGGGTTATTGTTCTTCGATATAATTGTGAGAAAAGTAATTCTGTCAATAAGAAAATACTTTTGAACGACGTTCGGACAACGGTGGGACCTTGAAAAATGGATTTTGCGTCACAAAATCACTCGTATTTTGTCATTACCTACTCGGAAAACTTCAGCTTAATCCGATCGTTATGGGACCTCATAAAATGGATTCTACGTCCAAAATACTTCGAAAGCGACACCTAACTCGATCCCATAGCCAAAAGGCTTCAAAAACCCTCCTGCAGCCCCATTTTAACCTCATAGCGCCCCACGGGTTTGGGCGATTGGGCTGAAAATCTTGCGGGCACAACTAGATGGTAAACCGAGTATTTTGTCAAAATTTCAGATTTAAAAAAAATTCCTACTGCTCAAAACGGCTCGGACGGCGGACGGGCATTTCGATTTTGAAATCGAGACATCGGACCTTTTCCGTTATCGTTCCCCCGCCCGAAAAAAGAAGTAGGTTACACTACACATTCGTAGTTCGCTATAAATTTTATTGAAATATTGTATTTCATTTAGTGAATCTAGTCAACATCAGCTAGTAAAATATCTATTAGGAATGAGGCAAAAGTAAGAGTGGTATGGACATTTCAGGGTAAAGTAGTAGGTACTCGGAGGCCAGAAAATATCGATTTCCCAGGAGCTTGAGAATGTCTTCGAAAGGGTCCTCATTCCTTTAAGCACAGGACTGACGCCACATTACAAACATTACATGGCAAACACCAGTGAACTGATACGGTCGGTCGGCCGGGGGAACGATAACGGAAAAGGTCCGAGACATCTTGGAACTTAATCAAATTTCGAGGCCGATCAGAATTTTCGAACTCCGTCGTGATTACATAGATGTATTATTCCAATAATAATAAACCAGAACCGTCAAAACTTTGCGATTTTTCCCGTTTTTGGCCAATAACCCGTACTTAGTGCAGTTTTACGTAAACCAGCTGCGTTCGTGACTTTTTTCAGTCATGGATTTGATAGGTAGACCTACCTGCCCAAAAACGGCCCGGACGCGGCGGACGGACATTTCGGTTTTGGAATCTAGACCTCTTGAAACGGATAATGTCAAATTTTGAGGCCGATCGGAGTCGTCGACCTTCGTCCCGATTACACAGGTGTATTATTCCCAGAATAATAAACCAAAATCAGGAATAAAGGAATTTTCACTGAACAACCATTTTTACAAGCAGCTCCGCTTCTGAGCTTACAAACATTTTAAGCGAGTTAATTCATTGACCGAAATCGAAAACCTTTCCCATCAACTTCCACCTAGAAATTGGCAACCTAACTGAATTTCACTACCCCCGTCTGAAAGAGAAATTTCATAATTGGCCCGGTAGAAAATCGCCAACTCGGATCGCACTTCATAACAGGCGCCTTCTCCCCCGGGATTCCTGGCGTCGAGCCCACATGGATTCGCCCATAGAGCAAATTAGCGGCCCTTCATTATTTACGACCGATAATTTACGGCACACTCCAAATAGAATTGATCGTTTCGTAATGGAGTTGCAATTTTCGATTTGTGCGGCCGTGATCCCAACAAGGATGAAACTCACTCGAGTTCGAAAATTACGGTAAATTACAGTGATGCAATTCATCGGCAACAGTGATGGAGAATACTCACTCCTCAAGAGGCCTGAAGTGCGAAGAATATCAAATGTACGTTTCTTTGTGTAGCCAAAGGAAAATATATGGTGTTGGGTGGTTACCAATAATGTGTTAACCACCCTGAGCCTTATCATAAAAACGCTGCAAATTTTACAAAAAGGGTTTATTATCCTTTGATATTAATTATTCAGCAATTAATTCTAGGCCTACATCAATAAAAACAATTTTAAATTAATTATTTAAGTAGGTAGGTACCTGAGTGTTTTCTTGTAAGGTTGTGAATGTGGGACTCCGAAAAATGGATTATGCGTCCTATTATTGCATCCCCAACGACTCACGCCGGTAAGACAAAATACGAAGATGATGACAATTCGTTTGTATTGAGGAAGCTCATCATCTTATTGCTGTATCAAATGCGGATCTAGGGCGAATTAATATCGATGTTGACACTTCAACTTCGGTATTAAAATCTCCGAGACCCCCTTCCGAAATTCCACGCATTCCAGTCTACCCAGACACTTCCTGTCGGGCTGGAGACCGCGGAATTTCCACATCTGCTTCGATATCATTTCCTAGGGCTGCAGATCACAACAAATTGTGTCATGCCCTAGATATTCAAGTACTCCCATCTTGTTCCTCCAAAAACACCGGAGGCGAAATCCCAGTTACGATGGAGGCCTTGACCAAAACACACAACACTCAAATTGATAGGGACAATTTAAATGTAGGAACACAATTTGAACATTTAGGCACACGCCCAACACCCGCCAAATTATGATGAGTCACCCATCGGTCATCACCATGTGTGAGGCGTCTCTGGGTCTACATAGTAGCTACACGTATTGGTACGTTGCTTTTGGAGGGTGCAAAAAGGTTGCTTTAAAAGCTGAAGGATGTAAAAAGATTGCTTTTGAGGGTTGCAAAATCTGAAGGATGTAAACAGGTTGCTTTTGAACGATGTTAAAAGATTTAATGAAGCGCCGCTTTCAGAGTAATTTATGGCATACAATCCATTTGTGAGGTCTCTTATCAATCCAAACTACTCAGGAATACTTCTTTTTTTTTTCATTTCTAATTAAAAACTATTTTTGATAGACCAGCACGATTTGTCTGGAGTCGCGGACTTCTAACTCAATTACTTATTAAATAAGTAATAAATTTTATCTTTTGTCTCACCACTGAGGATTTCGCTCTGCCTTAATTTTTTTGATCCTTGAAAAATGTGCGCGAAAGTTATTTGAGTTCCCAATCAGAATTTCCTTGTACCCAAGTCCAGGAGTGATTCAAATTTTGGTGTATTATTCTTGGAATAATAGATACTACACTGATGTAATCGCGACGGAGGTCGAAAATTCTTATCGGCCTCAGAATTTGACATGCGTTTCAAGAGGTCTAGATTCAAAAGTCGCGGCAAATTTTACACTAGGGTTTATTATTCTTTGATATAGGTTAATAATAATTATAGGTTAATAAGTTAATTATTAACTTATTTTGGCACAATTATTGTGCCAAAATTAATTCTGTCATTAAGAAAATACTTTTGAAAAAAAAATGTTCTTTTCTTTTTCAGTACAATGTTTGGACAAATATTTGTCCAAACATTGTACTATGTACTATTGTACATATGTGGGACCTAACAAAATGGATTTTGCGTCAAAAATTACTCGAAAAACGACACCTTATCTGACCTCCTAGGATCCCTAAAAAACCATTTGTAGCCCCCATGAAAGCCCCAAAAATCCCCACAGTGAAATCAGATCGTTCTGAGACCCCCAAAAATGCTTCGTAAACGACACCTAACTCGACCCCATTCAAAAAACCCCTCCCGTAGCCCCATAGCGCCCCACGAGTTTGGGCGATCAGGCTGAAAACCTTGCGCGCACAACTAGATGGTAAACCGAGTATTTTGTCAACATTTCAGATTCTTAAAAAACTGTCTACTGCCCAAAACGGCTCGTACGGCGTACGGCCATTTCGTTTTAGAAATCAAGTCCTCTTAAAACGAAAAATGACAAATTTTGAGGCCGATCAGAATTTTCAACCCCCGTCGCGATTTCATGGGTGTATTATTCCAAGAATAGTAAACCCGTTTTGGGTAGTAGGTTGTTTTTTTAATCTGAAATTTTGACAAAATACTCGGTTTGCCATCTAGTTGTGCCCGTAAGGTTTTCAGCTCCATCGCTCAAACTCGAGGGGCATTATGGGGCTACGGGCGGGGTTTTTGAAGGTTTTTCGGCTATGTGGGTCGAATTAGGTATCGTTTTCCGAATAATTTTGGGCGCAAATTTTGTCGAGGTCCCACATCTGTCCAAACGTTGTACAGAAAAAAAATTTTAATTTTAATTTTTTCTGAAGTATTGTCTTAATGTCACAGAATTAATTAATGCACAATTAACCTATATTAAAAAATAATAAACCCTTGTATACAATTTTCAGCGTTTTTCGTCTTTATGCGGTGTAAAATCTATCTAGACGCAAAATTATTTGTACCGGAGTCACAAAAAAACTGTTTTCCTCCCAAATCCAGTAGGATTTAATATTAAATTGAATTTTCAACCGTTAATTTCCCATTAAGTTAGGGAAATTCGATATGCATCATACAAACTACTTAGATGAAAACCACTAGAATAGGTATGCATTTACATGCGTTTAGTCTGAAACCCGCTGTTTTATGCTCGATAAAATTATATTCTGTTGGTCTTAGTGAGGTGAAAATACTACAAACTACTTTTATCAATATTTACTAGACAGGAAACAATATGCTAAAATGCTCTAATCCGAGCCCTATGCATTGCCCATGCACACGTCTCTTTGTTATACTTAGGTAGGTACCTCTAAGAATAACAAAGTGACGTGTGCACCTGAGTCTTTCAATCTACGTCACAACTCCACACATCGTCTATACTTAATCACTTCGCTAAAACGTCCCTTGTCTAATTGTTCGAAAAATTCATTTTTGTGATTCACCAGACTTGTCTAGTCAGGTGCTGAGACCCCGAACCTCATCGAGCTTAACATCGTGTGTATCGTGCACCCGCCTTCGAAACGGCGCCAGATTATTTCAGTATCTTGGCACCCGATTTCCATCCAGAACGAAAACTATCTCGATACCTCAAAACAGTTCAGGGTCAACAGCGCGTAAGCCAGGAATTTTCCCTCAGATAAAATTTTGTGTTGGGACGGTTCAGACACCCTTCGTATAATTTCGTCCATTTTCGGGAATGATCTCAGAGTGAATTGACTCAATTCTACGCACTGCTGTGAAAAAATAACAAAAACAAAGAGACCATTAATCAAAAAGTCTGAGAACTTGATTAGAAGGCTGGGTGGGTCGTTAATTGGTTTATTAGAGGGATAGCTTATTAGGGCGTTAAGTAAATGGTTCAAACACACCCTAGCCTTTCATAATTCATTTTCGTTTCATCTCTAGGATGACACGCCTGAGGTCACTATGATGTCATGCGCAGGTTTGGAACATACATCACAAGTAAAACACCTAAGTCTTAATAGTGAACAGCTCCACATGGACTTCCCAAATATTCGATGGTCCCGGAGCCTCGTAAGTGACCTTAGGAAACCGAGTGGGCGACAGGACCGTTCCTCCAGCCCACATATTTTTCTCTCAGCTGGAACCTTTTAAGGTGAAACCAACAATATACGTCATCCTTTTTTATTAAGGAGGGAAAAAAATGTCAAGTGACTGAGAGGGACAACAGCTTGAAGGGAATTTAAGCCGAGACGATTTAGATCTGGAGAGATAAGTGCGCCCCATTTATGGAGTATTCGCTTTTCCTTGGGTGGTTTTATAAGGTGACACGATGGCTTTACTGAACAAAGGTAAAGTATGTTCTAATCAAAATGATTCAACCATGAAAAGTTAGAAATTAGGTGGAAATTAGGCGTTATTCATCTAAACCAGTAATTCAGAACATGTCTGTAGCTGGATGTCTGAGTTTGTCACAAGCCTTAAACGGTATAGTCCTTATTAAACGGTAAGTCCTAAAATTACGTTTCTTTTTACCTTGTCGGCTTTCCTTTTGCATTTTCGCTGCTATAAGGAGGGGGGGGGGGGGTCACCACCAAATGGGCGCATTTGCGCTCAACTTTATTTCAAATGGGAACCCTTAAAATTTTCGTTGGATTTGGATTCCCGAGCAAATTCTACGTCCGATAAGCCCAATGAGCGCAAATAGGCGCAACTATTCCTATCTTTGTAGGGGAGGAGCCCAGTATTCCTATCTTTGTTGTTTATTATTACACTGGTTAATATCAGTCGGTATTGAGCCCCAGGAGTTTGCTCCGCTCATAAGATTTGAAAGAATTTAATAAAAAGCAGAAGATATCGACGTCTCGAAGATGAGCATTTGCCAGTCTTGTCTCCTGGGATTTGAACATGTAGGTAAGTAAGTAGTTAGTTCGTTGAAATAGCACGAAGAACTGCGAGGGATTTCTACAGGATCTAAAGTATTCTTATAACAATTTAATCATTTAATGATCTTACAAACCCACCTAAAACTAATTGATCCGTCAGTGGCTCTATTTCGACCTAAAACCGAAGTTTTGGTTTTGACATTTAAGTCTTTGCTATGGCACACAACCGAAAAAAGCGTCACTTTTTTTCGCATCACGAAATTTGTAACTAAGTAGCGTTAATAATCTCATGGTCAACAACAAACACAATAAATTGGTATCCAGGTTGGTATAAGACGTTGGAAGGGTAGGTGAATGAGTAGGAAATTGGGGGGGGGGGGGGGGGACTAAAGACATAAAATGCCCCAATGTGTTGCAGACTCGTATGCAAGCTTTTTTAAAGGGTTTTTCCCCGGGCTCAGGTGGTTTTTGTGCGGGTGATTTGGCAGCAATGAGTCAGCCATCGTGCGGAAATCCGTAAATTTAAAATTGTTAACAACAACCACGACTTCTTGAGTGTGAAGCCCTGCAGTGCAAAAGGTATCTTGTTCTGGGATCATTGGACCGGGGAGAGATACTGGGGCAAAAGTGCCTAGTAGGTGAGCTATTCAGGAACCCGTTTCCATACCCTCTCTGGTAATAATGTAATCTAACAACCATGACCTTCCCGCGACGGCTTATAAATCTCTTCTCGATGGAGATATCCATATTTGAACGGGATCGCACACTCAACTGACTCAAACTGTCGCTCAATAACACACAAAAAGCTCTCCCAACATCATACTCAAACGAACTCATCCTCATAGACTTTGGCCCAATATCTTTGGAGAAGTAAGACATTTGGCCCACAGTCGTAACCCATTAGACCCTCCTATTATAATAGAGGGATTTAATCCCCAGGTGCTGCTATCTCGGTGAGGAATGACGTAATCCTCGGCAGGACACCGACTGGCCAGGTTTTTGGTAACGCTTTTCAATTTTATGTGCCAAAGTAAAGTCATAAAAATGTCAATTTTCAAAAACGCAAGGGTCTCCTTATTTATGGTTTAACTTTAAGCAATTCTTTAAATTTAAAGAAATCATAGGTGAGAACCTGGGAGGACGTGTTCATGTGAGTTATGAAGCACACCCCCTCAGACCTTATTCCACTGAACAACCCTGAACGGTACTCCCGATTCTGAAGATTGTGGCTGACTGAGTGTCGAAGAATCTCCCAACCTTACTCCTTCAATGAGCTCATCTCTTTGGCATTCCGTTGTTTTTCTCTCGAACTCGTAATTTTCCACTCGACTTTGTCATCTACTAGGAACACGCGATCCTGCACCACTACTTTACACTCCCTTCCTCTGCAATAGTGAATAGACGAGCTCGATTGGAAAAAAGCCTTCCTTGCGGTCAGCTAGATGACACGACTTTACCGAGAAATCCAACCTATAAGGCACTGCACTGGTTGTGACTTCGCCAATCTAGGAGGTCGTGGTAGTGATCTTTGAATAACTTCCCTGACAACATGCGTGAGGTAAATGTCTGGGGACGATTTCCTCGAAAGCAATTTCAAACTCTTCTTTACAATCCGTTCTTAGTACGCTCATGAGCAATGCTTTGGCGCCGTGAGAAAAATTATTATATTCAATGGCGAACTCCTCCCTACCCTGAGGACGAGGCAATGAGGAGCCATGAGAGCAATCGTCAGCACTACTTCCGATCCTCATTGAGAGGTTCGGCTGAAGATGTAACTGAACAATTTGAATACGTCTCGTTCTAGGTTTTTCATGCCAAATCCGATAAAGAAATCAAATTTGAGTTTTGTTGAGCCGATCAGGAAATATAAGTAAGTACCTATAATGGAGATACCAAGCAAGAAACGATATATGTTTGGGTAATATGAGTAGTTATTAAATCCTTCGACTGCATAGGTACTATGCTAATATTATTAGAAACTAAAGAAAAAGTTACTCAGGTTTTTACTAGAAAAACGCTGCAAATTTTACACAAGTATTCATTATTTATTGATACAGTTAATTGAGCAAAAATTAATTCTTTGTCAATAAACAGAATTTTTGAAAAAAAAAAAAGTGTGGCACCTCGAAAAATGGATTATGCGTCCACAACTACCTACTCGGAAATATTTAACCTCCTTTTTTTGATCCTTCAAAAATACTTGTACCCCCACACCATGAGAGCCCAATAGATCTCAACGGTGAAACTGAATCGTTCCGGGAAAAATGGATTCTACGACCGAAAATACATCGAAAACGACACCTAAATCGATCCCATAGCCGAAACCCTTAAAAGAGCCCTCCTGTAGCCCCTGTTTAGCCCAGCAGAGCACCCCAGGTTTGGCCGATCGGGTTGAAAACCTTGCGGGCACAACTAGACGGTAAACGGAGTATTTTGTCAAAATTTCAGATTAAAAAAAAAAAAAAAAGTCCTACTGCCCAAAACGGCCCGGACGGCGGACGGACATCACAGTTTTGGAAACTAGACCTCTTGAAACGGATAATGTCAAATTTTGAGACCGATCGGAGTCGTCGACCTCCGTCGTTATTACATAGGTGTATTATTCCAAAAATGATAAACCAAAATAGCGGAAAAAATGGGAAAATAGAATTCAAATGCGAGCGACAGTTTAGTGACATATCACAATCATTATGTACGCAAAATTCTGACAGGCCAACTGCTAACAATTTTAGAAGTGCCTTTCCTTTGAAAGCGGGAAAAAACGATGAGATAGACGGCATTGATCCCAAAACCTTCGAATATTTTCAAAAAATTTGTCATTTTCACTTTGAATGAGTCTTCAGGCAGGTTTGGGTGTCAACAATTATTGAGGTCCTGCCCGCTTCAAAAGAAAGGTTTGCATCTTTTTGGATTGTGAATGGAGATCTTCTCTCAATAGACTTTTCAGACCTGGAAAACAACAAAATATCATATTTTCCGGAATTGCAAATGTTCGTAGCAGAAATTAAAGAACATACCTATTATGTTCGACGATACTAGTAGTTTACTGTTCCAAGTTATATTAAGTTCCGTAGAATATTTCGAAAACGACACCTAACTCAACCCTATAGCCGAAAACCTTCGACACCCCTCTCGTATCCCCATTTTAGCCCCATAGCGTCCCACGAGTTTGGGCGATCGGGCTGAAAACCTTGCGGGCACAAATAGATGGTAAACCGAGTATTTGGTAAACATTTAAGATTTTTAGAAAAATCCTACTCCCCAAAACGGCTCGGACGGCGTACGGCGAGCCAACAAATGATATGACCGTCCGCCGTCCAGGCCGTAGGAATTTGTTTAAAAATCGGAAATTCTGACAAAATAGGTACTCCAATTATTGGATCGCTGGGTCTATGGTGCTTTCATGGGACTACAAATGGGATTTGTGAAGGTTCCCAGGGACTTAAATAAGGAGTCGTTATCCGAGTAATTTTGGAAGAATAATTCATTTTTCGAGGTCCCACATCTGTCTAAACATTTTACTGAAATGCAAAAATATTTCCTTAATAACAAAGAATTAATTTTTGCACAATTAACCTGTTTCAAAGAATAATGAACGCTTGTGTAATATTTGCAGCGTTTTTCCGCAAGTACCCGGTTGGGCAACAGGCGATTCCTCCCCGTAAAACTGAAAGTTGGACATAACGGTCAGAGGGAGATGGCGATTCCTCCCGGTGGGAAGCAGGTCATTGAGCCGAGGTTCGTCAATTCCTCCCGCCGCACAGACGAAAGGAATTCGTCAATTCCTCCCGCCGCACGAAAGGGCCGATGACGAAAAGGTGGCGGAAAACATTCAAGGTGACAGACTGATTGGTAAAGATGGTTTTAGCATAAAAAAATGTAAATGTTTAGTTGTTTATAATCATTTTTCAATAAAAAAATAAAATTTAAAATAAATGTTTTCCTCTTTTTTCCTTCAACAACTCCAACTTTCCGCCAAATCCCATTTGTGGCCCCATGAGGGCCCTATAGATCGCGCCCCACGGGTTTGGGCGATCGGACTGAAAACCTTGCGGGCACAACTAGATGGTAATCCAAGACTTAGTATTTTGTCAAAATTTCAGATTTTTAAAAAAAATTCCTACTGCCCAAAATTAAAAATTAATTAAAAATAATGAAACAATCCTACTACTTCAGGTTCAGGGTGAGTGGGAAATTTGGGAGGATTTTTGAACACAGCAATTTTTGAACATATTTTTCCAACAACATTTTTTTCAACGATTTTTGAACAATTTTTCAACACATCCTTCAAATTGAGCATGTTGGTACATTTTAATTGTTGGTAGGTACATTTTGTTGGTACATTTTATGCATTGTACATATCTACAATAAACGAATTAGTCGTTTGTACGTAGTGGTTTTCTTTGAATCTGACCTATACCCTGAGGAATTGAGTAACGGGGAGGAATTGAATAAGGGGAGGGATTGCACAGGGGGAGGAATTGAGTAACCGGTAGAAATGGCAATCACTTTGACGGGGAGGAATCGCCATTCTTTTTGGAGGTCGGGGAGGAATCGCCGGTTCCCGACCCGGTTCCATCCTTCACCGGTTTATTTGGCCGAATGGGTACATTGTTAAATCTCAGCACCTCCGCAGGCCGCAAGAGCTCAACGGCCCCAATAATAAGCGACTTCATCCAGACATAATTTCTCGGTCATCAGTCACAATGCTGAGTAGGCAGTCAAGTCATTCCTCCTCGTCAAAGCCGCACCGAGCCCTCCCAGTTTTGCTTGTCTATTATCCTTTTAAGATATTACCGGAGTCCGCTTTGTCGTTCCCCGAACCTAATAACCCGGCGGAGCCTAACAGAGTTAACTGAATGAAGACCGGCACACAACAAGCCAACAACTTGCATCCGTTTGACGTCAAAAAGATTCTAAAAACGCTGCAAATTTTACACAAGGGTTTATTATTCATTGATATAGGTCACTTTATTATTCATTGATATAGGTCACTTGTGCAAAAATTAATTCTGTGTCTGTAACAAAATTAAAAAGAAAAATTGTCAAAATTTGTTCAAAACTTTTTCAAAATTTTTTCATTTAAATAAATTACTTTTTTCGAAATTGTTTTTCACTCGGAAAATACTTGAACTCCTTGGATCCATCAAAAATCCCATTTGTAGACCCATGAAAGCTCTATAGATCCCCACAGTGAAATCTGATCGTTCAGGGACCCCCAAAAATGGATTCTACGTCCAAAAATACTTCGCAAACGACACCTAACTCCATTTCATAGACAAAACCCTTTAAAAAAGCCCTCCCGTAGCCCCATAGCACCCCACGGGTTTGGGTGATCGGGCTGAAAACTCCGCGGGCACAACTGGTAAACCGAGTATTTTGTCAAAATTTCTGATTTAAAAAAATTCTTAATGCCAAAAACGGCTCGGACCGCGCAAGGCGGACGGTCATGTCGTTTTTGGAATGTAGACCTCTTGAAACGGATAATGTCAAATTTTGAGTCCAATTCGAGTCGTCGGCCTCCGTCGCGATTACATAGGTGTATAATTCCAAGAATAATAATCCAAAACGATGCCAATTTTACACAAGGGTTTATTATTCTTTGATAGAAGGGGGGGGGGGGGGGGTTATTCTTTCTTTGGTTTCTTTCTTTGGTTACTTATGCAAAAATTTAATTCTGTGTCAACAAGAAGACATTTTCTAGGATTATATATAATATATATAAAAGAATGATTGATAAAATATATATTATATATATTTTATCAATCATTCTTTGTTTTTTTACTCAAAACATATTTGACCTCCTGAGATCCTTCAAAAATTTGTAGCCCCATAAAAGCCCAATAGATCGCCGCAGTTAAATCGGGGGGCGATCGGGCTGAAAACCTTGCGGGCTAGATGGTAAACCGAGTATTTTGCCAAAATTTCAGATTTTTTCAAAAAATTCCTACTGCCAAAAACGGCCCGGACGGGCAAAAAAAAAAAAGAATGACAACACCACGCTCAACACACCACCATGATGATGATAATACCTGTTATCTGTTTCAAATTTTGAGGCCGATCCGAGCTGTCGACCTCCGTCGCGATTACATAACAAACCAAAACTTGATTACCTTATCTTCGGTTCTGAAGCCGATGTGCATCCTAGGGCATTGGCTGATAACGCCAACCGCCCTATGTTCACGTGACTGAAACAAACTCTCTTTTAGCCAGAATTCCACCGTTATGGGGGCATAACATGATGTGACAACCCGCCATCTAATTACGAGTAAAAAATGTTCAGGTGCGTCAATTTCTTCAAGGTGCAATTGTGAGATGATGTCAGAGTTATATATAGAAATGAAGTCACACAGCTACATGTAACGCAAACGGGTCGAGGCAACTGAGCAGGTTGAATATTACAAAACCTCAAAGGCACACGTCAGTCATCACCTAACGTGATATTCGCCTCGTAACGTAAAGAACATCTCACGATGAAAATTGGAAAATGTATTTATAAAACGGATATGAACTAAAGATAGCTCATGATGACGGCATTTGGCTCAACGCGTTGATCCAAGTAATTTCTTTAAGTATAATACACTGTATGATGGTAGGGACTACAATAATAAGAAACCTCGTCGTAATAGTAAGAACACCGACAACATTAATGTTTTCCCCCATTTTCCCCATGGTTTTCCCAAAATTTTAGAGGGCCCTTAGAAACTTTCTGACCTGTGGCTGCCAGACGGCGGATTTGAAGTGGCATACGTTAGCAAATTGATTTTTTTCACCATCAAAACCATACACGAACGAATTGTTTAACAATAGGGGAAAACATCGGTAAGTATAACTGATTTGGAAGACGCTCACCTGCCAATATTTACAGCGGGGCTTCGCCGGATGTGGACGTTCCGAATCAGGATAAAATCATCTTTTTAAAACACCGCACAATTTGAAAGTTGGATTTTGAGTAGGTAGGAATTTTACAACATTTTCTCTCGATTTTTTTAACCTACGCGAAAAGGGACAGGGTGAAAAAAAAACAGACAGGGTGATAAGGGTTGCAGCTGCTCGATAAGGCAAGTTAGAGGTTGATGCTCCACCACTAGGAGCGCTAGACAACGATGGGTCCTAAATGGTTGGGTCCGCTGACATGGTGAGGTAGAGGTACCTTACAGAGCCCTATGACATATACATTGTATATGGCTCTATATTAGAGACGGTCGTGGGCGGTAGTAACTACGGTAGCAACTGTTGCTCGCTCAACCAGGAGTTCTGTTGAAGTTCATCTGCGTACATACCTAATTCACTCGCAGTTCGGAAAGTTCCAGATTTTCCAAATAAGTCTTCTGTGATGTTGAATCGTGATGCTTTTTTCTCGGTTCCACTAGTTCTTGATTATCAGTCAGCCTAACAGACAATAATATTATGTTCCTTCATGTAACAGTCAGCCTGAAAATTCAAGTCATTGTCAATAGGTAGGTAACATTCTAGGCCTTGTAGAATCAACCATCTTAAAAACGCTGCAAACTTTACATGCAAACATAACTGGCGAAGATGAAGTTCCGTAGCAACGAATCGGTT
This sequence comes from Pilophorus perplexus, assembly GCA_955831195.1. Lineage (NCBI taxonomy): Eukaryota > Metazoa > Arthropoda > Insecta > Hemiptera > Miridae > Pilophorus > Pilophorus perplexus. Next base: position 52,587,514 of record OY037008.1, read on the forward strand.
GTAAGCGAAAATCAACGGTAGCGTGACGGGACAAGAAACGACACACAGACCAAAAAATTTGGGACGATGTAATAAAAGTTTCACTTTAAAAATTAATTCTGGGTCATGAGAAAATATTTGTGGGGAAAAAAATTATTTTCTGTGCCCCTTAAAGGGGAATTTTTCTTTTCTTATCCTATATTTTTCTATTTCATCCATAATGACTTATGTACCTAATTGATGAAAATTTTCATCATCAAGACTTAACTGACCCCTTTTTTGGAAACACTCAGTTTGCTTTAATTTGAAGATTTTCTTTGGTCCAACGCTCACCGGTGCCTCAGGTAAATATTGGTGCACTCTCCACGATTGATCGGTAGTTACCTCTACCTAAATTTATGCTGAAATGGGATAGGGGAAAAAGCAACTCAACTTATGCAACAATTTATTTTACACACGTTAATAGCTAGTTACGTCAACGAAACTATACGTAGGTACAAACACGCATTTTCCACTGAGGACCAAGTTTATAACTAGTTTTTTTGAACAGCCTTATATTAGAAGTATACTAAGTTCGTAACATATTTGGAAAAGTAAAATCAGTGATGGTCTAAGATGCTCCAAATGGGTATCGCAAGAGGTACAGTCAGTCAGGGTAACTTTGTGCCACTTTTCGAGGGTTTTCGATCCCTCTGCTTCAATTTCGAAACCATTCTATTGAGATAGATTATAAAATGACGGATGGAAGTTCTCACTTAATATCGAATATAATTGCGAAGTGGTGCAAAGTTACCCCCCTAGATCAAATTAAATTTTGATCTAACTTAAGTTACCGCTATTGAAGTATTCTAAAATTAAAATTAACTTAGGGAAATTTACACACGATGATCATCAAACTTATGAGGTGGTTAGGGAGGGAAACCGACTACTCTGCTGACGTAGGAACTGAATTGTTTATTCGAATAAATCATTATAGCGCGGGGACCGGTTTAGAGCAACTAAGCTCATTTACAGGAAAGAGTAACTTGCCAACACTCAGGTTTTCAATTCAGTACCTACATAGGTATATCAGCAGAGGAGTCGCTTTCTCTCCCTAACCCCCTCATTGCACCGCAGGCAAACAACCACTTTGTTATGAACTAGATTTTGAAACCATGATCCTCAACTTCAGAACTTGGTGATGGAATTTCGATGAGCTTGGTCGGTGAGAAGGCTGCAGAGATGTGGGTGGGATCTACGCCTGTAATCCTGTTGAGCCAAGTCCAGTGCCGTTTGATAATCGCTGTCGTTCAAAGTGAGGTCACACGATTCAGCTTCTAGAAGAACCTGTGAATTCGTTAGAAGTAAATTAGTATGTAGGTACCTATAACAATCAAAGAGTTGGCTCCGTCCAAATCGATTCAGCAGTACGGTAGTCCAGTGAATATCACTCCTTGGTTTTGACTGTAAATGTTTTTACAATCATGCATTGGATAGGTATGGAGCTACTTAAATAATTTGAACAGAGAATAGGTTTAAATAATTTAGAAAATGATTATCGACAACTGACTTTATTTGTACTATTTTTTGCTAAAACGAAGACTTTTGGGAGGTTTTGAGCCGGGAAGTGGTAAGAAAGTTAAAATTTCGCGAAACACGAGATTTTACTCCATCTTTGCAGCTCCGTAGGTACTGTGCGTCGGACCGAAAAACCCTACAGGACCACATTTCTAGGAAATTTTATCCTCTAGGTACAACTTTATTAATAGAATAGCTTACGCAAAACTGAACGGAGCACGAGTTATAGGCCAAAAACAGAAAAACAATCAAATTTCTGACGGTGTTTTCGAGATTGGCGGAAACAAAGTCAAAGAAAAAAAAGTCAAAGGTGAAAAGCCAAGGAAAAAACGCTTCAGGTTGTACACAAGCGTTTATTATTCTTTGAAACAGGTTAATTGTGCAAAAATTAATTCTAGGTCATTAAAAAAATATTTTTTAAGAAATTAAAAAAAGAAGATGTTTCGGTACATTGTTTGGACAGACGTGGGACCCCAAAAAAATTGATTTTACTCAGTTTTACTTCGCAAATTACTCGGAAAACGACACCTTGTTTGAACACCTGGGATCCTTTAAAAATTCCAATTGTAGCTCCATAAATGCCCCATGGATCCTCACGGTGAAATCGGATCGGTCTGGGACCCCCCCCCCCCCCCCCAAATGGATTCTACTTTTAAGAATACTTCGAAAACGACACCTAACTCGACCCCCATAGCCGAAAAACCTTAAAAAACCCTCCCGTAGCCCCATAGCGACCCACGGATTTGGGCGATCGGGCTGTAAACCTTGCGGGCACAACTAGATGGTAAAACGAGTATTTTGTCAAAATTTCAAATTTTTTCAAAAGATGGCTACTGCCCAAAAAGTCCCGGACGTCGGACGGCGTCGAGCGGACGGACATTTCGGATTTGGAATCGAGAACTCTTGAAACGGATAAAGTCAAATTTTGAGGCCGATCGGAGTCGTCGACTTCGATTACATAGGTGTATTATTCCAACAATAATAAACCAAAATCGGGAATAACAGGATTTTTGTCACAAAAATGTAAGGTCGAACCCATTTTTGTGCCTCTATTATTATTAGACACTGCAAAACCCTGCGAAAGGAGGCTGAGGCAAGACCGCAATACCTTCTAGTCTGTCCCAAGAGGTTTCAATGAGTAGAAGGTGCAGTCAGAGTGAAACCCGAAAGCCCCGGAGGCCGATGAAGTTAACATAAAAACTTGACATACACACGTTTCCTTAAATGAAATGTTATGTTAGTGTGGCCGGGAAATCGATCAACAGATTTGGTGCAACCTCACAAACTGGAGAAGAGACTCAATACCTATCCAAACGTAGGAGCTCCTATTATAGGAGCTTTGTACGAGTAGTAACTATGTAGTACGATCGTACTCGAGTAGAACGATCCTCAGCGTCAGGAATTCTCTGTAAACGGCGACAAGCATCATGAGGTTTGAGTTAGGCATCAGGTTTGAACGACCTTGCTGACGTCGGAGTTTCCGTAATGGGCCTCGCAAATGAGGAACGCGGACGAAATTGGCTCCGACTCGTAGTTTTGTCACTGTGGGTGATGACCAAAATGGGCCCAGCGAATTTGACAAGGTAAAACCAAAATGGGCCACGGATTCCAGTTATTCAACTAGGGGGCCAACCCTGGTTGGCTAAAGTCAGCCCACCCCCAACCTCTCCCTGGCCTCAGAATCAGAATCAGAATCAGAATCAGAAGAGGTTTTATTTGCCGATTACATAAATGTATGTGACAATGGTCAACAAGGTGAACAGGCTGCAATTTAGTCAGATGTAAAAATTTTGTACACAAAAATTTGTCCAGTGAGCAATTTAGCTTGAGGGTCCAAAAAAGTTCATTTATCACTAAGACTAATTCTGCGAAGTCAATTTAGCTTATGGTCCTAGAGGTAAGATGAGACAAAAACAAAGAATTCATCGAAATTATAGGGAGCAATCTGAATTAACAGCTCTTTACAATTTTTCTTAAAAATAGAGTCGTTTTGTTGGCGTAAGTAAGAAGGCAAGGCGTTGTAGAATTTAACTCCCCACCAGTTTGTAGAGTTCCGACTGGCTGTCAGTCGTGTAAACGGGGGGACAAGTGACTTGGAACTTTTTGTGCCATAAGGATGAGATGGGTGGCAGAAATCTGTTATATTGGTATGGACATATATCAGGCACTCAAAAATGTATACGGCCGGTATAGTCAAGGCTCCTAATTCGACGAACGCGTCCCTACAGTCACTCCGGTAGGCTAAGCCTGCCACAACTCTTATTGCTCTCCTTTGACTACTGAAAATCATGTCACTATGCGGGGAGTGTCCCCAGCAGAGGATGCAGTATGTGGCCTTGCTTTGTCAGACCTCTTCTACTTGCGTTTCGATAAATTATCGAACATTAATGTAGGTACAGCGTTTTGACACCTGATGTTTAGGTCAGAGAAGATGCTCAGTTACTTTCACTCTTTGATTGTTTTTATTTGAGGGGCCCATTTCGGTGCAGTAGGAATTCTAAAAGTAAGTTCCATATGGGCCCTGTCCCACACTTGGAAAAACTTGGAAATATTTCACCCCAGGTGAGTCGTTGGGCCCATATCGGTCGCACATTTTCTTAATGACAGAGAATTAATTTTAGCACAATTTCTCTATATTATAGAGTCTATAATATAGATATGCATGCATATTATGCAAAAAAAAAAAAAAAAAAAAAAACGGACGGTAGACCCATAGTTCTACAGTCAGATCATTTAATAATGAATAATTTTACCCTACTTGTAACCAACCGCCAAACTTCCTTACAGACCAATCATGTGATTATAGTTTTTGCGATTATGTTGCGTAACGCTTTGAAAAATGAAAACGTCCTGTTAATCATTATCAAATGATAATAATGAACACTTGGGTAAAATTTGAAGCGTTTTACTTTTATACAAACGTGAGCGGAGTATTCGCGGTTAAATTCCACGTCAATATCCGCCAGTAATTGCAGCTCTTTTTTATATGGAATTCACCTTGACGACGTCGGAAAAGCCGCTCTCGACCGCCACGTGAAGCGCAATAAGACCTTCGTTGTTCTGCAAGTTGACATCCACTAAGCTGCTTTCGGTCAAGAATTTCACACCTTCCAAATATCCTCTTTCGGCCATCAAATGGAGAGGCGTGTTTCCTTTGACGTCGCTCGCGTTGGGGGACGCTCCCATTGACACGAGGTATTTGATCAGGGAGAGTTTCCTCTGAAAAGAGCAAAACAAAAGTGAACACAAAGAGGAAAAGAACGAAAATACTCTCCAGGAGCTATGGGGTTCACTTTTCAAGGCTATTAAAGCCCACTTTTCAAGGCTATTAAAGGCGGCCGTGAAATTTACTACGAGATTTCGAGTCATATGGTAAGATACATCACTCATACCTGCCGTGCGACTACATGAAGGGGTGTCTCTCCGTAGACGTTGGTTTTCGTCAAGTCTGAGCTGGCGGTCAACAGCCGAATGACGTCAAAAGCGTTGTTACTTTCGAGGGCTTCATGCAGAGGAGTCTCTCCCCGGGAATTGGGAGCGCTCGTATCACAAGGCAGCAAGTCCTACAACAAATTCAAACTGTTACCATCACCTGGGACCTGTAGCTCCTTGGAAGCCCCACAGAGCTCCCGGGACGGGTCTGGGACTATCACTTTAGCCTACTTTCTACTCAAAATACTTCAAACCCCCATTTTGTAGCCTATAAAAGGGGGGCCGCTTTCCAGAAAATGCCTCGCTCAACGGTATTGTCAGACAGCTCTGAGACCAATTCAAGATTCGAAATCTGCTACAAATCTGTGGAAAACATATCGGACCGATCGAACTCAATTTGTTTCCCTTCTATTCACTCCCTCTAACCGCAAGATTGTCCTCGCAAAATCACTCTTGATTCCACACTTTGATTGCCGCTGTGAAATATTTTCTACAAACTCGTCCTCTGAGCAACTTCATCGTCTCCATGTGTGCTGAATTCGGTAGCGCGATACGCCTTTTCAATAAGGAGATACAACCTTATAACTCCATACTCTCAGGCCCTTGTCGGTTGTCCTAGGGGGAATTACACGTACCGAGTGCTCGGCCGAGACAGTGCATTCGGCCGAGCACATCCCAGTGTAATCAGCCGAGACAGTACTCGGCCTAGTGATGGGCGAGTGTTTTTGACCGAGACAGTGGATAGAAGAGGGTTCTATTTTCTCGGCCGAGTTGGGGCCCCCACTACTCATCCACTCGCTTGGGACCCACTCGCTCTCCTACTCGGCTAGTGTAATCAGCCGAGCTTGTAGATCCTTGATGAAATCCTTCAGGTTTTCGTAAATAGCATCGAAAACTTCAGGAATAAATTTGCTTATAGCTGGTTTGGAGCCTCTGAAGAAAGCTGATAAAAAGCGATAACTGCCTCCAGTTGCAAGGAAGCATAAAGTAGGTAACTTGCAGTTTCACTTCTGGTGAAATGGCCTCTCGCATAACGGTGTCTGATTTTGCAATTTTAGGAGCAATTGCTTCAAGTAAAACATCAAATTGTTGTTTTTCAATTCTCATGAAGGATCTGAATTCTTTAAGGTCTTCACATTCAAATTCAGTCAACACACTTGTAGTTCCTCCAGTTTGTGTCTCTTCTTATTAGCCATGGTCTCACCCACACTCGTTTTCCTCAACTGAGTACATCATGTTCAATTTCATCCAAAATTGCCGGTATGAGTAAATTACAATAGTCTTTGAAAAAAATTTTCATCACTCTTTCTACGAGTACCTACGACATGGTGCTATGTCGACGGAACACTTATGACTGTCTCGTCACTACCCCGCACAAATGTAATCAGTGATTACTAATCACCAACTCGAAGTAGCTCGGCCGAGCCACTCGGTACCTACGTGTAATTCCCCCCACAGAGTAACAGAGAGCGTGTGATTCCCCCTTATAATATAAGGGACTATATATTATATAGTCGACCACTTCAACATTTGAGTGTGCCTATTCATCTTTCGGGAGTCGCCCACTCGGTTCCGATTTTACCCCTCGGCTCCCGACTCGTCAATTTCACACTACCCCACTCGGCTCCCGGAACAGAAAGTCGATTTTTTTACTGTCTGGTTTTTTTATGGCCATCAGATCATCAGTAAAACAATCCTCGACTTCGGACGGTGGGAGATAAGGGAGCCCAAATTAATGTTTTAAGGTTTGCCCTATCTCTGAATCCTAGTCTTTGAAATCTGTTGAGAGCACGATTGTTTGAATTCTGCGCCACCAACTCTGGGCCAAATGGAATCGGCACCCCTTTATACGTGCAGATGGCCATGTGGTTCTCGCAGCTGAGTGGATGGCCTCTTAAAAATCAGCGAAAACAACTTGGGGATTGGTACTTTTCCGTTATACCCCCCCCCCCCCCCCCACTCGATTTCGTGTTCATAAACACCCCTCCCGATGGCTTTAAGGCACCCAAATTCGAAAAAAAAAGACGATTTAAGACGAAATAGTCTATTTCCACGATAAAAATATATAAACTTGTAGACGCGTTTCGGTTGATTAGACCATCATCAGTACAATACAGAATGAGGAAGATGTGAGAAGTTACTTATATACAAAAGTGAAATGTGCCTTCTAATGGGCGTGGCATTAGAAAGGTGGCATAAAAGGAGAAAGGTGAAAGGTAACGTGAAAGGCAAATAAGTGAAAGGAAGACTCACAAGAAAATGTCAATTAACGGGGAACGCCTAATTACATCCAGGTCATTAACAGATATTCCTAAATTGTGAATTTTCTGAATTTCCAAAGATTCTAAAGCATCTAATTTTGGACCTTTTTGGCAAACATGAGCTATCCCAATGGCTGGATTATTACTGCCTATCTCATAACTAATTCTATGGTTTTCTTCTGACAAATGTTTTTCAAAAGCTTCCCTACCCCTTCCCAAACTAAGATCATCACTATGTTCTTTCATTCTAATTTTAAATTTTCGGCCGGTTTGTCCTACGTATTGAATCCCACAATCACATTTTAATATATACACACCCCCTTTATCCTCTAAGGGGATCTTATCTTTCACACTCCCTAATAATTTCTTCGTAGAATTTTGTGAATAGAAACCTACTCTGAAACCCCTATTTTCTAATATACGACCCACTTTCTGAGTTATATTCCCATAAAACGGTAAACTAACCCACTTCCTATTATCTGGTTCTTTATCCTCCCTTTCCAAATTTGTGACTGCTAACTGAAATTTCTTCCTACTAATCTTTCCCCAAATTCTAACTATTGTAACCCTAGGATAACCATTACTCTCCGCTATAGAGTAAATTATTATGGGATCGCCATTGTCTCCGCTATTAGCAGATGTTTATATGAACCATTTAGAAGGGATCATTGAAACAAAATTCAAAAATAATGTTGTTTATTGGTATCGATACGTTGATGATGTTATTGTCCTCTTCAATGGGACTGATAGGCAACTAGCTAATTTCTTTAATCAACTCAATTCTGTAGATCAGCATATTCAGTTTACGAAGGAAGTGGGGGGGAATGAGCTGAATTTTCTGGATTTAACTATAAAATTAGAGGGGGGTAAGCATGAATTTACAGTGTTTAGGAAACCAACCTATACGGACGTGGTTATTCATAATAGTTCCAACCATCCAGCATCTCATAAATTTGCGGCCTTTTATAGTATGATTAATAGGGCTTTATCGGTCCCAATGAATCAATTAGCTTTTCGGAAAGAAAAATAAATAATTTACTCTATAGCGGAGAGTAATGGTTATCCTAGGGTTACAATAGATAGAATTTGGGGAAAGATTAGTAGGAAGAAATTTCAGTTAGCAGTCACAAATTTGGAAAGGGAGGATAAAGAACCAGATAATAGGAAGTGGGTTAGTTTACCGTTTTATGGGAATATAACTCAGAAAGTGGGTCGTATATTAGAAAATAGGGGTTTCAGAGTAGGTTTCTATTCACAAAATTCTACGAAGAAATTATTAGGGAGTGTGAAAGATAAGATCCCCTTAGAGGATAAAGGGGGTGTGTATATATTAAAATGTGATTGTGGGATTCAATACGTAGGACAAACCGGCCGAAAATTTAAAATTAGAATGAAAGAACATAGTGATGATCTTAGGTTGGGAAGGGGTAGGGAAGCTTTTGAAAAACATTTGTCAGAAGAAAACCATAGAATTAGTTATGAGATAGGCAGTAATAATCCAGCCATTGGGATAGCTCATGTTTGCCAAAAAGGTCCAAAATTAGATGCTTTAGAATCTTTGGAAATTCAGAAAATTCACAATTTAGGAATATCTGTTAATGACCTGGATGTAATTAGGCGTTCCCCGTTAATTGACATTTTCTTGTGAGTCTTCCTTTCACTTATTTGCCTTTCACGTTACCTTTCACCTTTCTCCTTTTATGCCACCTTTCTAATGCCACGCCCATTAGAAGGCACATTTCACTTTTGTATATAAGTAACTTCTCACATCTTCCTCATTCTGTATTGTACTGATGATGGTCTAATCAACCGAAACGCGTCTACAAGTTTATATATTTTTATCGTGGAAATAGACTATTTCGTCTTAAATCGTCTTTTTTAAGATGGATTCCCACTATCTCGCCGCATCCACCTTACATTATACCCAAATTCGAGCCCTTTTCCGTTATAACACCCCCCACCCCCACCCCACACCCCCTGAACTCGATTTGAGCCCCTCCCGATGGCTTTAAGGCACCCAAAGCCAACCAAAATCGAGTGGGGGGGGGGGGGGGGGCGTATAACGGAAGAGTACCTGGGGATTTATGTTGAGCTGCGAAAAAACGGTGAAATATGTGGCAGCAGTCTTATCTGGCAAAAAGCAGTAAACCATAGGGAGATAGTAGCCGTTTTGCAAAACGTGAATGGTAAACATTTGATAGTAAAACTTTGGGCAACATTTAAACGTACCATCCACGTAAATTGACGAACCGTCTTTGAGAATGTTCATGTTGGTGTAAGTAATTATAGTAATTTTTGAATTTGTATAATTTGAAAATAGAAAATCCTCCCCCTGCAGAGTTTTTGGTTGCATTGATTGAAGGGCATGTTGAGCTTCTTCGAGTGATTTGGGCAACTTGGGCAACGATTTTGACCGAACGAAATAAATTGACTTACGAATGGCACTCACGTCATCCTCTGTTAAAATGTTCACGTCCTCAGGCTTCAGCTCACTTCGAATAAGTTTTGCGGGTCGATCATGCAAATTTTCTCGTGCTTTCCGTTTCAAAGTGTTGCTGATCGCGTTCTTCCTGATAACGTCCAATCGTGAATGATTGTGTTCTGTATGCTCGTCAAATATGTCACCAATGCTGGTTCGGCTACGGGAGCCGAGTGGGAACACGATAACAAGAAAGACGGGGAGCCGAGTGGGAATCTGAGAACAATAGGCGGGAGCCGAGTGGGATCCTCCCCTTCTTTCGACTATTGTACGGTGGGAGCCCTTGCTCCGAATACAGGTCTGGAATGTATGTTTACCTTGGGGCGTTCGGGGAGGCTTCATGCTCTAAATGTGGTACCCCATCGTACCATCTCCATGGGCCGCTCATTGCGTATCGCTGGAGCGCGTATGTGGAATGCCCTTCCCCTTTCTTATCGGGCTGTTTCTACGATATCCCAGTTCCGTAGCCTTATTGAGCAACGCTTTTGGACCCTTCCGGTCCCGGGCCCCAACGCCTAATCTTGTATAGTTGTCGACCCAAGCTTATGGCGTTCTTGTGAGGGTCATGGGTGGCACAGCCCTAAGTTTGGTGCCTCTCATACCGGCATCCGTGACCGTTAATGTTAATTTTTTAAATTTTGATGTTTGTATTTTATTCCTCAAAAAAAAAATTTTTTTTTTCTTTCTTTCTGTCTTTCTTCTACATTTTCAATAAAATGTAATTAGTTGTTAAATTAAAGTAATTAAAATAGGCCGTAAGTCAAGTCAAATTAATTATGTGATTATATTAATTTTACAACCTAAGGGCTCCTGAGGCCTATGTAAATGTTTACCAATAAAGGTCTTATTATAAAACTGCACTTTCTGGCGAAAATTGCCTATTTTTAAAGGGCTGTATCTCGGAACCTTTTTGACCCACAGAAGATTTACGGGTAGGTATGTAGTAGGTCTACTAACTAGTACCTACCTACATCAAATTTTGATAATCGACTTCTTCAATACATCTTAGTCTCATTTTCTTCTTCTCATTACCGAATCATTCGGTCTGTAGCCAAGACCGAAAAGAGAAAAAAAAAGAAATCGTGAATCGTATGCTATTCAGATCAGATAGGAGATACTGATAATTATCAGTATCACTCAAATGGCCAGACGATGATATTTTCGCATTGAAAGCGCTCCCCATTGGGTGCACCATCACCAAAACAGCCAGCGATGACGGACTCAACCAGAAAAATCATTTACCTACTTAGGTACTGGCGGACCCGAAAACCCTTTGCATTAAATTTTATTACTTGGACCAAGATGAGGAAATCAAGCATCCCTGCATGTTCCTACCCTAAGCCTTGGTAATCGAGCAAGTTATTTGTACAGTTCAACAGTTGAGCTTGGCCGAACGTTCCCCAAGTGTCAAGCTCAAGTTGAGCTGCTCAACCCTTGTGCAAGGGTCCATGTTAGTTCTTGCAACTTTTCAGGGAAGAGAAAACCCCGAAAACAGTTAGAAAAGAGGTCCAAGGTTAGTATTCTTGTAACATAGACCCCTGTTCGATCGATTGTTTGATGAGGGTACGTGATTTTGATTTGATAGGCCGATCAATGTCATTATCACGAAGAATAATAGGTACTGCCTGTCATTGTGGGTAAAAGAAGAATGAAAACAGTGGCTGTTATCATAAGACAGAGCGAGAATAGTCACGAGGAATAGCGGCGGGAGATGGAGCGGAGACGCCGCGGAAAACACGTGATTTTCGCCTTTAAAATTTCGATAGAGAAAGCCATATTATGGCTTTCCATATTATGGAGAGTTCAGGTTTTTGGTTAGCAATCATGTGGAGGAGATCTAGACGCGCCGATTGATGCCAAAAACTCAAAACCTCAAAAAAAATTAACATAGACCCTTGTTCGGACGAGCTCTTACATCAGTTACTGTTGGCTACGCATCAACACCGAGAGGGAAAGATACCTACAGCAATCCCGAGACTTAAAACTGGAAAACTAATCTCAACTGTCAGTGTTAGTCATCAGCAGTTCCTCAACTTCGTGTTTACACAGTGGCGGATTCAAGTGGAATGGGCAGCAAAAATATTACTTTCAACTCATCAAATTCAAATTATGTAGGTAAAAGTTGAAGTTATGTAAAAGTGGACCTTGACTAATTCCACATTCGAGCAGGCTCTGGCGACAAAGTGGAGGGCCGTCCTGCCTCTGGCGTCGCGGGCTTTGGGGTCGCAGTTTTCCATCAGGTTTTTCAGACAGGCGGAGGCCGGGTCACCGTAGTTGGGACGACCCGCGATGTATTTGACCAGCAAATGGAGAGCGGTTTGCCTCTGAAGATTTTCTGGGATGTTGGCGTCGCATCTGGAATGTAAAAAACACATGAGTCCGGCGGTGGAGTCTGTGACGCACTCCAGATCTAACGATACATCGCCGACATAGAGATCAGATTTGGCAGATAGAGAAAGAGACCTATTTTCAGGACGGCCGTTTTAAAAGACCTACGTCCCCCAAGCAAGACGTCCTGCTTTTGTCCTGATATTTCCTATGAAATGAAAATGGTGTGAAAAACGCTGACAATTTTACACAAGGGTTCATTATTCTTAGATAGCGGTAGATTAATTGTGGAAAAATTAATTCTGTCTCATTAAGAAAATATTTGTGAAGAAATGTTTTTATAAAACTTGTTTTTTCTGTAGGTACAATGTTTGGACAGATGTGGGAACTCGAAAAAAATGGATTTTGCGTCTACAATTACATCTTATTAAATAGGTCAAATTTTGACCTCCTGTGAACCATAAAGAGACTCATTTGTAGCCCCATGTAAGCCCCATAGATCCCCACGGTGAAATCGGATCGTTCGGGTAACACCAAAAATGGATTCTACGTTCAAAAATAGGTAGGTACCTACTTCGAAAAGACACCTAATTAGGTTAACCCGGCCCCATAGCCGAAAAACCTTTGAAGACCTCTCCCATAGCCCCATTTCAGCCCCATAGCGCCCCACGGGTTTGAGCTATCGGGGTGAAAACCTTGCGGGCACAACTAGATGGAAACCGAGTATGTATTTTGTCGAAATTACAGATTAAAAAAAAAAAAAATTCCTGCTGCGCGAAACTGCACGGACGGCGTACGGACATTTTGGTTTATTATCGCGACGGAGGCCAAAATTCTGAGCGGCCTCAAGTTTTGACATTATCTCTACGTTTCAAGAGGTCTAGAGTCAAAAAACGATATGTCCGACCTAACCTTCAGAGCCGTTTTGGTCAGTAGATTTTTTTTTTTTTTTAATCTGAAATTATGACAAAATTCCCAGTATTTTCCAGTATAGTTTCCAAGATGTCTTGATTTCAAAATCGAAATGTCCGTCCGGCGTCCGAGCCGTGTTGGGTAGTATGAATTTTTTTTAAACTGAAATTGTGTCAAAATAGGTAGGTAAACTCGGTTTACCATCTAGTTGTGCCCGCAAGGTTTTCATTCCGATCGCCCAAACCCGTGGGCGCCCAAGCGCCTTTGGGGCTGAAAGGGGCTACGGGAGGGGTTTTCGGTCCAAACATGGTACAGAAAAAACCGCTGGAAATTTTATACAAGGGTTTATTATTCTACTAGGTTACTTTTGCAAAAATTAATTCTGTGTCAGTAAAAAAAGTTTAAAAAAGAAAACTTTTTCTTAATTTTTTCCCAAGTTTTTTTTTATTTGGAAAATATATGACCTCCTGGCATCCTTAAAAAATCCCATTTGTAACCCCACAGATTCCCACGGTGAAATCGGATCGTTCCGGGACCCCCAAAAATGGATTCTACGTCCAAATATACTTCGAAAAATGACACCTAACTCGATCCCATATCCAAAACCCTTCAAAAAACGCCTCCCGTATCCTCATTTTAGCCCCATAGCGCCCCATGGGTTTGGGCGATCGGGCTGAACACCTTGAGGGCACAACTTGATGGTAAACCAAGTACCTATTTTGTTGAAATTTCAGAAAAAAAATTCCTACTGGCCAAAACGGCTCGGACGGCGGACGGATATTTCGTTTTTGGAATCTAGACCTCTTGAAGCGTATAATGTCAAATTTTGAGGCCGATCGGAGTCGACGACCTCCGTCGCGACCACAATATACATACACATATTATGTGCATTATATTATAATGTACGCGATTACATATTATAATACATATATGTGTATTGTTCTAAGAATAATTAACCAAAACGAGAATGTGTCGCAGAATCGAGAGCCTTGATCATCCAGAATAACTTAAGGAAGAAATTGGGGAAACTAACGAACTGATGAAGACACATGATGGGGTTAAAATTTGCCACCAGGCCTGAGCCCAATATATTGTAACTGTTGTTACACGCCGTGGGTGTCTATAGACACACAAGGCGCGTAACAACAGTAACAGTTACTGGATCCACCGGAGTTACTCGAGGGTACACCGGAGCTCTGCTAAGCCAATATCAGCTGTCTTGGCACTCTGGATTCCTGGCAAAAACATTAACCGCCTCTTGTACGATGATTGCCACAGGGTGCTGAAAGTTCTCTCCACTGTGCATGGTTTAGGGACCAATCATCAGGGCTCTTTCGGTGAATGTGGCTCCACCCGGCTTTGTACCTACTGTGCCCACGTGAACCAGTGACAAAGAGGAACATGTAAGTAAAGGACTTGGACGGACAAGTCGTGCACATCCAGCGTCCTCCCCAGCTATATCCTGCCTAAGCCCATGCTGTTTCACCTTATATGCTAGCCGGGGCATTTTATGAGGTGAACACCAATTGTCTACCTTTTGCGAGGGCTCACTGTCAGAAAAAGATGTCTAGTGCAAATAAATTCGCATTAAATACCGCAAATTTTGTCTTATCGCCTCTGCATAGAGCTCTTAGTGGGCTCAATGATGAGTTGGATGAGGAAAATAAAAATATAAATTAAAAATACAAACCTTATAAAGAAGGTTGTAGAAATACAGCTGCGCGTGACACGTATTCTATGGGTGACAATCTTCCTCTCGAAATAACCCAGCTGTGCTCCATGTCACATACCTGATTTGAATAAGCCAACGGTAGAACTGTTATTCACTGAGAAGGAACTTGGAATTAATTAGCGGACGTCGCGATTGTGACTCAAATAATGAAACGCCCACGCTTAATATGACTACCGGTTCCTTATCCGGTATGTACCTACCGGACGTGGAGAGGTTGACTTGGTGTGTTTGCGATCCCTCGAGATGATATCAAATAATATTAAATAAAATTAAATTTGATAGTTTAAAATTTTGATAAATTTTAAATTTATCACAAATTTAATTTTGGAGTCCAAACTTCTATTCCGTAAGAGGTAAGTAAGTAGTGATTTCAGTAGTTTGAGAGTTTTTGAAAATGAAACATTAAAGCGGCTGAAATCAATCGCTCTCGTGGACTGCAATCACCAATCTGTTTAAATTCATTTTGACAATTTTGATCAACTTTTGATTTTGATAGAAATTTGATGTAACACGTAGACAGAAACCAACAGCAAAATCGGGTTTCTGTCTGTGTGTCGTGCCGTATAGCCTATAAGGTATAGGCGCCTAAGAGGCTGAACGGATTTCGCCGAATTTTGTTTTTTAACAATAGCCCATAGCGCCCCACGGGTTTGGGCGATCGGGCTGAAAACTTGGCGGGCAAAACTAGATGGTAAACCAAGAATTTTGTCAAAATTTCAGATTTTTCAAAAAATTCCTACTGGCCAAAACGGCCTGGACGGCGGACGGACATTTCGGTTTTGGAATCTAGACCTCTTAGACGGATTCTCCTATCCGTTTCAAGAGGTCTAGATTCCAAAACCGAAATGTCCGTCCGCCGTACGCCGTCCGCTGTACAGAGCTTCTTAGGTTGTATCTAAGGCCATTTCTGGCCCATAACAACCTTTCTCATACCTTCTGCTCTCGTTCTTCCCCTAGTAGGGGAAGTGCATTTATGTTTCCTCAAATTTCTTCTTGTTCTTGATCTTCAGCACTTCCTAGGGGGAGTATAGCGGGCCCTCCTGTCCCCTCCGGCGTTAGCCACACCATTCTGGTGTGCCCGGGATGCACCAAAGTGGAGGTGCCGAGTTTTAAAGGAGGTCTTTTCATAATAAATTGGCTCGAAATTCTTTGGGACAGGAGTCATCGCAGCGGACCTACCTACTATCCCACCTCTTCTTGTAACTTGCACCTTGCACTTCTTGTGACACCACGTTGGTGGCGGCGGAATGCAGCAGACCGTACCTACCTACTCTTCTGCCTCTTCTTGCAGCATGCAGTTTTCGGATCATGGGTCGTTGCTCTCTCCACATTTGCTTGCCTGGTGGAGGGCGAGTACTTCTAAAAAATAGCCTCCCCTCCTTAAAACTAACACTACTAGGTAGCCTAGACAAAAATAAAAAACCGAAATTTCCGTCCGCCGCACGCCGTCCGGGCCGTTTTGGGCAGTAGGATTTTTTTTGTTCTGAAATTTCATCAAAATACTTGGTGTACCATCTAGTTGTGTCCGCAAGGTTTTCAGCCCGATCGCCCAAACCCGTGGGGCGCTATGGGGTTAAAATGGGGCTACGGGAAGGTTTTTTTTTAAGGCTTTTGGCTATGGGATCGAGTCAGTGTCGTTTTCGAAGTATTTTTGGACGTAGAATCCATTTTTTGGGGCCCCGCTACGATCTGATTTCACTGTTGCGATCTATAGGGCTTTCATTGGGCTACAAATGAGATTTTTGAAAGACCCCAGGAGGTCGAATATTTTTCAAGTAGAAAACAAAAAAATTTTGAAACAAAAAATCCAAAAGCATTTTTTCTTTCCAAAAATTTTTTTTCATTGACACTGAATTAGGTAAATTTATGCACAAGTAACCTAGGTATATAAAAGAATAATCAACCCTTGTGTGTAAAATTTGCCGCGTTTTGGTTTATTATTCTTGGAATAATACACCTATGTTTTCGCGACGGGGGTCGACGACTCCGATCGGGCTCAAAATTTGACATTATCCGTTTCAAGAGGTCTACATTCTAAATCCAAAATGTCCGTCCGCCGTCCGCCGTCCAGGCCGTTTTGGGCAGTAGGAATTTTTTTAAAAATCTGAAATTTCGGCAAAATACTTTGTTTCCATCTAGTTGTGCCCGCAAGGTTTTCAATCCGATCGCCCAAACCCGTGGGGCGCTATGGGGCTATAATGGGGCTACGGGAGGGGTTTTTTGAAGGCTTTTAGCTATGGGATCGCGTTAGGTGTCGTTTTAGAAGTATTTTTGGACGTAGAATCCATTTTTTGGGGTCCCGGAACGATCCGATTTCACTGGGGCGATCTTTAGGGCATTCGTGGGGCTAAAAATGGGATTTTTGAAGGATCCCAGGATGTTAAATATTTTACGAGTAAAAAATACAGCATTTTTGAAAAAGACACATTTTGAACAAAAAATAAAAAAAAAAAATTTTTTTTGAGATGAAAATCCAAAAAAAGTTTTATTTTTTATTTTTTCATTGACAGAATTAAATTTCTGCACAAGTAACGTATATAAAAGAATAATAAACCCTTGTGTAAAATTTGCAGCCTTTTTATCCTGAAATTATGACTATGTAACTATAGTTAACTACTATAAATCAAGTATACGTGATCGGTTTTAAAAGATTTAGGCTATATGGTCGAGTGGGGTGTTGTTTTTGATGTAATATTGGACATGGAATCAAATTATGGAGGTCCCTCATCTGTCCAAACTTTGTTCAGATCTGAACAGATGAGGGACCTCCATATCTATATCGTTTTTAAATTTTTTTTTCTTCTTTTGATTTATTATTCTTGGAATAATACACCTATGTTTTCGCGACGGGGGTCGACGACTCCGATCGGGCTCAAAATTTGACATTATCCGTTTCAAGTGGTCTACATTCTAAATCCGAAATGTCCGTCCGCCGTCCGCCGTCCGGGCCGTTTTGGGCAGTAGGAATTTTTTAAAAAATCTGAAATTTTGACAAAATACTTGGTTTACCATCTAGTTGTGCACGCAAGGTTTTCAGTCCGATCGCCCAAACCCGTGGGGCGCTCTGGGGCTATAATGGGGCTACGGGAGGGGTTTTTTGAAGGCTTTTTGCTATGGGATCGAGTTAGGTGTCGTTTTCGAAGTAATTTTGGACGTAGAATCCATTTTTTGGGGTCTCGGAACGATCCGATTTCACTGGGGCGATCTTTAGGGCTTTCATGGGGCTAAAAATGGGATTTTTGAAGGATCCCAGGATGTTAAATATTTTTCGAGTAAAACATACTTAATTTTTGAAAAAACACTTTTTTGAACAAAAAAAATCCAAAAAAAAAATTTTTTTGAGATAAAAATCCAAAAAAAATTTTTTTTTTTAATTTTTTCATAGACAGAATTAAATTTCTGCACAAGTAACGTATATCAAAGAATAATAAACCCTTGTGTAAAATTTGCAGCTTTTTTTCAATTTTATTGGTATTTCCAGAATTCAATCTTGCAGAATGTATAAAAATTAAGAATGAACCCTTGTGTGAAATTAAGTACTAGTTCCTTTTAAAGTCTCTTCAACTGATTTGCTAAAATACCTAGGTTTGAGAATGCTCTACTATTTTCAGTTCATCAGCGTTACGATTTGTTTGAAAACGAACTGTTTCATCAAGGTCGAATGCATAATGGCATCGGGTGAACTGAGTAGGTAGGTAATTTGAAAAAGGATATTTCCTAGTACATATAGTATATATTAAGATGAAGATATTCTATATAGTTAATGCAACTAGTTGATATATCTAGCTCGGCAATGTCGAACCCTTTTGAATCGAGACGCGGTATTTGTTTCGAGTTGAGATGGCGAAATGTTTTAAGTGCCTCTGGCGATGAGTGATGTCACCGTTTGGACGTTTCCAATGTCATTTCCGGAGGTCAACTCTACATACCGGTAATCCAGAAGAATGTCGACGGAAGGGAAAACGTCTCTTTTGCTCGCTATGACCAGGTGTAGCGCCGTTTCGCCTCTTATCGTCCTCGTGTTTGTGTCGCATCCACGCTCGCAGAGGAGCCTATAGATTAAAAAAAAAAAAAAAAAAAAAAAAAATAGACGTTGAAACCATACAAGAAAAGATATGGCAAAAATTCACGGCGATTCCGAGAACCGGGCAAGGAACCCTCGTGTTGTCGAAATACCTCGGCGAACAGAGAAAAACATCCACAAACCCCAAGAGGAAGCATCCTGTCAGACGAAGCGTAAACACGGTTAGAGTTACAGTAATCGTAACAATATGAATCAGCCTGCTTTCTTAATGAGTTTGATTTTACAGTACGGCATGTTTTTCTATTTCCTATGGTACGGAAATTAGTTCAACCAACAAATATTTAGGTAGGTAGGTACCTACTGAGGTTTCCTAATTTTGGTGAAAGTGGGGCATTATTTCAAAACCTAGCAAAGCAATATGGAACTATAGACGGAGGTCGGACAGCTCGTGGAATCACGTAAATGGAATGCACCTACAAAATTATCTCGAATACGACATAAAACTGCTGAGGTTTCACAGATCTAGGACCATTATAAATCGTTTCTATGCCCACAATTACCAAACGTCACCTTACTTTACACAGGCGGCTATAGATTCCAACACGGACCCTCATTAACACGAGCTCAGATTGGCTTAGGATATCTTGAGATTCCAAACCATCCATTAAAATCGTCCTACCAACACCGCTGCTCTTCTAATACACGGTCACCTATGCGGCATAGGCTATGCCCCGAGCGGCCTCCTTGCGTCCAACGTGCGGCCACCCTGTTAGAACCGTGTATCCGGTATTGGCAATAAACCAAAGTAAGGTTAAGGTCGGAAAAATCTGGAAATTGACACCAATGCCATTTTGAAATAAATTGCAGCATCGATGATGCGTTGTCACAGTCTGGGTCCAGATTAGCGGTACACATAGTATTTGACGTTATTTTGGCGTCTAGCCTGAGCATTCAACTCCCTGTGTATGAGCGTGAGTGGTAGTAGGGTTGAAATAATTTCCATGCAGGTCGTTTCATCAATTGGGAATTGAACTCTTTCAGGAGCATTATGGCTGTTGGGTGAGACGGACCAGACCTGTTACAGGTTACAGGTTACAGGTTGTACAGTAGGTTGTACAACTGGCAGTAACATTACGTGTTATCTAGGAAGTAGGTATTCCAAAGGTCTACACTAGTCTAAACAGAAAGGGTGAAGACACACACTGGTGGTCACGTATTAGAACAGAAGGTGGACTGGGTGGCCGCGTATTAGAAGAGCATCCCAACACCATGGGATTCCACTCCAGGTTGAGACTAGGGGGCCACCAACCCCCGACCTCTCCCACCTGGCCTCAGACCTCTTCTACTCGCTTTTTGATAACGAATAGTTTTTCTTTTTAAATAAACACAGATGACGGTTTTTTTTGGAAATCCAATTTCAAATATGGATTCACCATGAAAAAAAAAAAAAAAAAAAAAAGTATGGGAATAGGTACTATAGGTACTGATACTGAAGAGTGTACTATCCTCCACGAGGAGTTCCAGGAATTAAGTCAAGTCTAGTAAGTCAATACTCTCCATTAGCCCTCTCGCTAATCCGACTGAATGAGGAGGGCAGAAAAAAAAATTAAATTTTTACTAGACTCATAAGGGTTATCTCCTCAGAATTGAAACCAATTTTAATATCCCGCCTAGAAAAATAAGATACTAGGAGTGCTCTGCCTGGGTGGATGCTTTCTGTCATGATTCTTTATTACCCTGGAGAAACTGCTGGTGAATTATTCATTTTATTTTTCAAATAATTAGGTGATTATGAGCGAAATGTTGATGCGTAGGTTTAATCCTCGTCATTTGTAGGCCTACGTTTAATCCTCGTCATTCCCTGTCACTTAGTGTTTGTGCTCGTAATTAAATTACGAGCACAAATTAGTACTACTAATTTAGTACCTAAATAAATATTTCCCAGCATGGGAAGTGATTCTTCAATGTTGCATGAACATGACCTGGGTCCCCAAGTCTTTGTAGACAAAAAATAGTACCATCTCCATGGGCCGCTCATTGCGTATCGCTGGAGCTCGCACGTGGAATGCGCTTCCCCTTTCTTGTCGGACTGTTTCTTCGATATCCCAGTTCCGTAGCCTCATCGAGCAACACTTTGGGACCCTTCCGGTCCCGGGCCCCAACGCCTAATCTTGTATTATTGTCGGCCCAAGCCTATGGCCTTGTGAGGGTCATGGGTGGCGCAGCCCTAAGTTTGGTGCCTCTCCGGCTTCCTTGACCATTGTTCATTTGTTAATTTTTTATTTTTATTTTATTTTTATTTTTTATTTTTGATGCTTGTATTTCATTCCTACATTATTTTTCTTTTTTGTTCTTTATGTTTTCTCCTATACTTTTAATTAATTATGTTACTCCACTTATTATTTCACTTACTTTTTGTTACTTGCAATTAATATGTAATGTCATTTCATTAATTTTAGAACCTAAGGACCCCTGAGGCCTACGTAAATGTTACAAATAAATAAATAAATATAAGGCTCCCTACTTTTTCATCGTTTCTGTCACAGTCATTCCCGTCACGACGTGACATTGTGACAGAAGGATTCTATTTGTTTTTGGTTTATTATTCTTGGAATAATACTCCTACCTATGTATTCATGTCGGACGTTGACGTTTATCGGACGGACGTTTATTTTGATGCCGATAAAAATTTTCTACACATAGTAGATTACAAAGACGAAAGATTTAATGTTCTTCCGTCGTCCGATCCGTTTTGAGCAGCATTTTTATTTTATTTTTTTTTTTTTAACAAATTTGAAATTTTGGCGAGGTAGTCGGTCCACCATATAGTTGTGCCCGCAAGGTGGGGGCTGAAATGGAGCTACGAAAGGGGGTTTTGCAGGTTTTCGGGTATGATATTTTATCGAGTGAGGGCCGTTTTCGAAGTATTTTTGGAGGCAGAAACAATTTTTTGGGGTCCCTGAAACATCGGATCCACCAAGAGGATCTATATAGATCCTCTTGGTGGATCCGATATGGGTCTCTCATGGGGCCTTTGAAGGATACCAGGAGGTCGAAATAAGTGTCGTTTTCAAAATAATTTTGGATGTACAATCCATTTTTTGGGGTCCCATATCCGTCCAAAACCTATTTTTAAATGGGTAGGTACATAGGTAATAATTATTAGGTATTGTTTAACAATTACGTAACCTATTTGATTATTAAATTAATTTTTTATTGATACATAATTTATTTTGGGATAATTGATATCAAAGAATAATTATTATAATATTATAAACCCTTGTGGAATAATATTACACAAGGGATTATTATTCTTCTGCACATATTATGTGCAGCAATTTTGATTTAACACTTTGTTCAATGTCAACAAACTTTGTTCATGGACATCCCGTACCTATTTTCTCATGATCAGGTAGGTACATCTTGCCGATTTTGCCTTTGTGCAATACTAAGGGCACAAACAAAGGATCTGAAATAGGTACTAACGTGTGGCGAGCCTCCCAAAAAACACTAGAAATTAAAAAAAAAATCCTATGTTATCCTAAAGAAAACTCTGCAGACATAGATTCATTAAAAAATTTATAATGAAAACCCTAAAGTTAATAATAATAATAATAAATAATTATTAACCATTTAATGGATAAATATTTTTCGCATAGTACCTAATGAATAAATTTATTACGGGACGGTACACCCTAATGATATTAATTAATTCCGAACAATACCGGTACCTAGATGAAGTAAACATAACCTTGTAATTTCACATCTCCAACTTACTTGATCATTTCGTAGTTTCCTAGTTTGGCAGCTAAAAGAAGAGGAGTATTTCCATTTCCATCCCAGTGGGGTTCGTTGACGTCACATCCATTCTGTATGCAGGACATTAACGCGGGAAAATCTTCAGACAGGACGGCCTCGTGGATGGTTTTTCGTGCCATATTCGGTAATTTAACAAACACACGCGGTTATCCTCGTCTCTCGCGGGGCATTACGTGCGGATCCGGCGGATTTCCGAGGAGTGACACAGCTCGACGAAGCTTCGGACTGACTGACTCACGGAAGTGTTTTTCCCTGAACCCCTCGAAGTGGGGACGCTCGTCAACGCATTTGTGAATGAAAAGACGACCAGAAGAACATCGAGATCTAGCTTATGTTATTGAGCACCCTCAATCCGCGATAGCTCACGCACCGACAGCCAGCAGACCGTGCAACATCCCCCCCCCCCCCCCCCCCCGGCCATCATGTGCCAATTGACCCAGTTCATGGTGATTTGGATTTGTTTCAAAACAATAGGTGAACTGCACACAGACACAGACAGACCTCCCACTGCCTTTCACACAAAGAAGAAGATAATTTCAGAAAAAAGTGCGTGCAATAAAACCGAGTGTACTACCTAGCGCAAACGTGTTTGATGACGCCGAATCGTTCGATTAAGCGCTAAAAGTAGGTTGATAGAACTCATAATGTTTACTCAGGAATTATTGCCCCTCGCACTCATCCACCGTTTTGCTGCCATTGCGATTGACCCAATTTGCGTTCCAGGAACCCACCTGGTGGCAGATTGGAATAATCAATCTTAATTTTTTATTGCCGAAGCCAACACTGACATAGCAATCGTTGGCTATGCGGCTTAATGTTAAAATTAACTTAAAAACTTTACAAGCAACAGTAGTATCAGTCAGACATAAGAAAACAGTTTTAAAAAAACACGGAATAATAAACAAACGAAAACAAAAACACGATAAGACATTGAGTACCTACATAGAGATTTTATGAATTTCAAAAAACTCAGAAAGTGATTAGGTACAGTTCGGCGTCAATTAATATGCCCTTCAATGTCTTCTCAAAAGCAACAAAGTAAGTAGGAACGAGTAAAGTTTAACGAGTCCGGCAAGTGATTGAAGAGGCGAGCACCTATTTGAAAAGGGTTAAAGGGTGAAAAGCACTGTCGAGAGGTAGGTAGTGAGGCGACAGCAGGTAAGACTGTATTATCGCGTTTTATAAAATGTATATGTTACTGTAAAACCCCGAAGTGCGGTAAATGTTAGGTTTAACCAGAAAATCCTAGCATTTCCCAATATTTATGGTGAAAGCCCGAAATCTATATTAAAAACGGGCTTTTACCGTTTGACAGTTGGTTTATCTTAGGATTGACTGACCGATTTGGTAAAAGCCCGAAACATTTTGTGTAAATGAGGAACTTCGGACTTTTACCAATCTCTCTTGGCAAATGTGCGGATTTGCCAAGGTTCGTTGGTAAATGTAGTGCGGAGGCTTGTATGCAGAGGATTAAAATGTTCTCCCTATGAAGTCATTTTTGGAGCACCAATGAAAATGGGTTTGGCTACCTCGAAACTCCCTCGTGATGTGATAATGAAACTCGCTTCTGAGGAACAGCTTTAGGAAATCTTTGTTGGCAGTGATGTATCTGCCCAGCCAAGTCTCAATCAGGTGAAGGTCAGACTTCTACAACGTGTGAGGAACTTGCCCCCGAAACAGCTGAAACAGAACCTCATGATGACGATGAAGTTGACGAGCACAGTTCCTTCGATCTCGCATCTGCCACTGAGAGGAAAATGTGTACGCTCAGGGGAATTCGCGAATCCGCCAGGGAAGGACTAGAATCACAGGCGAAGAAATTAAAAACTTCTAAAGAAAAATTTCCCGAAACTGAAGTTGGCCAGGACGTAAGAAAAAATTCCAGACGATGACCGTTCTAAAATCGACCCAAAGATTATGATAGCTTTAGTCCTGAAGAAAGACGATGATATCTACCAACTTGGAACTTCCTCAGGAAACTTGAATACATCGTACTCTCGTAATCAATTCACAATGTGCGCCGAGAACTTCATATACCCCGTACCTTCATATACCGAGGATGTACCTGATGAAGAGATAAGTCTTCGTACCATGGTTCGGCAACAATCATTGGTCGGCGGCCAGGGTTTCAACAAATTTAATTGGTTCAAAAAGTGTTCAACTAAACAATGCCTCTGCAAGGCAGCAAATATGAAGTGCAACTCGAAGTGCTACAATAATTGCCTTACCTTGTTGCAACAAGTAATTATTGTAAGTTCCTTGCTGCTTCATTTTACTTGACAATTTACAAAGTTAGTGCACTTACATAGTTCATTTAAAAGTTGACAAAGTGGAAATAAAGTTAACAAAGTTGGTTCACCTTCATTCGAACTTTTACCGACTCACGCTGGGGAATGTTCAGATTTACCAGAATCAGTTGGTAAAAGTCCGAAACGCCCTCTCTAATTGGAATAACACTAGCTTTTACCAAGCCTCTTGGAAAATCCTAAGATTTACTGGGAAAAGTCCGATTTGAGAGCCAACACCGGGCTTTCACCATAAATATTGGGAAATGCTAGGATTTTCTGGTTAAACTTAACATTTACCGCACTTCGGGGTTTTACAGTAACATATACATATTTAATATGTGTGGTGGTAGGAACCACGCGCGAGTAGGTACACTCTCATTACGTTTTATGAATTTTAGACACTCATACACATAAGCACCACACACTGTTAGAGAGCTTATCTTCTTAAAATTACCCCGACAGCTCTCCAAGTACCACCCAAGGTTAGAAATCTGAAGCTTAAAAAACCTTAACACTGCCACTCGAGCCTCCCCACAGCAGAACCATGGAGGTACGTAGCGTGGCTCATGAAAAGGGCGAAATAAACCGATCGCAGTACTTACTGGAAAAGAAACTGCTTTCGTCAAACGACGTAGAGCAAAGTTACAAGAAGCGAGCCTACTGCATACGGAATCTGTATGTTGGGCCCAACAGCCGACAGTCAATCTTGAGACCAAGGAAATTCACAGGGTCTCCTACTTTACCATTAAGGCAGAATTTTAGATCCTGGGTCTTGTCACCCTTCAACCTAAGGCCATTGACTCCTCAATAAGGTGGCAGAAGGAAGTTAGCTTTCCTTCTACATTAACTAACCTTGGTCCATTCAAAAGGATCGTCATGTCGTTCGCAAAAAAAAAAAAAAAAAAAAATTTCCCCTTTTGTCGAAGTTGAAGGCCAAGTCATGGATATGCAACAGAAATAAGGATGGACCTAACATGGATCCCTGTTCGACACCACACGGGATTGGGGAGGTGTTGATGCAGCACCATTGAAAAAAACACAAAAAAATCCTGTTGCCAGCCACTCAAGAACTGCTCAAAGAAACTTAAGGTAGACTGGCAGAATTCATAGTGAGCAAGTTTACTTAAGAGAAGCATGTGGCACAAGATCGAAGGCCTTAGTCAAACCAAAGAGGCGAATAATTCCAATTATTGCATTAATCCCTTCACCTACGCACTACGAATATCATAATATTGCCATCCTCATACGCCGGCAGTGCGCTGAAAATGCCGCCAAATGGTTTGTAAACACACTTTACTGCATCATTGTTGAGGCCCTCAACAATGATGCAGTAAAGTGTGTTTACAAACCATTTGGCGGCATTTTCAGCGCACCTTCAACTTGAGGGAGGACAGATCTGGGATTCCACGTATCAATATCATCAGGAGCACTCAGTATGTGGCACTTATTTTGGCACAATGCAGCCTTTAAACAAGTGTCAATGTGGCACTTTAAGCCTAAAAGTACTCTTTGTGGCAAAATAAAAATCCCCCTCCGTTATAGTAACAAAATTCTACATTTAATATACTGGTTTGTTGGGAGTACCTTCTTGACATGTTTCAGCCGGGTGCGTAGTGGGTCGACAGAAGGTGGTTGAGAGTTAGTCTATAGGTGTAGCACATGTAGTACATGTAGGTGTAGCAAAATAATTCGTATGAGCAGTTTTTCTACATTAAATGCCGGGTGCGTAGTAGGGCGACAGAAGGTCTAGACTCACTCTCAACCACCTTCTGTCGCCCCACTACGCACCCGGCATTTCATGTAGAAAAACTGCTCATACGAATTATTTTGCTACACCTATTAGGTTTGTTCCTGGTGTGTGAGTGTGAGGCGATGTGGGGAGCTTGCGCTTGCGCAGTGCAACGTTTCGTTGGCCACGCTCAACAACTCACAGTTCCAGGAGTGACATGTGAGGAAGTGTGAGGATAGAATTTGCTGTTCCAGGAGCGTGAGTGTGTGAGGCGACGTATGGTGCTGACACTTGCTCACATTTTGGACTGTGAGCATGTGAGTGTGACTTAGGTACCCTCTCTACAACTCGCTTGATAACCTGGCGAGATCTCTTAAATCCTGACTTCAAAAGTGTCAAGGGCACAATTTTTTGTTTACTTGAGTTAATTTTTGACATCCTTGAAAAATCACACCCACACTTACATCCCCTCACGCTCCATGAACAAACCTAATGTTAGGTACCTACTGGTGAATAATGTATTTCAATTATGTTTACATCAATTTGCATTGAAAATCTATGAAGTAAGTGGATAACTTGTGCAAAAATAAATTTTGTTAAAAAAACAAAAACGGGCGGTAGACCTATGGTTTTACAGTCAGATCATTTAATAGGTAATGATTAATTTTATACCAACCCTCTACTTGTAACCAACCGCTAAACTTCCTTAGAGACCAATCATGTGATTATAGTTTTCGCGATCATGTTGCTCTCAAAATCTCCCGTGACGTGACGAAACCAAATGGAAACGTCCTGTTAATCATTATTACCATGATAAAAAATACCTAGGTATTTAAAAAAATAAATAGGTATATAAAAAAGAGAGGTCAAAAGGAGAATTTTTTCAGATAGTTTCTGGGGTGACAAAAGCTAAACAATCCGCATTGCTGGTTTGGAGATAACTCACAATATCAGCAGGAACACAATAAATAATGTTTTTAATTCTTTAGCGTTTATCTCATCCCACAATGCTTTAACAGGATTTATAGATGAAAATATATTCGAGAATCCCTTTTGCTGTTGCATATCCAGACTTAACAGATGACCGAATTCGTTTCGTTCGTATAAAATTCATTTAATGAATGTTCAGAAGCTAAAACGTGAATTTTTCCGTGAAATAGTACATGTTGAGAAATGCGATGTATTTTTAAGTACGAAACGATTTAAAACAAAGTAAGAAACGCCCAATCTGACACCGCGCGAAGAGCGGAAGCACGTTTCTCAGAACGTTTTCGGTTGTAGCTCAGAAACTGTTAGTCCGATTCCAAATTTCTTTTTTTCTCGTGAAAGCTGATTAAATTCTCCATTGCAGCTATTTTGTGTGAAATTTTGATTTGAGAAATTTTGATAAGGGAGGGAAAGAAGCAATTTTTCTGAAAAACGTGGTCGTAGATGGGTCAAATTTCTTGTTTCCACACTTTCCGACAAATAGGGGAAGGGGGGGTAAGATGACGAAGTGGGTAAGATGACGAGTTCTGATTTTCTGTAGATTAAAAATAGATAGAGACACCGTTCCAGTGGCACCAGTGACCTCTCGTGGTGCTCCTCCACACTCAACGGCAGTAATTCCCATCCATGTTCCCTGGCGTGAATAGTACAACAAAGTTCGATTTCGCAGGTAGGTCATGTAACTTTTGCTCCTCGTTTCTTACGCGACCACGATTTTTTGGCAAGTCATTTGAATTTCTCTTTTCAATATTGTGAATCTATAAGTCAAAATCTACAGTTTCATTGCTAATTGAAGTCGTTTGCTCTAAAGTTGCATGTTGATGGAACTGTTTTGAAAAAATATGGCGTGGTGGGGTAAGACGACGAATTTCTTCCCTTCTTATGAAGAATCTTCGGATAGTGACAGATACATCGAAAAAGATTATGATATGGATATGGAGTTTGATGATGAGGACAAAAACCCCATTGTCTGCGGAGAACAAGGGAAAGATGAGCTGTGGTATCAGTGCATTCAATGCCAATCTTGGGGCAACGCCGAATGCTCTGGTTGGGACAAGGATGAAGCCGCTTATCAGCCATGGAAAAACTTTATTCAAAATAGAAATTTAGAATAAAGTTTGATTATTTTCGTTTATATCCTTGGCCATTCGTCATCTTACCCGCAAGGTGGGGTAAGATGACGAAAATGACATCTTGTCGAAAATTCATTTTTTCTTCTTTCTAAAGTTGAACGTAAAATTTTAATAAAAAGTATGTTGTACTCGGACGTTTCATAAAAGGAATAGTTCCATTTACAACCCTCTCGGCTGCTTCCAGAGCCTAGGAAAAATCTTAGAAGCTTAGGTTCGCCAACTTACCCCCCCTTCCCCTACTAATGGCACTTTTGTTGTTCGCAATAGACATGCAAGGTGCCGTTACTTATATAAAATGTAATCAGCTTTGTGATTAAAAAAAAGAAAGGTAAGATCGGACAAACCGTTCCCAGGTTATAGGCAAAAATGTGCAAAGAAACACGGTTTGTTCGAAATTTGCCACTTCTTTGCCGTGCCCGCCCCTCCCGTATCAAAGCTCAAATAAAAATTTCACACAGAATAGCTGCGATGGGGAATATAATCAGCTTTCACGAAAAAAGAAGAAGAAATTTGGAATCGGACCAACAGTTCCTGAGCTACACTCATATACACGGAGTTATCGGAGTACCTGAGCTACATAGCTACTTAAAACGCTGCAAATTTTACACAAGGGTTTATTATTCTTTTATAGACGTTACTTGTGCAGAAATTTAATTCTGTCAATGAAAAAAATGGAAAAAAAAAATTTTTTTTTGGATTTTTATTTAAAAAAATTTTTTTGGATTTTTTTTTCAAAAATTTTTTCTTCAATAATTCTTTTTTTTACTCGAAAAATATTTAACCTCCTGAGATCCTTCAAAAATCCCATTTTTAGCTCCATGAGAGCCCTGTAGATCGCCACAGTGAAATCGGATCGTTCCGGGACCCCAAAAAATGGATTCTACGTCCAAAAATACTCCGAAAACGACACCTAACTCGATCCCATACCCCAAAGCCTTCAAAAAACCCCACCCGTAGCCCCATTATAGCCCCATAGCGCCCCACGGGTTTGGGTGATCGGACTGAAAACCTTGCGGGCACAACTAGATGGTAAACCAAGTATTTTGTCAAAATTTCAGATTTGTAAAAAAATTCCTACTGCCCAAAACGGCTGGACGGCGGACGGACATTTCGGATTTTGAATGTAGACCTCTTGAAACGGATAATGTCAAATTTTGAGGCCGATCGGAGTCGTCGACCCCCGTCGCGAAAACATAGGTGTATTATTCCAAGAATAATAAACCAAAACGTGCTTCCGCTCTTCGCGCGGTGTCAGATTGGGCGTTTCTTACTTTGTTTTAAATTCGTTTCGTACGTACTATCATACCTACGGGCATCACTCTGGTCTTAAAATGAAGGTATTAATATTTACTACAACTTTCTTTTCGATGGTTTTTTTTTTTTTTTTTTTTTTTTTTTTTTGTAGGATTAGTACTTTGGCCAATAAATCGCTCCGAAATAGACGAAAATTAAACTTTTCACTTTTTGGAAAAAATAGCTCGTCTTTTAGGGGCTGTATCTGGGGAACTACTAAAGCTACAGAGCTCCGGTACCACTCAAATTGTAGGTAATTGTATGTAATTTAAAAGTGATCAGGGTACAGATCTTCGTCAGAAGCTTTCTTCGGTGCTTTTTGGGCGAAAAACTGAAAATAATGCAAAAATTTCGTGGTTTTTCGGCAGTATCTCCTGATGATGAACTTTACGAGGGTTGCAAATCTAGATTTATACTATCTAGGTGAGCCGTAACAACATATAAAAAAAATTTGGTTTCCCACAATTAAGGTAGGCTCGGATGTTTTATATGACTGGCCTAATAGCTTCACTTCTCCCAAAACCCACTTACGACAGTTTTCGGTTATTCGTCATTATCTCAGAAGCTAATGAAGGTACAGACCTCCGGTTGGTCCCAAATTAAAGCTAATTAAATGTACTAAAACTTCATCTCTTTTCGGTAGGATGCATATTTCAGGCGATATTTAACAACAAAAAACACGTTTTCGTAAAATTTGCACATTTTGGAAAAAATTGCCATTTTTCAACAATCTGTATATCTCGGAAACTATTTACCGTAGAGAGCTGCGGTTTGAGACCTCAAATCGTAGCAAATATTGTCTAGTTTAAGAATGAATAATATTCATATTATAGTGCCTTTGGTCGTAAAATGCTTCCTTCACTGACTTTTTCAGCAAAATGTGAAAAATTGCCGAAAAATCGTGGTTTTTCGCTAACCCCCAAGCCGGCACAAGATTTTTTAATTGATAACTTGGTCAAAGACTACTCTCATGGGTCCTAACAACATACCAAAAACGCTGCAAATTTTACACAAGGGTTTATTATTCTTTGATATACGTTACTTGTGCAGACATTTAATTCTGTCAATGAAAAAATTTAAAAAAAAAATTTTTTTTTTGGATTTTTATCTCAAAAAAATTTTTTTTTGGATTTTCTTGTTCAAAAATGTGTTTTTTTCAAAAATTCTGTATTTTTTACTCGAAAAATATTTAACATCCTGGGATCCTTCAAAAATCCCATTTTTAGCCCCACGAATGCCCTAAACATCGCCCCAGTGAAATCGGATCGTTCTGGGACCCCAAAAAATGGATTCTACGTCCAAAAATACTTCGAAAACGACACCTAACTCGATCCCATAGCTAAAAGCCTTCAAAAAACCCCTCCCGTAGCCCCATTATAGCCCCATAGCGCCCCACGGGTTTGGGCGATCGGACTGAAAACCTTGCGGGCACAACTAGATGGTAAACCAAGTATTTTGTCGAAATTTCAGATTTTTAAAAAAATTCCTACTGCCCAAAACGGTCTGGACGGCGTACGGCGTACGGCGGACGGACATTTCGGATTTAGAATGTAGACCACTTGAAACGGATAATGTCAAATTTTGAGCCCGATCGGAGTCGTCGACCTCCGTCGCGATTACAAAGGTGTATTGAATCCAAGAATAACAAACAAAAATCAATGGCTGCGTAAACAAACCGACCTAACAACCACTTCTTCCACGTTGCTGAGGATGACCCGAATCACCTTCTTGCGCCTGCGTACCGCGTTCCTCTGATTCAATCGTCATAAAATTTATATGGGATCTCAAGTGGCCGTACCCGCATAATCCCTGAAAATGTGACCCAAATCGGATGAACATTGTGGAAGTTATCGCTGTAACAAGAGAGTACGGACTGACGGACAGACAGAACCAAATTTGCTCAGGAGGCTCTGAAACGCAAGTGGAAATTTTAATTTTGCAGGTCAACACTTTTTTTGATGTCGAAAGTGAAAAAAAATGCTTCGACTACCTTCGGTCTCGGAAGCAATAAAGCTTTCACTACCTTTGGTAGACTCGAAAGCAAAATTTCAAAATAAGGGAGGTCACACTAATTCAGATTTGCCACCAAAATGACAGTTTCTCCACCTCCTTCTGTAGGAGCCCTGAAACGGCCAGTTGGTAAGATAAATTATGAAATTTCACAGATATAAACATTGATTTATTTACAAACGCACACTTCCTCGAAGCGGTGGTTATGACGTAAATAAACCTCAACATGATAGCAAATTTCAAAATAAGCTAAACCGATTGTTTAGGCACCTTAACCCCGAAGTTTATTTTCTAACAAAACGAGGTATATTCACGTAATTTGCCATATAGATACAATAGAGTCGTCGCTTCCGGTTGCCAAAAGTTTGGAGTTCGTAGGGTGCCAGTTGACGCTGTTCACGTCCTGCGAGTGGGCCTTGTAGTTGGCAGCAACGAGCGTAAATGAGGGTTCGTGGGGGTTCGAGCCTTCGTCCTGTTTGAATATCCTCAGGCCGTTGTCCGCCGACGCGGTGGCGATTAGGTCGTCGGTTGGGTGCCAGGCGATGTCATAAACTGGACCGTCGTGGTATCCGGTCAACGTGCAAACGCATTTCCACGTGGGGTCGTTGTCGACGGTGGCGACCCCTTCGGGATTGCCGGGAAGATATTGGCGCCAAATCTGCAACAATATGGAGATCGAGATAGCGAGGTCACAAGAATAATCAGTCATACATTCTACCACCAATCAGTGGCGGCTTGGGCTACAATCAACAGGGGGTTCAACTGCAAAATTTAATATTTACTGCCGTATAACGCATTAGGTACCATTTTCATTTTTTAAGATGTGAAGGAGGTAGAGCGCACACTGAACCAGATTGAAACTGGTAGAGCATACATTGAACCCGCACCTGACCATCGATGTAGTAAGCTAACATATCGGGCCCGATATATTGTACCCGTACATCGGTGTACCCGTACATCGGTGCACCTGACATACAATAAAAATACTCACCAAGAATTTGAATGTTGACCTACCCAATGGTTGATGTTGAGTACCCAATGGTCGATAACATCGAACGTAGCTACATCTCTTCAAAGGAACTAAGTAGATCCATTTTACACTGCCAGTTTTAGACTAGCACTATGCAAAAAAATTGCGAAATTTATTCTCACGTCTGAACCCTCGAAAAATAGCCACCCAACCATTATTTTAATTGACGAATCTGGTTCTTCAAGACCCATATGACAGCCATGTATTATGAACGATGTAGCTGCTGCTACAGATGAGTCTCCTTTTATCTTAATTAACGCGGGGGCTTACGATCCAAGCCTAATGAAATAAATTTCTTTCCTGACGTTGTTACGTTGTTTGTATGGGTGTCACTGAACATTGGTGTAAGCCTGATGAGCTCGTTTTTTACTCCCCGATGGGATTCTCTCTGGCGTATGCCTACTCGAGGGTATCTAGGGTCCATGGTGGCAGCTCTGCTCTTGAGGGAGGGTGTGGAATATACAGCATTGGGTGATGTACAAAATCTTTCCTTGGAAGAAGTTTGTGAAATAGCAGCAGTTAAAATTATATTAGTCCTCTCAATACTGCATTATGTTGTGTTTAACGTCCTCCCGATGATCAGAACTTCAACCGTTTTTCTTTTCTTTTTGAGATTAAGGAAAACCTGTTTTCTTTGATATGTAAGCATAATTGCATGTTGATTCTTATGGGTGATCTCAATATACATTTTGAATTAACCTGTCCTAACATTTCGCATTCTAGAAGCCGACGCATGTTTAAGAGCCTTCTGGACAGTTTTGGGCTTCATGTTTCTCTTAGGGAGGTCACCCGCCGTCCCATTGCCAGTCAGACTGGGCATCCAGCTTGCCTCGACGTCATTATCACCAGTAGCGAGTGGTATAGAGCCTCAGTCAGTGCGCCTTTCAGTGACCACGGGGGAGTTGAATTTTGGCTTTTGAAAGTTATTCCTGCCCCCGCAGCACTGAAACGTTGCTTCAGACGTCCGTACAAAGTCTGAAAATCTTGTCTCACTGGCTCAGTGTTAGTCTGCCGTGTCTTGGTTTTCGGTCTACAGCGCCAATAATGTTGAGACCTCAACCTCGGAATTTTTATGTATATTCAGCTCAGCTCTGGATTCGGCATGCCCTTGGGTGCCTTGCTCCTTGCAGCCGAATTTGAGGAGGGGTAAGCGAAGTAAGAGTCGGTTTTCGCAGGAGATTTTGGAGCTCCGAATAAGATTAAGGCCTGTTGGCCTGTGGGACTGAGGTGCTGAACACCAAAGTCTCGTGATGTTCCCCAGCAGGCTGGTCTCAGCTGCGAGGGTTTCAGGGACTCTTTTGCTGATGTTTTTCAGCAAAGATCTGTGATAAGTCCGTCTCAGGATTTTCTTGATTTCTTGAAACGTGACCCTGAACCGCAAAGTGAATTTGTTCTACTCTCTGTCACTGTCGAGGAGGTAGGTATATGCTACTATCATGGCTCTCAAAAAAAAGGAGCGCGACTGATTTGCAGTTCATACCCATTTGGTGAAATCAGTAGCTGGATTTATTATTGAACCGTTGGCCTATTATAATAGGGTTTTATTAATACAATAAATAAATGTTTCAGGGAGGGGGGGTTCCCTAACTTTTTAAAGAGAGCCGTTATAACACCAATTCCAAAAAAGGGAAACCCTAGTGATTAAAGTTTTTTGTTGTTGTTGAAACTTTTATTGCACCAAGTAAGCAAACTTATCAGCAATTTACAATTGATGTATACTAAATGACTTTCAAGAAGCTATGACACATAACACTGCTTCTATGCGACTTGTTGTTTTGTGCAACTGACGCACTAGTAACTCACTGAGCTAACTTTCACAGTGCACCCCACTCCCACAGGTCATGAGGTTTTGTTCTTTTAAGTCTTCTGAGCAGGCCTTCAACGTCGAGGAGCTGGACAACCTCCTGTTTTTAAAGTGGATTCCACCCAATCTTACAAACTTCCCATTTGTTATGATCATCCAGTTTTATTATAACCGTTCCAGTTGTTAGACACTGGCATGTGTCTTCCCTCCAAATTTCTTTGTTACATTTCATGTTTATTGTGACTAATAATCCACAAGCGCCTACAGCTACTCAAGAATGTAGTTACTGGCTAAAGACGTTTGAGAACTTTATCGCATCACTCGGGAAGGTGGACGAACAAAGGAAGCTACGATTGCTCAGTAACTTCATTTCACATTCTGTGTACCTCTTGATTGCCGACAAGGAAACGTATGAGACGGCTATTGAAGTACGTCAAGCCAATAAACGAAATAGTTGCTAGACACAAACTGGCTTCACGTAAACAGTCTCCCGATGAAACAATTAACCAATACCATCAAGCTCTTGAACAATAATTGTTAAGCTTAATTATTAAGCAAAAACTGTCAGTTTGCGGACGTCAATGCAGACACTCATCGGAAGACGTACGTTCGTGACTCGTTTGTCCGTGGTCTCAATTCTCACTAAATTAGGTTGAGACTATTGGAGTTCAACAAGCTAACTCTCGATGAAGCTGTTGAAAAAGCTCGTGCTTTGGAATCTGCCAAGAACCAGTCAACTTCATACTCTTCCAAACTAACTCTTAATGCCTCATGAAAATGATAAATGAGGAGTTTACTTTCAAAACGGCCTATATCCACTTTTGCTTTTTTCTGGGAAATCGCAAAAAACTCTTAACGAGCATGATAGAACTGATCCAATTTTCAAAACTACCAAATTAGTTCGGTCTTAGATCTCTAAGAAAGTTCCCGAAACGTGAGATTTCTAAACAAATATTTCAGGGAGTTACAGCCATTTTCAATTTGGATAAGAGCCGTTTTGGTGTGAAATTTTGATATAGGCTCAGTGATGCCAACTCATAAAATCGAAACCTCGTACAAGGTCAGGGAAAAACTCGTATAATCCTCGTACAGCCAACCTGAAAACTCGTACTAAAGCTCGTACATCCGAGGGGGCAACTGGCAGGTTCACAACACACGATTTGTGTGCGCGCGCTTTTTAAAATTTTTCGAATAATTAGTTCCCTAGTTAGGAATGTAATAATAACTCACTTTTGGTTTATTATTCTTGGAATAATACACCTATGTTTTCGCGACGGGGGTCGACGACTCCGATCGGCCTCAAAATTTGACATTATCCGTTTCAAGAGGTCTACATTCAAAATCCGAAATGTCCGTCCGCCGTACGCCGTCCAGGCCGTTTTGGGCAGTAGGCATTTTTTTTTAAATTTGAAATTTTGACAAAATACTCGGTTTACCATC
Organism: Pilophorus perplexus; assembly: GCA_955831195.1. NCBI lineage: Eukaryota > Metazoa > Arthropoda > Insecta > Hemiptera > Miridae > Pilophorus > Pilophorus perplexus. Next base: position 52,623,751 of record OY037008.1, read on the forward strand.
TAGTTGTGCCCGAAAGGTTTTCAGCCCGATCGCCCAAACCCGCGGGGCGCTATGGGGCTAAAATGGAGCTACAGAAGGGGGTTTTTGAAGGCTTTCGGCTATGGGATCGAGTCAGGTGTCGTTTTCGAAGTATTTTTGGACGTCGAATCAATTTTTTGGGGTCCCGCAGCGATTCGATTTCACTGGGGCGATCTATAGGGATTTCATGGGGCTAAAAATGGGATTTTTGAAAGATCCCAGGAGGTCAAATATTTTTCAAGTAAAAAACAAAACAAAATTTGAAAAAAATTTTTTTTGAAAAAACAAAATCAAAGAATCTTTTTTGAAAATAAAAATTTAAAAAATTTTTTTTTAATTTTTTTCATTAACAGAATTAAATTTCTGCACAAGTAACCTATATCAAAGAATAATAAACCCTTGTGTAAAATTTGCAGCGTTTTTACAGGATTTTTACGGGAAAATAATAAATAGGCAAATAAACAAATTTGTATTTTTAAACACTCTTACATAGGCTACGTACACTCTAGGCAGGTATGCTGATAATAGTACAAAAATAATTTCCTATTTCCACAGCCATTACTGAGTCTTTTCATTAGGTGAAGTGAAGAGTGAAAGTGAAACTTTGTAGATTTGTTTTGTCGTGGACGGGACAGAGAGGTGGACACAGTGATAGTGATACCCCTAGCAACCTGACTTTCACGCGATTGCTGTAACTTCTCAATTTCACAAAATATAAGATATTATTGAAAAAATATATAAATCCGAACAATGGGTGAATGATCGTACGAAACTCGTACTCGAGCAGAAAAACTCGTATAAATTTCGTACGATACTCGTACCTCGTATAGAGCCCAAATAACTCGTACGAATACGAGTTTCCTCGTACGAATGGTAACACTGTATAGGCTCTTTTGAACGAAAAACGGGTGAAAACCTGACAAAAATACATATTTCTCCAAACATTTTTATACATTTCAAAGTATATAGGTAACATAAATAACACATCCCCGTATAATTTTTAATTGACCCTTCGCGCAAACACCGTGGCATGACCCGAATAAATGATAAAAAATAAAAAAGTAAGTACCTTTTTTTGTTTTTTAATTTTTTTTTTATTAATGCACACGTGAATTGAACGATGTGTGACTAAATTAATATTAGAATAATGATTGATGAACTTGAGATCACTAAATTTTGATTAGAAACACGATTTAGATGTTTTAATGGTATCCACAGTCACAGAATTTCATCAGAAATGAATTTCAGTGGGCAAGAAGTCAAGGCGAATTCAAGGCGCGAGAAAAATCCGTGGGAACAGGGTGGAATCCGAGTGGAAAAGGGCCGAAAACACGGGCGACGCGTTCCTAGAAAAATGGGGAACCGAGAACGAGGACGCACAGTGTCTAACCCAAGGAGCTTAGAAGAAGTTCTTCTTCTAAGCTCCTTGGTCTAACCCGAGTGCAAAAGACGCGCCAAACAAAATCAGCTGTTTGGCGCGGAAGTTGAGGTTTGAGTTCCAGCGTCCTGCATTGTGCTGCCATCCACCGGGTAACCGTGAACTTATTTGAAAATTCGGAGGGAAACCACTCATTTGGATGAGAGCCCTTTTGAAAAAAAAAAAAAAAAAAAAAAAAAAAAATCTCAAGCGTTGCATTTTAGATGGATAAGGACCGTTTTGGTGTGAAAAAAGCAAATTCTTACATAGGGAGGATGAAAGCCGTTTTGGTCACAAACTGACTTTTCAAGTCACTGTTTAACTAGGATAAAAACACTTTTGACCACAACACAATGCGTAGATCGATGGGGCTCATCCTAAAGATTCTGAAAATGCCAAAAAAAAAAAACGGAAAATTGCAAAAATGGATATAGGCCGTTTTGAAAGTAAACTCCTCAATTCATCTGAAGATTTAGCGAATTTGGCAGCGGCCAGGCCCAGCAATTCCAAAAATCAGAAATGCTATTTTTGTGGTCGGCAGCGGCACGAATTTCGTCGGCAGTGTCCCGCTCTAAATGATACTTGTGGAACGTGCCAGAAGACGGGTCACTGGCGAGTGGTCTGCAAATCAGCTGAAAAGTCAAATCAGCAGCACTCATGGCAGCCTCAGCAGTCCTTGACAAAGCTACGGTGCCGGTACAGGTAAATAACACTCCTACCTTTGCTTTGATAGACACGGGGAGCTCGGAGACTTTCATATCAAAGCGCTTTGCGGATAACTGTAAGCTGAAAATGTACCCCACCACTGGTAGTGTCTCCATGGCTTCTACATCTCTAATTAGGCCCATTTCGAATTATGTACTGTGTAGCACACTTGGAGCTGTTAGGTCACCATTACGCTAAAACAAAGCTCAGTGAGTTGGTTAGGGAGAGAGAATGACTCCTCTGCAGAATAGCTCAGTGTATTAAAGCAGCATTCTGAGCTCAGGGTCTCCTTTGGTGGAGACCCCCATTGACTATCAGTTACCTGGCTTCAGCGAAAATAGAACCTCCTCCCCTTTTTGAGTTCCTAACTAACGATGTCAAGCCTATAGTCACCAAATCTCGAAAGCATTCTTTAGAAGATTCTGATTTTATGAAGAAAGAAATTGAGAAGCTGCTTGCTGACGAGATTATTGAAGAAAGTAGGTCTCCGTGGAGGGCCCAAGCTTTCATTGTAAAGAGCGATAATCACAAGAAGCGGATGGTAAATGATTACTCGCAAACCATAAATCGATACACAGACCTCGATGCGTATCCCCTCCCGAATCTCGAAGAAACTGTTTATAAGGTGTCCAGAAATTCCGTTTTCAGCACGATAGATTTCAAAAGTGCTTACCACCAAGTACCTCTTCGGGAGAAGGATCGGCCATTTACTGCGTTTGAGGCATGTGGCCGTTTGTACCTATTTCCTCGTCTGGCTTTTGGTTTGACCGAGTGCTGCCATGAGTGCTGCTGATTTGACCGGGTAAGCACATTCCAGCGAGTCACTGATGACGTCATCACACACGAACGACTCAATCAAACTTATGCGTACCTCGACGACGTTACTGTTTGTGGAAAAACGCAAGAGGAGCATGATGATAATCTCAAGCGCTTCTCAGAGGCAGTCCGAAAATATGGCTCCACGATTAATCAAGAAAAAAGCAAATATTCACAAACGTCGATAAAGTTACTAGGCTATAAAATTGAAAATGGGGTACTTTTCCGTAATCCCCCCCCCCCCCTCTCATTCAATTTCGTGTTTCATTCACACCCCTCCCGATGGCTTTAAGGCACCCAAATTCGAGACTTTTCCGTTATAACCCCCCCTCCAACTCGATTTCGAGTTTCATACACACCCCTCCCGATGGCTTTAAGGCACCCAAAGCCAACCAAAATCGCGTGGGGGGATAACGGAAAAGTACCGAAAATAGAACCATATCTCTTGATCCTATGATTTTGGTTAGGGAGAGAGAACGACTCCTCTGCTGAATCGTCGTTCTCTCTCCCTAACCAAACTCATTGGATTAGACCTCTGCACCATCGGAAAACAACCACTTTGTCTCCTGATCCTGACCGCCTTAAGCCACTGCTTAGTCTTCCACCTCCAGCCAGTCGAAAGGAACTTGAGTGTACGATTGGAATGTTTGCACATTATTCCAGATGGGTTCCGAACTATTCAGACAAAATTCTTCTCAGTCAGTCTACTCAGCTCAACAACTTTCCCCTTGACTCCAGAAGCTGTATCAGACTTTGACCAGCTCAGAACTGAAATCTCCAAAGCAGTAGTGAGCACCATAGATAAGATGACAAAGAACCATAAATGTAAATTTACAGTTGAAACCGATGCCTCTGATTTCGCAATTTCAGCAGTCTTATCTCAATGTGGGCGGCCAGTACTATTGGCCCAGTAGCATTCTTCTCACAAAAACTGAACGACAGCGAGCGTAAACATTCGGCCGTCGAAAAAGAAGCATAATATGCTGTTGTGAGCGCCCTGAAAAAAAAAAAAACGCTGCAAATTTTACACAAGGGTTTTGTTGATTATTCGTTGATATAGGTTACTTGTACAGACAATTAATTCTGTCAATGAAAAAACTAAAAAAAAAATTTTGGATTTTTTTATTTAAAAAAAAAATTTTTGGGGGGTTTCTTTCAAAAATGTGTTTTTTCAAACATTCTTTATTTTTTACTCGAAAAATATTTAACCTCTTGGGATCCTTCAAAAATCCCATTAAACATTTTTTAGCCCCATGAAAGCCCTATAGAACGCCACAGTGAAATCGGATCGTTCCGGGACCCCCAAAAATGGATTCTACTACGTCCAAAAATACTTCGAAAACGACACCTAACTCGATCCCATAGCTAAAAGCCTTAAAAAACCCTCCTGTAGCCCCATATTAGCCCCATAGCGCCCCACGGGTTTGGGCGATCGGACTGAAAACCTTGCGGGCACAACTAGATGGTAAACCAAGTATTTTGTCAAAATTTCAGATTTTTAAAAAAATTCCTACTGCCCAAAACGGCCTGGACGGCGGACGGACATTTCGGATTTAGAATGTAGACCTCTTGAAACGGATAATGTCAAATTTTGAGGCCGATCGGAGTCGTCGACCCCCGTCGCGAAAACATAGGTGTATTATTCCAAGAATAATAAACCAAAAACGCTGCATATTTTACACAAGGGTTTATGATTCTTTGATATAAGTTACTTGTGCAAAAACTATTTCTGTGTAAAAATTTTCAATTTTTTTTCAAAAAAGATTTCTTTGATTTGGTTTTTTCAAAAAATATTTCTTTTAAATTTTGTTTTGTTTTTACTTGAAAAATATTTGACCTCCTGGGATCTTTCAAAAATCCCATTTGTAGCCCCATGAAAGCCCTATAGATCGCAACAGTGAAATCGGATCGCTGCGGGACCCCAAAAAATGGATTCTACGCCCAAAAATACTTCGAAAACGACACCTGACTCGATCCCATAGCCGAATGCCTTCAAAAACCCCCTTCTGTAGCCCCATTTTAGCCCCATAGCGCCCCACGGGTTTGGGCGGTCGGGCTGAAAACCTTGCGGGCACAACTAGATGGTAAACCAAGTATTTTGTCAAAATTTCAGATTTTTTAAAACTTTAAAAAAATTCCTACTTCTTCGACCCTCATGTCCACCCGTGTAATGTTCAGGCCGATATCCCGGGTCACGCTGGGATGTTGGGGGCATGTAAAGCGGTAGAGAGCCATCGGGCTCTCGGGTCTCCGACAGGAGTGGTCTTAATGGGGAGGAGTTGCTCCCAATAGAGAGTTCCTAAAGAAACATCCGAGATACGTTGACCGTTAATTTTTATCGCCGTAAGGGATTTGTCTAGGGAGAATCAAAGAAAAGTTAACTTCACATAAGACCGTAACAGAGATACGGTCTTATCATAAGTCACGCTAAATTTAAAGTGCCGCTATTTACGTTCTATTGCTCGAAATTAACGGCGATATCCTTAAGACTGTAAACTTATTGCCGTAACTCTACGGCAATAACGTTCGACGTTAGGCATAAGGACGTAAGTTATCACCGTTATTTCTGCGCATGCGCGAAATCTCGAGTTACGTCGACCGTAACTCAACACCGTTAGGCAAAAAGTGGCTTTAGGAACTCTCTAATAACGCAAATAACATCTGGCTTAGAGCAACTCCGTCTCTCCGGTACCTGTGGGGGGGGGGGGGGGGAGCCCGCGGTCTTGGGCTTGGGGGTCATCCCTTGGTCCTTGGCACCCCCCCCCCCCCCTCCACGGACTTTCGGGTTGGTCTCGAGGGGGTCGTGGGGACGCCGGGAGGTGGAGCCCGGCAGAAGGTCAGACCCCACCGGGTGGAGCTCTCTAAGAGAGCCTCTCTTCGGGGGGCTTACTAGATAGCCCGCCGGCTCATATGCAGTTTCCATTGTACACAACTGCCCAAAACGGCTCGGACGGCGGACGAACATTTCGGATTTTGAATGTAGACCTCTTGAAACGGATAATGTCAAATTTTGAGGCCAATCGGAGTCGTCCAGCCCCGTCGCGAAAACATGAATACCTGTGTATTATTCCAAGAATAATAAACCAAAATGGAGATACTACTTACTCGGAAGATTCTTCAAGATTCTTTACTGATCAGCGTTCTGTCGTTCATGTTCGATATGACACATCAGAATAAAATCAAGAATGAGATGATACAGAGGTGGCGGCTAGAGATGTCATGTTACTATTATGAGATCATATACAGGCCGGGAAAACAGAATCAGGTAGCGGATATATTCTCCAGGGCATGTAAAGAGGGCTGACCCGGATCTCAGTTTGGTTTATGAGTGGGTTGAGAGAGGGTTTCGACCACCGTGGCAAGAGGTGTCATCGTCTGGGCTGACACTCAAAGCTCTGTGGGCGGCGTTCGATACCTTGTTCATACGGCCCGTATGATACGGGATGGACGTCTAGTTCGTTGTTGGGGAGGTTCAGGGGGAAAGCTCTCTCGCGTTCAAGTGGTGATGCCAAAGGAACGTCAGGCAGAAGTGGTGGCGCAAGCCCGTGCGTTGGGGCACTTCGGAAGAAGGAAGATCCTCTCCAGTATCCGCGATCACTACTATTGGCCTGGAATGACTGGGGGTGTAAAACGGGCAGGCAGGGCCTGTTCCCAGAGTCAAGAAGAGAGACGTGATGAGCGATGCCATCTTGTGGAGTTAGAAGTACCATCAGTCCAGTCTTGGGAGGATGAACAGAAGCTGGACCCTGTCCTCAGCCCAGTGTAAGAATGGGTATTGAACGGGACCCGACCGCCCAAGGATGCGTATTATTCCAAGAGTAGGTACCTAATTCGGCCAAGAGTAAACAAGCAAACCAGTAATGCTCGAGCTTTCTCAAGGTTTGAAAGATCAAATAAATCGATGGATGCTAGTTGACGTCAGCATCTTAGAGATCCACATCACAGGCCTTAAGTCTTATTTTACGAAAAGCACGAAATCCTCCAAGCAGCAAAATATTCACGAGGTGGTTGTTTGCCGAAGGTGCAGAGGCCCAAACCAATGAACCTGAGAATATGTTCAACTGCTCGAAACCGGACCCTCACGCTAAAATTGTTAATTGGAATAAAAAATTTAGTACAACAGAAGAGTCATCTTTCTCCTCAACCTCCACATTAGCACAAAACCAAATTGATTACTCCCACCTTGACAGTTCCATCGTCGCTACAGCTGGCCAACCGAGTTCCAGTGGGATCGAACGAGAGGGACCACACTGTTGAAGTGTGGGATTTCAGAGTGGAAACGTTACTCCATTCGTTGTCGCCCGGGTCTTCCCTGAACATCTTGATCGTCTCATCGTAGCTGGATGATGCCAAAAGATCACCGGAAGGAGACCACGCCACTTTTTTGACATCCTGAAATCACCACAGTTGGCAAAATTGAAAATAAGTGATGAAATACGGAGGGAGGATGCATTTCAACAGAAAAGGAGTACATAAAACCGTCTAAAGGTGCTCGCACACATATCGTCAACGGATTCAAAGCAGGCATCGGAAAGATCGGATTTTTTTTTTTCTCGGGTGCGCACCCAAGTCGGCAACCGCATCAGATTCTGCAGTTGAACCCTTTAGATTTATTATTCTTGGAATAATACATCCACGCAGGGAAATGTGGAGTTGGGTCCCAGAATCCAAAAAAGGCATTAGTCGGGTCCCGACAACCTTCCTTCAGTGCTAGAGTTGGGTCCCCCCCGTAATTTTCGTTAGGAGCATGAATTGGGGCCAAGCGCTACCCAGGAGACACCACGAGGAAGATAGCTGGGTAGTCTCTAGTCCCTGGGTGACTGAACCATGGCAACGGGTATGTATCGATCCAATTGGTCCTTTGTTCAGCTCGTCCATTGCTGTCCCGGTAGATACGGATTATTTCAGCAAGTTCAGCCTGTGGCATCCAATCCGTTCCAGCACTGCTGCTCCATTGGTAAAGTTCTCGGCAGAGCAGGTCTTCATGATTTTTGGTGTATCCAAGATTTTGATAAGTGATAATGATTCTCGGTTCAAAGGTCGCGTCTTCCAGAAGAAGATGGAGGAATAGAATGTCAAGGCTTGGTTTACTGCCAATTATTGGCAGTAAACCATATTACCATTCTCGAGCTAACCCTACCGAGAGGGTGAACCACGTAGTGAAGACTGTTATCAGAAGCTACATTAAGGGCAATCAAAAGTTTTGGGACCAGGAACTTCCGAAGATTGGGTTCGCTCTACGCGCAACCGTCAATCAAGTGACTTGGTTACAGCCCATCTCTGACTGGTCACAGTCCAGCATACCTCAACTTTGGAAGGGAACGAAAGAGATCAGGGGATCCCCCCAACAGTTTGTACAGACCCACGCGTCTCCTCACTCAAACAGTTGCTTATGGTGTTCTGGAAGGTTGAGGATTGTTAGGACCGAGCACATGAGTCGTGCAAGCAATACAACCTCCGTCGTCAGGATGTCAGGCACTTAGAAACCGTGCAAGTATCTATTTACCGGCGGACCCAATTGGTTCGTGCTCGAGCATTTGTAGCCATAGTACACCAACATAAAATCGGATCGTTCTGGGACCCCAAAATATGGATTCCACGTTCAAAACGCTGCAAATTTTACACAAGGGTTTATTATTCTTTGATATAGGTTACTTATGCAAAAATTATTTCTGTGTCAAAAGAAGATTTTTTTTTTAAATTGTTTTTTCAAAAATTCATCATTTTTTTCTCGAAAAATATTTAATCTCCTCGGATCCTTCAAAAATCCCATTTTTAGCCCCATGAAAGCCCTATAGATCGCAACAGTGAAATCGGATCGTTCCGGGACTCCAAAAAATAGGTTCTACTTCCAAAAATACTTCGAAAACGACACCTAACTCGATCCGATAGCTCAAAGCCTTCAAAAAACCCCTCCTATGGCCCCATTTTAGCCCCATAGCGCCCCACGGATTTGGGCGATCGGGCTGAAAACCTTCCGGGCACAACTAGATGGTAAACTAAGTATTTTGTCAAAATTTCAGATTAAAAAAAACAAAAATCCAACTGCCCAAAATGGGCCGGACGGCGAACGGACATTTCGGATTTTGAATGTAGACCTCTTGAAACGGATAATGTCAAATTTTGAGGCCGATCGGAGTCGTCGACCCCCGTCGCGAAAACATAGATGTATTATTCCAAGAATAATAAACCACAATACTTCGAAAACGACACGTAACTCGACCCCACAGCCGGAATCCTTCAAAAACCTTCCTGTAGCCCAACAGAGCTCCACGGGTTTTGACGATCGGGCTGAAAACCTTGCGGTCACAACTAGATGGTAAACAGAGTATTTTGTCAAAATTTCAGATTAAAAATCAATGCCTACAGCCCAAAACGCTGAGCTGAACGGGGGAGCTGACCTGCGCCCGAATCATTAATAATAAACCATAAATGATAAATTAAATTGTAAGGTACCTAGTGTCTAACGTTATATAAGAACTTTTTGTCTCCTGAAAAATTGGCAATTTTCAGCTTAGACAGTGTTACTCCGCCACAGCCGATTTGAAGAGAGTTAAAACTGCATCTAACTTTGCGCAGCACTGGCGACGAACAGAAGCGGTTTATTGCCACCACAAATGCTCACTTGTATATGTGCGTTCAGAACAGCAGCACAATCGTAGTCGTCGTTTTCCAATTGCCAGATCCACACGGATTTGTCGCGGCTGCAAGTGGCGATGAGGCTGCCGCCCGGCGCCCAACTGACGGACTTGACTTCGTTTTCGTGCCCTTCTAAAGCTGCGTTGCATTCAAATTGACCTCCGAGGTTGTCCCAGATGGCTGTCGTGCCGTCGAAACTGGCAGTGGCCAAAAACTTCCCGCAAGGCGACCACGCCAAATCCCTGAAAGGAAACAAGCAGCAAATTTTACACAAGGGTTTATTATTCTTTGATATCGAAAAAATGTGCCACAATTAATGCAGTCAATAAACAATGATTTCCATTAATAAAAAATAAAAAGTGAAGAAAAAAAATCCAGTGCAATGTTTGAACAGATATGGGATTCGGAAAACGATGCCTCATTCCAACATCCTTCAAAAGCCCCATTTACAAGTAAATGGGACTTTTCGCCCAGGAAAGACCCATAGACCCCAAAAGTAGAATCGAGTGAGACGTCCAAAAATACGACACTCCACTCGATATCATTTCTGAAACCCTTTGAAAAACCCTCCCGTCGCCCCTTTTTAGGCCCAAAGAGCCTCACGGGTTTGGGCGATCGGGCTGAAACCTCGCGGGCACAACTAGATGGTAAACCGAGTATTTTATAAAAATTTCCTACTTCCAAGTATAAGCTGGTGTTGCTCAAGGGCGTGCACGTGAGACCGCCCAAAGGATCAAACCGGCTGGGTGACCATTCCATCGCCTATCGCCGGGCTATGCGATGCCTAGGGGTAGAGCTCCAGGAGCGAATGCGGATCTCAATCACGCTGAGCCTGTTGCAACTTAGGGGAAGGCAGCATTCGCGAGGGTTACTCGCCTAGCCGGAAGGGACTGGGGACCTACGTACAAATGTAACGAGTCCGGGGGGAGGCGCTTTGGGGGCTGCCCAGAATCCGGGGAGGAACGTGCGGTCCTTGAGACGGGTGACTTCTCCGGCAGGAATAGGGCTGACAGGCTGAGTTACTCCTCCAGCTTCTCTCGGTACCAGGCACTTGTTGCGTTTGCAGGAGAAGCCGTGCATGTCTCGACGGCAAAAAGGCCCGGGCGGCGGATGCGGGCCAGGATGGGGACGATGGCTTGCTAATCATTGTTTCTTGGTAGCAGTCCTCGAGGGCCCTGATGCCCCCTCCCCACCTCCACCCCCGTCAATCCTGAAAGGAGACTGCTGAGAGAGCCTATGGGCTATATAGCAGATAACAAAAACTAACAAAATGTGTGAGTTTTCTTTGTGTTAACCAACTGGTTTTCACAATTGAGGCAGGAGCCGACACCGACTGTACTTGAAATAGCTTTAGAAATTCTTGCTCCATACAAAAACAAACAAAATGTCCAAAGCAGTTTTTATGGACATTTCGTAATTCACTGTACCTGTCTTTTACTCAATAAAGTTTTATTATTATTATTATTTATTAATAAACAGCTCGTGCGGCGGACGGACATTTCGTTTTTTGAAATCTAGACATCTTGAAACGTATCATGACAAATTTTGAGGCCGTTCAACATTCGACCTCAGACATGAATACGTGGGTGTATTATTCCATGAATAATAAATCAAAATGGCTTTAGTCGACTTTTTAACAAGTGATACAAAGACAACCAGATTTTAGATGCAACAAGTGCGGGCTCAGATGAACAGAAATAGGACAAACCGGACGTCAGTAACCCAATGAAATTGTTTATATCCCTTGAAGAAACGCAAACGCAATTTCCTCTAAGCTGAAAATCACATACCAGGGTTTAGTAGGGTGCTAAATATGAATATCAAATAAAAAACATAACAGTGCCCCGTCACATTTTTCAATAATTGAAAATTATTGGAAAATGGTTTTGTCCATATGCATAGATCCTACCTGATGGTTTTCTGGTGTCCGTCCTCCAACACTGTCTTCAACTTCCAGTGGTTCCCTCCAGGGGATCCCCACAACCGCACTGTCTTGTCTTCCCCAGTTGACGCCAAAAGAGTCCCGGCCGAGTTCCATTTGGCGCTCCAAACTTTTCCCGAGTGGCCCTTGAGTGACTCAACCAATTCCAACTTCAAATCGAAATCCGCCATGTGCCCGACGTACGTGCTCAACGCAGGAGTTCTTCTGGTCAGCAAACAGTGAATGACGGCTCTCGCGGACTGACGAAGCCAATGGACAAGAGCGAACACACTGACGATCATGAGAGTTTGTTTTCAATGAATTGGAGAATTTGAATGAAAAGGCGTGAATGACAGATTGACTGTCCACATTAAGGTCCGCATGAACGTCTCAACTACAGTAGGTAATGACAAAAACTTACTCAACAAGAAGAAGGTTCATACAGTAACATCAAATTTTTCAGCTAAGTTTTAAAAATTTTAAAGCAGCATTTAATGCTGTACCTAATCCCTGTTATCAAGCAGACTGTGCGTGTTGCGCACGGAATAGAATGAGGAAGCGCCAGCTAACGTTAACAATGTTAACATTCTATTCCGTGGTGTTGTGCTTATCACGAGAAGATAACACTATCTTAAACGTTAGCGATGGAAACATCGATGTTTCTGGATTCGATGTTACAGAAACATCGATGTTTTTAATCAAGTTATTTTTCTCTGGAGAAAATGGTGAAAATTTTTTAAGTATTTAATACTTAAATGTAAGTTACTCCAGGAAGGGTGGATAAGCCGGTACACGGGTTATTCTACGAAAAGTTCTCTTTTGGTTTATTATTCTTGGAATAATACAACAATGTAATGGGGATCGAAATTTGACATTAGCTACACGTTTCGAGAGGTCTAGATTCCAAAAACGAAATGTCCGTCCGCCGTCCAGGCTGTTTTTGGGAGTAGGATTTTTTTTTTTTAATCTGAAATTTTGACAAAATAGGTAGGTGCCTACCTACTTACTATAGTTGTGCCCACAAGGCTTTTATCCCGATCGCCCAAACCCGTGGGACGCTATGAGGCTACGTGAGGGTTTCGATATAATTTGGACGTGACCGGAAAGAACGGAGGTCCGATTCGGGTTCAGCGCCCCAAAAAACGTATAGATCGATGGTTTTTCCGAGGCGCCTGAAGGTAGGCCTAACCTTTTTTTGTAAACCCGTTATCTTTATTTCGATAACAGATTTACATAGTTCTGCTTGGTTTGGTCGGTTTCCATATTACTTATCATGGTGTGGCGAGGGGAAAAACCGTAGGCAGTCTATGGTGATAATTGCATTTATTAAAGTATGCAATTACATGGTCCTCAAGGCGCCTTTCGCCCTCTCCTTTATCAGGATAAAGGGCTCATCAGGAGTTTAACAATACCTGCCGGCACATCACGAAAGTCCTAGATTGAGGTTCTGCAAGGAGCAGCCTCACGTTGCACAGAAGTAAATCCTTATAAATTTAGATGTAATTTTTTACCTTCCGGGTCCATTTGGTGTGTAGGTCCTCCGCGGGGCGCTCTAAAGGAGACCTACACACCAAATGGACCCGGAAGGTAAAAAATTACATCTAAATTTATAAGGATTTACTTCTGTGCAACGTGAGGCTGCTCCTTGCAGAACCTCAATCTAAGACTTTCGTGATGTGCCGGCAGGTATTGTTAAACTCCTGATGAGCCCTTTATCCTGATAAAGGAGAGGGCGAAAGGCGCCTTGAGGACCATGTAATTGCATACTTTATTAAATGCAATTATCACCATAGACTGCCTACGGTTTTTCCCCTCGCCACACCAAGATTTACATAGGTACCAAAAAAAAACAACTGCAAACTGCAAATTCTACGTTCAAAAATACTTCGAAAACGACACCTAACTCGATCCCACATCCAAAACCCTTAAATAAAACGCCTCCCGTAGCTCCATAGCGCCCCACGGGTTTGGGCGATCGGGCTGAAAACCTTGCGGGCACAACTAGATGGTAAACCAAGTAATAGAGAGTTTTTGCAGACCTTTCCACGAATCCGTAGCAGGAAATCCGTATGGGCTGTCTAGGCCGAACATGACTGGAAGCTAACCACCTCAACCACCCCACTACAGATTCCTTACGAATCCGTATGGAAAAATTGACTACTAAAGTGACGCGCACGTTGTTTTCACTCTCACATACCTCAAGAAAAAATGGTCGCCGTGAAGTTTTGACTTGTTGCGTTTGAGTATTTCACAAGTATTAAATACTTGTAATAAGAAATTTTCTTATTACAAGTACGAGGACTCCTACTGCCACTCGGTTTTTTGTGAAGAGGAAAATGGATGAAAATCCAAAAAAAATGGTCGCCGTGAAGTTTTGACTTGTTGCGTTTGAGTATTTCACAAGTATTAAATATTTGTAATAAGAAATTTTCTTATTACAAGTACGAGGACTCCTACTGCCACTCGGTTTTTTGTGAAGAGGAAAATGGATGAAAATCCAAAAAAAAAGGTCGCCGTGAAGTTTTGACTTGTTGCGTTTGAGTATTTCACAAGTATTAAATACTTGTAATAAGAAATTTTCTTATTACAAGTACGAGGACTCCTACTGCCACTCGGTTTTTTGTGAAGAGGAAAATGGATGAAAATCCAAAAAAAAGGTCGCCGTGAAGTTTTGACTTGTTGCGTTTGAGTGTTTCACAAGTATTTCTTATTACTAGGGTTGCCTGATGAGAGAAAAGGAAAAAAAGGACATCAAGATATATAACGTATAAATTACAAAATGCACATACTATATTATAATATAATTATAAGGTAAAGGTTTTTCATCAATCAGATGGATGATGGTTTGTTACCTACCTAATCGGGTATTATCATATGTTGAATGTTGAAACTAAAAACTTGAAGTGGATTCTATTCCTATTAGAATTAGATCATTTTCTATAATATAATGATATTATATTATAGAAAATGTAATAATATTATAGAAAATATAATAATATTATATTATAGAAAATGATGTAATTCTAATAGGAATAGAATCTACTTCAAGTTTTTAGTTTCAACATTCAACATAATATGTTGAATGTTGAAACTAAAAACTTGAAGTAGATATTATTATAATACCCGATTAGGTAGGTAACAAACCATCATCCATCTGATTGATGAAAAACCTTTACTGTGGGGACATGTAGTCAGTTCCTCTCATCCACTGAGAGTTCATCAGAGAAAAATTTTCTCTGATGGAATGAGAATATTTAATATTCTCTCGACGTTGGCATTATGGGCAGGAATGGCGAAAACAATTTGGCACAATTTGAGAAGCTGTGAGTGTTTCTCTGATTGGTCGACAAGATGGAAATATTCACACCATCTTTGACTGCAGTTCATGGCTTTAAATTTAGTCAGAAATTAGATTTAGGGAGAAATTTCTCCTTCAGTCTTTCAGTCAGAAAATCTTCGACTTCCTCCAACGAAGCTAGCACCTCCAAAACTGAGTTATGTTTGGCTTCCAATTTTTTAATCTTTTCATTGAAAGAAAACATTAATGAATGTAGAAACCACAAGTCACTTTCATTTTCTGGCTATTCAAACAGATTTTTTATTAGGATAGGAGGGTTGCTCTGAGACATAAAATACGACGCCAGAGGTTCATACATTTGAAGCACACGATTTATGCAGGGAAACAACGACAACCAACGGGATTTGGAGTGGCGAAGAAGCTGCCTGTATTCGATGTCAACGCCCACGATGGACATAGGTTTAACAAGAACAAGATTTTTTCTAAGCAGGCTGTTCCAGATAGGTAGGTAGCCCAAACGATTTTCAGGTAATTTCGAGGTAATTTCAGAAAATGAGAGATTTAAAAAAAAAAGAGAACATTTGCCCGAAAAATGAAAAAAGAGAGGACGCCCGGACAGGGTGTGAAAAAGAGGACATGTCCGGAAAAAAGAGGACGTCTGGCAGCCCTACTTATTACAAGTCCTACGAGGACTCCAACTGCCACTCGTTTTTTTGTGAAGAGGAAATGGGTGGAATAAAAATTTCCAATTCATCCATCGAGTGTAGAACAGAATAAAACAGAAGAGAACAAAGCGAACTGAGAACAAAAAATAACAAAGCAGAATACAAGCCCGTTTGTTTACAAGATAACATCTTGAGGTTACAACGGGGTTACACAAGCGTCAGGTTATGTTGCTTTTCATACAGATTTCTATACTGATTTGGTAACCCGTAGGAATAAGGATTCGTACCGCCTACTGCTACAGATTCCTTACCGATTTGTCCTCGCGCATGCGCACTCCCCCTTTCCTTACAGATTCGTACTACGGATTTCCTCCTACCGATCGGTGGAAGGGTCTGCAAAAACTCTCTATTTTGTTCAAATTTCAGATTTAAAAAAAAATTCCTACTGCCCAAAACGGCCTGGACGGCGGACGGACATTTCGGTTTTGGAATCTAGACCTCTTGAAACGGATAATGTCAAATTTTGAGGCCGATCGGAGTCGTCGACCCCCGTCGCGAAAACATAGGTGTATTATTCCAAGAATAATAGCGCTATAATGGAGTGCTGAACCCGACCTCCTTTTTTTCCGGTCACGTCCGAATTTTTCGAGATATTGGCGATTATTCGTTTTTTGGTTTATTATTCTTGGAATAATACACCTATGTTTTCGCGACGGGGGTCGACGACTCCGATCGGGCTCAAAGTTTGACATTATCCGTTTCAAGTGGTCTAAATTCTAAATCCGAAATGTCCGTCCGCCGTCCAGGCCGTTTTGGGCAGTAGGAATTTTTTTAAAAATCTGAAATTTTGGCAAAATACTTGGTTTACCATCTAGTTGTGCCCGCAAGGTTTTCAGTCCGATCGCCCAAACCCGTGGGGCGCTCTGGGGCTATAATGGGGCTACGGGAGGGTTTTTTGAAGGCTTTTAGCTATGGGATCGAGTTAGGTGTCGTTTTCGAAGTATTTTTGGATGTAGAATCCATTTTTTGGGGTCCCGGAACGATCCGATTTCACTGTGGCGATCTACAGGGCTTTCATGGGGCTAAAAATGGGATTTTTGAAGGATCCCAGGATGTTAAATATTTTTCGAATGAAAAATACAGAATCAAAAAAAAAAAACTTTTTTGAACAAAAAAATCAAAAAAAAAAATTTTTTTTGAGATAGAAATCCAAAAAAAAATTTTTTTTAATTTTTTCATTGACAGAATTAAATTTCTGCACAAGTAACGTATATCAAAGAATAATAAACCCTTGTGTAAAATTTGCAGCGTTTTAGTTTTGAAAATCACAGATACCTAATCGTACAACAATCGTAAAACAGTGTAATTTTTAAAAATCCGCTCCCTACTGATAATCACCTTTCGGAAGGAAATGGCAACCCACCGAAAGAATTCTGCCTATAAAACCTTTCAAATTTGCCGTTCGGAACCGGCGTTAAACAGTAGGCCCCTACTTCTTCTTGAATAACTGTTCAACACGCTCAACAGAAGTTAGTAGCGAGAGGTTGCCAACGCCCGTTTACGGGTATGGCGCCCAAAGAAGAAGATGGGCTGGCGGCTTCGCAGAACCATCAGATGGCCCACAGAACCAAGATTCTGTTATTTCCACAGGTACGAAGATTAAGAACGGGTATGAAGAGCAGCTTCTCTGTTTCGCAACAGCGTTGCCAAAACACATTTTTTGGGGAAGGGGACTATTTGTAGGGGAAAACGGATATTATTCCCAGTGAATTCGGATTGTAATCGTCAAATCCTCCTGAAATAAATCAAAACAATTGGAGATGGAGCAATCATTGCTCTAAGATATAATCGTAGGGTTTTTTGAACACTATGCTGGAAATAACAGAGAAGAAAAAGAAAAGGGAATTGTCTGTGAGGGAATTTTTACTGGATAAACGATTTTTGCTAAAGGTTCATGGTCAGCAGACCTACTACAACTATAGACCTAATACATATCAACGGTCGGCATGGAGAAGCGCGTAACTACAAAGTGGTTGTTTGCCGATGGTGCAGAGGTCTAATCCAATGAGTTTGGTTAGGGAGAGAGAACGACTATTCAGCAGAGGAGTCATTCTCTCTCCCTAACCAAACTCAAGCGCGTAACTGACATTTTTGGCGAGTCTGAGTTATGAGCACAGTTTGTTTGTTTTTTCTTCCTCTAGCAGTTTAACAATGTTACCAGTGTCGACAAAATAACAAAAGATATTGGAAAATGTTCGTCACATAATTTCTCGAAAAAGTGAATTTTCATTTTACGCGCTTCTCCCTGCCGACCGTAGATATTATTCGGGTGTGTATTAACTTGGTAATACGAGTATGTTATACGGCAGTACAGACGTATTAAATTTTCTGTGGAACACCTTCTTGCATGTAGCACGAGCAGCCACTGGTCCTGCGCTTGCTTGCCAGTCCTCTGGCCTCATTCTTCAATCTGTCCTTGTCGCTGGGGAAGTTTCCTGAATGTTGGAAGACCGCATTTCCAAAAAAGGTGACAGGTCCGATGTTAGCAATTACCGACCAATCTGCTCCTTGTCAACCATCCTGAAGGTTTTTATGTACGAAGTACTTGAGAAGACAAGTAGGTACAGAAAAGACACCGACTTCATTTTATTACAATAATAATCTAGAACGAAACTATAGACGTTAATGTTGATGATGAGCATTCGTAGCCAAATCTTCTTCAAACACATACAAAATGCACGACAAGAAGATGAATGAAATCGTAATTGTCAACGAATAGCCACCATTAAACGCGGCAATCGAACATTTTGGCGAGTTCAGATTTACTTCAACGACTGCAACTATTTGAAAAACTTACACAAAAATAGTTACGAAACATAGCATCTAATAAAGTGCGTGAGGTAGATAGTCTGGATCATAAAGTTCTTCTTCTTCACGTTTGCTCCTCTGTGAAAATATGTCTGAGCCCGTTTGACGAGCTCTTGTCCAGGCCTCTTCTGGTGTAAGGAGTTCTTCGCGACTCGGTTCCGTCGATTTGCCGTTTTCATCCAATTTGCCATTGTTGAGGTCCTCGGTGATTTTTGACGAGTAAACCGACAGGAAGAGATCCTCTGGAGTGAACTCACTCTGGACGACGTCTTTGACCCGGTAGGAGACGTATGGTTTCAGCTGCAAAATCGTCAAGTTTTGTAAAGTGGAGAAATATTTGTTTCAAGTCTGTCTTCTCCCTCTCCAAGTAGCTTTGTTTTATGTTGAATATCAATATCCAAGTTTCTTTTTATTCTTTATAATGCGCTCTACGTATACTTAGGAAAATTAACCAGTCGACCTCGGTTTCTGCAATAAAAAAACTCAGAAACTGAGAATGTGTTCATTTTAATACAAACCTTAAATCCAGTTAAGTCCGGCACAATAATCTCGGGTTGCATCTCAGGCACAAACACGAACTTGTCACCATCATAGTAACCAGGTTCTTTCGGTTTAAATCCTGCAAAGTGAAATAGGTAAAACAAGAAGATGAGCCAAGTGAGCAACATTCAAACAGTCAATCCCAATAGCAGTAGTCACTCTCCAATATTAGGATTTGACAGAGCACCTTGCAAGGCGTGAAGCGCCGAGTTTTGAAAGCTTTTTGGTTCAAATGGACCAAATTGAGCCAACTTTTTGGTATTTCAGAATTTTCTGGTCATTTCAAATTTTAACGTATTTTAAAAGTACGCTAGAATTAAGCGTTCGCCTCGTTCTCCTCCTCCTCGTGCTGAAGCTCCAGTATAGTAGGGTCTTCAAAGTCAACTGAAAATGATTCCGTCAACCATCCAATGATCCGGGTAGCTCTGCTACCCCTCAGCAATCCATTATCACTTAAATATAACTCAGGTATCCCTCAACCATCTTCCCAATCATCAACAATCTCACTATTCTCTGTTAGCCTTCGGCTCTCCGATAACAGTTCTAATAACACGGATGTCCATTATGGTAAATAATAGCTCAGTGAATCCTCAACCGTTTGCTAACAGTTAGCAAACGGTTGAGGATGCAGTTACTGCAGTTAATGCAGTTACTGCATTTCATTTCACCACAGAGTCGTAAAACTATCATGAAGTACATTCATTCCCATAGAAATCAGTCTCCTCGAAAAATACCGAAAACCTAATCTCATGATTAATCCTCGACACAAAAATCTGATTCTCAAAGAAATTGGGGTGTCTATTGAATCAATTCATGTGCAAGAAGTGGCTGATACCATAAGAAGAGGGAAAAACTGGCTTTTATAAACGGAAAAGGATTGACGTTACTACACAACAATCCGATACCAGACTTCGGCCAGAAGGTTAGAAGACTCTTGAGAGATACAACCATCTTCACGCCGTGAAAAGAAAATCCTCCTTTACTATTATAGTAAAGGATTTTATGGCCTTATAATAAGGCCATAAAAAATCCACAGATGGGCCATTAAAAATACGTCCGGTGATGAGCTACGTAGGTACACCCATTCAAAAAATAGCACGAAAAACCAGCCTCCTTCCCAAGAATGCCACAGGAATTAAGAAACTAGGTCAATTGAAAGCGAGGAACTGATAAACAAAATCAAAAATGTCAGTCCCCCTCCAACAGATATACTAACTGGACCAATTTTTAATCAAAATACCACTACAATACGTTCAAAATTTACCCGAAGATCAAATCCTAAGGTCGACCTGAACAAACTCCTGAACTCTAAAAAATCAGAATTGAATGACGTTCTCGAACCCATATAAATGACCTTCCAATAACCATGTTAACTCGTCATCTCATTTATTAACTCACTTATTAACTCAATTCGCGATTAGCCATCGTTCAACGATTCCGATCGGCTCCGACTCCGAAATTTGACATTATCCGTTTCAAGAGGTCTAGATTCCAAAACAGAAATGTCCGTCCGCCGTCCGAGCCGTCTTGGGCAGTAGGATCTTGTTTAAAAATCTGAAATTTTGACTAAATACTCAGTTTACCATCTAGTCGTGCCCGCAAGGTTTTCAGCCCGGTCGCCCAAACCCGTGGGGCGCTATATAAAGGTTACATGTCCGAATATTAATTCTGTCAACAAAAAAATTTTGAAGAAACATTTTTTCTTTGTTAATTTTTCCTTTTTTTCCTTTTTTTTTTTTTTAATTTTTTTTACTCGGAAAATATTCGACCTCCTGGGATTTTTGGAAAATCCCATTTGTAGCCCCAAATAGTCCAGTCAATGAACGATTATAGAGTGCAATTGGGGTACGAGTTTTGTTTGCTTCGGGGATGCATTTAGGGTCGTTAGGAGGTAAACATACTAAAAGTCCCCGCCGCTAGAGCGTGAGGCAACGGGGGGAGGGGGGCGCAAAGTTGAAAAATTCGGACTTTTTTCGGTTTTTCGCTTATAACTCGGAAACTAAGCGTTCTACAGAAAAAATCATTCTTTCCAAAATGAAAGCTGAGTAAATGTCCTACAAAAATCACTGCTTGAGAAGTTTTCTAGATTGAACTGTTCCCAAGATATTCGCTAATGAAAATCGGCCATGTCCGGAAATTTGCTTTTCGAGCCCCTTTTTTCATCAAATTCAACTCCTACACCCCTCGGATCTCCGTTTTAGAACATCAAAGGACATCAAAGTATGTTGTACTGCATGAACGTTACCTTCCTGCATATATGTAAGTAAATAACTTCTTACATATAAGTAAATATTATTTATATTAGTACCTATGTATTCTCACAGCCACAGAATGAGGGTAAAGTAAAAAAATCTGTTAACACAAAGTATAATGAACTGCTTTTACTAAAACGATTTTTTTTTTTAACTGATTGCTCTGGGTGTTCCTTAGTCAATTCAACCAGAAGAAGTACTAGAAGTACTCGTGAAAGAAACGTCAAGTTCGGGTCCATGTCCTCTTCTTCATCGCCCTCGTTCAATGGAACGCCGTTGAGGCAATTCCCCTGGCAGTGAAAGCACGCCCCAGTGCGAGGCCTTCTTGCAGGTACATCTGCCACTGTCGCAGTTGTTTTCAAGAGGTTTTCAGGAGCTGGGTCTTCATCAGTTAGCTTCGGTGCTAGCTGGCCATTTCTTGTCTCCCATCCTGGGATTCCTTTCCCCCACACACCTGAGGACAGTGTTTTTTAACCACAGAAGGATCTGGTTGTACATCCGATGGCAATGATATTTATTTGCACCCTCAGTTGGTGGGAGGGTGGATATGTCAGGTTTGATTGTGGCAACTGACTTCAAGAAAGACGTATACCTACCTATACGCATTCAGGGATGTTTGTTTGGCTGGAGCCCCGTACCATAACAGAATAGCCAGCCCTTTCAACGTCAGATGGTGTGGACGAAGGGCTGGTGAAACTTTCTGCTGCTTCTTGCAAAGCCCTGTTTCGTTTGTACAGTTTGGCAAAGCCAACCTTGCTTTTACGGAAGGCTGCTGAGGTGGTGTCACAGCCTGTGAATGCGAAGCTCCTGCGAAGAGTATGTGGCTGTCGCCACCTTCCGCTGCCTGGATTGACGAGAAAAATATCTTGTTGGGGAGGGGCTTTTGCCAATAAAAACACGGCCAAGTCCACATCCTCTTCAATCACTGCCACTTGAGATGATGTCGATTTGTCGATGGCCGTTGAAATGATAGTCAAGTCTGCATCATCATCAGCTTGGATGGTGTCGATACTATTCTCTTCCAGTTTTGACATCAGCAGCTGGATAAGAAGGTTCTTGTTGTGCAGAGGAAGATAGCTTGTTTGACGACGATTGGTGTTCCCATAGTAAACTGTATGTGTATCAACACACTTCTTGAGGCGATATCTTTGAATACCATCAAATAACTGAAATAATATTATCTCCTACTTAACTTTTCTCTTCAAGACTTTATATTACACTAGGGTTCGTTTTAAAATCGTGGCTTATATAACATTTAAATGAGGATTTTGTAAGAGCAATGTAGAGATATAACTAATTTCAAGTAGGAAGTAGAACAGAACGAAATCCTAAAATCCAACATTTGAACTGAACACAGCTTACGTACCTATATACGCTTACTTACCTATATATACATATATATAAATAAAATTTGTAGAATATTTAATATTCATAAGTGATCATGTTATGACATAACATGGTATATACACAACATGGTATAAATACAATGTATTTATGTGTATATACCTAGTTAGAAAGCAGTAGGTACAACATATTTTGATGTCCTTTGATGCTCTAAAATGGAGATCCGAGGGGTGTAGGAGTTGAATTTGATGAAAAACGCTGCAAATTTTACACAAGGGTTTATTATTCTTTGATATACGTTACTTGTGCAGAAATTTAATTCTGTCAATAAAGAAATTTAAAAAAAATTTTTTTGGATTTTTTTTTTGTTCAAAAATGTGTTTTTTCAAAAATTCTGTATTTTTTACTCGAAAAATATTTAACATCCTGGAATCCTTCAAAAATCCCATTTTTAGCCCCACGAATGCCCTAAAGATCGCCCCAGTGAAATCGGATCGTTCCGGGACCCAAAAAAATGGATTCTACGTCCAAAAATACTTCGAAAACGACACCTAACTCGATTCCATAGCTAAAAGCCTTCAAAAAAACCCTCCCGTAGCCCCATTATAGCCCCATAGCCCCCCCATGGGTTTGGGCGATCGGACTGAAAACCTTGCGGGCACAACTAGATGGTAAACCAAGTATTTTGCCGAAATTTCAGATTTTTAAAAAAATTCCTACTGCCCAAAACGGCCTGGACGGTGGACGGCGTACGGCGGACGGACATTTCGGATTTAGAATGTAGACCTCTTGAAACGGATAATGTCAAATTTTGAGCCCGATCGGAGTCGTCGACCCCCGTCGCGAAAACATAGGTGTATTATTCCAAGAATAATAAACCAAAAGGGGCCCGAAAAGAACATTTCCGGACATAGGCGTTTTTCATTAGCAAAATATCTTGGGAACGGTTCAATCTAGAAAACTTCTCAAGCAGTGATTTTTGTAGGAAATTTACTCGGCTTTCATTTTAGAAAGAATGATTTTTTCTGTAGAACGCTTAGTTTCCGAGTTATAAGCGAAAAACCGAAAAAAGTCCGAATTTTTCAACTTTGCGCCCCCCTCCCCCCGTTGCCTCACCCTCTAGCGGCGGGGACTTTTAGTATGTTTACCTCCTATCGACCCTAAATGCATCCCCGAAGCAAACAAAACTCGTACCCCAATTGCACTCTACACCCCCCTTTTGAGCATTCATTGACTGGACTAAAAAGATCCCCAAATTGGATCGTTCCTGGACCCCAAAAAATGGATTCTACGTCCAAAAATACTTCGAAAACGACACATATCTCGATCCCATAGCCAAAATCCATCAAAAAACGCCTTCCGTAGCCCCATTCAAGCCCCACGGGTTTGGGCGATCGGGCTGAAAAACTTGAGGGCACAACTGGATGGTAGACCAATTATTCTGACAAAGTTTCTATTCAGAGTTTAAAAAAAAATTCCTACTGCCCAAAACGGCTCGGACCGTGGGCGGCGGAGGGACATTTCGGTTTTGGAATCTAGACCTTTTGAAACGGATGACGTCAAATTTCGAGGTGATCCGAGTCGTCACCCTCCGTCGCGATTACAAAGGTGTATTATTCCAAGAATAATAAACCAAAAATTGAACCAATATTAAATAGGTAGTAGTACCTAGTTCAATTTTTGTATGTTCGGCCACTGAAATATTTAATATTTCAGTGGCCCGAAAGACAAAACGGACATTTTTCTAGCCAAAGCCAGACTCATACTAAACTTACTGTAAACCAATTCTCGATCAGGATTTGTCCGCTGACGCTCCTTCTGAATTTGCGTGCCTCTCTCTGGAATGATGAACTTCCTGAAGTTGTGCTTCCCACTTAGGACAGAATTTGACGATATTCTTCGAACTTGGATGAAAAACTTCATTCTGCAACCGTGAATAAAGCGTCCTGTCGACTAAAACTGGAATCAATTAATTAATAGATCATTGAAATAATTAGTTATAGTTAGCATTCAGACCCATGAACATAGTTCTTTGAACAACCATCTAATCGTATGTTGATAAGAAAATTGATAATTGTAATTGTTGAGGAGATGATTTCTCGATAAGAAGTTCTGGTTTGTGTCCATGGCTAACGTACCCTGTGCAGATTAGCACTCTTCCCAAGGAATTGTAAGAAACTCATCCCACATTTCTATTGGGTTTCCTTCCCACCGGGAAGCTCCCGGTGGTTTGGGTGTCTTCGGATTTCAACTGTTCAATGAAAATTAAAACTTTTGGTAGGTAAAAACTAAAAGTAAAGTTAAGTGAATTTTTTGTGTTAAACCATTCTCCGAACCAAAACGTTCTCACCGCTTTCGGGCAGAGCCGACCCCGCACTTGTACTTAGAAACGCTTTAGAAAATCTTGCTCCAGGGAAAGGATTCACATAAACTTGAGTTCAGAGATGAATTGTCAGCCGAAAAGTCAGGTATTACAACATGTGATTGACTTTTGGTCAAACAGTGGTATTCGGCCCGGATTCGAACCAGGCTGATCAGCGCTCCGACTGATTTGTAATCAGGCGAAGCTCTGTCGCCTCTGTCCACTTGGCCACCCTGACCCCGGGGGGTCCGATGTATCCATGTGTCAACACAAGCACCCCGAAGAATGAAGTACTGGCATTGCAACTCTCAACTTTTGGTAGGTAGGTATCTATCGTTAATACCTATTTAGGGTAAGTTTCAAACGTTGCCACCACAGAAAAGGGGTGTCAAAAAACTTTTACCTAAACGTCGATATTTCTATTTAAAAAAAACCACGTATTAAGTATAGTATCGATACTTTTTTCCAGTATTGGAGAATATAAAGTTTATAGAGAATATAAACTTTCGAGAGAATAATATATTATAAACTTATAATATAAAAATTGTAGGTATATCCACAGAGTAACATAGATTGTAATAACATAGATTGTAACCATTGTTTCCTCTCTGTTACTCTGTGATTGTAACAGAGAACAATATGATTGATCTTATCATTCTTTTATCTCTGTTGGTGCTTTTTGGAACTTCTTCTTTTTTCTCCGTAAAGGGATAATCCCTTTACGGAGCTAAACTGGCTAAACTGGCCATGGGAGACACAAAGAGACGACGTAGTAGCGCCGATAAACTCCTCTGAATTAAATTCAATCCCATATTTTGGTCTACCTTGCGTTAGATTCTCGTTGAAACTCCAAGCTTTTTTCCCTTTTATAAAAGGGTCATGAATGGCGAAATCCCTATTTCTCTCGCTTTCAACGGAACGTACAACCGCCGACTGCTGGTAACACTGGCTGGTCGGCAGCCATCTTTAACTTGTGAGTTGTGTTGAGCTGTTCTGAGTGTACCGTTTCTCGGATTTTGCTGTATTTTTTCCTATCTAGATTTCTTTATTCGAATCATTTTGCTATCGCATCGTTCGTAATTATACCGAAATGCGTTCATCGGTGCGAGGGTGATCGAGTGAGTTCTGGTAGAATCCTGTAGTTCTTGAGGGGGATTCACCGGTTTTTGACTCGGACTACTTAGGCGTTTCTGATTGAATTTTTCATTTTTTCGTGCGTGTTGTGTGCCATATCAGCATATCGACCTCGTTATGACACTTGATTGAAAGGTATTTTGTCACTTATGGATATTTTTACCGTTGGGTGTTGATGAGGGAGGTTGGCGGTCGATCTCGTATGTAAGCTTGACGCTACGGTGTTTACTTGACGACGATTTCTATTTTTGCGTTGTTCTGGAGCACCCGTCTTTATACTGGATTCGTAATGTTGGTAAGCTCACGGTATTGGTTTACACGTAGGTATACACTGTAATACAGTGTATACTATGCGTCGCTAGGGCGGTCCGGTCGACTCTTGAGCTTGAGGTGGGCATACACATGCGGTACATAGGTATTCGGCGAGTACCGAAGAATATTCCTGGTGACACAGCTGAGTTCGCCAAGTAGCGAGTACAACTGTGAGCATTGAGGAATACTGTAGACGAGCATTTCATTTTTGTGGTCGTTATTGGGTAGTCATCAGAATCTGATGTGATTGCGGCTTTTGATACTATTGCATGAGCTGTTCTAGAAACACATTAAAGTAGGAAGAATTTACGATCTTCATGGACGTGTTAGAATTTTTGAAACGAGGCCAATGCGTGATTTTACCATCCTAAGTTGGAAGTATTAGTCCAACTAGGAAGGTTATTTCGAGGTTATTAAATTATAAGTTGATGGGAACAAGAAAATTTAATGCCCCTGAACGTCACATTTTGAACCACTGGAACCCCTGATGATGTCGGCGGTTGAGCGGGTTCTTCTAGTTCATTCGGCAAGTCTTGTAGAAATAGTGTTTAGGGCCCTGTTTCACATAGTAGGACACATTGATGTCCCCAGACCACAAAACAGTCAATTTTGATCAGAATTTCCCATAAAATTTACTTTTATGTTGTGTCCAGCGCTATCCACGCTGTCCATTGCTTTTTGGGGTAAAATTGTATCCATTTTTATAATAAGCAATTCAATTTTAACTCAGAAGTTGAAATTCGTCATTTTGGTCACTGTCCCTTGGTCGCACAATTGAGTGATTTTCATTATATTTTTTCGCCCAAATAACCCTCACCCAGAGATGTAAAATACCCGGGTATTCTTTTTTAAGGGTAAATACCCAGGGTAAATACCCGGGTAAATACCCATTTTGGGTATTTAATAGGGTATTTTATCTTCAATGAATCGGGATCGCAAAAAAAAAAACATGTAAAACGTTCTTACTACTCGAGAGCCAGCCTCTACCAAAGTTTCAACAATTTTCGAGTTCAGGATCATCCTCTAATGAAAGAAATACTCATGTTCGATGGAAATCACACCAACAAACTGCTATAAAATCATATGCCACTTCCCCCTGTACTTAAACAGCTGTAAAATTGACTGCTTTCATGGTCATTAAGTGCCCAAAAACCAAGATGCAATTAAATATTTTCATCAACCATGTTTTGGAGTAAAAATATTCGTAAATTCAAGATGATAATGTTAGAAATTATTTATTTCCAGCTTTAAAAAACATCCACATTTAAAAAAAAATTGCTCAAACGTTCGAGTTGTTCGCTTGTTCGCTCAAAGAAAGTTCGCTGTTAGCTGAATCTGAGTCTTCATCCTCATCCGAGCTGGACTCATCGTGAACTCTCGCTTCTTGGCTATATTATTTTCTAACCTACCTACTACACTTCTTGGCTTCTACCAAGGAGTTTAGAAGAAGAACTTCTTCTTCTAACCTCCTTGGCTTCTACACTTCTAACCTACAAATTTTGTAGGTTACGTTAAGTATCCTTGTTACAGTCATGGAGGAACCATAACAGGGGGGGGGGGGGCATGGGGTAGTCTTTTACGACCATGGGGTGTGCAGAAGTGGTCGTAAAACTGACCTTTTACTTGTTTTTTTTTGCAAAACTAAAAAAAAAATGAAAAAAATTCCGTATTTTTTTGGTTGGGTATTTAATGGGAAGGTATTTATTCGGCGATTGGGTAAATACCGGGTAAATACCCAGTTTGTAAATACCCTACCCACTGGGTATTTACCCCCTTTACATCTCTGCCCTCACCCACGCTAAAACTCCCTTATTTCGCAAATATCACTCTCCTTATTTTTCAAAAATCAAATCCGACCATCGGTTGGAAAGACTTTTCAATTTCCTAACACTCGTACCAAATAAATTTTCCAGGCATGAAATAAACGTGGAAATAAATTCGTTTACCTATAATGAAATGCAGTGTAGCAGTATAATAATTCAATGAAAATTATTTTCAAGCATTTATTATTTCTTCCTGGGGGGGTGTCCGGGTTAAGTGCTAGTTGTACCGTACTAAAAGACCCGAATTCGTTGTAGTAGGCTTTGAATCTATGAGAGTAGGTAGTTACGGGATAAAATTTAATGATATTTTAGTGTCACTTCACTGGCCAGCGGACTCACTAAATACTGATTCCAGATAGTGCCACTGCTATGTCCACTTGGAACCAAAATGCGTGGGGCGTCCAAGCCACGGCAGCCTACACCGTCCCGACGTACGCTCAACCTTTAGCAGGCGTCGCTCCAGCTGCTGCTCCACCGGCAACCACGATGACGGCGGCGAGTTATGGTATGCCTGGTTACCAATGGACTGGGTACTCACCTACTACCACAACCCCTGCTCCTGCTTCTGCTGGGGTGAGTGCATTCCATGTAAATTCGCATCGTGGGTTTGGTGAGTGTTACTCAATAAACGAACTATTTTCAGGTGGCTGGGGCAGCATGGCCTCAACAGCCTGTAGGGACTGCTCAACCGGGTCAGCAAGAACAATGGCAACAGTGGCAGCAATGGCAGCAACAATACGCTCAATGGCAACAGCAATACGGAAAAGACGTAAGTGCCCTTATAAAATCGGCCGAATGAAAAATGTATCGGTTGCATTGAAATGAGTTTCTGTTTTACAGTACATGGCTGCCATGCAAGGCTCGGGCCAGACTGGAGTTCCCGGTATGCCCACTACCATTAGCTCTTCACCCGCTCCGTTGCCCAACATGCCACCATCAGCCGCTCCTCCGCTGCCTCCGTCACCTCCTCCGCCACAGTACGTTCTGATACTTGGGGGGTCCTTCTCTTCTTATTTGGGTGCCATATCCGTAATCTGGCGTTGGCGACCTCTCGCTACTAAGTTCTGTTAATCGCGGTAATACATATTTAATGCCGGTTCCGAACGGCAAATTTGAGAGGTTTTCCACGGCAGACACTTTCGGTGGGTTGCCATTGCCTTCCGAAAGGTGATTATCAGTATGAGGAAGATGCCTAGCAGCTGCTGGGATCGAACCAGCAACCTATGACTCTCATGACCTATAAAGGTTGAATTTTTCGATCAGTAGCGTATAACGTCTTTTTGGGTTCTTGAGGGTTGGTCAACCCAAGAAGACCTTATGACCTATGACTTTGGGGTCCAATGTCCTTGAACCTCTGGTATCTCCCTGCTCGGACTGGAGAGTCAAATCGGAGGAGACGTAATTCACTTGCGCGAGGATTTTTCGTTTCTTTTCTCTGTTACTTCCCGAAAAAAGGGAGGAAAAAAAGCAACTAATGAGGAGCGGGGTTCAAGCTGGAACATCCACCTTACGTTATAGGCTACCTACCTGCCCCGTCGAGATACTCCTCTTCAGGGCTGCCTCTCGAGCGTAATTTGGCTGGAAGCCACCACTTGATACCGGAACTTCACAATGTGATTTTGATTTATTGCCATTTTCTTCCAGGCCCAGTGCTCCTAAGCGGCCCGCCGATACCACAGATACCGGGTCTGCCAGCAAAAGATCTAAGACTGAGATTGATGAGGCTATCAAATCCATCCAAGTACGTTCTGATTAAAATTGATTCCACTGTTGTGTATAAATTAGCATCCCCCAAAACTAAAAATTGTTCTTTTAGAATTCTTTAACAGAAATGGCCGAAGCAGAAAAACAGTTTGATGAACAATTCAACAGTTGGGAGAGTCAATTCAATTCTTGGCGTGAAGAAAATGCGAACCATCCTGATACTGTAAGTTTGAAGAATTTAAAACCTTTCTAGAGCGTCAGAGTATTTTAACTAACACATACGTTTTCAGGATCAGTACAAAGCGTATGAGGCTAAATGGACCAGCTGGAGGACTCAGCTGCTGCAAAGGAGGGAGCAAATGAAAAAGAAGAAAGACGCTAAATTGGCTGAAATGGACAAAGTATTTATAATTCAAGTTATTTAAACTTGTTGTCGAATAGATTTGTATAAAATTTATACAAATATTTCATATTGATTGATTTCAGTTGCAAGCGGAGAAGGCTGCTGCAGAAACGGTTGCTCAGACTGCTCCAACAGCCAGCAGTCAACCGCACAATCCAGCATACAGCGGGTTTTCTATGGCTGGTTTCGATCCGCAGCAGGCGTGGTACAACGCTCAGAACTCCGGTTATGCCCAGAACATGGGTGACAGTGCTAATGCCATGCAGGGAGTGATGGGTCAAGGCAACTCGTACCCAGCGAATGGAACTGTACAAGCAGTACGTTTCATGGAGACTACTGGTACATTATGCGGGTAAATACTTATCTATTGTGTTTTTTTCAGGCGACAGCTAAAGACTCGAAACCCGACTTCATTCCGACTTCACAAGCTCCATCTGGAGGAGGCATTCCAGGTCTGGATCTTGCTGAGTCCAAATCAACAAGCAGTGCTGGTTATGCTCACGGTTCGATGCCACCAGTTTCTCAAGTGGACACTATCAGGACGCCCGCTGACAGCAAACCGTTTGACTTTCCCTCCGCAAATAAGGGAGGGAATTTTATTCCTCCGTTCATGGGTGGAATGGGTGGTTTTGGTGCTCCTCCGCCTCCATTTGGTGATACGAGCCAGTTCCCTCCGAATAGGGCAAATCAAGGGCCTCCCCCAGATTTGGCGAATATGCCTCTGCAGTTTAATTCGGCAAATCCTCCTCCCAACTTTCGTCCATCAGGCGATGACGCATTCAAAACCCGTGGAAGAGGTAGAGGATCTTGGAATGATGGAAATGAGAAGAACAACCGCTTTGATGGAGGGCAGTTGCAAGGACGTGGTCCTCAATTCCCAACAAACCAGGGACCCACAGATGGGCCTTCATTTTTCAACGAAAGGGCAGGGCAACGTCCTCCATGGCAAGAAGGGAGAAATTCGCACGATCAACGTAATGAACCTTTTAGGGAATCGGACAGTTATGATGAACAGTTCTCTGATTACCAAGATGAGAATGCTGGTGACCGGTGGAAGCCAGACTGGCAGAGCCCAAAGGGTTCAAGACCTGGACTACAAGGACCCGGAAACAAACTGGGACCCATGCAAGGTCCTCCCAACAGACAGATGCAGGGTCATCCTCCTGGCCCTATGAGAGGGGGACCTGGACCAATGCAAGGGCCACCTCCTGGCCCTATGAGGGGACCTGGGCCGATGCAAGGTCCTCCAGGACAAGGGCCCCATGGCAACATGCAAGGACCTGGACAAGGGCCCCACGGCAACATGCAAGGACCTGGACAAGGGCCCCATGGGAACATGCAAGGACCTGGACAAGGGCCCCACGGGAACATGCAAGGACCTGGACAAGGGCCCCACGGGAACATGCAAGGACCTGGACAAGGGCCCCACGGGAACATGCAAGGACCTGGACAAGGGCCTCACGGCAACATGCAAGGACCTGGACAAGGGCCCCATGGGAACATGCAAGGACCTGGACAAGGTCTCCACGGTAACATGCAAGGACCTGGACAAGGGCCTCACGGCAACATGCAAGGCCCTCCCGGCCCGATGCGAGGGCCCCCTGGACCACTGCGGGGCCCTTTCGGTAGTGGACCTCCTGGAAACACAAATCGACCCCCTGGCGTGCCACCAAGTTTCCAAAACGACCTACCTCGAGGCAACGTAAATTCGCCTAATCAGGTTGGTAGCCACCTTATCACACTTATTATTTCCCCCTGTATTTATTTGACGTTCTCTTATTATTTTTCCAGAGAGGCCCGATGCCTGATGGACCACAAAAGGGTAAGCATGAGCATCTTGATTGTTTTTCAAACAATTTTCCTGTAATACTCATCTCTCAAGGGTTACAAAAACGGGTCAACATGAGCATCTTGATTGTTTTTCAAACAATTTTCCTGTAATAGGTGCTCATCCCTCAAGTTACGAAAACGGGCCAACTCGGAATTAACCATCCTATAGGGCCTTGGGGAAACTTTGAAGGATCCCAGGAGGTCAAATAAGGTGTCGTTTTCTCGAGTAATTATAAGTTTTCCAAACATTGTACAGAATAAAAAAAAATCCTACATTTTTCTTAATAACGTAGAATTAATTTTTGCACAATTAATATCAAAGAATAGTTAATCCTTGTTTAAAATTAGCAGCGTTTTCTCCGTTGAGATTCGTACAGTCCACACCGCTCTACCGATTTCATTGAAATTCGGTGTCATTTGGTGTGCGGCTGTGCCTTTCGGGGTTTCCAATTTGTACGACCTAAAGGGAGAGGTGTGGGGGTACTTGGTAAATGGCGATTAATATCATTTCCGTCACAAACGTTCTAGTGTCATCTGTGACCAACAAATTGTTGGTCAAGTACAACTGAAGATAATTTGGGGGTCCTTTAGCTGTCCTAACTGTATATTGTCGTTACCGTACGGTTATGAAGTTGAATTTTTGCACTTTTTTTTTTTTAAACAAGAGCAATAATATTATAAAATTAATATAATATTAATATTATATTAAAATAATATTATAAAATTTGTATTAATTGGACGAGAAGTCACATAATATTATACAACGTTTGAAATTTTCGACATTCAGTCGTCATCAGTATCTCAATATTATATTATTATTCATACCGAAATACAATAATATTATTATTCATACCCTTTATCTGCGTACAATGATAATTTATTAGTTGATGATGATGTTGACCGTTTGAATGAATGTGTGTGGAAAGTTGTTGAGGTTCAAATAATTTGATCGAACCTTTACAACTTTCCACCTACAATAATTTAGTAGGATAAATAAAGATTAGGATTTATAAGGTTTGTTTGTCCTCTTCTCTACGTTTTTTGGAGTTCCCAAACAATCGCGGTTGTGTTATTCTGTACAATCCGGTAGAAAATTACAAAGCTTTATGGGACATTTTTTAACCATTTCAGACTTCTCTGGAAACTCCGAGGGACCATCGAAAGAAGGGTAAAAGTCTTATGATTCACCAACATTATTCAGTTTTGATTCACGGTGTGATGTATTTGATTGGTGCATAGCACAAATCCGTCTAGTGCTGAGAAATATATATTTTTGTTTTATCAGTGCATCGGAACCAGATCGTTCCAAGTTACCTCCTGAGTTTGTCGCTGAGGTGATCATCGACTATCGCCACAAACCAGCTGAACTGGGTGAGACTATGAACTCCTTCAAATTCTTCTTGCATCTTCAAGTGTTACTAATAATATATGGAATAATATTATTTATAATAATTATGAATAATATTATATAATAATAATAATTATATAGTAATATCTTATATAATAAATTATTTATTATATAAGATATGACTCAGACTATGACTATGATATACCTACTAAATTTTAGGTATTGTTTGAAATAGGGCTATCTTACAGATTTTACAATATTAGATAATATATTATATTATATTATATTAAGATAATATATCACGATATATCCGTGAATATATAATTAAATATAATCATAATATACAAATTTTTTATATTATGTAGTATTATGTAATGGATGTATATAGAGATACATAGTACACGTTACAAGGCTACATGTACATTCCAGGTGTACCAGGAGAGTTTGAACCTGAGAGCATGGTTGATTATGCTCACGGTGCCAATGACATGAATGAGGTTATGAAAAAGGATGGACTGGAACCAGTCAAACCAGGTGAGTCTTAATAGTTCGCTCTCCGACTACGATCGGCCTCAAAATTTGACATTATCCGTATCAAAAGGTCTAGATTCCAAAACCAAAATGTCCTTCCGCCGTCAGATTCGTTTTGGGCAGTAGGAATTTTTTTTTAATCTAAAATTTTGACAGAATACTTGGTCTACCATCTAGTTGTGCCCGCAAGGGTTTCAGCCCGATTGCCCAAACCCGTGGGGCGCTATGGGGCTAAAATGGGGCTACGGGAGGTTTTTTTTAAAGGTTAATGGATCGAGTTAGGTGTCGTTGTCGAAGTATTTTTGGACGTAGAATCCATTTTTTTGGGGTCCCGGAACGATCCGATGTCACTGTGGGGATCTATAGAGCTTTCGTGGGGCTACTAATGGGATTTTTGAAAAATCCCAGAAGGTCGAATATTTTCCGACTAAAAAAAAAAATTATTTTGAAAAATATAAAAAAAAAAAAAACGGACGGTAGACCCATGGTTCTACAGTCAGATCATTTAATAATGATTAATTTTACGCCTCATTCTAAACTCTTGGAATTTCGACCCTCTACTTGTAACCAACCGCCAAACAATTCGGACATGTAACCTATATCAAAGAATAATAAACCCTTGTGTAAAATGATCGTACGGTGTCCTGGGATTGTGTGAGATCTATCAATAAGGATAGAGAATCAAAATTGTCCATTCACACGGGTTTATTGGTATAAGAAATGGGAAGAAATGTTTTGCAGAGGCTGATGATGGGCTAAAACCCGAAACCGGTCCCATTTCTTATACCAATAAACCCGTGTGAATGGACAATTTTGATTCTCTATCCTCCTTGTGTAAAAGTTGCAGCGTTTTTAATGTAGTGATTAATTACTACTTATCTATTTTTTATTTTTTTTTAAATTTTTGCATTATCTCAAGTAGGTAGTCAATATGGTTTTCATAAGGGAATGGGTACTGATCATGCCTTTTTCAAATTAAATAATTTGATTACCAATACCGCCGTTTGCTGAGGGATGCCTTGTTTATGGAGTTTTTCTGGTCATCAGAAAGGCGTTGATTCGGTTACCGAGCAAGTTGTATATATATGGAATAAGGGGATTATGTACCTCTAGAGTTGATTAGATCCTACAAGTTGAGCCGCCCACAGGTAACTTGCATTGTTTGAGTATCAAGCGATAAAGTATTACCAATCCCCCTGAACAGTGTGAGGCCCTAATGAATCTTGGAATAGAAGGTGAGATATTGGGCCTTGCTGATGTTACTGCCATTTACGCAAGGAACCAGCAGTGGTACCTACTTGATACAGTGAATTATAACTTGTTCCTAATCCTAATGAAGCACTGGATGACTAATTATTTGGGCTGTAATGTTGATAAGGTTTCATTAATGCGATTTTCTTTTTCTAATCGAGGGTATACTTACTGTCCTGCCAGGAGTATCTTTTCATCGTTTTGCAGGCTTTCATAATATGTAGTAGGTAATTGTATTAATTTGTCGTTGACTCATGAATGTGGGTTGCTGAATTGAGGGAGTTGATCTGTTTTTAAAGAGGCCAGACATTTTTCGGCATTCGGTCAGCTGCGATCGTTTTTGTTGCAGTCAAGTTCTTGTGTTCAAAACTGGCATTCGGCCTGGGCACAGAATCTGTGTTCAACATCCGATGTTCTACTGCACTCTCTTCTAATAATAATTATTAGAAGAGAGTGCAGTGCTAATAATAATTATTAGAATAATTATTATTCTTCTACTTGAAGAATAATAATGAGTTAACTATGGGTTGAGCACTGAGAGAGAGCCTTATTCCAAGGCTTCATATTTCTTTTATGTTAGTAAAATGAATCTTAGTTCTATTTTAAATTCACAGTTTTGTTTTTGGCTGAGAGTGGCTCCACCATGTTGGTGGACAGGACTAATGATAAATATTGTACACGTTATTCGCAAACTATATTCTTTTTCTTGTTAATAAATGAATTATAATATAATAATAAAAATTATTATGTTTGTGTAGGTGTCCCTGAGGATCCATTACGTCGCCCTGGCCCACCATTTGGACGGATGCCTGGCCCGCCGTTCGGTAGGATGCCTGGACCGCACGGTCCCGATTTTGGTAGGATGTTCCCCCCAGGACCAGATTTTGACCGGATGCACGGCCCACCAGACTTCGGTCGCTTGCCTCCATTTGGCTCGCGAGGTCCCCCCGGAATGGGACCACTGCTCGACCCACCTGCAGGATGGGACGAGGGAAAAGGTCGTCGCGACAGACCCGACAGCCGGGATGGTCGCCCTCCTTGGCGCGACGACCGGAGGGATTCGGATCGTCGCGATGACCGTAGGGACGATCGTCGGGACGATAGGAGAGGTCGCGATAGGAGCCGCGAGAGGGACCGTCGATCACCTGGGCGGTGGAGAGACGACGACAGGTGATAGAAACGTTCGTCTGACATTGTCATGTATGATGGAGGTGAAACACCTTGCTAATTGTATTTTCATTCGTACAGAAGGAATCGAGAAGATCGCGACCGTGACCGTGACCAAGATAGGAGAGATAGCTTTAGGGGCCGTGACAGATCCAGGGACCGACCTCGCGATGTGCCACCTGTGGTCAGGTAAATTACCGTTGCATCGTTTTCTTTAAAAATGAACCATATTTGATCCCATAAAAATTTCAGTCCTCAAGGTAAACCCGCCGATTCTGAACCGCCACCACCAGTGATCAGTAACAATGGAGAGCCAAAATACTTCCAAGTATCAGATTTGCTCCTCCCTCCAGGACGGAACAACCGACCACACAAAATCATTGTAGTCCTCCGTGGGCCCCCTGGCTCAGGAAAAAGCTTCGTTGCCAAACTATTGAAGGTATTTTTCATAAATTGCCCGATTTACAAGATGCGTATGGGTTTAAAGAGGATCTGATTAAAGGATTGTTCAGGGAAGATAAATGGGGCGGATGTAAGCTGGGCGAAAGTAATGACCACAGCCGTCGGGGTCGGGGATGGTTCGATAATCCGTAGATGTAAACCGAGTGAACGTTGGAGTGGAAGTAAACAAGTCAAAGGCGTAAACTGAGTGAAGGCGACTTCCACCTTCGTTCACCATCATGTACATTGACGGAACGTTTCAGTACTGTCCGAAGTTTTTTTACCAGCTCTTAACCATTCATGCTTAAAGCATGCTGGACATTTCATTGCGCTCGTGTATTGTTTAGAAAAATAAGGAATTTAAAACCTAGATTTGCCAAATGATCACAAGCCTCCATGGCCGAGGGAGCTAAAGCGTTAAAGCATTCGCCCAGTTTACAATCGCCCGATGGATGACTTCTCAGGTGTGTAAGAAAACGTTTTATTTCGGAGACCGGTTTCGGGCCACTGTCCCATCGTCAGTACTACCAGAAAAACGCTGCAAATTGTAGACAAGGGTCTATTATTCTTTGATATAGGTTAATTGTGCAAAAGAAATTTTGACAAAATAACTACTCAGTATACCATGTAGTTGTGCCCGCAAGGTTTCAGCCCGATTGCTCAAACCCGTTGGGAGCTACGAGGCTACGGGAGGGTGTTTCAGCTATGGGTTCGAGTTAGGTGTCGTTTTCGAAGTATTTTTGGACGTAGAATCCATTTTTTCGAGGTCCCACATCCGTTCAAACATTTTACAGAAAACACTTGTTTTCAAAAATTTTTTTTTGCAAAAAATTAATTTTTGCACTATTTACCAAGGGATGTCAAAGCATTTGCAGTTTTGCTTCCGAGACTGCGAAAGCATTGTTTTTACTTGCGAAATGAAAAAAAAAAAAAAAATTCTCCAAAATCAAAATTTCCACTCACGTTTTGCGTTTGAGAGCCTCCCGAACAAATTTGTTCCCGTGTCTGTCTGTCTGTCCGCATTTCCTTGCCACACCCATAACTTCCACAATTTTGATCGGATTTCAATCAAATTTTCAGGAATTGTGTGGGTATAGCCCTAGATGGTCCCATATCAGTTTCATCACGATTGAATCAGCGGTACGCTCAGCGCATGCGCGAACGTAATTTCCTGGCCACAGCCATAACTCCCGCAATTTTGATCGGATTTCAATCAAATCTTCAGGAATTGTGTGGGTATAGCCCTAGATGGTCCCCTATCAGTTTCATCGCGATTGCATCAGTGGTAGGTACTCCCTGCGCATGCGCGAACGTAATTTTCCTGTTACAGTGACAACTACGTTCATTTTGAACCTGGACCGAGGAAGCTCATATGCCATTGTCTTGGCAGTGTATTTTCCTTCTTTTATCTTTTTATCAAGCTGGTTGATTAAGATTAATGGATATCCGTTTCTTGATGTTATTTGTTTGATGGTACCTAGTGTGGTGTTTGCCGACGGTGCAGAGGTCTAATCCAATGAGGTGGTTAGGGTGAGAAATGACTCCTCTGCTGAGTACTAAATTGTTTATTGGAATAAACAATTGTAGCGTGGGGACCGGTTTCGAACAACTAAGCTCATCTACAGCCCTGACAAGAAAACCATTTGTCATTAGCACCAGAGAAAAACCATAAAATTAACAAAGTTATATTATACTGAAGGTATATGACAATGGTATAAATAGTGGAAAATTATAATAATTATTGATGAAAACGGTCCAGAATGGTGGTAACTTGACAATAGTAGTTTTGGAATATGGACCCACTGTTAAAATTGGCTCCATGACTGATGGCCAGTGAACCATTTGAAAACCCAGTTAGGCTATACTACAGGTACTGAAATGAGAATTGTTGATTATTCTAGAGGCAAAACAAATACTCGATATGTGAGTAGTGACAAGGAGAAAATTATAGGTAAGAAAGTCAGAGGTAATTTTAAAAATGGACCCATTTGACAAGGTTATTGGTTCTAATTGGTAATAGTAAGGATTAGGTTGGAATTATTCTTATTTAAAAAACAATTGATAAGTAAAACTACAGAAAAAGATGACATACCTAGGTGACCTAGTTGACATGGTGAATTTTGAATTTATACAAAAGGTAAATTTGAATATGAAGGTTTAAATTAATTGAATTTATGAATCTATTTGAAGCTACTGTTGAATTTTTGAGAAGTTAAATTTTATAAGAGCTAGTTTTTTCAGCGGTTTTCATACATAGGTAAATTTGAACAAGTGTTATTAAGTACAAGTAAGGAGGTTGGGTGAAATAGAAAAATCCAGATGAGCTTACCAGAGTGACTTGAGGTAGGTGGAACGGACAATCAGTTCTGAACTATTGGTTAGGCGTCTGAGAGTTTAAATAGGTACCTACTACCTGGGTGGGGACGAGGGATTACCTCCGGCGGGACCCTTTGAGTGTTTTGAAAGGAAAGCCGACATTCCCAGGAAGTTCAGGTTTGTTTTGAGAGTAGAGAACCGTTATTGAGGGGTTATTGGGGATATTTGAGAATGTTCAAGTATGAATTTTAAAGTTTTAAATTAAAAGAAGGGGGGGAGGTGAAAGAATATTGATTGAGAGAGTTAAATTGGTTTCAGAATTTCTAATATTGGGGATCTACTGATTTTGCCATGGTCGTTTTTATTAAGATCAGGGTGGATAGTATAAGCTTTCAGGATTTCCAGGTTCTCCCACTCATTGAGCAGGCGACCCTTGGGTTTTCTTGTCAGGGCTGTAGATGAGCTTAGTTGCTCGAAACCGGTCCCCACGCTACAATTGTTTATTCCAATAAACAATTTAGTACTCAGCAGAGGAGTCATTTCTCACCCTAACCACCTCATTGATGGTACCTATTAGGTGCGTGTGATTGCCGTTAGCTATGCTGGTGGTGAGATCTAAGTAAGTTAGGGACCCATTTTGTGCTATTTCTAACGCAAATTCTATTTTAGTATGAAGAAAGTTATTGAAATTTCAAAAAATCTCCTGTTGCCGTGCATTTACATTGAAAAGAGCAATCCGGTAACACCCAAAAGCGCTAATGGCCCCCCAGAATCCCCTAAAAGCGCCACCTCTCTCATAACCAGCGGAAAAGCCCCTTTTTCAAAAGCGCCAACTGTTTGCCAGGAATGTAAGTTTCGGCCTGTACACCTTTCAAGACGTCCACCACTAAATGTACAGATGCGTGGGGTGCGTGAAACTGGTGTTTGAGGTGTCAGTGGAAACTCTCAGCACCATTTGTTGTCTGGGTTGTGAATCGGGAGGACTTGCCCATAAATGAGAGGGGTATCGGCTACGTGGGCCAACGAACGTCTTCCACAGTTATTCAAAAAATCCATCCTCGACTTCATGAGGAGGCACGTACTCTAGGCCGAAAAGCATTTTTTTAAACCTGCCAACCTTGTTATGCTCAGTGTAATCTGGAGCAAAACCTAACGATTGCACTTTTCTAAATAAAGCCTGACCGAAATGATAAAAACAGCAAGCTACCTTGGAAGAAGGGAAAACCTGCTGAAACCCTTGATGAGGGCAAAACCTGCTGAAAACCTCCTGAAACCCTTGAGGAGTGCGCATTGGAAGGGTTTGGTAAAATTTATATACCTCGCATTCTAATGATACCAGGGAGTTCCCGTATGGACTGAATGTTAGCCTAGATGTCTAACTAAACGTTCCATACCCAAAAGCCCGATTGGGAATGATTAATTTCGAATTATGACCAAAAACTGGAAAATACGCACTCTTACCCCCGCTACTAGATCAACGTCGTTTCATTCGTTTTTCAATTTCAAACAATCGTTTCATGAGGGTTTGGGCTGCGACCTGCCCGGTGACATTGAACTTGTCCAGTGACTTTGAATTTTCTGATCTCCTAGGCATATCCTAGCGCTTTTGTCAATCACTCCTAAACGTACTTCTGGACATGAGCTGGCGCTTTTGAGAATTGAACTAAATGAGATTTGAGAACTCACCTGACAATTTTGGTACGAGATTAAAGCATCATTAGACGGGATTAGCGCTTATGGACTACACCCGAGCAATCACATCATTTACGTATCTATGCAAATAAGTTTGGATTCATCTTTCCTGAACAATCCTTTGATTCGC
Organism: Pilophorus perplexus; assembly: GCA_955831195.1. Lineage (NCBI taxonomy): Eukaryota > Metazoa > Arthropoda > Insecta > Hemiptera > Miridae > Pilophorus > Pilophorus perplexus. Next base: position 52,664,678 of record OY037008.1, read on the forward strand.
TCAACTCAGCACCATCGGCACTAAACACAATTTGTGATCCAATTCTTATTTTTTGCAGGATAAAGAAGTTGAAATGGGCGGATCTGCTCCCCGTATTCTCTCCATTGATGACTACTTCATGACTGAGACAGACAAAGAAGTTGTTGAAGAAGAGACTGGCCGTAAAGTTACTAAAAAAGTGCGTTGTTGTTAGTATGCCGCCGTGTATTTAACCAGCATCAGTCAGAATACTTCTTGTGACGTTTCAGGTGATGGAATATGAGTACGAGGCCTCGATGGAGTCCGCTTACCAAGACTCGCTTGTCAAGGCTTTCCGTAAAACCGTCACCGACGGTTATTTCCCTTTTATCATAGTTGACGCCGTTCACAGCAAACTCACTCAATACGAGGATATTATTGGGTTCGGGAAACAGAAAGGGTTCCAAGTAAGAGTGCTTCATTCCTGTACACAACATCACGCATGTTTAATGGTTCTTCTCATCTATAGACAGTGTTGCCACTCGTCCAGACTAGTTAACCTCGCCCATTTTTGCCTAATTACGATTTGAACCCCTGTTCATTTTGTCAGGTATATATTTGTGACATGGAGTTCGATGCGGCTGAATGCATCAAGAGGAATATTCACGGTCGAAGTGAACAAGATATAAACAACATTGTGGGCTCATGGGAAGCAACTCCTTTCAGTGAGACCCTCCTTGACATTCGGTCTCTCCTACAAGAAGCTGCCATAACCGAGGTACGTTCGTCGACTGGCGTTACCAACCGCCCGCGCGTCTTTTAAACACGCTGCAAATTTTACGCAACGTTTTATTATTCTTTGATGATATCGAAGTTATATTATAGTAGGTATATATCGTCGCTTAAGTTCTATCATGGCTTATCTCAACAAAATTTGTTACATTTAATGCAACTTTTCAGGAGAAGCAAAAAGCTGTTTTGTAACTACAGTTTTCATGCAAATTTAACATTCTCTCTTATTTGACCATTTTGGGGCTTCAAAATTCCCATTTGTGACCCCAGAGATCCCGACGGTGAAATCGGATCATTCTTGGAGTCCCAAAAATGGTTTCACGTCTAAAAAATACGTCGAAAACATTTGTAACACCCCATAGCCGAAAACCTTCAAAACCCCCTCCCGTAGCCCTATATTACCCTCACAAAGCCCCACGGGTTTGGGCGATCGGGCTGAAAACCTTGCTGACACAACTCGATGGTAAACGGAGTATGTATTTTGTCAAAATTTCAGATTATGAAAAAAAAAAAAAAAAATTGTTGGCGGCAATAGTTCCGCAGGTTAATTTCTCCTCCTCCTCAGATTAGGTAGTACCTAGCAGTAGTCCAGCAGTGAGGTACTTTTGCCTGGACAAAATTCCAAAGTTAATGGAATTTTGGGGTGTTGTTTTGGGATGTCTAGGGACGCTAAATCCTAGTTTTCTGACAAAAAAAAGCCTGTGCTCGATTGTGGGTGGCCGAAAAACCGCGATTTTTCCGGGCTTTTTTCGGTTTTCCGCCTATAACTCGAAAACTATGCCTCGTACAGAGCTTTTTTATTTCATTTTCGGAAATAACATTAAATTTCCTTCAAATTTCACTAGTCACATGTTTTTTTTGACCGACTATCTGCTAAGTTACAACCGTTCCAAAGTAGTTCAAATTTCTCAAAATGTAAAATTTTACGGAAAAATGCATGTTTTAGCTTCTGAACATTCATTTGTACATACTATGACTCAAATGTATACATACATTTTTAACATACATGTATGTTATAAATACTATATCAAACCCCCCCCCCCCCCGACACAACCCCTCCCCCCATGTACTCGTCATTCCCATCATAGTGAGGTGTGCTGTATAATACTCCAATAGTCCAAAACAATTTTTTTTAATTGTAAGTACATGAATGGACAGTTATTATGTACATGAATGTAATATGGTTTATATAAATCATTCCTCAGTCGTTCTTGGTCTTTTTGGCAGTGCTGGCTCGTCATCCTCACTGTCGTATGTGACACCTGCTTCTTCGAATGGAGTGAACGTGGTGGGCTGATCGTAGTTCAGTTCTTCATAAGTGTCGTAGTCAGTGTCCTCTTCATTGAAATCGAGCTGTGGGGAGTATTCACATGCAGCCCTACAGCAGTTTTTGCACACAGCTGAACAGAGGGAGTCCTGCTTTTTTTGCAGCTGCAGCCTCCTGTAGTGCACCCTCTAGCGCCCTTGCACCTACCTAATGATGTCAAGGAGATGGTCCGGAGCAGCATTTAATGTTGTTGTTTCGGGAATCACGCCTGAAAATGAAAAGATTCATGACATTTTTGTTAACGACACAAGCGTGGATTATACTAAGAGCAGTAATATCAATTAAAGGTGTGGTACTGTGGTCACTTTCTTGCACTTCTGTGCTCACTTTTCTTTGGATTACTGCTCTTAGTATAATACGCGCTTGTGTCGTTAACAAAAATGTCATGAATCTTTTCATTTTCAGGCGTGATTCCCGAAACAACAACATTGAATGCTGCTCCGGACCATCTCCTTGACATCATTAGGTAGGTGCAAGGGCGCTAGAGGGTGCACTACAGGAGGCTGCAGCTGCAAAAAAAGCAGGACTCCCTCTGTTCAGCTGTGTGCAAAAACTGCTGTGGGGCTGCATGTGAATACTCCCCACAGCTCGATTTCAATGAAGAGGACACTGACTACGACACTTATGAAGAACTGAACTACGATCAGCCCACCACGTTCACTCCATTCGAAGAAGCAGGTGTCACATACGAAAGTGAGGATGACGAGCCAGCACTGCCAAAAAGACCAAGAACGACTGAGGAATGATTTATATAAACCATATTACATTCATGTACATAATAACTGTCCATTCATGAACTTTCAATTAAAAAAAAATTGTTTTGGACTATTGGAGTATTATACAGCACACCTCACTATCCCAAAACAACACCCCAAAATTTCATTAACTTTGGAATTTTGTCCAGCAGTCCACAGATTTTTCGACCTCACTGCTGGACTACAGGTGGCTCTGATTGTGGGAAGGGGAGTGCGGCGTGTTCTTGTGATAACCCGTGTAGTGAAGTATCCATCTCTCGTTTAATAAATCAGTGCAGTAGTAGTCTCTATTGCAATCCGGTTCTCCTGGTAATAAAAATCCTACTGCCCAAAATGGCACGGACGCCGTACGGCAGACTTATATTTCGTTCTTGGATTCTAGGCATGGTCAAACGTTTAATGTCAAATTTTGAGGCCGTTAAGAGTTTTCGACCTCCGTCGCAATTACATTGGGGTATTATTCCAAGAATAATGAACCATTAGTTGAAAGTCCCCTTCCTATTTCTCAGGTCGACATGGAAGAAGTCCCCGAAGAAGCCAAACCCACCGAGGAGGACTCTACTGGCAAACCCACTCCGGATAGCCAACCCGAAAAAGATGGTGACGAGGGCAAAACTGGAAACGATGCCCTGCCGAAACCCGACGATGAAGATGACGAGCCTAAAGAGTCGGTGAGTTAATCAGTCTGTCGTTCTGTTTGACGGTTTTGGTTCACACGTTATGTACTTACGTATTTTGTATTTTGGCTGTAAATGGTATTCTATGAACATGTACTACTGGTCCCATCATGTTTCCATTTTTATGAAAAAATTGTAAGTTGATTTATTCTCAAGTTGATGCATGTTTCTCGTGAAGACTGCAGAACGTTTCGGGAAGGACCAGACGGAAATATGAACTTGCTTCAGTTGTGATCAATGCAGCAAGAGGAAAACAACGAAATAGTTTTTCTATGAAAAGTGTCGATTTCAGCTTCAGCGTAGCAAAACAAATAATTATTGTATCAAGTTTATCAGATGGGGCAAAGTTTAAGTTACGGTGAAGCGAATTTTTTAAAAGGTGGGACTCAACGATTCAAGCAGTTTTCCCGCTCTCCTGAATCATTTTCCTTGATGGTATTTGGAACTTTTGACAGTTGCACCCTTATCATGTAATAATTACATTTAATTATTAGGAATTGAACCTCGACCGCCCAGAGGCAGAGTCAACGGTCACATGATACAATAAGCGACTAGGCTTCCAGACTTTGGGGCTCCCCCGTTACCCCTTGCCTGAGTAGTACTCAGTGAGTACACGCAACATTCACAAGATTTTTTACCGTTTAGGAGTATAAGCGTGTGCCATACATTTTATCAAGGTCATGTTGCCACCTATTTTATGGATAACCTCTTATCACCGGCTTATGATTTTTTCTAGCTACTCATTATATGATTCAATTATTGGATGATTCGGATTTAGTTTTTCGTTCACATTGGCCATCTCATGTCGTTTTGTATTTTTGGGTGCATCGAAAGGGAACACGCCAAAATCGACACTTTTCGTAGAAAGTGTGTTAAAGTGTGGAGAATTTAATATGCTCAAGGTGTTGCGAGAATCTTATTCCAAAAATGCGAACTAAAACGTGCATGTTTTTAGGTATTGAATTATTCATGTCGTTCACTTCTCTAAAACATGTTGTTTTGGTTGGGGGGTATATTTTGTGCATTAATTATGTATGGATTCGATGGTAACCTGCCTTGTAAAGTCAGAATGTTTCGAAGTTTCTAAGCTTCTACGGAATTTTCAGATTTTGCTCCCAAACTGAGTGCTTTTAGTATTTAGTTTCTTGGTATCTTATCAGAAGTCGACATAATGTTGGGAAGAGGAAACAATCACTGTTTCTAATTTAGGCGTAAGTTGCTTAACATGTAAGGGCGATGTCACATGAAGCTTGTCTTACGTTCCTTGAAATTGTATTCGCTGTCAAAATTGGGTCATAAAAAGTATGTTGTTACTCGAGACGCTCTCATGTGACTAACCCAACTATGACTAACCTTTGTATCTACAGACATATTCAAAATGTTCCTTTGTCCTCATGGGTTGTGTCACAAATTCCGATGTCAATTGACTCACGTAGAAAAGAGTACGCCGCTCTTCGGGAGGAAAAACAGGCATCCAACACTTTTGTTTCCCCAGCTAATCCGCTTTAGGTTTGAGATGTCCAAGTTCTTGCTACAGGGGTTCTTCTCAGCTGCAATGCGAAGCAAATGGGACGATCTGGACCGCAGTTTCAACAAACTAGGTATAGAATTTCTAACATTTTCTATTTTAATTGCGCTAATCACGTCGTAATTTACAGGTTTGCGGCAGATTTTGGTCTTCTACGGTGATTGTTATGAGAAAAATGTTGGTTGTTGAACTTAGGAGCGGTTAATTTTGGTTTGTCATGTTTGACGAGTAATGTACGATAAAATGATTTCTCAACACAGTTCTGGTGGATGTTGGAAAACTCAAAACATCACGAACATATCAAAACTGAATCTGAAGAAAGTAACATTTCATCTCGTGTTTATACGTTAGGACTCTAGTTCTGTGTTGGTTCACAACAGCCGCTGATGATAACAGCATTGTGATAGCGCAATACGATCGTATTAAAGTTGGATGTATCTAAGATTCGGGTGCTTTTCTGATGTTCTAGATCGTCTCGACGGCCTCTCCAAAGCGAGGACCTCCACCTCCATTAGTGAGTGGCTTGAACTTCCCGAGGACTACTTTCAGGCCAGAGAATCGGATGCGTCGTCCGTGGGGTCCTCCAAGAAGAGGGTAATTATCCTGGTTTTGATCGGTACAGCTTTGATGAGTGGAAATTAAGAATTGTTCTGTTGTTAGCTGCCTTATTTAGAGCCGGTTTTTGAAACCTCTGATGGGCCATAGAAGGCGGCATAAAGGTCGATCCACTCATTACCTATGACGTGACTTGATACGAATTTTGAAAGGATTGGGGATAAACCCACTTAGGAGTTTTTAAAATTTAAAATTTTTTAAATAAATTAAATTGTTTATATATTCTCAGGGAGTCACAGGTATAATCAATAACCTTACTACTACAGATACACTTCATGTCAATAGCAAAAAATAACAAAAATAAAAAATAAAAAATAAATTATTTAAAATTTAACTAATTTATTTTAATAATCATTATTATTAAATAAGCGGATAAAAACATGTATCCCTTATCTGGGATTCGACGAAGGCGGCGAACTCGGCTTTTGAACCTGACCGATAGATGGGTTGGGACTGACTCTGACGCAATGGACGGAACTTGGGATAGATTCAAGATTCAAGATTTTTATTGCCAAGAACACAGAGTGCAAAGACAAGGTCAAAATTTCCTTACAAAATTACAGCTCACAAAAACTTACTTCAATAATACAGCGGTAGGTAGTACATCATTAACAAGCTATTAGATAGTAATAATTTCCAAAACCTATGCCTAACTAGAGCTCTCTTACATTCTTTATACTGAGGAAAAATTCATTAAAATCAAAGGGTGCGATGGATTTTAAAAACTTGACAAGTTTTGGCCTAACGTTTGTTGCCGTAAATATCGCTCGCAACTCTTTAGGGATGGCATTGAAAAATTTAATACCCCACCATGAACTGCTGATGCGGGATGATTTCAAGCGGTGAAAAGGCACCAGCAAGTCACTCCCTTGCCGTGTTCTATACCCATGAGTGGAGGTATGATACTCATGTAAGTTGGAGAAAACGTAGCACGTAGCTTCGAGTATGTAAACCGCAGGGATGGTCAAGATGTTTAATCTTATGAAGGCTGGCTTACAATCCTGCTGGTACTTCAGCCCAGCGACCACTCGTACAGCCCTGCGTTGGCATGCGAAAACTGCCGCAGCCGACGCGGCATGACCCCAACAGAGGATGGCATAAGTCGCACGACTCATAAAAGCAGCATGGAATGCTGCTACGACTGCAGTTTTGGGAAGCTTCTCCTGTAACCTACGCAGGAGGAAAACAATGTAATTTAACCTAGATTCAAGGTTCTCACAGTGTTGGTTCCAGTTCAGCTGTGGATCCACCAATACTCCCAGAAATCTAACGCTTGGGGGGTTTTTGTTAAGGAAGGCGGTATAAACCTGTACCATAAACCTGAAACTGATCGAAGTACGATCCGATTGCATAGCTGTTATACGCCTCGTGCCAACGAAATCCCATACAGGGAACTTGAGGCTTACCGGTACGGGAAGCAGAACTGACGTTCAGTAAAATAAGGAGGTTTTCAACCTGATCTAACTACATAACCAATTAGAACTTCATGCCCTGAGAGTTTAACTCTTCATTTCGGCCAGAGACTGATAATTACCCAATGTATGAAGATTCTTCATTGAAGAAACTCCAGGAGGCAGACGAATCAGGACACCACTTTATCCAACAAATTTTGCCTAATAAAATACCAACTACTACTTACGAAATTTCTTGAAAACATGGCCTCCACAGGTGGTGGATAAGCGATAACTGAGGCTGTGGAATGGTTTCTTGCAACTTCAAAATTTCACTCCTCAAGTAAAAGAAAAAGTATATGATGTGTGGCCCCGAGAAAACTGAAGAAATATAAATCAATGGACCCTGACTTGAAGAAATTCGGTGGGGCACACCCACTGTCACCACCGAGACCGCTCATGTGATAAGGCGGGAGATTCAAATTCCTTTCATGTTACAACATTTCAGTGATCCGTGGCCATCAGTGCTCCTTGCCCTTCAATTGCATCAATGTTAAATTATCCACACGCCAGCGTTGCAATTGATCACTAATGGCTGAGAATTCACTGAAGCACTGAAATGTGTGGATCGACGTTAAAGCGGGAAACAGCAGATTTTTGAACCTTTGGTTACTGACTGATTGGCCTGGCGTGCCACTTGTACCGCCGCAGTGTTTCGACTCGATGTTTCTGAGTGGGAAAAGGTAAAGATCAAGATCAGCAAAAAAAAAAAAAAAAAAAAAAAAAAAATCATCAACGAATCGATGATTTTTTTCTATTAGTAAATGTTAAAATACAATTTAGAATTCTGATTTCATTCGATTGGAAAATTTTAGAATATAGGGATTTTATAATATGAAATATTATAAAGGAGAAATTATACGTCAGAAACTACTTCGAAAAGGACACATAACACAACACTACCAAAGCCCTTCAAAAATCCCGTCGCCGGCGAAATGCTTCCTCACTGAGCCATTCTAATGAATTCTGTCCATCTCGAATATAGCACTTTGGTGCCCTACTATTCAGCCGTCGCTCTTCGACTTGATCGCCAAAGTCGTCATCATCCCACTCGTCTAATTCAAAAGCTACCTCATAATTCATTTTGAGAACGTCTAAAATCGTCATGGGAAACCGGAAAACAAAATGTTATTGATAACTTATCAGCAAAAACAGAGGCTGCGTGCACATTTAAGGAACCTCGGGAGGTCACTTGAGATTTGTCGCCTGAAAGTCGAGGGTAACACTTCACTTAACGTTCAAGTTTGGTTTATGGAAGCAGTAAAGTGTGCACTTGGATTCTCGTTCGAGTGGGCCCTGAAGTGTGTCCTTGAAACGCGATTATGAAAGCGCCAAGGGTGCATCCTCACTTTGGAGCTCACTTTAGGACGCACTTGCACTTAAGTGACGACTATGAATTCCGGTTCTAACATCTAACGCTCGTGTTTATCCCATTACAGGTTCGGTGGGCCGATTTGGAGGAACGATATGAACAGGAGAAGATGAGGGCCATCGGGTTCGTCGTTGGGCAGACTGACTGGAACCGAATGATGGATCCCACAGCAGGCCAGAGCAAGCTGACCCAGACAAAATATATTTGAGAGGGATCTCACCTCGTGTTAGAAAGTAATTATATTTGGATGTTCTATATAAAATTAACCGTGTATCCACCGTGAACTGGAGCGGTCAGGGTTTAATTTTGGGAGGGAACTTATAACGGAATTCTGTTTCCGTTAGATGAAGATTCATTTAATTTTGATTGTCGAGGGGTTGTGCTAGAGACTAGCTAAGAAGAGGGATGACACGGAAGTACGCGAAGCAGCAGGAGACTTCACTCAGTTTTCTAGATGGTCAACCATTAGTTTGTCGTTGTAGTCGAATTTGTAAGGTGCCGGTGAAACTATTCCGATAGGCCGGGACTATATGGGTCCCGTCGAGGTAAACGAGATCAGATTCCCACGGGGAATCGCTTTAATATATCCGGTCTCGTTTACCTCTACGTTTGGACCATGTAGCGATTCCCGTCCCGCTCAATTATGAAGGGAGTTTTAATTTTTTTCCGTGCACTTGAGCTGGGTCATTTCGGGCCGTTCGGGCCCATCGAAGATCGTGATTTATGTTTTGAACATGCAATTTTATGGACGCAACTCTTCCTCTGTTCACGCCTACCCTTAAATCCATTCGTTAATGGGTTTACTTGAAGGCGTGAAAAATCGAATCCAACCAATGACCGTACAAAATTGAAGCGATTACGCATAAAATCTCCACCCCAAAAATTTGTAGTGAGCGTCGAAGGGCTCAGAGTTTTGGGAAAGAAGAACCTGGCTTTTACGCCCATTTTTTTTTTTTTTTTTTTTTTGAACTTGTGTCAACAATTTACGATGAACTGCTGATTGGTGTTCTACCTCTTACTTAGCCCGAGTGAAAACATGGTCCTCCCTTCCCAAAATGGCGATTCCTCCCACCACCACCCTCCTTAGTAGTTTGAAGATATTAAATGAAATTTTGAATACATAAAGTCCGCTTTATTGGCGCACAGTCGATTTAAAACATCGATGTTAAGGCTCGAGAAGTGACCAATCAGTAGAGTTATTCCAAAAGCATTTTAAGATATAGTGAAATTCTTTCAGTAGGTACGTTTTCTGTGCGCTAAGAGTATAATTTGCTTTTTCATTTTTATTGCCTAAAACATTTGAGTACCGATACTCAACTCAATTGTTATGTAAGGATTTATTTTGTTCAGAACTGCCATTTTATTCGTTCTTGTGTGGATTTTGCCGGGCCTACAGGAATGTTACTGTCTCAACAGGCATGGCAACTTTAGCTGTTTCTTAACCCAATGCCCCAGGCACCGTTTTTCTCCGTATCTAGCCATTTTGACACGAGTCAGGAGAACTACAATAACTAGCGCGTTATGAACGTTCTTGCCCACTCCCCTCCACGACTACTTTCACTCATCTTGAGGCCATGCACAATAGTCCAGTGAATAAAGGCTCACCACCTTAAAAAAAAAAAGAAAAAAATCAAAATCCTGTTTTTCCTGATTTTTTAAATAAATGGCTTAGGACCATTAGATTGTTGTGATTTTTCCTTATTCTCGTCCGTTTGCTTTCTTCGCAATCTTGAAAAACCTGGCAAAGTTTTGCAATTTTTTCATTGTTTGACCTTATAACTCGTTCCCCGTGCAGTTTTGCGTAAGCCATTATGTTACCCGATTTGTTACCCTACAAAATTTCTTACAAATTTGGTCCCATAAGTTGTTTTGGCCCAACCTGAAGTTACGGGTATGTGAGGCAGTAAAGAGGGGGTAAAATCTCGTGATTCGCAAAATTTTAACTTTATTACCACTTTGTAGCGAAAAATCGTAAGAAAGATAGTTAAAGATAATTTAAGCAGCTATCGAATCCAACGCTCGAACTCGGACAAGCACGAAAGAAGTCAAAACACGAAGTCTTTTGGGAGGTTTTGCGAAACAAGGATTTTACCCCTTCTTTGAAGCCTCATATCTCCGTAACTGGAGGTCGGACCGATAAAACTTATGGTAACAAATTTGTAGGAAATTTTGTTCTCTACAAATCGGTTAATAGGATGGTTTATGCAAAACTGCATGGGGAACAAGGTATTGACCCAAAACTGAAAAAAAAAAATTTTTTTTTTGAAGATTACAAACAAACTAAACGGACGAGAATGACGAAAACGCGGATTTACAACTACCTAATGGTCCAAAATAACATAATAATATTATGTTATATTATGACAAAATCAGGACTAGCAGGATTTTTGTTCGGTGGACCCCCTCTATTCTAAGTATGATACCACTGCGACGGCTGTAACCTCCAAGATAACCTCCTTGGGAATCCTGCTATGACAACGGGCCAATAGGGAGCAGCGTGTATCTCACCTTACGATGTTTCACTTTGAAGAATGAGCATTATTGGGGTTATACGTTTAGATGATGTTTGTTGCTATGTTTCAGTGAGTTCTACTCGATTAATTTTTGGAATTTTAAATAAATACTCCTCATGAGATGTGTGAAGTTCTAAAGATAGTGTTTTGTCTTCTAAATATTATGTGTATATAAAGAAGAGTCATTTTTTTCCTTTGTGTATGTCACGAATTAAAAAATAAATTACCCTTGGTAGCTTATTAATTTGTTGCTTGGAGAAGTAGATTTCACATCCTTCCCCCTCGGTTTCAAAATCCGTCGTCGGAGTAGGTTGTCTATGCAGCCACGGGGTTGTCAACGGAATGTTTTTGCTCCACCAAATTGCTCTACAAGCCTTACACTCTACATGGCGGCCCATTTGAGAGTCGCTAAAAAGTGGTACGGCGTCGGCCACTTTGTGTCTGGCGATTCCTCACCAGAACTTCAAAGCTGCCAGCTTTCCCATGTTCCACTTACCGTTTTAGCCCAAATAGTGTCACATGCCCATGTTTAGTTGCACTTTCGGTATTCCTACCTGCACTCATTTCGGAAACAGATTTGGGTCGAGTGGGATTTCATTTGCCGGTTACCAGTTTGGGGGTTTCTTCTCGATTTCTGTTTTAATGCTCTCTCACATGAGAAGTATTATAATAATTATAATCAATTAAAAATTATTTAAAAATTAGGTACCCTTTTATTAATTTAGTAATTTCACGTTTTTCTCCTCTGGCCGGCCTGTAGAATACCTCATTACGAGAAACATCGAGACGGTATTTATTTTTAATCAGTTGATCAAGACCAACATTCTTCAGAATTGATGTTCTTCGTCACGGTAAGTTCAATCAGTTGTATGCGTCCTGGGAATCGATCTAATCGAGCACGATACGAGCATTTAGAAGGCACTAAGGCGTTCTTGTGTCCCTCCCTAGTCGTCGAATAATTTTGATTCATATTAGGCTCCATTCGGATTATCTCAATCTCAGTTGATGGTGAAGGATGAAAGCAAGAAACATGGAACAAGTTTTGGTTTATTATTCTTGGAATAATACACCTGTGTAATCGCGACAGAGTTCGAAAATTCTCATCGGCCTCAAAATTGGACATTATCCGTTTCAAGATGTATAGATTCCAAAAACGAAATTTCCGTCCGCCGTCCGAGCCGTTTTGACCAGTAGGATTTTTTTTTTAATCAGAAATTTTGGCAAAACACTCGGTTTACCATCTAGTTGTGCCCGCAAGGTTTTCAGCCCGATCGCCCAAATCCGTGTGGATCTGTGGGGCTGAAAAGGGGCTACGGGAGGGCTTTTTTTTTTTATTTTATTTTAAAAAAAGGGTCTTGGCTATGGGATCGAGTAAGGAGTCGTTTTCGAAGTATTTTTTGGGCATAGAATCCATTTTCGGGGGTCCCTGAACGATTCGTATTCGCCGTGGGGATTTATTTGGCTCTCATGGGATTTTTGAAGGTTTGGGATATCACATTACCGTTAAGAAAGTTCTGAAATCCATCTTGGGTATCACTATCCCGAAGCGTGTGAGGGGTGGGGCGCAAGCCCACAGTCACGGCTAGAAGGCGGCGCCCTTCCTGATCAGAAGTATGACCGCCAGGACATAGGTAGGCCTGTAGGTAGGCCTGTGGGATCTGTAGGTTCCATAATAGAGGACATTAATTGTGCCCATTGAGCCTCAGAGCTGACTCATCCACGTGTTGGTCTTAAGGAAGTTTAGTCATCCCATGGTCCAGGGTCCAGAGGCTTCCCACGCCTTAGATTAGAATATCTTGTAACCGGAGAGAGTATGGAAGTGGGTTTCTGAAGTGCGCCCCACTTGCCGCACCTAGGCCTGTAGACCAGTTGCGTCATCTCTCAGAGTTACTTTGTTAGAAGGTTTGTGCCCTTGAAGAGGTTCAATAGCCTTCCTACCAGGTCCACTGATCCCAGAGCAAGGTAGGTACCTTTTACGCTCCAGGGCCTCACAATCAAAAGATTTTTCCTCCTCATCTCAGCATACCTAGCCTTCAAGTGGGCGCTTTTCATTTAATTTTTACACAATTATCCAGTATCAACGAATAATTGAGGAGCTGAGAAGCAAAGTCGACTTTATCCAAAAAGCTGAATTTTGGGAAATCGCAAAAAACTTCCTGTGTTCCATACATTCATCAAATCACTTCAATTTTGTTTTCATTGGTAAGCTATTGCATCCATAAGTTTAGCATACAATGGAAAAAAATGTTAATGGAATACTTCCTGCGTAATTTGCATTTTAATTCTGGATAAAGCTTGTTTTGCTGCAAAAGTATGGATAAAACAAGTTTTGGAACTAAAGAAGATGGATAAAGACATTTTTGTTACAAACTCGAAAGGTAGGTAGGTACTATTGCTGAATAACGCAAATCAAAAACTTCCACGAAAATGCTCCAAAAAAAGTGATATTTCACTTTGAGTTCAGGGGTAGATGAGTATTTCTTGTTATAAGCTTCGTGAAGTTGGGAAACACTCCAATCAGAAGGTAAATACTGTCTCTGTTCACGCTTCTCTCTCTGCTCATAAACTGCCGAACAGCTTCTTTCTTTACTCTGTATTTTTCTGACATTCTATCTTCCCCACGGGTTTCAACTGGTGACTTATGAGTAAGAAAATGCATGTTGCTCAAGCATTCATTCATCATCATTCTCAAACCATGATCGTAGTATGTAAGGAGGTACACAACAAGAGGGGAAAGGAAGTGTAGGTACTTGCCTGTCTCGTTTCTCTCTCTCTCTCCTTCTGCCAAGTTGCTCTTATAACTTTTTTCTTTCTCCCTCTGCCTTCACAAATATTCGGATACCTAGCTATTCATTTCCGCAAAAAATAAAGCTTAACAACCACAGAGTAACAGAGAGCAAACAACTCATCACAAAACCAACACAATGAACCTTTTCTCATGTTATTTACACCTTCTTCTTCTTCTTCTTTCATTCCATCTTAGCTTCATCTTCATGTTTGTTGCCCTTTTTCTGGTCTCAAGACTTCAATAAGACAATATCCTAGCGACGATGGATAAAGCTACTTTTGCTACCAAGCACCTGACGGAGAAAGCCGGTTTTGGAACAAAACCATATTTTCTACCTTTAATAACTTGGGATAAAGACAGCTTTGAGGCAAAAAACTACCGTTTCTGATGCAGGTTGACCATCTTAATAAAACTAAAACAAAAAGTCATTTTTCGACTTTTTGGATAAAGTCGACTTTGCTTCTCAGCTCCTCAATTATTAATTAACCCTTGTGTAAAATTTGCATCGTTTTATTTTTCTAAAGAAATGAGAAACCTCTCCTCTGCATCATACATTCCCAATAATATAAAACTCGCCGTTTTCAGTTTGTCTGTCAATTCTAAATAGATATCAATAATTATCATTTAGTAGGTACCCAGTCAGTGCTCACTGAGGAAGTCTGAAGGCACAGTTTGTTTTCATCGATAAACTCAATGGTGAAACGTAAATATGTAACGATTTGGTTAAGGCTCTGTTCGTCCAAAATTATTTAGTGAGATTCTTCGATAAAACGGTTATTAAATAACCAATTTTATGTGAAGACACAACTAATACCACCGATTTAAAGTTAATCGTGGTTTTAGTCCTTGGGCCAGCCTTGAATGACCACTCTGTTGTATTGCAAAAATTAATACTGTATTATTAAGAAAATAATTTTTGAAAAAATAAAAATACATTATTTTCTCTACAATGATTGGACAGATGTGAGACCTGGAAAAAATGGATTTTGCGTCCAAAATGACTCGGAAAACGGCACTTCATTTGACCTCCTGAGATCCATAAAAAAACCATGAAAGCCCTTTAGATCCCCACGGTGAAATCGGGTCGTTCTGGACCCCCCAAAAATGGATTCTACGTCCAAATACTTTGAAAACAACACGAAGCTCGACCCCATAGTCGAATTCCTTCAAAAACCCCTCCCGTAGCCTAATTTTTGTCCCATGGCGCCCCACGGGTTGGGGAGATCTGAAAACCTTGCGGGCACAACTAGATGGTAAACCGAGTATTTCTCAAAATTTCTGTTAAAAAAAAAAAAAAAAAAAAAAACGGCTCAGACGGCGGACGGACATTTCGTTTTTTGGAAGCTAGACATCTTGAAACGTATGTCACATTTTGAGGCCGATCAGAATTGTCGACTCCTTCGCGATTGCATAGGTGTTAATTCCAAGAATAATAAACAAAAAAATAGGATTTTATAGAGTGAATGAAAATCGACTCAAAAACAATTTTCCCCAGTATAAAACCCAGAGGATCCAGGATCGTACCGTCTGCGGCCCCCTTCAACTTACCTTCGGCATCTCGTCCAACCCGAGTCGAGCCCATTAAAACAACGTTACATGTTTAAATCAAATAAGTTCAGAACAAGGCACTTCAAAACAAGTCGTACTCCAGTGCTGTTCTGGTCAGTGCGAACTGGAACCAGAACCCAAACAGTTACCAAACTCTCCTCTCCTTATTCGTTCTACTGGGAATTAGAATTACAGGGAATTCGGACTCATTCTCATCAGAATAATTGATGCAGTAAGATTTAAATTTAGTACAAAATACGTCAATCAATTTCTCGATACCTGAAGACGAGTACTGTGCGACGTTGCCACATGGTAGTGAAGGGATTTGGGTAAGGCGACCAACTTATGAAAATAAAACGCTGCAAATTTTACACTAGGTAGGTTTATTATATATTCTTTGATATAGGTTACTTGTGCAGAAATTTAATTCTGGGTCAATAAAGAATTGTTTAGAAAATCTTTTCTTTTTTCTTTTCTTTTTTCAAAAAACTTTTTTTTGAAAATTTGTTGTTTTCCGCTTGAAAAATATTTGACCTGGTATCCTTCAAAAATCCCATTTGTAGCCCCATGAAACCACTATAGACCGTAACAGTAAAATCGGATCGTTCCTGGACCCCAAAAAATGGATTCTACGTCAAAAAATACTTCGAAAACGATTCCAAACTCGATCCCTTAAAAAAAAATCTCCCGTAGCCCCATTTTAGCCCCACAGGTTTGGGGTTTGGGCGATCGGGCTGAAAACCTTGCGGGCACAACTAGATGGAAACCGAGTATTTTGTCCAAATTTCACATTTAAAATAACATTCCTAATGCCCAAAACGGCCCCTACGGCGGACGGACATTTCGGTTTTGGAAGCTAGACCTCTTGAAACGGATAATCTCAAATTTTGAGGCCGATCGGAGTCGTCGACCTCCGTCGTGAAAACCATTATTTATTATTGGTTTATTATTCCAGGAATAACTTCTTACCAATCTCCCAACAGGCAAAAAGCGGGACAAAACAGGGCTTTCTCACAAAAAGCAGGGCATAACGCTTAGCTGGACGGAGGCCTAAAAAACAGGACAATCCTGCCAAAAATAGGACGGTTGGTCGCCTTAGGTTCTATAAAGGGTGCTCTATAAGTATTGGCAAGTGGATAGGAGTAGGCCGCCAGAGGGTTTTGCCCACTATCTCATCACGGAATAAACTTGCTCCATAGATGCCACCATCGAAGAACCTGCTCTGAGTCTTTCGTTGAGTGTTTTTGGGCACTTTGGGTATTTTCACAACAAGCATCGCCCTTCGTAAGGATTCCACGTCGCAACCACGTTTATTCACTTCGTATACCGTCGAGCCTCTTTTTACTTTTTATTTTGACCGAAAACAGTCAAAACCGTTTCCTCATGCTTTTTATTCATTGCAGGATCAAGGCGGGTTCGTCTGGTGCCGTCGTAAGTACCTTCATGCTGTGCTATTTACGTTTACGATGATTTACTATGTTCTTGTTCCAGTCGCTCGTTGGCGACGCCATCAGCTATTTTGCCGATGCTTGTTGTGAAAATTACCCTCGTGGGATGAGCCGTACTAACAATAATGAGTGGTACGTTTTGTACTATTTATGTGGGGGCTAATTGGGTTTAATTGCGGTTTAATTACTCTTCCGGATCAAATCTGAAACGAGAGGCTGAAGAGAATGTAATATAATATATTACATATTCTCACGGCAACACCCCACATCGTAATTTTTTATTATTTCTGGGTGGCCGGCTTGCATGTCTGCAGGGTGTTAAGGAAGAAAACGCCGGGTGCTTAGTGGGATTTTTAACTCAAGCTTTCGGGGAATGCTTGTCCCCTTCTTCAGGATCTATAGTCGAGTATCAGACTCTTCTCTGCAATCTTCGTCGTTAGTGCCGAGCTTAGGGACAGGTATTATAATTATAATAATTTTGGAGTAGGGAACAGTCTTCATCTCTCAGTAGGCTATGTACGTCTAGACGTGGTAACTTTGGTGCCGGTGTGCTCATAATTTAAGAATTGAATATGAAATAACAAAACTCGTTGAAATTTAAAATTATTATTATTATTATTATTATTATGATTAGATAGATGAGGATTTTTATAATTTTAAACTTCAACGTGTATTTTGTTATTTCATATTTAATTCTTAAATTATGAGCACTGTTCCCTACTCCAAAATTACACCTGTTCCTAAGCTCGGCACTAACGACGAAGATTGGATTAATCTGATACTACACTATAGATCCTGAAGAAGGAGACAAGCATTCCCCGAAAGCTTGAGTAAAAAAATCCCACTAAGCACCCGGCGTTTTCTTCCTAAACATCGTAATTTTTGGCGAAAATGTGTTATGCATACTTGATGGTTTACTAGAAAATCGACAGGGTGCATGGTAATCGTTTATAAGTGAATACAAGCACATATCGTCTTGTCATCAGTAAATCCATAGGTACCCTGCATTGTCATCTCAAGTCCTTCGTTTACTATTCGCTCGGCGAATCTCGTAGTTAGTTGTGGAGTAGTTCTATTGCTTTTGTGGTTTTCGTGCTCTCCTGAAAAACTTCAAAAATGATGTGGGGTGTTGCTGTGAGACCCTCGATATCTGCTTACTTGGTGGCACACTAGATGTTACGTTGAAATCTGACGCTGTTCCATATCAAATGTGTTGACTTCTACTTTTCGAGGGTGTGATGTGCCAGAATTTTGAGACTCCTAGGTGTTAGCGCAATTATTGCGCTATAAATTATTTATACCACAAGAATATCCGGGTGTACAGTTTTCAGCGTTTTTCATATGTTTTGGCCGTATTGAAATAAAAATGCTGCAAGTATTACAAAATGGCAAATAGTGCAAAAATTAATTTTATGTTAATAAATCATTATTAAAATGGGGTTTTCCCCAAATTTTGAAAAAAAAAAAAATACACTGCCAGGGGAACATGGCACATAGCTTCCTTGCCTCCAAAAACTACCCCGATATACCGCCAAATTGGATTTCAGTGTACCGCTGATTCAATAGGCATCACTAACATTTTCAAGTAATTGTTCATGCTGAAAAAAAGGCGTTAAAGCAACTGCAAATTTGGATTTTCTCCGAGCAATACACCCAATTATCGTAGGTATTCAACTAGATTTTACGTATAAGTACTAACTTGTTTTTCTACCTAATTGAAAATAATTTGGTTTCTGTATGTACACTTGGGTAGGGTAATACAGAATGAAGTACACTGTTAAGGGGGGCATGGCACATAGCTTCCTCGCGTTCAAAGACTACTCCAATATACGTTATTCAATCATGATGAAACTGAAAATACCCGCATAATCCTTGAAAATTTGATCAAAATCGGATCTACATTGTAGCCGTTCATTTGAATTTCAGACGTCAACTCTGACGATATGAGGGAAACTCGTCAGTTGGAAGGGCTCGTTTTTTCCATGGTGGCCATCTGGTGGTGACTGAGCTCAAAATGTTTGGCAACTCAAACAGCTGGTCTCTTGTACCTTCCGCACGTCATTCAAAAATTGAATATTAATTTAATTTAAACTGTTCCACAGATTGCATAAATTAATATGAACTTGCAAGCAGAGTTAAGATCCCATTTTCGTGTTATTTGGAAGCCTACTTCCAAGATTTAATCGAAACGAAAAATGTAGAAATCTCGTTGACAAAACTGTTGTGACCTTCCTTATTTTATTCCTGTAAGTTCATAGTTTTCGTTGGGAATGATTACTCTTATTGGTAGAAAAATTGTGATTCGTACCAATCCAGTTGTAATTTACTTACCTCAGGAAATACCAGTGGATCTAACGAAATTTCAGCAGTTTAAAAATACGTAAATTCGCAATTTTCCCGAAGTTTCAAACTTGAAACTCAGCTTTTCTCAAGATGAAGCATTTGTGACCATCCTTGTTCTTTCCCTGCTTCCTTCAAATTCAATATGGTTTTTTTTTTTTTCTCCTTTGCCCCACCGCACAGTGGTCCATACTCTTCAAAAAGCGCTCAAAACTTGGTTTTTTGAAGTATTTTCTCCAAACACGTCGGCCTTGAGTAATAATTATGTGTTAGACACTACAGATAGGTACCTATTTCCTGAGGGTGCCGTTTCTCGATTTTTAGGCCCCCACTGTTGATCAGTGAAATAGAAATGAAGAAAATGTACGAAATCCTCATGTATCAAATCGTTCCTTCAATTATTTCACTTGTTAAGACCGACCAGGTTGACGCTTGTTTTTTAATTTAATTATGACATAATAATTATGTCATAATTATAAATTTTAAATATAACCGGGATAATTAAATGAAAATAAATAGGTTAATAACAATGTTATTATTATTATTACTATTATTATTTTTTTACTACGACGTTTGGAAAGGGAAAAACATTGCTTTGTTTTTCGAATCGTAACTAGGACGGAGTTAGGTACCTGATTTCCTTTTGGTTTATTATTCTTGGAATAATACACCTGTTTTCGCGACGGAAAACCCGTGGGGCGCTATGGGGCTACGGGAGGGGGTTTTGAAGGCTTTTGGCTATGGGATCGAGTTAGGTGTCGTTTTCGAAGTATTTTTGGACGTAGAATCCATTTTTGGGGGGTCCCAGAACGATCCGATTTCACTGTTGCGAACTATACGGCTTTCATGGGGCTAAAAATGGGATTTTTGAAGGATTCCAGGAGGTCAAATTTTTTCAAGTAAAAAACTAAATTTTGAAAATAAGAAAAATTTTGAATAAGTTTTGAAAAATAATATAAAAATAAAATAAACATTTTTTTTTCTAAACTTTTTTTCATTGACAGAATTAAATTTCTGCCCAAGTAACCTATACCTATCCATGAATAATAAACCCGAGTGTAAAATTTGCAGCGTTTTTACTACAGCTTTTGCTTCTCTCTAATTTCGGATTTATGTTATAAAATATAGCTTATAATATAAACATATTATGTTTCGTATACGTGCATAGAAAGACCCCAGACCGAAATTAGCTGCTTCACCTTGCTATGTACCTTCGGTGCCAGAGCTCACCACAGAGTATGAAACCACAGGTGAAACTTGCTCTAGAATGGTTGTGGTCCACCAGTTCATTCTGTAATTACTTTTATGCATATTAACATTTGTTCCCTTAGAAACAAAATCAATTTTTTTGAGGCATATTTAGAGTCCCTAAATTTTAATGTTGACGTAATTTCTTTAAACGAACACTGGTTGGAAAATGACGTGATCGCTTTCACAAAAATAAGTAACTTCACTGTGGCATGTGCCTTTTGTAGGCCTATGACTCAACATGGAGGTACAATGATACTAAGTACAAGTCTAAGGATACAAGTCTTGTGAGAGACGGGACTCGTTTTACTGCCCTGGAACCGATCAATGCACTGTCTGTTCCCTCCATTTGTGAATTGACCGCGGTCAAAATGTCAAAAATCAACATGACGCTCGTATCGATTTATCGTTCCCCGAGTGGTAACCTCGGAGATTTCCTTAATGTACTGACACAGGCTCTTTCTCTTCTATATAAAACTGATGAAGTCATAGTAATGGGCGATTTCAACGTATGCATTTTGGAGGATACTTCCAGATTTCGAGATTTGTCTGATGTATTTTCCTCGTTCAACTTTTCCCCCCAAAACAATGCACCCACGAGAGGGAGAAGGTGCATTGACAATGTATTCACAAACTTTGTTTTGGATATGGACGAGAAATGTTCTGTTGACGGGGTTTCTTTTTCAGACCATAATTCAATTTTCCTAAGCCTGATGGTCCCTGAAAACATTGATCCCGACGGGCACGTCGTAATATCTCGCCCAGTTACAACTCCTAAACTAGATAAATTTGAATTCACTCTATTCAATATCAACTGGGATTTCGTATATGACAGTTTCGTTAATCTTGACTACAGATGGTCACACTTTGTGCATACCATCTCGAGCATGGCTCACCAGGCTTTCCCTACTATTCGTAGAAAACCCTTTAAAAAGAATCCGAAGCCCTGGTTTACTGAATCGTTAAAAAAAATGAAAATCTTAGTCCGCCAAAATAAAACTCAAACCGAGTATGATTCTAATCCCAAATTAAAAGCAAACTACCTTTCCCTCCGTAATGAGTATAAGAAAGCGATCAAAGCGGCTCTAGTATCCTACCACGAAAAAGAAATTTTTGCGTCCGGAAACCCATCAAAGAAGATGTGGGAATACATAAACGAAAACCGCAATCAAACGAGGAAGGCTTCTAGAAACCTAAAATACACAGCTGACGACTTTAACTCATATTTCGCATCAGTAGCTTCAAAAACCATAGCAAATCTGCCCTCAGTAACCCAAAACCCCCTTGATTTTGAGATCAATCCTGCGCCTGAGCTTCGTTTTTCATCACTGGAACCCGAAAAAGTATTCAAAATTATATTAGGTATCTTTGAAAAATTCGAATGGTTGCGACTTTTATGGCTTATCTTCCAAAATGATTAAACATGTAGCACTGGCCATTGTTTACCCCCTGACTCATCTGATAAACGAGGCCATTTGTTCAAATTTCTTTCCTTCAGTTTTGAAAGTCGCAGAAGTGATTCCTTTGCACAAGAAGGGGGATACAGATGATATGTCCAACTACCGGCCTATTTCTAAACTCCCTTTGTTCTCGAAGGTATTTGAAAAAGCTATTAATAGGCAGATAAAAGATCACTTCGAGGATAACAATCTATTTGTCTCGGATCAGTACGGATTCAGAACTGGACGGACGACTGAGCAAGCAGTTTTGTGTATTTCAAGTCAAATTTGTGAACATTTTGAAAGAGGTCACTATGTTTCAGCAACAATGGTTGATGTTTCAAAGTGTTTTGATTGTGTGCCTCATAAACTGTTGCTGGCAAAATTACGATCGTACAAATTCTCCGCTGAAGCCGCAACCTTGATTAAGTCTTACTTGCATAATAGAGTCCAAGCTGTCCGCCTAAATGGTACCTACTGTCTCCGAATTGTCACAAATCGGAGACTTATCCGTAGTTCAAGGTAGCGTTCTAGGACCCACTCTCTTCCTGATATTTTCAAATGATCTTCCTCAACATTCAAATAAAAGGACTGTTATGTTTGCGGATGACTCAACGGTTCTTTCATCGGATTCTTCGTTGGCTGCCCTGGTAGAAAATGCAGATAGGTAGTACTGTCGGCGCTATTCGACATTGGTTCCATAAAAACCGTCTCGCTGTTAATGATTCAAAAACGGAGGTGATGTATTTTGGATTAAGGCACTTATCGCTGGCAGTGAGTGTTGGTAACCCTCAGTCCGTTAAAATGTTGGGTGTTGTACTGGATCCGAAACTGAGTTGGAGGCCTCACTGTGAACAGCTGGCCGCGTCCTTAAATAGCGTTTCCTTCCTTTTGCGAAGACTTTCCGACAAGCTTCCCAAGACTGCCGTTCTTGCTGCCTACTATTCAGTTTTTCAAAGTAGGGCTGGATATTGCATCCTTTGCTGGGGCCACTCGCCACACAGCGCCCTTGTATTCAGCAGTCAAAGGAGAGCTGTCAGAGCTATCATGGGCCTAAACTATCGGAAGGACTGCAGAGATGCTTTTCAGGAGCTGGGAATACTAACAGTACCAGCCCTGTACATCCTCGCTTGCCTTACCTATGTGCGGAAAAATATCACCTCATTCCCCTCAGCCTCACACACTCACAATACACGAAGTGCCAGTCAGCTTTCGTTGCCCCACTCTCGTTTGGACGTCAGTAGAACTTCTACATCGTGGTGGGGAATAAAATTTTTTAATGCCCTTCCAAAATCTGTCCGAGAAGAGCCTGTGCCAAAATTTAGAATCTCATGTAAATCCCGACTGTCACAAATGGTGCCTTACTCATTTGAAGATTTTTTTCTCAACATCAATCCAGTGAAACGTCTTTAACGTGAACATGCCCTTAATTCATCAATTTACGATTTAATGTTACCATCTTACTTTGTATTTTCAGGCCTAACTTTAATTAAGTAACCATTGTCAAAAACACTCTGTGTAATATGGCAAATAAAACGCTTTCTGATTCTGATTCTGATATGGAAGTACAGAGGAGCTGACATAGCGTGCTGTCGCCACTGTGGCCAAGAAGACTCGTTGTCGGCGGCGCGCGACGCCCCTTCTAAAAATTTCGACCAAGCACACATGACCCAATCTCTGCATTACTGAACTTTATCTACAAAACTTATAGATAAAACAGAATGAAGGGTACAGGGTAAAAAACAAGGATCTATACCACTAATTCTCATCGTCTCTGTGGGTGTGTTTGTGAGTAGGTACACGGATGAAACTGATAATTCCGTGGTAGGTATGTCAATGGCGTACTCCTCCTTAACGGTAAGCTATAAAAATACCCCGATTTTGCCTCCGAGTCTGCGAAGCAGCGGAAGCCTTGTGTTCACTTTCGGGAGAAAAAAATTTTTGTTGTCCGAATTTAAAATTTCCACTCGCATTTTGCGTTTCATAGCCTACTGAACAGATTTGGTTCCGTGTCTGTCGGTCTGTCCGCATTTCCTTGTTACAGCCATAATTTCCACAATTTTGAATGAATTTAGCTCAAATTTTTAGGGATTATGCGGTCAGGCTCCTTGAGGTCCCATACGAATTTCATCACAATTGAATCAGCGGTACGCTCTGCGCGCGCTAACGTGAAATTCTTGAAACAGGCATAACTTTCTCAATTCTGATCGGATTTCAATCAAATTTTCAGGAATTGTGTGCGTATACCTCTAGATGGTTCCCTATCAGTTTCATCACGAGTGCATCAGTGGTACTCCCTGCGCATGCGCGAACGTAATTTTCTTGTTACAGTTGTTACGTTCATTTTGAACTTGGCACGAGGAAGCTCATGTGCCATTGCCTTGGCAGTGTATTTCCTATGTATCGTCTCCGCCGACCGTTTAGCTACAAGTAGGGGGTCGAGACCCCCCCCCCCCCCCCCTGCCCGAATAAGTGGTTGGCCGAGCGAAGCGAGGCTTTCTGTGCGATTAAGTGGTTGGCCGGTTGGCATGTCTGAGTCTTGAACCCACCCCCCCGGCCGAGCGAAGCGAGGCCCCCCTGTCCGAATAAGTGGTTGGCCGAGCGAAGCGAGGCCTTATGTCTGTGTAGGGGTTTGAACGTGTCCATCGATGCTACGCACCCCACTAGGGTAGGCGAGCAAAGCGAGGCGGAGCATCTAGTATGTAGTCCATTAAAACCCATTTTTCGTTCAGCGCATTCTGTTGGTCTTGACGCGTAGGTACTTTCAGTTGGTAACTCTATATCAGGGCTAAAACCGGGATAATCCAGTGAAAATGGAAGTCGTAGAATCAGCCTGGGAAGAAATAAGGAGAGTCACAAAATGTGTGAATCTTGTAATCTACTACTACCTACCTAAGCATTTTTACTGGTATCGTCTTACTAACCAACCAGGTGTGCCTTGTTTTGCGTTAGTTGTATATTAATTGCTTCCGAGTCTGCGAAGCAGCGGAAGCCGTGTTCACTTTCGGGAGAAAAAAATTTTTTGTTGTCCGAATTAAAAATTTCCACTCGCATTTTGCGTTTCATAGCCTACTGAACAAATTTGGTTCCGTGTCTGTCGGTCTGTGGGTCTGTCTGTCTGTCCGCATTTCCTTGTTACAGCCATAATTTCCACAATTTTGAATGAATTTAGCTCAAATTTTGAGGGATTATGCGGATCAGGCTCCTTGAGGTCCCATACGAATTTCATCACAATTGAATCAGCGGTACGCTCAGCGCATGCGCGAACGTAATTGATATATATATATTCTTGAAAATCTCGAGAAATTCAAAAATTATGTACGTTCTGAGATAGGTTGAGCGCCCTCAAGGATTTTTTCCGTTTTCCCCTCCTTCAACCCCCTCTCCTTCCCTAAAGATGGGAAGGAGTGGGGATTTCAGCCAATATTGATCCGATTTTGATGAAATTTTCAGGGATTACGCGGGTTGTGCCGTAGATGATTACCCAGGCTTTGGGTAAAAAATTGAATCAGCGGTACGCTCTGCGCATGCGCTAACGTGAAATTCTTGAAACAGGCTTTCACAATTTTGATCGGATTTCAATCAAATTTTCAGGAATTGTGTTGGTATAGCTCTAGATGGTCCCCTATCAGTTTCATTAAGATTGAATCAGGGTTACGCTCAGCGCATTTTATAATGGTGTCACTTTGATTGTAACGAGGAAGCTGCTGTGCCATCTCCTTGGCAGTGTATTTTCTTCTTTTGTTAGCGCGACGATGAGTGATGAAGACGGAGTGCTGAACGTGCCAAAATCTAAGAAAAGGAAGCAGACTGATGTGATGAAGAAAATACGCCTACAATCTCACGAATTGGGTCCAGATGCCAACGCAAACGCCTTCAATGCTTCCAAAGCATTATAAGTGATGAAAATTAGAGGAAAGAAGAAAACATCCGTCCGGCCACAAGAAACATCCTCAGGAGAATTTGCGATACTGACAACATCGAGCAAACAACGCCTACCTTTATGCAAATCAAAATACGACGATGTCCAAGAATTGGAGTGTTGAAGGAATTTTATGAGAAGTTGCCTGCTTGATGTTGTAGGCTGAAAACCTTGTGGGCACAACTAGATGGTAGAGATGGCCATCGGTCTACCGTAGACCGAGTATTTTGCCGAAATTTCAGATTTTTAAAGAAATTCTTACTGCCCAAAACGGCCTGGGTGGTGTACAGTGCGTTATTTGATCTCTTTAGGTGAAGGAAAATCAAAAAATGAAAGTTTCAATAAAAAGTTTCGGATCCAGTGTATGTATGTGAACAATGTACACAGACTGAAATGGGGCTACGGGAGTGGCATGTTGAAGGGTTTCGTCTATGGGGTCGAGTTAGGTGTCGTTTTGCCAAGTATTTTTGAACGTAGAATCCATTTTTGGGAGTCCCCGAACGATCCGATTTCACTGTGGGGATCTAATGGGCTTTCTTGGGGGATACAAATGGTAGGTATCTCTGAAGGACCCCAGGAAGTCAAAATTTAATATTTTCGAGTCATTTTGGACGTATAATCCATTTGTCGAACAAAGTAGGTAGTTTTCTTCAAAAAAATATTTTATTGACAGAATTAATTTTCTCACAAGGAGGTGAAAACCAAAATGCTTTCAATTTTATTACAGTTTGATAAACCCGTCCTTGGAATAATAATAATGTTCAACCAAAATTCCAAGCCCAGTGAGCGTGAGCTGCCTTTGAAATGGCCGACGTGCCTATCTCCATTCGTAGCTACTAAGAATCAGGTATCCGACAGCGAATAATAATTTCGTTCCACTTGGCTAAACTAAACCAAACTCCTACACTACAAACAATCAGAACTCGGGATCTGTCGGAGGGAGCCATGTCCCACCCAAATCGACCTCCTCGACCGACCGGGGCCCGTGGCGGGGCCTTGTAATCCGGCTACACGGAGGTCAGGTGACGAGGATGACTTGAAGTGCATGGGGGGCGTGGAACCATCCAGTGTTCAAAAGGGTCCACGTCCGCTCAATCGGGGAAAATGCGGAATCAGTGGTCAAACCCCAATCGTCGGGGGATTTACGGGGCTGCGGCTGTCAAAGTCTGGGAAATGGTAACCCAGCAATGTCGAAGGGGGTGATAAGTGGCCGTCAGAAGTGCCCGCCCGCCTCATGGAAAGCCCGCCTGCACGTTGTGTCGCTCATTGAAGCCTATACGGAGGAATTTCGAATTCTCGCTAATCCCAATCAGTTGTCGAGCACTAAAAGAGTTAGACAGTCGCCTAAAAATTTTACTTTTTCTTCACAAAATATTTAAACTGCCAGTAAATTTAGACTAACGTTTTAAATAATCTACATACAAATAATTTTGTTTATTAGCGTTGGTACGTACTTACTGCAATTTTTTTTTTTTTTTAGTATTTAATACCTACTAGGCACATCCATATTGTCAGGTAGGTATCCCTATGATCTATATTAAATGTAGATGATTTTATAAATTTTATAAAATAAAATGTTTGTGGCGGGCGGGCGGGCGGACTGGTCTACAATAAAAAAAAAGTTGTAATTCCAGAAGACTTCATGCCAAGAAAATGAGTTTTTGGTGAAATTTTGACGTGTTTAACATGCCCTGTAAATGATAGGGATACCTTCATAAAGTGTTCGATTTGCATAATATTGTATGAAAACACTGCAAATTTTACACAAGGGTTTATTATTCTTTGATATAGGTTACTTGTGCAACAATTATTTCTGTCTGTAAAAAAATTTCAAAAAACATCTTTTTTCGAAATTGTATTTTACTCGGAAAATATTTGACCTCCTGGGATCCTTCGAAAATTCCATTTGTAGCCCTATGAAAGCCCCATAGATTCCCATAGTGAAATCTGATCGTTCCGGGACCCCCAAAAATGGATTCTCCGTCCAAAAATACTTCGGAAACGACACTGAACTCGATCCCATAGCCAAAAGCCTTCAAAATACCCCTTGCGTAGCCCCATTTTTGCCCCGTGGCGCCCCAAGGGTTTGTCCGATCGAGCTGAAAACCTTGCGGGCACAACTAGATAGTAAACCGAGTATTTTGCCAATTTCTGATTTTTAAAAAAATTCCTGCAGCCCAAAACGACCCCTACGGTGTATGGCGGACTGACATTTCGGTTTTAGAATCTAGACCTCTTGAAACGGATAATGTCAAATTTTGAGGCCGATCGGAGTCGTCGACCCTCGTCGCGAAAACATAGCGTGTATTATTCCAAGAATAATAAACCAAAAGGAAGAAAGTGCCAATACTTGCATTTTGAGCACCCTAGATTTTGATGACGAAAGGTGTCTAACCTTTCAAATTCGGTATATATATTTCTGGTCAGGGCGTAGGCCTATGCCGATCACCGAATATTGAAAAAATTGTTGGTCAGCTCGGGAGGGGGCGGAGAGGTTTTTTTGAAGCGAAGATTTTATACGGACGCCCCCCCTCTCGCCATTCGGGTAGTCTCCCGTTGAAAACCGTGAGTGAGTCTCGCATGAGTCACCGTCCATCCAACCCGCCGCTGTCAAGGAAGTCGGAAAGACGTACTCAGAACGGGTGGGGCTTCATGGACCTTACAACGGTGGAGGAGGCGGGGAAATTTTGAAGCGAAGTCTTTTTTTTTTTTGCCGACCTTTTAGCTACGAATAGGGGGGGGGGGGGTCTGCGACCCCCCCTGTCCGAATAAGCGCTCGGCCGAGCGGAGCGAGGCCTTATGTCTGATTAAGCGGTCTGCTTTGAGAACTCCCCCGGCCGTGCGAAGCGAGGCCCTACGGGGGTCCTGG
Organism: Pilophorus perplexus; assembly: GCA_955831195.1. Lineage (NCBI taxonomy): Eukaryota > Metazoa > Arthropoda > Insecta > Hemiptera > Miridae > Pilophorus > Pilophorus perplexus. The sequence continues at coordinate 52,693,268 of OY037008.1, forward strand.
GGGGCGGAGCCCCCCAGCTGGGTGCGTAGGCGAGCAAAGTGAGCCGGAGCATCTAGTAGGACACTATACTGGCAGCTGATTTTTTTAATTTGACAAACTAAGTTTACCATCTAGTTGTGCCCGCAAGGTTTTCAGCCCGATCGCCCCAACCCGTGGAGCGCTATGTGGCAACAGGAGGGATTTTAGTAGAGTTTCGGCTATGGGCTCGAGTTAGGTGACGTTTTGAGAAAATACTCGGTATAGGGTAAGGTCGCCAATAGTCGGCCACTTAAGGACCCCTCCACTTCAAACACGTCCAGAAATTCAAATGTTGGTCCTAAAGGCTTGATTAATGTTTTAATTACTAAAGGAGGATCTAGAGTATCAGTATCATTCATAAAAATTGAAAAAAGCTCATCAGAAGGCAATTTATCAGCTTTTTTCCGCGACCCTTCCGATTTCCATTAGTCGGCCACCAAAATCCTAACGTCGGCCAGCAACTTCCCACTCGTCGGCCACCCACCTGGAATTACACATTAAAATTAAAAATACTGGGTTTTCAATTAAATATTGACTTTATTTTAGTAATGCACAAGTCCCAATGACTGGGAGGTTTGTCAGGAATGAAATGAACATCTCAACTCGTCCTAATTGCTCTTGAGGTAGGTAGTTGTGGTAGATGTCAAATTTTAGGAGTCCACGACTGTAGGGTTCAGGAGGATTCAGCTTCCCAACAATTTGGTCAGTTGTGAATGACGACCCATCTTTGACTGGAGGGTAGTGATATAATAATCCATATTATGTATCCACTCTGCAATTTTGAGTCTCGCGGTCGTGGAAATGTGCCTGTTTTGGACTCCCCATTCCCCTCCCTCTTGATTATGCGCCCAATCCAAAATCGTTTTTGTTCCACGTCAGTTTCAAAATTCACAACGACCCAATCGTCAACATTCAAGATTGAGGTCTTATTAAATAAATTTTAAAGGCTTTACATTTCCAAATCCTGTTTGCAGGTTGAGGCTCTTCAAGTTCGGACTGTTCCGAGTCCTCGGAGTCATCCTCATCACTGCTTGAATGTGCTGTAGTCTTGATCTTCTTTTTAGGTGGTGCAAGTTTTTTTTTTTCCTTTTTACGTTTTGACAGTTCTTGCTTGGCAGCTTTCATCATCTCCCTTTCTTCTCTCTTCTTCCTCTTCTCTTCAAGGTTCTGTTATTTTTTCTGATCCTTTTTTTCGCAAATACTCTCGAAATGCGTCAGAGGATATTGCAAGGGGCATCAGAACTGTTCTCCCCCCTTTCTGGCTGATTCCTTGTGGCTTATTGATTGCGGAAAGAACAGATGCTTTTTGAATGGTGATGGAATAGTGGCCAAAATCCTATTAGGAGCATCTTCAGTGATGGTCAAGGAAGAAGTGCAAGGGGCTGTTCCTGTTGGTGAAGACTTGACCGGTGCTGCATCAGCCTGGGACGAGGAAGCGCTGGCAGGACCTCTAGCAATAGTCGGTGATGGAGGCTTGGAAAGAGCTGGTTCGATCTCGAGTGTGGAAGCGATGACTGGGGTTTGATAAGTGGCTAGTGATGGTGGACCTTGGTGACTGGTGTGGAAACCTTGGTGATGAAACCTGAAAGAAAAATCATTCATTCATTTAGGTATAACTCAATGTACTCTATAACCACTCACTATGGGTGTATCAACATGAATGCCAGACAAAAAGTTAAAAAAAAACTAACCTTAGTGGTGTTGCGAGAGATCTGGTTGGTGGTGTGGGAGACCTCGCTGGTGGTGTTGGGCTCCAGTCCATCACATCAATAACTTCGATGGATGGATTTTCCTGGGATCCTTGTTGGTCAATTTCCTCAAGCAGCGCATCTCTGTCAATTCTACAAAAACTCATGTATTACTGTGTATTAGCTGTGTGGCCGACTACTGGAAATCGTGCCCTGGGAAGCCCACCCAGTACTCGGCCATGGTGGCCGACTATTGGAAAATGTGTTTCACAGCTATCCAGTAGTTAGCCAGTGTAAATAAATAAACATAATTTTAAATAATCACATTTCTAATGGCTGTAATGCCTAGAGGGAAGCCTAAAAGTATGGAAAATGTTAACTTGACGAAGGTTTTTACAAAATTGAAGCCAAGAAACCTTAATTCCGATGACCACTTACCTTAGCAATAAAACAAGGTTTCATAGAACTTTAGACTTCACCACTGTTGTCTCAACTTTGACGATTTTTCACAGGTGGTTCTGGTCGTCGTAGAAGGTTGGTAAAACTGCCTCTAGGACCAGAAATGTATGTAGATTTCGAGGGATACGCGTTTTCGAAGGTTATTGATCCTCAATCCTTGTTTTTTAGGAAAAACTAAGTTGCTGGCCGACTACTGGGGGGTGGCCGAGTATAGGCGACCTTACCCTACCATCTAGTTGTGCGCGCAGGGTTTTGAGTCCGCAGTCCGATCGCCCAAATCCGTGGGGATCTGTGGGACTTGAAGGGGACATGCAGGAGGGGGTTTCGAAGGGTTTCGGCTCTGGGGTCGAGTTAGGTGTCGTTTACGAAATATTTTGAGACGTAGAATCCATTATTGGGAATTGGGGGTCTCAGAACGATCCGATTTCACCGTGGGTGATCTATAGGGCTTTCATGGGGCTACAAATTGGATTTTTAAGGATCCCAGGAGGTCAAATAAACAAGTGGTGGATGAGGGAACTCAGTGTTACATGCAATCAAAATGAACATGAAATAAAATGATAGGATAGCGTAGAGGGTAGGTCGAGCAAAATCCTATTAGGTATGGAGTGAGCAGTGAGCACGGACTAGGGCAGCGCACATGAGGTTATCATGACGATTCCGGGTTGACAATCTCAGTTGTGAACGATTGAACGAACTGTAAACATGTCCATTCCGAATACGCCGTTGTGGAAGGAATTTTTCTCACAGCTCAGAATAGAATTGGAATTGATCATAAAACCTGCTGTTAGATAGCACCCCCCCCCCCCCATCTGATACACGACCATTGGCACCGGCTTCAACTACCAAAAACTCATAGTTAGCGTTGAGTAATGCGAATAACACTGTGCTAAACCTTTTTTTTATAATTAAAGTAGTAGAAGCCCGAATTAGCAGGTTTTTTAATTTCCACGTGCTTGCCGTCAATCGCACCGATGCAGTTCGGAAAATTCCATCGTCGTCCAAACTCTTCCGAAACATTCATCCATTCACTTTCCGTTTTCGGTATCTGAAACAACATGGACATAATAGTAACTGAGTGGACAATTGGAAATTAACGGATCAAAAAATTTGGAAAGGGTTCAGCTCTCGCGGGTTAAGAGATAAAAAGTGCAAATTTTAATAACTACACTTGGCTAAACACAGTGTCCTTACTAACCTGGATATACTCCTTCAGAACTTGGTTGATAGCACTGCAAGTTTCAATTATGATTGTTCCAAGACTTTGTGGCGATATGACGGTGAGAAATTTTAAATCTTCGAAGCTCTGTCCGCTAGCTAAAAATGGCAGAGTTGCCGGGAGCCGTTCATTTGCAGTAATTGCAAATCTCACGATAGTGTCCTGCTTTTCAATAAGCGGTCGCACTTTATCCAGCAGTGCATCATAGGTTTCGCTGTCCATTCGTAGAAAATTTTTAAAATCATCAGGCGCAGAGACGCGATGTTCACTTAATAAATTTGAATGAGAACCCTCAGGACGTTGTAGGTACCATTCCTTTGACCATACTCTTTTCTTCTTTCTTCGTGGAGGATCCATTTGAAGGGGAGCGGGGAAGAACGATCAATGTCAATTTTTTGAGAAAACGAGTTTGTGGTGCTATCTTGTAGCTTGTTTGGGTACCTATCGCACTCTGAGTCGAAGCCGGGAAAAAAGATCATTGTATACGCTTGAAGGAAGAAAGAAGATAACGTGTGACGGCAAAGAACGGTCATTATCCAACTTTCAAAACGAAATTCCCAGAATTTGAGAAAATATCAACGCGGGCGGGAGTTGATGGATGCCCCCATAGACGAGCAACTTGGTTGCACACCTTGGTTGCACACCAGAGCCAACTACCAACAAAATTTGACAAGTTTCGGTTTCAGTTCATAATTCGTAGTTGCGGTTTGGGAGGATGGCGCACAAAACACGGGAGAAGGTTACAACAAAACACAGGAGATGGCGCTCGGAACCGGCATCACCGGCGGGCCTCCAGACTCTCCTAACTTCTCGGTGGGGGTCATGGAGGAATAGAACTCCCCCCCCCCGGTTGTAATATGTCGAGTAGTTTGCCGTCGCGCTGAAATTTACCCATGGTGGGTGACGTTGGTTTATCTCAGTGATCATGGAGGAATAGAGAGGAGAGTTCACTGAATAGGACTTCATGTGCCATAGTCGACGGTGGCGCTATCCCTACGGAACGTAGTGAACTACTCATAGTACCTTCGGGCATCCATCAACTCCCGCCCGCGTGTACGGAGGGGATTAAGAGAGTCTCAAGTCCCGCCCTGAGACGGTGATAAAGTGCATCAAATGCCGCCCGTATCTGAGTCCAAATGTTATCAACTCTGGGCCTTTTATCAAGCCCAGACCTTTGCCCAGCTTTGCTTGTACCATTGTATATGGCAATATCTGACAACTTATAAGTTTCATATAAATTTATATTTAATATGAAACGCCGTCATGCCAGACCCAACGGAAAGCACGGTGGATTGGTAATTTGATTAAAAAATGGGTAGACGGGATATAGTCACCGTATGACTATATGAAGAAGGTAGCAATTAAGTTTGGGGGTCTATGGCAGGGGCGGATAGGCAGGTCGGGCGATCGGGCGACGCCCGAAGGGCCGAAGGTCCTGAGGGGCCGGTCGAAGCTGGAAACAAAATTTGACCTTACCCGAAATATGAAATCGAGACCGAAAAGGAAAATTCAGACACAATGAAGGAGATCTGGTTGGCTTTGTTTCTAACAGGGTGGATGTCAAGTGCAATTAATGCGTAATTTGCATACAAGGTTTTAAATCCTCATGGCCTCATTGTATGCAATTCTCTTTTTGATTCACTACCGCTTTCTACCACCCAAGCTGAGGGTTAGAGTAGTTTTTCAAAATGGAAAAACATCAAAAAAAGGCTGAGGCTAACTCTGAGTGATAACAATTTGGAGGATCTCATGTTGATGGCTTGCGAGCAGGAGCGTCTGGCCACAGCACTGAGCAGAGTGGCTTCAGTCGTTTCTGGCCCTCCTCGCCATCGCCTACCGCTTGGTCACTTTTCCCTCTTCAGCAAGCGTTTTGTCTGTGGACGTTATGTGATCACGTTTTGGTTAAATATTCTTTAATACACTATGTTGTTAGCAAAGTCCAAAATGTTGATCGTCCTCAAAATTTGTCATTATATTTACGTTTTAAGATGAGCAGATTCCAAAACTGAAATGTCCACGACGTTTTGAGCAGTAGCAATTTTTCTCAAAAATCTGAAACTTTTGACAAAATACTTGGTTCTTCTTCTAGTTGTACCCACACGGTTTTCAGCCCAATCGCACAAACCAGCGAGGCTCTGCGGAACTAAAGAGGGCTATAAGGGTTTTTTTGAAGGGTTTCATCTATGGGAAGGAGTTAGGTGTCGTTTTCAATGTATTTTTTGGGGTCCCAGAAGCGTCCGATTTCGCCTTGGCATTCAATGCATCCATCAGACTTTTGAAGGATGCCAGAAAGTCGAATGAGGACTCATTTTCCGAGTAATCATTTTTGGGTCCTTCATCCGTCCAAACACTTAACATGACAATTTAAAAAACAAACTTTTCTAGTAATTGAATTTAAACAGCTGTAAAAGGTAAATTTACCATGGGACTGAGGTTGAGCCTAGAATTCGAAAGAAATGAACAAGCAGGGACCGAATACCTGCAAAACCTCGTAAGTCCGATTTTCCCCCAAAGTAAGGTTTTGAGCTTTCTGGGTAAATGTAAGGCTCTAGAATGTTCCTACGAAGTTTGGTTTTGATCCGCTGAGAAATGTCTTCTCTGTGTTCGGTTGTAATAACCTGCAAGTCCGAAAGGCTCCAGAACGTTGTAAGAACTTGTAAGTCTCAGCCTCTGCCGCCTCTCCAATGTTTTCTATTTTTATTGGTAAGTTTTGTACATTTTTCATCAGTAACTTAGTTATACGTTACACATAATAATTGACGTGCTGAAGTAGTTATTCTAAGTGAGAAATCGTCACAATATTCGCCAAAAGTCACTCAACTGAGCTCTTGGGACTTACGAGGATTTTGTCACTCCATCAGTCGGGACGTTTCCATGGAGTTTTTTGCGTCTACTGTAAAATTTTTAGTTTGGAACATACGAGGTTTTGCAGGTATACGGTCGAAATATGAGTAGGGCAGGATGGGAGATGGCGAGGAGGGCCAGAAACACCCAAAGCCTCTCGGTTCAGTGCTCCAGGCAAATGCTCCTCATCAATACGCTGTGATAATGAAGCTGAAGAAATGTGCAAAAATTCAATGCATCCTAGCTTCAGTCGCTATTAGGTTTGTATAGACGATACCAAACTAACATACATACCACTTTTATTTTTTCTAAATATAGGCGCTGTTATTTTTCACTTAAGTACTTCTTAAGTACCTACTATAAGTATAAGTTCACCTAGGTATTAAAATTAATAAAGTGTATTCTCGTTTCTATTCATTAGCTTGTTTTTCCAAAATATGAACAACCCCTCTTTTGATGGTCTTTGGATAGGTAACTGTTAAGGTTGGGGGGGAGGGGGGGGAGGGCCGGTCAAATTGAATCGCCTGGGCCGGTCAAAACCGCCTATCCGCCCCTGGTCTATGGGATAACCATGAATGAGATTTTTTAATATAGGTGTACCTATACCTCCATGTGACGATATGTTACGTAGATTTAAGAGATAGAGATCTGACGATCCTGTAATTCATGGTTGCAGGGCCGCCGAGAGAAAAAGCGGGCCCGGGGCAAAAGAGGGCATAGGGCCCTCATGTAACCCCTGACCTTTTTTTCTGTTAAGGCCAGTCAAAATCGGCACTAAAAATCGCTAAATTCGCAAAACGAGATGTATCTCTGATTTTTTAGTAGGTACGCTGTTAGGACCCATTAGAGTAGTGTTTATCCAATTTTGCAACTTCCCAAAAGCTGTGCTTCACGCGTAGCACACGAAAAACCGCGATTTTTTCGGCCTTATTTCAGTTTTTGCTCTATATCTAATAAACTATGCATTGTCCGACGAAAACTACTATATGAGTTTTTAAATAGCAATAAATGTGTGACAATTTAAGCCCAACCGGAGCTTTGTAGGTCAATTAGTTTCAGAGTTATGGAACTTTGAAAATAGGCAATTTTTTCCAAAATGGGAACATTTTAGTTGAAACCTTGAAGACAGCGGAAGCACGTTTTTCAGAGTGTTTTTCAGCTGTAGCTCAAGAACTATTGGTCCGATTCCAAATTTCTTTTTTTCTCGTGAGAGCTAAATAACTTCCCCATCGTAGCTATTCCATGTAAAATTTTGATTTGAGCTTTGATAAGGGAGGGGCGGGCACGGCAAAGAAGTGGCACATTTCGAACCAACCGTGTTTAGTTGCACATTTTTGCCTATAACCCGGGAACGGTGTTCCGATCTTACTTTTCTTTTTTTTTGTAGGTGAAAGCTGATTAAATTTTAAAAAGCGTGGGGGCAATGAAATTTCGATCGGAGAAATAGTCTTGGAGGGAGAGAAGAAAACCTTCCAAAAAACGTGGTCTTAAATGGTCAAATATCTTGTTTTCACCCTTTCCGACGAATACGAATGGCACTTTTATTGTTTCAATAGGCATGCAATGTGCCGTCCCCTGTATAAAATTTAATCACCGCTTTCACCTAAAAAAAAAAAAAAAAAAAAAAGTAAGATCGGACCAACCTTTCCCGCGTTATAGGCAAAAATATGCAAAGAAGCACGGTTGTTTCGAAATATGCCACATCTTTGCCGTGCCTGCCCCTCTCTTATCAACGCTCAAATCAAAATTTCACATAGAATAACTGCGATGGGGAATTTATATAGCTTTCACGAGAAAAAAATATATTTGGAATCGGACCAATAGTTCTTGAGCTACAGCGGAAAACGCTCGGAAAAACGTGCTTCCGCTGTCTTCAAGTCTTCAACTAAAATGTTCACATTTGAAGGGGACTGGGGAAAAACGACTTCAGTCCACTTTTTCAACAAAACGAGTTTGAGGCGCCATCTAGTAGCATTGTCAAAGTACTATAATATGACTGAATCGAAAAATGGCAAGAGTCACTTGAGTACATAGAAATAAGCGTAAGAACATCCGCCCTGCTAGGGAAAAACGACATGAGTCCGAGTGCGCAATGGGAAGAACGGCTTCAGTCCTATTTTACCCCTCTCGTTTACGTGAACTACAGTGATCGACGATTGCATCACCCAACTTGTTCTTATCAGTCTTCTTGTGTTTTGTTCTAGTTCATACGCCGTACCTTATCACTTTCTCTCGAAACTTTACTTTTTTTCAAACGTGTGTGGTTGTGCAGTATTACAGTGCCTTTTCTGGGTCCAGTGAAGAAGAGATAGGACCGTCGACCAGTGGAACGAGAAAATCGAAAAAAACAGGCAGGGTTCGAGATGTGATGAAAACCTTGCGAGCTACCACCCACGAACTTGGGCCTGACTGCTAGTGTAAACGATTTCACTGTTTCACTTCGATTTGTGAGCCAGAACGCCGAAGAATAATACGAGAATTTAACGATTTGGGCGACACCATTTCTCAAAATGCTTACCTTGCTGGTCTTATTGCTGCTTACGTCTTCCTTGTAAGACCAGAAGCTAAGGACTTCTACAGACGTTTGACATACATCAACCAACCAGAAGAAAGTGAGGACGAATACGTTGATAATCCACCGATTGACGCCTAATGCCAGGGAAAAGTGACATCAGTCCGTATATTTCTGAGAATATTTTGAAATTATTGTGGAAAATCTCATCAAAAACTTATTTTGCTTGGTACCAGTTTTTTATTTTTTAATAAACATACATATTTCTGAACAAATGCTGATTTTTGCATATTTTTTTCATGAGTCTGAAGTATTGTTTTTAGTTGGGAAACTTTGAATTTGATTTTCCTCAAATTCCGTCCTACGGGACTTAGATCGTTCTTCCCCAGCGCCCTTCATTTTGGAAAAAATGGGCTATTTTCAAAGTGCCATAACTCTGAAACTAATCGACCTACACAGCTCTGGTTGGGCTTAAATTGTCACACATTTAATGCTATTTAAAAACTTATATAGTAGTTTTCGTCGGACAATGCATAGTTTATTGGATATAGAGCAAAAACTGAAATAAGGCCGCAAAAATCGCGGTTAACACTGCCAAGGCAATGGCACATGAGCTTCCTCGTGCCAAGTTCAAAATGAACGTAACAACTGTAACAAGAAAATTACGTTCGCGCATGCGCAGGGAGTACCTCTGATTCAATCGTGATGAAACTGATAGGGAACCATCTAGGGCTATACCCACACAATTCCTGAAAATTTGATTGAAATCCGATCAAAATTGTTGGAGTTATGGCTGTGGCAAGGAAATTACGTTCGCGCATGCGCTGAGCGTACCGTTGATTCAATCGTGATGAAACTGACAGGGTACCATCTAGAGCTATACGCACACAATTCCTGAAAATTTGATTTAAATCCGATCAAAATTGAGAAAGTTATGCCTGTTTCAAGAATTTCACGTTAGCGCATGCGCAGAGCGTACCGTTGATTCAATTGTGATGAAATTCGTATGGGACCTCAAGGAGCCTGATCCGCATAATCCCTCAAAATTTGAGCTAAATTCATTCAAGATTGTGGAAATTATGGCTGTAACAACGAGATGCGGACAGACCGACAGACCCACAGACCGACAGACACGGAACCAAATTTGTTCAGTAGGCTATGAAACGCAAAATGCGAGTGGAAATTTTGAATTCGGACAACAAAAATTTTTTTTCTCCCGAAAGTGAACACAAGGCTTCCGCTGCTTCGCAGACTCGGAAGCAAAAATCAGAGATACATCTCGTTTTGCGAATTTACTGTCAAAATTGACTGGCCTAGTTGTGTTACACAGGGTTTATTGTGATTCACATTGCTTGAGTTTTACAAGGCCCAATCACACGGAAGACTACGTTGCCTGCCAAGTGGCAACTTAGCCATTTTTTCTATTCTTTTTTCCTTCTTTCCCCCTTTTGGTTTATTATTCTTGGAATAATACACCTATGTTTTCGCGACGGGGGTCGACGACTCCGATCGGGCTCAAAATTTGACATTAGCCGTTTCAAGAGGTCTACATTCTAAATCCGAAATGTCCGTCCGCCGTCCAGGCCGTTTTGGGCAGTAGGAATTTTTTTAAAAAATCTGAAATTTCGGCAAAATACTTGGTTTACCATCTAGTTGTTCCCGCAAGGTTTTCATTCCGATCGCCCAAACCCGTGGGGCGCTATGGGGCTACGGAAGGGGTTTTTTGAAGGCTTTTAGCTATGGGATCGAGTTAGGTGTCGTTTTCGAAGTATTTTTGGACGTAGAATCCATTTTTTGGGGTCCCGGAACGATCCGATTTCACTGGGGCGATCTTTAGGGCATTCGTGGGTCTAAAAATGGGATTTTTGAAGGATACCAGGATGTTAAATATTTTACGAGTAAAAAATACAGCATTTTTGAAAGACATTTTTGAACAAAAAATCCAAAAAAAAATTATTTTTTATTTTTTCATTGACAGAATTAAATTTCTGCACAAGTAACGTATATAAAAGAATAATAAACCCTTGTGTAAAATTTGCAGCGTTTTTCTTATTTTTCTAGGGCCCGCTGGGACCCCATGTAAAAATCCGGGCCCGGGGCAAAATGTCCCCTTTGCCCCCCCCCCCCCCTCTCGGTGGGCCTGCATGGTTGTGATAATTTATTGTGATATTGATGTGGTGTTATTTAACAACGTCTGACTAGTTTATTATAAATTAAATTGATGTGGAAGGACTACAGTATCTCTCTGGACTAACCTCTGTCGGGCGGGAGTTGATAAAAAATAGGGGCGGGAGTTGAAAAACTATAGCGAGCGCTGGGCAGGAGTTGATTAAAAATAAGGGGTAGGAGTTGATATGTTTTTACGGCCCTGGGCGGGAGTTGATGAACGCCGGACTAGGTACATATAGGTATAGGTACTTTCAACATCTAGAAAGCGCATGACATATAGGTATTGTATGCATGTACCTATACATGCTTGACTAATGGAAATTATGACCTCTTTTTGTCAGTAGTTAGATTGTTTTATTTCATACGATATTTGCTCACGCTTTTATTATAAATACATTAATGTATTTTAAATTTTGTTCGTGGTTTTGTGTTGGTATGTACTCGAACCACCTGAAAAGGAGCCGGAGGACCACTTCGAGAACCCCTGGGCTGTACCTACCTTATTCAAATTGCTCGCCCTTTGGAGTTTGAGCTTCTAAAAAAAAAAAAAAAATCATATCGATTTATCGATGGAAAAATGTCGATATTTTATTAACTCTTGTCGTGAATTCAGATTAATCTTGTCGTACAGGATTGATAACTGGGTAGAACGAATCAAACTTCAATGTTTTTAATAATGTTTTTCGTAGTCGTTTTGAAAGTATCCTTGTACGGCTTGAGATGTGGAAATGTGTCGAAGAACATTGATAGAGCTGCGCTGTCGACCATTTTATACAGGATGTCTTTCGTGATGAGAAAATTCTCTAGACGGTTTGCGATGATTCCATTCGAGAGTAGCACGTCCTGGAATGCCTGTGGACAGCGAGAGTGATAGTGTTGAAACATGGATATCTGAATGTTAGGCAGCATGAACAGTGTTCATTGAACACATCCGCATTGGTGTAATCAGTGAAGTTGAGCGTTGATTGGTGTCTTGCAGCTTTTTCTACCGAAGTGAAAATATTGGTTTGGCAACAGCCTACAACATTTCCATGTATGATGTACCTACACATCATACATGGACGTTTTGCAGGCTCCTATGTTACTTTAATACAATTGTCAATCCCAGGAAGAGGCCTAAAGTGCTAGTGGTGCACTAGCTAGTATAGGTACGAATTCTTTGCGTTAGGGGCCTTAACTTAGGGCAACTCGAAGTTCGAGTCTCGAACTCGTCGTTTATTATCAAATTACGTGTCAAATGCGTTTATAAATTTATAAATTATTTATAATTCGTGAACAGTCATAAGTTAGGCACATCAACTCAAATAATCAGTTGATATAGGGACACCAATACAAAGACTTTTATGAAATTTGGCATAAATAATATATGGTAATATGCCAAGTATATTAATAGTCGGCAAAATGATATTCAGGTTTGAAAGTTGGAGGGTGAAGGATAAATCAGCGAGCGGGCCAAATACTCGATTTACCATCTAGTTATGCCCGCGAGGTTTTCAAACCCATGGGGCTCTGTGGGGCTGAAAAGGGGCTACGGGAGGGGTTTTTGAAGGAGTGGAGCGGAGGGCTGGTGCTAAGGGGTGGAGTTAGACCTATCACCTGTGTCGATTTAGAAGTGTTTTTGAACGTATAATCCATTTTGGGGTTTCCCAGAACGATTCGATTTCACCATGGGAATCTATGGTGCTACAAATGGGATTTTTGAAGTCAAATAAGGTGTCTTTTCCGAGTAATTTTGAACGCATAATTTATTTTTGGAGGTCACACATCTGTCCAAACAGTGTACAGAAAACAAAGTTTTCAAAAATATTCTCCATGTCTAGGAATTAATTTTTGCAAAATGTTATAATAGGTATCAAGGAATAATAAACCCAAAAAAATAATACATTTGCAGCTTTTTTTTTCAACGATGTTCTTTTCCATCATCTCGACTTTCTCACTATTGAACTGTATGATAATAGGTACTGTTACTCATTTCTTTACCTGTAATAAATTGGTTCCTCCCTTCTTCCCCACTCCAAACAGAGTAAAATCCAACTTGTCAAAATCCTCCATCACCGAAGAAGGTTTGCAGGCACAAGTCGCAATCAGAACCAGAGCGATCACTGATACTCGAAACATCTTTACGAATGCTCAGTTTCAAATGGTTGTAACTAATGTAAACGTTATAACCAATCTTTCGTTAACGACTGGAGGAGCGTCATTGGATTGTTACCGAGCTATTGAAAGAAATTGCCTTATGACGCTATTACAATTCCGACTTTCGTTTTTATGAGATGAAGTTCAGTTCGGGGGCTTAATTTTTCTAAGAGAATCTTCAAAAAAGATATATTGAAAATTAGTTGACATTATGAGGGATTCTTTACTTTCAGGTCAATAATTAAAACTTGTTAGGTACGTCTTCTGGTACCTACCTAGCGGTGGCGGCTGCTGCTGGAGCATAGGAGCATGTGCACCCCCGCCAATACAGATTAAAAAAAAAAAATTATTTATTTATTTACGTCACGCCCGAAGAATACTTCATTCTAACGAGGGAAAAGAATAAAAATAAAATTTCAATATAGGGTATACAAAAGCACAAAGTGGTTGTCAACATATATTATATGTTTTTAGCGCAACCTTTTTCCAAAAAATGGAAAGGTGCGCTCACCTCCTCGACATGTATGTTTTTTTGTTTTTTTGTGTACAGAGCATCACGCCCGAGCGGCTCAACAGATTTTCATGAGGGTGGTCTCATTGTGATCAGCGAGTTCGTGGGGTGGTTATAGGCTACCTTGATTTTTCCTCCCTCATCCCTTTCATCGGTTTTCGGGAGGTACTTCACGACGAAAGTTGTTTATCTCTGATGTGTAACTAAGGAGGCCTCAATAGGGGGACGAAAGTTTTTGTCCGATTTCGTTGGTACAAGGGTCTATGGAATGAGCTTTTTAGGCTGATTCCAACGATTCCAAAACTATTTTTGCAGCCTGAGCCGTTCGTTACCTCTGATTGGCATAAGGTTTTCTTTAGCATCGGTCGTTAGGGTGCAGTTGTTTACATAATGAGCTCCTCGTCGTCGAAGATATCGTCCAAATCGTGGGCTTGCGTCACGTCAATCGTGATCTCTGGGGGGTTTTCACCTGACTGCCCACTGCACTGTCGGCATATGATCGAGCACTTCAGCCGGTTTTCCTGCAGCTGCAGGCGTTCCCACACCGTTTCAGGCAGTTGCAAGATATTATAATATAATATCTTGCAACTGCCTGACATTATATTATGAAAAAGTGTGGATGGGGCAGCTGCATGTGTCATAATTATGGGGACCAGACCCTGGGGGGTACGTTTCCATCCCCATTGCGTCGGGCTCAGGTCCCGGGCCATCCACTTCTGCACTTGGTGGTACACCCGGAAAGAGTGGAGCCCTGCAGCATGTGCAGTGGGAGATAGCTGGGCTAAATTGAAGGCGGTCTTGGCTGCAGCTTTTGAAAACATTTGGTAGCGAAGGGACATGGGAAGACGAAACTGCTCACTGCACTGGAAGTGAACCCCCAGCTTAAGGAGCAGGCTGCAGCTTTTTCCAATCCAATGGCGACACCTGCCGAGATAGTAGCTGCAGGGGAGAAGATAACAGTGGCCCTGTATGGCGGCAATCCTAATGTTGAAACACTTAACACCCTTCGCAACCTCATGTTTTCAAAAGCTGCAGCCAAGACCGCCTTCAATTTAGCCTGGCTACCTGCCACTGCAGATGCTGCACTCTTTCCCGGTGTACCACCAAGTGCAGAAGTGGATGGCGCCGGACCTGAGCCCGACGCAATGGGGATGGAAACGTACCCCCCAGGGTCAGGTCCCCATAATGATGACACAGGCAGCTGCCCCATCCACACATCTACGTATAATATCTTGCAACTGCCTGAAACGGTGTGGGAACGCCTGCAGCTGCAGGAAAACCGGCTGAAGTGCTCGATCATATGCCGACAGTGCAGTGGGCAGTCAGGTGAAAACCTCCCAGATTTCACGATTGACGTCGACGTGCAAGCCCACGATTTGGACGATATCTTCGACGACGAGGAGCTGTCAATCCCCCATCTGTCGGAGCAACTGGAAGACAACCAACAATAGTATTGTTACAATACGAAAAGCCGCTCTCTGATGAAGACAACACTGATGCCCGCGCGCTACCCGAGACCCCGAGGTAGGTTACATGGCCCAGGACTTTCCAAAGGGGCCTGGGAAAGAAAAGTTAATAAACGTTTAATGTACTGTACATAAGGTTTTTTCCCTCACTGCATAGATTGAAAACATATATAAGCACAAAGTGGTTGTCAACTACATCCCCTATCTCCTGGGTACGTAAAATGTGTACAAATCAAGGTACTTATACTGATACTAGCTGACCCAGCGCGCTTCGCTGCACTCTACGGTTAAAAACTGCAAAACCACAAACTGACACACATGCTAGCCCATACATGTGTGCCATCCCATACATCCCACACACCATCCCATACATCCCATACATCCCGCACATCCAATACATCAATACGAAGTTAGGGGTTTTTCCAATCACATCATCATTCTGTTCGTAGGTAGCAACCACACAACAATAATAATCAGGAGTTAACTGATCGCATAACTCGAGAACGTGAAACTTACATACCGTACAAAATATTCGCGCGTAAAAAAAAGATAGATAATTACCTTCCTTAAGCTTTTGCGAACATTATTTAAAAAAATTATTGAAATTGGTCCAACCGTTCTCAAGTTATGCGATCAGCAACAAAATACTGATTAATTTTTATAGCGAGAGGAACTAAGAAACAGTAACAAAGTAACAACGCAAGTTGGTTTCTCCTAGTGAATTATCAAATTCCCGTCTATCACCAATTATATGCAGCCCACACATCCCATACATCATCCCACACATCCCATACATCATCCCATACATCCCACACATCCCATACATCCCACACATCCCATACATCCCACACATCCCATACATCCCACACATCCCACACACCATCCCATACATCCCACACATCCCATACATCCCGCACATCCCATACATCATCCCATACATCCCACACATCATCCCATACATCCCACACATCCCATACATCATCCCATACATCATCCCATACACCATCCCACACATCCCATACATCCCACACATCCCACACCTCCCACACACCATCCCATACATCCCACACATCCCACACATCCCCGCACATCCCATACATCATCCCATACATCCCACACATCCCATACATCCCACACATCCCATACATCCCATACATCCCGCACATCCCATACATCATCCCATACATCCCACACATCATCCCATACATCCCACACATCCCATACATCATCCCATACATCATCCCACACATCCCATACATCATCCCATACACCATCCCATACATCCCATACACCATCCAATACATCCCATACATCCCATACATCATCCCATACATCCCACACATCCCATACATCATCCCATACACCATCCCATACATCCCACACATCCCATACATCCCATACATCCCGCACATCCCATACATCATCCCATACATCCCACACATCATCCCATACATCCCACACATCCCATACATCATCCCATACATCCCACACATCCCATACATCCCATACACCGTCCCATACATCCCACACATCCCATACATCCCACACATCCCATACATCCCACACATCCCATACATCATCCCATACATCCCACACATCCCATACATCATCCCATACATCCCACACATCCCATACATCCCACACATCCCATACATCATCCCATACATCCCACACATCCCATACATCATCCCACACATCCCATACATCCCACACATCCCATACATCATCCCATACATACCACACATCCCATACATCATCCCATACATCCCACACATCCCATACATCATCCCATACATCCCACACATCCCATACATCCCACACATCCCATACATCATCCCATACATCCCACACATCATCCCATACATCCCACACATCCCATACATCATCCCATACATCCCACACATCCCATACATCCCATACACCGTCCCATACATCCCACACATCCCATACATCCCATACATCCCATACACCGTCCCATACATCCCACACATCCCATACATCCCACACATCCCATACATGCATCGTATGATCGATGGGTTTCAGACCCACGTTGTAGCACATCAAAACCTTCCTTAAGCTTTTGCGAACATTATAAAAAAAAAATTAGCCAAATCGGTCCAGCCGTTCTCAAGTTATGCGATCACCAACAAAATACTGATTATTTTTTATATATATAGATTAGAGAGTTCCTAAAGAAACATCCGAGTTACGTCGACCGTTAATTTTTATCACCGTAAGGGATTTGTCTAGGGAGAATCAAAGAAAAGCTAACTTCACATAAGACCGTAACAGAGATACGGTCTTATCAAAAGTCACGCTAAATTTAAAGTGCCGCTATTTACGTTCTATTGCTCGAAATTAACGGCGGTATCCTTAAGACCGTAAGTTTATTACCGTAACTTTATGGCAATAACGTTCGACGTTAGGCATAAGGACGTAAGTTATCACCGTTATTTCCGCGCATGCGCGAAATCTCGAGTTACGTCGACCGTAACTCATCACCGTTAGGCAAAAAGTGGCTTTAGGAACTCTCTATTAAAAGAGGGTTGCTCGGATGGGGGGGGGGGGATTTCGCTCACACCTCATCGACTTGTTTTCGCGGACTGACAGTTTAGAGCACCCCCCCCCCCCCGAACACCCCTTGACCCCCCCCCCCCCCTGTACGCCCCTTGACCCCCCCACCTCTTCCTGAGACGTAAATTTAACGAAAATTTACTTCGTTGAACATTTTTTGATGATACCAGGGCGATTTTATGAAATTTAACATGAGACATAGCTAAAAATTTGCGAATTTGAAAAAAACACCAAATTTCGAAAGGCTGTATCTGAAAAACTATTGGGTCTACAGAAACACAACAAAATTCAAAATTTAGCAAATGTTATCTACTTTAAAAAAGGTAAGAGTAATCATGGTCGAAAAACCATTTCTTCGTGGTCAATATGGGCAAAAATGAAAAAAATGCGGAAAAAATGCTGTTTTTAGCCTGGAAAACTATTTTCCGCAGGGGCCCCGAGGTCGAAAACTTGACCAGAGTATTCCCACGTCACCCCGAACATTGTGTCAAAAAATCGCTACTACCTGATTTAGGACTACCTAATGTTTGTGAGGATGTAGGTACTATTTGACTGTACTAGAAGAAGAAATCAGAGTTTTGAGTGATGATAGGGAGGAGTGAAAAAAGCCGATTTGCGGATTTGTTGACAGAAGGAGGTTAGCACTGCGGGGGAATCCGGTGAAGGGGACGATGTCGTTCGTAGTTTGTGGCTGAAAATGGGATGTGGAACAGAACAGATGAGCGAGTGGATGTAGGTACGGGTGGCGGCAACATTAATCATCGAGAGCAGCAGGGGGCAGTCCAGGATATTATTCAGGATTTTGTAGAGGAGCACGAGATCCGCGGCGCACCGTCTTCTCTCGAGTGTATCCAGGTGGCATCTCTGCAACAGGAGTCCATAGTTGATGTCTCCAGAAGGGATCCTCTTCTTTTAAGAAACATAGCACAAGAACTTTCTACGAACACGCTCGAGATGATACCTATGGACTGCGTACAGAAGAGACCATACCGTAGCGACATACTCGACCAAAGGCAACACAAGGCTTTAGAGAGCGACACAATGTCGTTTTGAAAATTCCCTGTTTGAAAATTCCCGCGTATTCCTCTTGATAAAACCGAGGGCCCGCATAGCCCTAGCAGCTAGTCCCTCTATGTGATTGGAGAAACTCAACCCCTCATCACAGAGGACCCCCAGGTCGACGATTTCAGTTGACCTCTGAAGCGGCTCGACACAGAGAACATAATCAAATGAGACTGGCTGCGACTTCTGATTTCGATGGAATAAGGTTAAGATGATTTATCTTGCACCAATCCTCCAAACGGGCAACCGCCCTCTGTAACAGCCTAGAATCCTCCAGAGATCCAGAGTGACGAAGAAGCTTAATATAAGGTTGTAGGCAAAGAGCAGGACTCGCACGTCATCCGCCCCCACGACGCCCACTACACTGATTATCATACTTAGGAGACATAACGGACCCAGGGTGAATCCCCTGAGGGATCCCGGAGGTGGCCGCGAAGGGAGAAGAAAGAGCGCCCTACTAGGTAAGTGCGCATCCATTCCAAGAATGATCCATAGACGCCTAATGATTCCAGCAATGTCAGGAGGTGGAGATGAGACAATTTATCAAAGGGCTTGGCGAAACCCGTTGCCACCACGTCCGTCTGTAGTCCTTCTCGAAAGAACTCCATAACAAAGTCCGGAATTTCAAGAAGGTTTGTTGTTGGTGAACGGCCCCGGACAAATCCATGCTGCTCAACAGCAATAAAGGAGCTGAAGTTGAGTAAGAGCTGGTCTAAGTTTAGCTGGTGGGCTGGGGGAACTTCTCAAGCAGTTTGGGAGTGGAGGACAGGGAGCAAACAGGGCGATAGTGGGTGATGGAGCCCTTATCCCCAGACGTTACGAACGGGCGTAACGTAGGAGGACTTCCATTTCCTGGGAAAACAGTCCGAATCTAGCGATTTATTAAAAAGCGATGTGAGGGGGGCGTTCCAATGCAGGCGAGCACAACCGCAGTAACACTGGTAACACCTACAGGACGGGAACCAGAAGGGCCATTTAGGAAGGGTTGGGTGCGGGACCAGTGGGTTTTTTTCCCGTTTCACTGGTCTTGAATGATAGAATGAGAGGCGAATGAAAGTGGATAGTATAGGGAATGCATATGTGATGTGTGTGTGGTCTGTGATTTTTTTTTTTTTTTTTTTTTTTTTGTTGGTTTTTTGTGTGTGTTAGGCTAGGCGTGTTAGTTGTAGGGAGGGGAGGAAATTTTAGATAAGTACTCGCCCTCCATCAGTCAAAGAAACGTGGAGAAACGTGACAACCGACAATGGGCAAACTCCATACTACAAGAAAAGGGAGCAGAGTACCTAATGGTGCTGTCAGCGCGACAACCAGTGATGGGAAAACTTCAAGTTATAAGAAGGGTGAGCCGAGTACCTACCTACTGGTGCTGTCGGTGGTCATCATGAGGACCCGATGGTGACCATATAAGAGCAACCACCGAGAATCCGAAAACTGCAAGACTTGCATACACCATACCTACACTTCTGCCTCTTCTTTTAACTTAGTTAAAAGAAGAGGCAGAAGTGTAGGTATGGTGTGTTGCATTCCGCAACCACCAATGATCCGAACACCACAAGCTATAAGAAGAGGTGGAATAGTTGGTATACCTATAGGTCCGTTGCGATGACTCCTGTCCCAGCGAAGAAATCGCGAAACATAAAGTATCCCTGCAAAACCCGGCACCTACACGTGGGCCATCCTGGGCGCATCAGAATGTGGGCGCATGATGTGGCTAACGCCAGAGGGGACAGGATCCTGCAGGGCCCTCGAGGGCCTGCTGTGCCTCCTGGGCACAGATTAAACTACTGCTCCTGGGGGAGTAATTGAGAAGACCGAGAACCACCGGACTCAAGGCTGCACTACCCTTCAGCAGAAATGGCGAGATAAGTCCAAGAGCCAAGCCTTTCAAGGAAGAGCAGAATGCAAATCAGGCACTAAAGAACCAGAATAATATTCTGGTTCTTTAGTGCCTGATTATATTATATTGTTTTGAGCCATAAATGGCCCCTGCCACAATCTGTTGGCTCGGTACAGCAGGTGGAACACCATCCGGCCCCATCCCCTTCTTCTCGTCCAACGAAGCGAGCCCATGAGCAACATTATGTTCGGAAATCAAAAGAGGGCCCCTACGACACCACGTCCCGAATAGGATAGGTTGGTACACATGAGACCTGAGGCTCAAAATTTGAGATCTGTATTTAATACAGATGAGAAGTGAGCGGCAAAGAGCTCAGCTTTGGCTTCTGGCTCAGACGTCCGGACTCCATCCAAAGTCATAGGATGAATGGAATAGCCTACTATTCGGTAGGCTATTTTCGCCTTCGCGATACCGGTAGTTGAAATAATTCCAAAATGGAATTCGAGGTTGTGAGGGCTAATAACGGACTCGGTGGGTTTGAAGTTGTGTACTGATGGCTTTAGAACTTCATACAATGTGTGACGAGCGCTTTCGCTGTTATAGCATCTTCAGGTCTGTAAGTTGGTTTTCGTCGTGCCTCGCTCTCGCTGTTGTAGCATCTTCACACGGCACAACCTCGTCGCCCATAAAAGGCAGGATATGGACTCCACAAACTTTAACGCAAAATGGAATTGAATTCTGAACGAAAAGAATGTTGTCAATGGCCTTGTAGAGAATCATACAAAACTCTTCTAAAGCACACTCAATATAGGTAGGTAACCTACCAATATCTCATCCCAGTGGCACATTAACAAAATTTGTTAATGTTCATTCATGGCTTTGAAGTCCCCTCTTTTAAAATTATACGAAAATCGGCAGCTCGGGAAGAATTCGCTTGGAGAGGCGGCAGGCAGTGGGATAGAAAATTCAATGGGGGGGGGGGGGGGGGGGGGGAGGGATTGGTCAATTGGCAATAAAGGCTAAGTGCATATGACATTTGAGATGGCTAGATTTGAAAAGGTAAGATCGAGGACATTCCCCGACTGGTTACGACAAAAATTGAACTGACGAAGCTCATGAAGATGCATCGCTTCGAAAATCAAGCAAGCCTTTGGCCCATGGGCTTTGCAAAGCCAGCAGCGAACCCCTCACGGGACTGATCCCTCCACCGAACACAAGGCAGATAGTAAAGCGTTGCTGAGACTGTTCCGTGAGACCTGTGCAGAGACGGTGAAGCGGGATTATATGGAAGCCAACACTAGGTACAAGGAGCTCTGTAGAAGCAAGGAAAGGAAATACTACAGTGACATTATCATGAAGTTTTCCCAGGCTGTGCATTCGGCTGAGTTTTGGACGCTGGTTCGATCACTTCGTCCATCCACCACGCGAAGAATCGGTGACATCTCGATGCAGGACTGGGTACAGCATTTTCGGGGGCAGTGGAGTCTCGATGGACGTGAGCTGGGGACTGGATGTATTGAGAGGCCTCTTAGTTTGAATGTGGAGATGGACCGACCTTTTACTCTGGAAGAACTCAGGGCTGCGCTCAGAAAGGCCAAGGATAACAAGGCCCCAGGGACGAATCGAATCCCTTATGAATTTTATAAGTGTGCCCCAGACTCCTTCCTGTCGGATGTGCTGGCTCTGTTCAACTGGATCTATGAAACGGGATCGGTGCCGCAGTCCTTCTGCGAATCAATCATATACCCGCTCTTCAAAAAGGGAAACGTCAACCTGGCTTCGGACTATCGTGGTCTCTCGTTTATGAACTGTGACAGCAAGTTGTACTCAGCGTTGTTACTTGGCCGCTTAGAGTCGCACCTTGATTCAGAGGGAATCCTGAATGAAAGCCAATGTGGATTCAGGAAAGGCTATAGTACGGTGGATGCCGTGTTCTCCCTGACCAGCGTTGCTCAGCTCAGGTTAGCAGAGGGTTCCCAGCGAAAGCTCTACGCTTTCTTTGTTGACTTCAGGGCTGCGTTTGATGGGGTCCAGCATGACCTCCTTTTTCGGAAGTTGAATGCTGCGGGCGTCGGGCGACGATTCATGAGTTCTCTGGCGGCTATGTACAGAGCTGGAACTGCGGTGGTTTGGGGAAGTGAGGGGATATCTCATCCCTTCTCGGTTGAATGTGGGGTCCGGCAGGGCTGTTTGCTGAGCCCGCAGCTCTTCGCGCTATTCATCAACGACTTGGTTGACGCTATGCCATGTGGGGTAAAGATTGGCGACACCAAGATAAGAACTCTGATGTATGCGGACGACGTTGTAATCCTGGCTGAGACCCCCTCAGATCTTCGGCGGAACATCTTCGGCCTGCACAGCTATTGTGAGAAGTGGGGACTAACGGTGAACTTGGGGAAGTCGAAGATTGTTGTTTTCCGAAGGGGTGGTCGTCTGGGGTCCGGTGACGTGTTCTGCCTGGGTGGAAATCACATCGAGATCGTCTCATCGTACAAATACTTGGGCGTCACATTATCCCGGAACTTGTCGTTTGGTCGGCATTTCACGCAGCGTGCTGCGGCTGCGAAGTTGGGAATTAACAGTGTATACAAGTCAATACTCTGTCGAGATTCAGTCCCTGTCAGCTCCAAATACAAGATCTTTAACGCGGTCTCAAGGGCGGTACTCTGTTATGCTGCGCAGGTGACGGGTTTTCACCAGTCAAATGCACTCGAGCAGGTTCAGAGGCACTTCATCAGGATGATATTCCGACTGCCCCGGAACACGCCTAATTATTTTGTCTATCTCGAGACAGGCATGGACCCAATATTCGTTCATACCATCACACTGGCGTCGAAGTATGTGGTGAAAGCCTTAAAGATGCCAGAACGTCGCCTGCCAAATGTCGTGGCCCGGGAGGTTGTCCGAAGGAAGGTGTCGTGGTATGCATCGATGGTGGACCTAGCCACCAGGTTTGGGTGCGAATTTGATGGAAATCCATCGGACCTTGATACCTGGAAGCGGCAAATGATGAACGTGGTCGGGAAAGCACGAGAATCGTGGATCGAGGACATGAAGGCCAGTGCGATGCAGTCACGTAACCCACTGTACCCCCGCCTATGCTTTGAAGTTCGCCCCGCTCGGGTTTCTGAGCGAGATTGGGACCAGCCATTGTGGGTGCTTCGCTGGGTGTTAAAATTCAGGGGCGCGCTGATTGGCTTGAATGACGGCATCTACCTGAGGACGGACAGCCCACGCAGGGAGTGCTCGATGTACAATCTGGAGGCCAATGAGGACATCGTCCATTTCTTTGGCGTATGCCCGGTTCTGGCCGAGTTCAGGTGGATTTTCTTCTCTAGGGTAGAGCTGACGGAGGAGGAGATGGTTGTACTCCTGAATGATCCAGGAAGCTGGCTGGCCGTGTCGAGATTTGGGCATTACGCATGGAAGTACCGGAGTATGATGATTGCTGAGTTTAACTGGGAGGACTAGTCAGGATGGGAACATGTATAAACGAATACTAGAAGGAAAAAGTCAATTTATGAATCACTCAAGCATAATATGCTTATATATTATATAATAAGAAAAGAAATTGGAACATTCACAAATAACTGATGTAACAAGTATAATAGATCCCTAACTAATATCATGCAACAACCCTAAAACAAACTTTTAAATAGCAATAAAAAACCGAGGAACCCCCCCCCCCCCCCCCCCGGCAGACGGGCAAATGCCCATGCTTGTATCATGTTTTGCAGTATACTTAATGAAAATGTTTTCTTGATGCACAGAGTTGGCGGCGGTGCGCGTGTAGACGGGGACATTTAATGTCTCCGTTTGCACGTGCATTGTTGTTAATAGGTACTATTGTATTGTTGTTAATATTATGTATAGTATTGTTAATGGTGTAGTTAGTATTGATTGTGCACGAATTATTGAACAATAAACATGTTCCTATTCTATTCTATTCTATTCTAGTAATCGCCAGCCACCACCAGTTTGAAGTCCGGATGAGCAGTTGAAACGGGGTTCAATAGGTTTCAACCGAGGTTTTGAATCGAGAACCTCAAATGGCTGGTCACCTAAATACAGCTGGTAGATAAATGCAACAAAGTATCAGTTTCTGGTCGGGAATACCAGAACATGCTCTACCAAATCGGGCGACTCCCAGCGATAGGTACGGTATCAAAACCCCACCCCCGGATGACTGTGTCTTGAACAAGTCTTGTTGAGACGGTTGTTTGAAAGAGAAAGATCAGTCCGGAAAATGTTGTAGGTGCCTAACGAGTGTGACGGAGTTCCTCGGATTACCTATAATAATATTTCAAAAGTCCTCCATCCTCATTTGATGGCTACCTAGTGACAGAAGACGCGATGATAGGAAGTGTGCGATTTGAATCTACTATGGGGCTTTCATGGGGCTATAAATGTGATTTTTGAAGGACCCCAGGAAGTCAAATATTTTCCGAATAAAAAAAATTTGGAAAAAAAATTACCGACAGAATTAATTTTTGCACGAGTAGGTAACCGACTTATATCAATGAATAATAAACCCTTGTGTAAAATTTGCAGCGTTTCATGTTCCTTTTCTCGCCAAAGCGTCCCAAATTACTTTGAAAACGAATACCTACATATCAAAATTTTAGATTATCAAAGAAAATTGTGGAATTTGCACCTCTTTGGATTGATCAAAATTATTATTATTGGAATAATAATTATTGTTATTGGTCGCGAAACGTTGATTTAGTATTTATACTACCTATATTTATAAATACCTACTCAAGAAAATTTCTCTAATAATAATAATAATAATAATAATAATAATGCATGCTCACTGGTTAAATTGGCTTCGCCTGTGTCTCCTTTAGCTGTAAACTCTTCTCTCTTCTGTCTCTGCCCCTCAACTGTCGTGGTGGTAGTTGTTGTTGTGGTCATCATCACTACAATAGGGGAGTTATTTTGCATTTGATCTTGCAGGCAATGCTGCAAAAATTTTTGTCAAGAGTTCATCTTGTATCATGGCAGAATAGAAAACTGACTGATTTGCTGGGGATTTGGCGATGTTTACCTGCAGCATGTTCAGGAAAAACAAGAATGCTAGTAAGGTGAGTGCTGAGAGAGCTGATTGGGATCCTTTTTTCTTCCCCCCTCCGCCGCTCCCTTTCCTACAAAAAAAAAAGAATGATGGAACTTTTTTGCCTTAACGTCATATTTTTGCGTGATTTATATAGTCACTCACCAGGGAGGTGTGTAGGAGTAGTGTTCACCTCTGTCGCCAATCGGCGTTTGAGAAGGTGCTGTAGGGTTCATGTTCATCAACGACGACAACGATATCATTTCTAGAAAATATGAAACCCTCTTGATGTGTCCCTTGTGTCTTCCGAGCTTTTGTCACAACTGAGGCTGGAATTACTTCTGTCGCTTCTCCCGGTTTACGGATGGCGCACTCCCATAATTGTGTTCACTGGCCCGTCTCTGCCTACATGTACCGCTTGGCCCTTGTTGGGATAAGAAGCCCTCAAGAGCGTCTGTACATTTCGCATGCCCGTAAAATAGCTTGTCATTTTGCTTCGGCTGGAGACTATTATATATACATACGTACATACATACATGTGTTAGTTTATGCTTCAAAATTTCAAAACCATAAAACAACATTGTCGAAAAATTTGAAACATTTCTGACCGAAAGGACCCCGACTTAGTGCCTTTCTCCTGACTAAAAACGACCCTTAATGCTCCTCCTGACTATCCTTACTGAAATTCAAAAGACCGTTTTATTTCAATTTGATGACAATGATTTTGGCTGTATTCTACACTGTAGAATCTACAGGGATCGACCCCCTCCCCCACCCCTTCCATCTTCCAGGTTGACATAGCTGCGAGTGAAGTGGAAGCGACAAGACAGTCGTAAAACACGCGAAAGTCAAAATACTGCTGTCTCTCGTCGGTGAATGACGGGAGCAATAGCTGCAAAGGAGGAAAAGTGAAAAGTGGCTATTGAAATTCATCTAGTTTATATTTGCGAAAAATTGAGATCGAAACAATATAAATTTAATCCAATTCCTTCAACAATTATTATTTTTTTCGAGTAGGTAGGTATTGCAAAAAATTATGGTTAGGTATTCAAAATGCAATTACACGCTCAATGCTGATGGCACAGCATTAAATGCACAAATTTTGTGCCGCGCCAGTCGGTGAGTGCCTATCGCAGCTCCTGTGCGAAGGGCTCATCTGAGAAGATCTACGAGAGGTTCTAAACACATACAATTTCATATTCATCGTGAGGGCCACATGATATACCTTGTTTAGTTCATCCAAGAGAACGTTTATAAAAATAAATAAATTGCATTTGTTACAATACACGTATGGTAAGGTGACACTATAGGTCAGCGTCGTTCTCGAGGTACACTTGAATCTGGGGTCCAAGCTACTCAATATATTGCGGAAACCTTCTTCTTCTACGACACTGAAGGGTTGGTAACCCAAGCAAATGAAATCCTTACTTTCCGCAGCAGCTCTGCATATCTATTTGATGTCCTCTCGTAAACGCCATTTTGGTTTATTATTCTTGGAATTGGTATTACAACAGTTGTTACTAAGTAATCGAGACGAAGGTAGAAAATTCAGATCAACCTCAAAGTTTGACAGTATCCGTTGCAAGAAGTCTGGATTCCAAAAAAGATATTATCTCCGTTCGCCGTACGAGCCGTTTTGGGCAGTAAAATTTGATATAATACCTACTCGGTTTACCATTTAGTTGTGCGTGCAAGATTTTCAGCCCGATCGCCCTCACCCGTGGGGCGCTATGGGGCTAAAGTGGGGCTTCCTGAGGGGTTTTTGAAGGCTTTTGGCTATGGGATCGAGTTAGGTGTCGTTTTCGAAGTATTTTTGGACGTTCCCGAAATGATCCGATTTCACTGTGGGGATCTATAGGGCTTTCATGGGGCTACAAATTGGTTTTTTTAAAGGATACCAGGAGGTCAAATATTTGCCTAGTAATTTTGGGCGCATAATCCATTTTTTCGAGGTTCCACATCAGAATCTGTTCGAACAGTTTTTTTTTTTCAAAAATATTTTTTATTACACGAAATTATTTACGAACAAATACCTAACCTTTATCAAAGAATAATAAACCCTTCTGTAAACTTTGCAGTTTTTATTTATTTTTTAATTTAAAAAAAAAAAAATAAATAAAATTAAACGTTTTTCTATTGATATAGAATTGATTTTTGGATAGTTCATAATATGAATTGATATAAATATAATATTATCAAAGAATAATAAATTCTCGGGTAAAATTTGCACCGTTTTTGCAGCTCATTTGGCTCTTTTGAGTAGGTACCGGCATCTTGGTAGGTACGACATCTTCCAATGATCAGTTTTAACCGATGGCAGGGACACTCTCTTTACGCACTTTCTGCTGTTGGGTCTTTTCACTAGGTATCTCCCATCACCGGCATCTTCAGTACCAAAGCCGGGCTGGCTTTGGCTAAGAGGTCAAAAATCTTGACGTAAAACTCACTTTACGTTTAGGTACCTTTAGTTTTCCAAACTTCCTCGGTTCGATTGGGCGTTCAAATCTAATCATGTTTCACGCTTTATTTGAGACAAGCCTAACGAACACGAGGATTCTTTGACAAACAATATTCGCGATGGGATACACTGAGCACATTGTGGTTTAAAAAAATAATTTATTGCCACCGTTTCACACAGTCTCAAACAACCGCCAAAATGATGCCAACCGCTTAACAAAAAAGAAATAAAAAAACAGTTCCACTCTTTGGAATGCGCCTAACGAAAAAAAAAAAAAAAAAAATTCAACACGAAAATGAATGAAATGAGTAAATAAATGAAGCGAAATGATGATAGCTTACAACAAAATAGTATTCAGTCGATATTATAGTTACAACCGCTTCCTGCCCCACACCTTAAAAACACATCCACTTCCTAATTTTTGGAGGGGCTAACAAATCAGCAGGTCGCTATTTCCTCAAGGTAGGTACAAGCTTGAAAACGTGCACCAAATTGCTAAAACTTTGATACTTACTTAATAATTTAACGGCTGTAACTTGTTTTGTAGATGTGTTGAAAATCTAAATCGCTCTACGTTTTTTTGGTGGCTCCAACTAATGTCAGCCTAAGATTTTTCTGTTCAATAAATAACTTTTGTACAAAATCTGCTTAGCGTTCCAAATAAATAATTTTACAAAATTTAATAGACAAAATTACAATAAATAAGATCTTTTTCGGTACCTTTTCTCTATTTAAAAACACCCTTGTAATTGCAATAGTTGTTTAAATTTAGACTCATTTCGACGACAGAATGGTGTTGCAAGGGTGAGACCATTCTCGCTGCAAGGGGTTTGTGAAATAGGAATCTGGCGTATAAGATCCCAAGTTTAGAATTTTCAGGTGTTTTTTTCCCCCCTCCATCCATTTTGTGGACTGATTGAGGAGGACCCTCACCCCGAGGTCGTCATGTCGGTGATCATCCTGCCAGATTAGACTTCGTTGCAGGTCAGATACAGCTGGTGGCAGTCGTCGCCGCTCCTTCCCCGTCGCCCGGCCTCGTAGTAGCTCTCCATCGGGGTGGGCGTTCCGGATCTTTGGAGCATGAAGCTGGCCAGGTACCTGCAAACGAAAGTGTAGCCAGATTATGTGAACAAAGTGAAGACGCGATATTGAAACGTTGACTCACGTTCCAAGTTGGCAGTAGATGGACGATGATCCGTTGGTGTCGGCGGCGCATTCGCGGTTTGCCTCGCACATATACCTCAGCATGCAGTTTTCGTCGGTCGTTTTCATTGATTTCATGTAACCCTGTAATCATCAATGACTCCATATAAGCTGAGACACAGAATATGATGGCTGGACTTAGCAGCGACTCCCAGTTTTGTGAAGTGGTTATGAAACTCGTAACCCCCATTTAATGGAGTTGAAGATGGTTTGAGGCAAGATCTCGAGATGTACTGGCCCACATTAATTAATAATTCTTTAAGTAGGTAGGTAGTGCTTCAGCAGCTCTATCTTTTTGGATCTATCTGAACCACGACTGACCCAAGTGGAATCCGCATCCTTGTAATAATTACAGATATGATTAATTAGATAAGTGCTCCCGTAATGTACAATTATTGTACATTACGGGAGCACTTATCTAATGGCCTGGTGAGAGGTAACTTGGAAATCTAAATGACCCCTTAAGAAGTCAACAGCCGATCGCGGAGTCATCGTCTTGGCCCTATGCGTGCTGTCACTCTATTGCCATTGTCTACCGGGCTGAGTGGCTCTAACCTGGTACGCCCGCTCAAGAAGATGAAACTTCATCTTCCTTACTTGTATTGATTACCCATTGATTACCTACCTACTGATTAAACTTGCCAAGTTTGCAAAATGTGACGTAGGTAGGTACGTGGTCTCAATTCTTCACCGTCAGTATACTAGCATTCGATAATTTCTTCTCTATTTTAATGTACAATCGAAGTCGTTGCTGAATTAAATTGCCAACGAAATTTAAAGGAACGCAATAAGTGATAATATGTTGGACCCTTGGAATACCACTTAGTGCCCCCCCCCCCCCCCCCAAAGATTTACAAACCGTATCATGTATTATATGCATACTAGTGAATCCTGAAAACATGACTTGGTACTTTGCTTGGCTCCTTGATCTAAACAGAATAATCTGGTTTGCTACCAAGATTTCTCACACCAGGGATGGCCTTTCGAAGATTTTAATATGATACATTTCTACTCATGTAGGTACTATCAGAGGGCATGTCTACCAACCTTGAAAACAGAAAGACTAGCAACGGCAGCTTCGGACACGGAGTCTTTCTTTCCAAGAGAGCGGGCGGCCATGGACCTATGAGAGAAGGAAGTCTTCAGGGCGTCGAGGAGGTTGACCACAATGTTGATGAACTGAAAGACAATGGGTTTTTGTAACTTTCAAGCTATGCAAGTAGATCCTTGAAGCCAAAGTGGAGTCTATACAGTAGAAGCCGATGAAGTAAATATCTACACAAACTCCTCAAAGAGTTCACTTATTTTACAACTAATCACTACTAAGCTTTTTTATACGCTATGGGTAAGCTTTAGGTTTATACGCTTTTTTTCTTTACAAGTATTATACTTAATGAGCATCCTCTTAGGTAGGTGGTAGCTTATTTAACTAAGCACTTACTTCGCCAGCCTGTTTGGCCATTGTCGCCACCTGCTCAGGGTCCCTCGATCCAAGAAAGGCGGTTAATACAGCTGCCAAGACACCCTGTACCAGCCGATCCAAAAAGCTTAGCAAATCAAAAGACCTCACTACTTTCCCTCCGAATAATATTACAACTTCCATCCTCATCTTCGAGATAAAAAAGTATTATAGTGTTATCCTCATTTGATCAGTCTGAAGCTGCGTTTTCAAACATGAGGATGGAATGTCGACACCGTCTAAGAAAGCTAGGAGAGGTGCTATTGCTATCGTGCAAGCATCTAAAACAAGATTTCGTGGTGTTATCTTCAAAACAAGTCACAAATTATTCCAATGATGTGAAAATGCTAAAACAAAATTCTTGAAAAACAAAGATGATGCAAAGGGTTCACTCAAGTTATTCCAAGTTGATGTTTTGTGTACGTAAATAATATTTACATCAATATATTATACCTATTATATTGATTGTAGTGAATCGAAGTAATCAGACCTCTGGTCAGAAGGGAAGAAAATTAGCATACTTACCTCAGAAATTGTTCGAAAAACGTAACATTCTGCCGATTTCCTGAATTTACTCGTTTAATATTAAACAGATTTTGATGAAATTGGGCTTATAATGTTCGGAAAGGTGTTCCCAAGAAGATACACCTTCAGTATTTGACGTTTTCCATGTACTAAGTAGCCCACTCTCACAACAAAGCGGCATGAAAACGTGGTTCTTCCTCTTCTAAATACGGAGCCCTCCCGCGCCAGCATAAGTCATCATTAGGGGGCCAACCTCTACTGTCTACGCAAGCCAACCTCTGCTTGTTCTGCCTTGGCGGCCGCTCTCTTCATGCGTTCAATATGAAACATTGTGAAGGTAAGCGGATTCGTTTGGAAGGTGAAATCTAGTTTTACCCCTTTCGGAGCTGAGATATGCCACATAGGGCAACGTTTTGAACGTTTCAGACTCTTCTCCTAATCTAAATGCAGAAACAATTTTTTGGTAGGTACTTACTTAAATTACTTAAATTTTTCCTAGAAGTTCCTACCCCAGAATAAAGATGACGAAATTGGAGTCAGCCTCCTCCTCCTCCTCCTCGTCCTCAGGTTGGGGGTTTGATAAAGAAGACTGAGGAGCCACCAACACTAAAGCCAGCCAACCCCGACCGCATCCCACCTGGCATCAGATCCAACAACTCGCTTTCGTTCATTATGTTTTTTTCCTTAAAGATGATGGTTAATGACTCCGCCAGGTGGGGGAAAGGGACAGAAACACCTTTTCGCCGACAAAAAGCAGAAGTACTTCTACTTAGAATAAAGACTACCGTAGAATATAGATGATTCCCCTCCTCCTCGTGTAGCAGCTCCAATATAAAACTCTAAGAGGGCGCCCCCCTTACTGGAGATGCCAGCCAACCCCTGCTCATCCCGTCCTGGCATTGTAAGCCTAATTTCATCCAAATCCCAGAAACTGTATCGTACTGATGATGGTCAAACCAACCGAAACCGGTCTAAAAGTTATAAAATGTATCGAGGAAATAGACTAAATCGTCTAAAATCGTCTTCATTACTATATCGTTGGCATTTTCACCTCAAGGGATACTTTGCCATCGAAATTAAAGTTGATAATGATTGTTAGCATTTTCACCTCAAGGAACACTTTGCTATCGAAATTAAAGTTGACAATGATCTGAGTAACCACAGTTGGTCTGATTACCCTATCTGAATAACAGCTTCATTAAATGAACTTTAAAAAATTTAGTAGAGTTGCTAGGGACATCAGACCAACTGGGCAAGTACAAATGAACGATGCAAATTGAAGGCATAAAGCATACAACTGTATCAGTAGTGAGTGCACAGTATCCTTCCAAAAAATATATACATAGTGCAAAAGAAAAAAAAACGAATTTGAAGAATCGATTCAGTCTTCAATATATCAAAATATATTTATTTGTGAACATTTAAAAAATTATGTTTAAAAAATCGGATCTTTTTAATCGATAAAATAGTCTCCAAGTCAGCAGACCCCCTAAACAGGATTCGCCCGTTCCCTACCGAGAATTATTAATTAACCCATGGAACTTCAAATCATTAAAAAACAAAACATTTGTTTGTTTCAATTTTTACCATTGCAAATTATTTATTTGGAGCATTGTGACGTATCTATCGGGATGCGGCAGTTTTCCTTTCGTATCATGCGAGTAGCCAACTGAAGATTGTAGCTGGGGGCAAACAAGGGCTCGGTCATAAGGAAATTTGACCGTGAACAGATATCATTCATTCATTCATGCTATCTACTCGTTCCTGTTAACTCCTTACTATGAGCATAGGGCCTTAACGAAATTACGCCATCTCTCTCTATGTCTAGCCAAGCATCTGATCTGCTGGCAGGATTTTCTTGACAAGTTCTTGATCAAGTGATTGTCCTCTGTCAAGTGATTGTTATATAGATTGGAATCTATATAACGCCTTCTGCTCAATCACCGGCTCCTCCTTCGGCAGATGTGCCCAAACCACATTCCTGTTTGTCCTCCGAGTTTTTCTCATCAACAGGTCGAGAACCATGAGAAACAGCGTTGAGGAGAGGACGCATCCCTGCGCACTCTGACAAAAACATGATATTTCGCGTAGAAAAAGTGCTCGCGTTAAGTGTTGTTACATTTTTTTCTTCTTATATATTCTGCTACCGGAAATTACCGGAATTGCATAGGCACTAAGTTTTCGATGTTTTCGTGGTCAAGACCAAAATATTCCGCAGTGAACGTGTTAATGCTGTCATAGGTCACAAACCCTAATTAGATCTTGACCTGCTCGTTCAAGATGAGACCATTGAGCTCTTGTCAACTCAGCAGAGATGAGTTTCAAATTAAGCTATCACGAGTTGAGTGCTGTATTGATTGAAAAAACTAATTTGGAGGTGTGGCTGGAATCTTCAGCGCCAGAGAGAAATTCTTTCGTACGAAAGCTGATCAGGAAGGTAGAGCTACCTGTTTACAGCTCAGTAAACAGGGAGGTAGAAAAAATTTTTTTTTCTTTTTTGATCCACCCTACTTATACGTAACTTATGTTATTGAGATTAAAAAACTTACTGGAAAATGGTGCTTTTTGGAATTAAAAAAGATTTTCTGTAAGAATACACTCATAATGGGTTGTTCATACTCTTACATACGCTATATCAGCTGAAAAAGCTAAAAGCCAATGAGTATAATATACTGGATATTATCCATGAAAATGCTGAATTATGGTCTTTGAAAAATTTTATTGCAAAAACTGACATGAAATTCGGATTCTAGGCCCCGAAAAACATAAGTGTACCAAATTTTATTGAAACAGTCCGATGATAAGGGGTTTTTGCCGCTTTTTGGGGGTTTTGCACTACTGTGCGGCGTCTCGCCAAATAGAATCGAACGTTTTATTATGAAAATCGATAGTAATATGGGCATACATGGACTTTGCCATTCGGCGCCTTACTCAAGGATTATACGTAACAATAATAGAGTGTATTAATGAGATAAATACAACTCCTGTGCTTCCGAAAGACGGCTTGTTCATCACCAGAAGTGGGATCAAGCACTTCCTTGAAGTGATCCTCCCATCCCTGTACCTGTTGCTCAGTTGAGTGAGGAGCTCTTCTTCTCTGCTCTTATCTCTTAGCATCGTATTGCACCATAATCAACGAATTTTTCATTCATAATTCCAATGTTCTACACGAATCGGAAGAAAACCTCCTTGACATAAGTTAATAAGTTTAACAATTAGACATTCACAACGAAACCCCTTACGACAGATCCTTGGTTTGCCCCCAATTGAAACCTTCGGTTGGTTACCACAAGGCGAGAAACTTTGCCCCTCCCTTCTTGGATGTGACGTCAAGACTCCCCGGTCTATATTATAATTCAGGGTTACCCAGAATAATTAACACTTACCATTTTCTCTCTTTGTTCAAAGCCTGCATTTGTTTTACATTTTGGGGTTTAAACCTAAATTGAGCCCAGCACCTGTTCTGGGATCAGCCTGTTATGAGCTGTGGAACATTACGAGTCCTACACCAAGTTGCATTTTAGGTATACTTTATACAAATTATATACAAATTTTATGCATACTGTGCATGCACTACCGACAAAGCCGTCGACCAATCACAACGCGGTAACATTTATACAGATTTGTCATTGGGCGATGGTTGTCAATGTGGTGTAAATTTCAAAATGAATGAATGCGACGTCACTCACCTGCATGGGAGATGAGTTATCGACTTTGTCGATTCCGTCGCCACCGCCGGCACCACCGAGGAAGGCTGAGAGGATCTTGAGACCGACGGTTAGGAGGTTCGCCCAAGGAGATGGAGCCACACCCTGTCAAAAGAGCTAAGATTATTAAAATTTAATAGGAGTACATTTTAGGGTGTTAGTTTTCAAGCAGGATCTATTGAGAATGTGACAATTGATTTCCCTATTTTTGATTAGGTAACTTAAAAATCTCACTAAATCAGGTGTTAAAACGAGTTAAGCATACCGTGTCGGCGTCCAAGCTTTCGGATTTGTTGGGCCCGTTGTGGCTGCCGCCGGCGGGGTTGAACAGCATCTGCATGAACATGGCGATCATGTTGCTCCAAGAGAAACCGCCATCCTGCGAAAAGATTAAATATCAAAACATGCTGCTGTTTGCCGGCTGAGCGCCTAAGACACTATTGATGACTCCGAACATCATGACTGATAAGTTGAACGTAAGTTGAACCTACAAAATACAATTCACAAGCCTACCTACTGAGTGCGACCTGAAAAAATTCACCGTCTAA
The DNA here is from genome assembly GCA_955831195.1 of Pilophorus perplexus. Classification (NCBI taxonomy): domain Eukaryota; kingdom Metazoa; phylum Arthropoda; class Insecta; order Hemiptera; family Miridae; genus Pilophorus; species Pilophorus perplexus. The sequence goes on from OY037008.1 coordinate 52,728,716, forward strand.
TTAAACTCAACGTTTTGTTTGCCTGTTTTGCCGGTTACTTTTGGAATTATATCCAGCAGCTTTCCACACTTTCTCCTTGTTAATAACTTCTCCGTACCCGCAAACGCGTCTCGGGCCGACGGACCCGGTGCGACGGAACACAACGATTTTTTCAATGCTAATCGCTTTTATACGCTTCGTGCTCCAAATAGTTTTTCAAAAAAAAAAAAAAAAAAAAAAGCTACCAGGGAGAGAGGGAGGCACAGTGGTAGCCTCGATGGTCATTTCCAAGATCATAATCGGGTTTTATCTTCAAACAGGCAGATTGTTCAAGATTTGGCTCACCTAAAATAATTAGGTATTGGTGGTGATTTGAGATTGTAAAGCAAGCCGTAAATAACAGTAATTTTCTTCGGTGAAGCACTGATTCCTTTTGCATGATTAAAGAGGTTAGACTGAACGAGTAGATTGGGCGATGGACATTAAATTTTCATAAATGTTCATAAAGCTCATCACTGCATAATTATTTTTAGATATTTTTTTATCCGAACACCGTACAGTAGAGATGCTTCTTTTTCTCTCCCAAACCCCCACCTAGCTAGCTGGCACCAGTAGAGAACATAGATCTCCATGGAGCACACAATGTATAATATACCTACATATTCGTACAATTTTATTTTAGTATACATCGCGATTCAAATAGTAGCGCGACTGATTTTTTGGGCGTTCATACTTATTTGGTGAAATCAGTGGCTGGATTTATTAATGAACCGCTGGCCTATATAATAAATAGCCTAAATGTTTCGCGGAGGGGATGTCCCCTAACTGATTAAATAGAGCCGTTATAACACGATTCCAAAAACGCTGCAAATTTTACACAAGGGTTTATTATTCTTTGATATAGGTTACTTGTACAGAAATTTAATTCTTTCAATGAAAAAAATGTTAAAAAAAATTTTTGGGGGATTTCTTTTTCAATTTTTTTTTTTTTGGTTTATTATTCTTGGAATAATACACTTATGTTTTCGCGACGGGGGTCGACGACTCCGATCGGGCTCAAAATTTGACATTATCCGTTTCAAGAGGTCTACATTCTAAATCCGAAATGTCCGTCCGCCGTCCAGGCCGTTTTGGGCAGTAGGAATTTTTTTTTAAATCTGAAATTTTGACAAAATGCTTGGTTTACCATCTAGTTGTGCCCGCAAGGCTTTTTTTTTTTTATCTAGTTTGTGAAGGTTTTTGAGCATGCCGTACTCAGTAGCATGCCGTAGGTAAGGAGAATGGGGTCGCATTTGGATGAACCTCCTCAGCAGTTGGGTTTCGCAGTGGGAAAAGCACGTCCAGCGCAAATTCATCTTAGCTTACCCAGGTTTTTCTGGCCCTGAAGCATAAGCAATTAGCATCCATCAATTTATTTGATCTCTCAAAGGCTTTTGATCTCGTTCCCTACAACCTGCTATTGAGAAAACTCGAGCATTGCGGTTTTACCCAACAGGAGGTGTCCTTTTATTTTATTATTCTTGGAATAATACACCTATGTTTTCGCGACGGAGGTCCGATCGTCCTCAAAAGTTGATATTATCCATTTCATGAGGTCTAGATTCATAAACCGAAATGTCCGTCCGCCGTCCGGGCCGTTTTGGGCAGTAGGATTTTTTTTAAATCTGAAATTATGACAAAATACTCGGTTTGCCATCTAGTTGTGCCCACAAGGTTTTCAGTCCGATCGCCCAAACCCGTGGGGCGCTACGGGGCTAAAATGGGGCTACGGGAGGGTTTTGTTGAAGGCTTTTGGCTATGGGATCGAGACAGGTGTCGTTTTCGAAGTATTTTTGGACGTAGAGTCCATTTTTGGGGGTCCCAGAACGATCCGATTTCACTGTTGCGATCTATCGGGATTTCATGGGGCTGCAAATGGGATTTTTGAAGGATCCCACAAGGTCAAATTTTTTTCAAGTAGGTAAGTAAAAAAACAAAAATGTTGAAAACAAAAACTCAAAAAAAAAAAAAAAAAAATCCAACATTTTTTCATTGACACAGAATTAAATTTATGCACAAGTAACCTGTATCAAAGAATAATAAACCCTAGTGTAAAATTTGCAGCGTTTTCAAAAGTTACCTTGAGGGTTGGTCCCATTGTGAACTACAATGGTAGTGTGTCGGAAGAGGTGGTTATTCCCTGTGGAGCCAAACAGCGTATCCTGGGTCCTTGCCTCTTCCTCATGTACATAAATGACCTACCTAGCCAGTTTCCTGACCCTTCTAAGGTATTCGGTACCTAATCGGGAAAACGTTTTTCCGATTACCGAATACCTTAGAAGGGTCAGTGTACACTCCCCGGAAAAAAATCCTGCAGGGCGGAAAAAAAAAAATCCTTCTGACGGGTAGATAACTAGATAGATGCAGCCTGGTGGGAAAGGAAAGGTCTTCTCAATTTGCCCAATGACTAGTTAATTTTCAATGGTTTAAAAAATAATTTTTATTGAAATAGAACTAATTGTTGCACAGTTTATTAAAAAAAAACCTTGTGTAAAATTTGCAGCGTTTTAATAATATTAAATTCGGTAGATTGAATATTATTCAATCTACCGAATTTTTCGACTGTTTTACTTCAGCCAGGCTACCGAAAAACGTGAAATTTAAGGTGGGAAAGGTGTTTTACCGTGATGTTGTTCGTCGAAAGGTCGTCGAGGTCGTTCCTGTCTTCAAGTACTTGGGTTTTCTTGATGGAGTTGGGCTTCTCGGCGAATTTCCTCGCGTCGTAGACGGCATCCTGGGGTGTGAACTGTTCGTACTGAGGTCCAGCCGATTCAGAGGGGCCTTGAACCGCGACGTTCGGGTAGGCGAGGACCGGCATGAAAGAACTGGTGCTTATGAGGCAGACCAACGTCCAACCCAAAATCATCTGCCGGCTCTTCATTTCGTCTGGGAACAGGAAAGTTGACAACCATATTATTACAATGTCTCTGATGGCATAGAACATTTGAATTGATTCATGCATGAAGAGGACTCAAGTATACAAACCTCATTTTGAGAGAAAAAAATATTTATAATTTTAGTTATAACTTCACGAAATTTGGATCCATCATATTATTTTTTTTGTTAATGTATAGGTAGGCCATTATGGCATCTAAACACTGCAAATTTTAAACAAGGGTCCCTTTCTGCACGAAGCAATAATTGCTTTAATTATTCATTTACTGGATAATATGGGTAGGGGCCGCCTAAACTTGTCCCGTTAAAATCCGCCTTGGGCCAGTAGATTGATTCATGGTCAGTAGGTACCTAGGTGTTCTCAGACTCTTGTTTTCTCCTCTGAAATCACCTTTTTCACGGGCAAACTACTCCGGAAAATCCTGCGGTTTGGCTATGTATCAGAAAGATATCGATTGGCTTCACTGGTAATTCGGGGGAAGCGTCTTCTGAGTTCACTGGACGATCGGGAGAGAGTCTGACATAACCGAATGGAAATCCTGTTGGCCGATGGAACTTTCTCGCCGGCGATCTGCAGGCTTCGCAGACGTTGCGTCGCGTCTGAAAATTTCTCTTCGTCCCCGTTCGAAAATATAGGTTTTTTCCCTCATGATTCATTCCAGGGGTTGATTCATAAGAGGACAAACCCCCGCGGCGTTCGCAACAAACCCTGCTACAACGAAGGTTCACGACCCCTGGGGACAAAGCTCAATGGGATTCATCTCATTTCCGGCACATCCCCTGTCAGAGTAGGTAATTGTTGCCTTCCGATCAATGAACCCTTGGACCGGCTAACTTTCTCCGGTTTCCGCGATCATAAACACGAATCGGGTTTCCATTTTGAGTTGGAAGCCAAACCGGACGGTCAGTGGACCCAATCCTTGTAAAATGAACAACCTAGGTACCTAACTACCTATGTCCTTGAAAAATTGTATCAGACAAGTTCATCAGCGGACGGAATTCAGTCGGCTTCGTGAGCTGATTGGAACTTTAGGCCGGATTCAGACGAAAATGAGGTTTAAAGTTGTAAAAAGCATAATATGCTATACCATATTATGGTATAGCATAACATGGTATAACATATTATGGTAGGTATACTAAGTATATACTAAGTATATAGTTCAGATCGAGGATTAAAGCAAAGAACATGGTAAGTCTTACCATGTTCTTTGCTTTAATCCTCGATCTGAACTAAACCAGGGGGTCTGCCTAAGTCTACATCTAGGGTAGGTAGAGCAAAGCTATGCAGTGATTTTTGGTTTATTATTCTTGGAGTAATACAACTAAGTACCTATGTAATCGCGACGAAGGGCGAAAATTCAGATCGGCCTCAGAAATTGACATTTTAGGCACCTACGTTTCAAGATGTCTAGCTACCAAAAACGAAATGTCCGTCCCAGAACGATCCGATTTCACTGTGGGGATCTATAGAGCTTTCATAGGCCTACAAATGCGATTTTTGAAGGATCTCAGAAGGTCAAATATTTTCCGAACGAAAAATAGTCCAAATTTTTTTATTGCCACAGATTTAATTTTCGTACAAGTAACCTATATATATCAAAGAATATATCAAAGAATAATGAACCCTTTTGTAAAATTTGCAGCGTTTTTCTCTTGTGAGACCTGTTCCCTAGTCATCAGGAAGATTTAATTTCATTTGGACGAATGAGTTTCGATGGTATTGTAGGTACTTTTCAAAGAGAAATTATCACATTATTTTGACGACTTTTGTTAAATAGTTTTTCATCATTCCATTTCCGCCTCGTTGGGCAAAACCCTGCAATTATTGTTTTTTCTTAAATACAAAATTGAATGAGAATGAGAAGGTTTATTTATAAAAGTCTTCAGGCGATACAAGGTCTTAAGTAAATATAAAATTTCTCTATGAATATTCATCAGAGACAACGGTGTTTCCGAAGGTAAGAGCCCAACCTATCCCCCAAGTTCTGTATTTGGAAGAAGTCAGTTTGCCATCTGTCAGAATGATCGATAAACCGAAAATTGCAGAGCTTTGTCCCCAGCTACCTTACTGTATTACAGTATGATCTATATGCTACATAATTTGTGGTGTATCTAATAGCAGCTATTAAATAGCTATAGATAATTTAATTATCTATAATAATAATAAATCAGCTATCAGATACACACTAAATTTTAGCGATTTCAGGTGAAAAATCCGTCCCACAGAAGTGTCAACAGGTCTGCGCGTCTTTTAACACGGACGGATCCGCTTACACTTGGCGAATGCCTCACCACCTCGCTGACGCAACTCTGGGTGATATCATGCATTACTCAACGACGAAGGGAGGACCAAAAGAAGTTTGGGAACAGGACGTTGATATCTGGAACTTCACCAGGATGCAGGTTTACGAGGTCTCCACCAACTGTTGCCATCCTGTCATTGACTGTTTTATAATAGAAGAGTTCCATTGTTACTGGAATTTTGACTTTTTTCAGTTGCGTGGTTCAATTAGCAATGCAGGCAATCTCTGCCGTAACAAAATGGATTCTACATCCAAAAATACTTCGAAAAGACACCTAATTTGACCCCATAGCCGAAAACCTTCAAAAAACCCCTCCCATAGCCCCTTTTAAACCCTCCCGTATCCCAATTTTAGCCCCCTAGCGCTCCACAGGTTCGGGCGATCGGGCTGAAAACCTTGCGGGCACAACTAGATAGTAAACCGAGTATTCTGTCAAAATTTCAGCTTAAAAAAAATTCCTACTGCCCAAAACGGCCCAGACGGCGTACCGCGGACGGACATTTCGGTTTTGGAATCTAGACCTCTTGAAACGGATAATGTCAACTTTTCAGGCCGATCGGAGTCGTCGAACTCCGTCACGAAAACAAGGGTGTATTATTACAAGAATAATAATCCAAAAGGGTATCTTCTAACTTAAGAGCTTAAGAGTGTCACAAGCAATAATAGTCTAGCAATACAAGAATCATATTATTTTTATCTAGTACTATTATAGTCATCTAGTGGCCATTTGAGTTCGCACAAAAGCTCGCTACGTAGCCAGCTTGGGACCAGCTTTACAAACTTGGTACCAACTATGCAAAATCTGGACAAGTCTGGAAAGCTTGGGACCACCTTAGCTTGCATTGTAAACTTGTTCAGCTTGGGACCAACATACTGACGACATCGCTTCTGACATTGACACTGACACACCACACGCACAAACTGGCACTGCGAGCGCCGATACCTAGTCACATTCACTGCATTGCTTGTTTACATGTTCACTTCAACGGGGCGGAGTCCTAGGCAGATAACAACCGCATTCTGGAGGGAGTCCTAACTTACTCCAAAGCCGCCTCGAGGAGGAAAGGAATTTAGCGTCTCCGATTTACTTAATGCGGGTAAGAAACGGAATCATAAGCCTCCCTTTGGTAAGTAGGCCAACGAACAGTAGTAGTTGAACCTGCAACATTTTTAGGGTTGAAGGACGAAAGGCAGACTTTGGGAGACTTCCAAATACTTCGTATTTTTGGACGTATAAGCCATTTATAGGGGCCGTAGATCCATCTGACTGCACTGTGAGGATCTATGGGCTGCTGTTTACGGACTTGAGACAAGAGTTGGAATGAGGCGTCATTTCCAGAGTTATATCGAACGTAGAATCAATTTCGGGGGATTTATTTTTTGTACAAACTTAATAACTTCAGGCACCTATTGTGGTTTTTTTTTTTCAATTTCGAATAATTCGAATTATTAGATTAACAATTATTGTTAATCTAAAACTGATAAATACTTTTAATTGTCGTTGTAAAAACGTTTAAAGCAAATAAAAGGAAATTAATAGCAGGCAGGTGATTAAATTTTGTTACCTGCCGATCGAATGGCAGGATAAATACTTTTCCTTCCACTATTAATTATTTATTAATGAAATAAGTGAATATCAACAACAACAACGCGAACAATTCATGCTTCAGTCCCGGACCTCATAATAATTAATTAATTACGCATACTAGGTAAAGAGTAAAATTTGCAGCGTTTTTCGATTTTTTCGAATTGTGATGGAGGCTTGGCATTTCCACACTACGAACACGGTTGATCAGCCCCCCCAACTTGCAATATCGAGGACGAGAACTTCCGCGGGTGAACAAACGGGGACTCCACTACTGTTACCTCAATCCCCCTTCACAGACCTTATAAAACACATTCGGCTTTGCTCCAGGTCTAAGCCTCAACCTAGACCTTGCTGGGGGGTCGGCTGTTTTCTCCTTCCGACCAGAAGTTCCTGCAGAACCTGAACTATCCAATCCTCTGGAAACTGGAAACCGCCGAACAGTTATAGACCGCGTTGGAGTAGCACATCATTTTTGCGTCATCATCTTCAAGGGCCCACAAATTGTTTGAGCAAAATTTGTTCAAATCATCATTCAAATTGACATGTCCATGATCAATCATTTAATGTGTCCATGATCAATCATTTAATGATTGATTATGTCTAATTCCAGACATGAGGCAATGTATGGAATTGGACGTAACCAGCAGAAGAGGACCTACATTCTTATCCTGACAGCATTCAGTCGGCTGTAGCCAGCTCAAACTGCCAGTGCCTGCTTATGATTTGGGTCAGATGTTGAATCACACACGATTATAAATAATGTTGTTGAACTCCGATTTTGGTTTATTATTCTTGGATTAATACACTTATGTATAATAGTGACGGAGGTCGAAAATTCAGATCGGTATCGAAATTTGACAATATCCGTTTCAAGATGTCTAGAATCCAAAAACGAAATGTCCATCCGCCGTACGCCGTCCACCGTCCGAGCCGTTTAGGAGTGTAGGAATTTTTTTAAAATCTGAAAATCTCTTATAGTTGAGTTATGGAAAGAAAGAGCTAGTGATTTGTTGGAGCACTTTATTCCATAGCAAGCTTTCGAGGATGCTGGTCCCCTTCTTCAGGCTTAATTTTAGTAAGTTGGCTGTTCAACTCCGTCTCAAAATGCAGAAAATAGGGTCACATAGTTGGTGGGGTCGTCAGATTATGATTAAAATATTAAATTAAAGTTTTGAACGTTGAATTTAATATTTTAATCATAATATGACGACCCCACCAACTATGTGACCCTATTTTCTGCATTTTGAGACGGAGTTGAACAGCCAACTTACTAAAATTAAGCCTGAAGAAGGGGACCAGCATCCTCGATTGCTTGCTATGGAATAAAGTACTCCAACAAACCACTCGCTCTCTCTTCCCATAACTCATCTAAACTACTTCAGCCAGTTACTCGCTGCAAAATCTATTATAATATTATTGGAGCTCCAGCCCGAGGAGGAAGAGGAGGAGGAGGAGGACGAGGACGAGGTTGACCTAGGAGGATGCTCATTTTTATTCTAAGGCACTTCTAGATGTCGCAAAAATTTGAAATTGGTCTTACGCTAAATAGCGTCATCATCCTACATAGCGACCCATATGACGACATTCGACCAACTTCGTAATATTACGAAGTTGGTTTATTCTTTTTAAACTCTTGAAATGAAGAGAGGATCACGGACATTTTTATTTTCCTATTTCACGGTTGAAAACTAACAGTAACTGTTGCCAACATCGCGGAAGATGTATGTTGATTAGGGTGGCCAGAAAGCATAGGGTAAAAACATAATATCTTCAAACCCTTGCTCTCACCTCCCCCCCAGATGGTGCAAATAGGTAAAAAAATGATATTGACAAAGTTTCAGATCGATCGGATAACGTTCTGACCCTCCTCATCTAGGTTGAAGTTTTGAAAAACTGAGATTTTTGGCAAAAGTTTCTAGTTGTTTTTGAATAACTCGAACACCACTTGCCACAGGAATCTGAATTAAATCTCATTCTATCGAAAATTTAGTTTGCTACAACTTCTACTTCTGGGGTGATCAGGCTAAAACCAACGGGTTCAATGTTATGGGCCGTTCTTAAGTTAAAAACGTGGTCCGTTTTAGCAAATGTGACTTTCTACGCATACCCTAAAACCATCACAAGAATTGCTCTTCTTCAGTTAATTGAGTACTCTTTTCTTTTTCTTTTTTTTTCTTTTCTAAACATTCGAAGATAGTAATGGAATTTTAATGGAGTTGTTATACGAATATTTTTACCAATTCAGAATTCATAAATAAATAAAAACTGTGGAAAAAAGGTTCGAACGCATTTTCCTATTGGACAGAAGTTTATTATACGGAATTATTACATAAATGCCGATAGGTATAATATTTACATTTAAAATAACTTACTACTAGACATGGTTAAACTAAAATTTATGTATTACTAACTGGGACACCCGGTCTTCGCCCGGTCCGTAGTGAACACCAACCAAAAATTTCAGTTAACTGAATGTTTCAACAGGAGATATTTTAGCAGTGTACGGATTTTTAACATTTCCCGTTAGAATCGTCTGTTGTACTCTCAGAAGGGCTCCCTCTCACATTTCAACGTCCGAGAGTGAACAGGAGAGAGTTTAGCTCACTCAGCTGATCAGGAGAAATCCCGTCATTTGAATCTTCTCTAGTTGTCCTACAACGGCTTCTTCTCAAATTTCAACGTCCAAGGGTGAACGGGAGAGACTTTAGCTCACTCAGCTGTTCAGGAGAATTCCCGTTATTTGAATCATCTCTTGTAGGTACTCCCAGAAGGGCTCCCTTTAAAATTTCACCGTCCAAGGGTTAACGGGAGAGATTTTAGCTCACTCTGCTGATCAGGAGAAATCCATCATTAGGATCTTCTCTTGTACTCCCAGAAGGGCTCCCTGTAACATTTCTACGACCAAGAGTAACAGGAGAGATTTAGCTCACTCTGCTGATCAGTAGAATTCCCGTCATTTGAATCTTCTCTGGTTGTCCTAGAAAGGGTCCTTCTCAAATTTCAACTTCCAAGGGTGAACGGGAGAGATTTTAGCTCACTCAGCTGATCAGGAGAATTCCCGTAGGTAATTATACCTCTCTCGTACCTACCTATCAAACCCGTTCATTCCTCATGCAAACACCCGCAGCAACCCGTCAACTTATTATTATTATTATTATTATTTTTCATTGATATGGAATTAATTTGAGGAGAATTTATATCAATGAATAACAAACCCTTTTTGACGGAATATAGCGGTTTTCCATTATTATATTATTACTGGGACACCCACGCTTCGCACGAAATATCACATTCCCGTTCATTCCTCATGCAAACACCCGCAGCAACCCGTCAACCTAATTTTTCATAGTAACAACGCGTGTTGGTTTCTCGTAGTGAAGTATCAAATTCCCGTCTATCACCAATTATATGCAGCCCATAGCAACCCATCAAATCAAAATGAAATTACCTAGTACCTACCTATCAAACTAATCGAAGGCTCGCAAAAAATACTCGTAACCACCTACCGACGATCTTCGAATAACTTGTGAACGGGTCATCGCACAGAAATCGTTTTGTACTCGTTGAAATCAGCGCGAAAAGCTCGTTTTAACAGACGTAGTTTCGTTCTAAACCGAAGCCAAAATTTGTACCGGGTTTCGGAGTTTCGAATTTTCCTAGCGATCCCTAGTAACGACGCTATTTGACCCGTCTCTCGTCGCGAAGGAAAGCTCCGTTCGCGATGAAGGAAGAGTTTGGTCATCAGTTTTCACCTTTTAAACCTTCTCTGAACTTCCACAAATAATTCAAGACCAAAATTAGCCAAATTGGTTCAGCCGTTCTCAAGTTATGCGATCAGCAACAAAATACTGATTCATTTTTATAGATATAGATGGTAGTGGCGCATTCAACGTGGCTTTCAAATCATCTGGGTATATTTTCCTACACTCGGATACAGCTTGTAGGAGATGCTGTCTTTGTTCTTCGTTTTTTGTTATTCATAGATTATTAGTTTGACTCCCCTTTCAGCTACATCATTGACTACCTACCTTTAAACTGTTGACAATTTTTTATGCTCTCTATTTAAATAATGTTCATTTTCAGACCAATGCGATGGATCAGTCATTAAAAATACAATATTAATTTCGAATCTTTTGTAAAAAAGCCAGTGTCCTAGGGGACACGAAATAATCCAGTTCCTTGTCCAATATTCACTTGCTCAATAGTGAGAGATGCTTTTATATCCCTATTACAATCGTAATCGTTATCGTCTTCATTAATAGCTGTCAATTTTGAAGCCATTTTAATCCTTATGTTGTTTTCTTGCAAAGTGTCATCAAAAAATGAAAAACCTACTTGTTCGGAAGTGAGGTCCCAAAGATGGTTCATAATTTTAGACAGAGCCTTGTCAGCAATCTCTTTATTGACTTCCCTGTACAATACTAATGATTTCAGTAATTGAAGGTCTTGATAAGGAGCCAATGTCGGTTTGGAGGCAGTGAACCAAGCTTTTACATAAAATTTATTTTTATTTAAGTTTGTTTATTATCAACATTTAATGTTGATAATAAACAAACCAATATCCACAAATTTTTTCTCTGTTGATGGGTTAATGGAAATTGATCTCTGAAAAGAAATATTTTTAGGGAATAAATTGCCTTGGACATCCATCTAGCATGGTGAATAGGACCGGGCAATCTGAAAGATATATCTCTCGCGCTCTCATACCCGAGAAATATCAAACAAAGCTGAAAAAATTCCTTGTAATCCTTGGTTGTTCAAGAGTCAAATGTTCTACCAGAAAACTTGTACAGTCCGCAGATGGAAAGAATGCGGCTGGGGAGAGATATGCCCATGGCATAGACATAGTGGTATTCCTGTTGGATTCTCAACCTACTACCAGTTTGCAAACTGTTGACAATACTGGGCAGCCCAACCCAGGTAAAGAAGCGGGGTGCGGGGGACGACGACGGTTGGAAGACAACTTTTTCAGAAAAGATAGTTTGGGGAATCGGGCTAGACGCATTCTTTCCATCTGCGGACTGTAACATCTTCCAGATTCCATAATTCAGATTTGATATTTTCATCTTCAACCCCCGGTTTGACTTTTTCCTGATCTATCTTCGTCCACCCACCCTGAAACTTCTTGAAGATGTCTGGCTGAGGGCCGGTTGTAGTGCCCACTTTAGTAAAAAATAATAATACATAATAAAAATTAAAAAATCATAAAATAAAAATATTCATAATATGAATTGTTATATGTATTATTAGTTGATGGTGATGTTGACCGTTTCAATTAATGTTGTTGGAAACTTGTTGAGGGTATATTTGTACGACAGCGACGGTTCACATCGTGTACTGCCCTTGTCCCTGCACTTGCCCTGATGATAGGAGAATATATCTCTTGAAACGTCGGCAAAAATCTCGTCTTATTTGACTGACCCTCAACAAGTTTCCAACAACATATATGTATTATAATATGAAGTAATGTATTTGTAATGGAGTTGTTATAAATAACAACTCCATTACAAATACATTACTACATATCTTCGAATGTTTAAACCAAAAAAAGAAAAGAGTACTCAATTAACTGACGAAGAGCAATTCTTGTGATGGTTTTAGGGTATGCGTAGAAAGTCACATTTGCTAAAATGGACCACGTTTTTAACTTAAGAACGGCCCATAACATTGAGCCCGTTGGTTTTAGCCTGATCACCCCAGGAGTGATTTAGCAAACTAAACTTCCGATAGAATGAGATTTATTTCAGATTCCTGTGACAAGTGGTGTTCGACTTATTCAAAAACAACTAGGAATCTTTGCCAAAAATCTCAGTTTTTCAAAACTTCACCTCGATGAGGAGGTTATCCGATCGATCTGAAACTTTGTCAATATCATTTTTTTTACCTATTTGCACCATCTGGGAGGGGGGGGGGGGAGCAAGGATTTGAAAAATTTCAGTTTTTCTGGCCACCCTAATGTTGATGTACCGCCAAACCTATTACTGTTGCTATTGCTCCCGAACTTATGAACCTCACTATTGTGCAAGAATAATTCTTATTCTGTGTCATTAAAGAAATATTTTTGAAAAAAAAAAAAAAAAAAAAAACCTGTACAAAACACGGATTTTGCGTCCAAACTAACTCGGAAAACGACACCTTATTCGACCTCCTGGGATCCTTCAAAAGCCCGATTTGTAGCCCCATAGATTCGGTGAAATCGGATCGTTCTGGGTCCCCCAAAAATGAATTCTACGTCCGAAAATAGTTCGAAAACGACACCTAACTCCTCGACCTCATAGCCGAAACCCTTCAAAAACCTCTCCCATAGCCCCAATTTCGCTCCACAGCACGAATGTCCAACACCTTAGCAAAATTTTAATTCAAAGTAACATTTAATGTTGCCTACTATGAATTAATCCATTTATAAAGGGAAGCCGCTGACATAATCCTTTATTACCCGAATCGTTAAAATAATAATCAATCTACCAGTTTTCCAGGATGCAGGATATAGGGTCGACGTGAGGACTTTCAGGACAAACATGTTCTAATTATTAGAAGTGCTATTATAGCACCTTCTTTTCAGTCATTTGACACGCAGGGAATTTTCCACGGTCGTGTCCCAGCCCACTGCACGAAGCTTTTGGCCAACTGAGGAAAAAAGCTATCGAGTTATCAATCATCACTCGTCTTGCCGAGTCGATGATGATGTCTGCCGACTAAGGTATGCGCACACTACTGACGGGGCGCAGCGCATCGCATCGGGTCGGAAAAAGTGCACGGTTTAGTTCAGTGGCATTTAAATGGGGGAACGCACACTACTGCCGGGGCGGAGTGCATCAAGACATCGCTCTCGAGGCGTATTTTTCCGCCGGTCCGCTGCGACCCGGCCCGCCGCGACAGTAGTGTGCGCATCAACAACAACAAACAGACGGATTCCTCTTCACCTTTGAGGTAAGCGCTCACTGCTGACGGGGCAAAACCGGCTTGGTTCGTTCTTAAACTATTTTAAAAAGTTTTAAAATTGAGCATTGTTCAGAAAGTTTTCAAAAATCAGTTCGCTTGAATTTATGTTTTCTTGTAGAATGCGAACCTAGTTAGTTCCAACAAGTTTACTACTGTACATACAACTTAGTATGGTACATTGGATTCAGCATGATCACCAATGGTGATTCACCATACTGACTACAAAATTATTAACCTGTCACAAGAGTGCCTAGTAAGTAGTAGGTACTACTTTATTCTGTACGTCACAAATAACAGGAATTCCACAGGGACAGGCCGGTCTCTTTTATTCTGTGGTCACGGGTATACGGGTTTTGAAGTACCTATACAGTTTTACACGAACAGTTTTTCCTGAAACTTCCCGTTTCCGGTAAGACGACTGGGTAGGCAGAATAGCCCTCAGTTCATTTTGGTTAATTAGGTATTCTTGGAATAATACACTTATGTAATCACGACGAATGTCTAACATTCTGATCGGCCTCAAAATTTGACATTATTCGTTTCAGGACGTCTGGATTCCAAAAGCAAAACGTCCGTCCACCGTACGCCGTCCGAGCCGTTTTGGGCCGCAGGATTTTTTTTTTTTTTTTAATTTAGAATTTTGACACAATACTCGGTTTACCATCTAGTTGTGCCCGCAAGGTTTTCAGCCCGATCGCCCGAACCCGTGGGGCTCTGAGGGGCTGAAAAGGGGACGGGAGGGGTTTGGTTATGAGGTCGAGTTAGATGTCGTTTTAGAAGTATTTTTGAACGTAAAATACATTTTTGGGGGTCCTAGAGCGATCCGATTTCAGCGTGACGATATATGGGGCTGCCATGGGGCTACATTTGGGATTTTTTAAGGATCAAATAAGATGTCGTTTTCCGAGTAATTTTGGACACAAAATCCGTTTTTCGAGGTTATCTATCCATACATCGTTTTGATTTTTGCTTCCGAGTCTGCGAAGCAGCGGAAGCCTTGTGTTCACTTTCGGGAGAAAAAATATTTTTGTTGTCCGAATTCAAACTTTCCACTCGCATTTTGCGTTTCATAGCCTACTGAACAAAATTTAATTTGGTTCCGTGTCTGTCGGTCTGTGGGTCTGTGGGTCTGTCGGTATGTCGGTCTGTCAGTCTGTCGGTCTGTCGGTCTGTCCGCATTTCCTCGTTACAGCCATAATTTCCACAATTTTGAATGAATTTAGCTCAAATTTTGAGGGATTATGCGGATAAGGCTCCTTGAGGTCCCATACGAATTTCATCACAATTGAATCAGCGGTACGCTCAGCGCATGCGCGAACGTAATTTCCTTGCCACAGCCATAACTCCTACAATTTTGATCGGATTTCAATCAAATTTTCAGGAATTGTGTGGGTATAGCCCTAGATGGTCCCCTATCAGTTTCATCACGATTGAATCAGTGGTACTCCCTGCGCATGCGCGAACGTAATTTTCTTGTTACAGTTGTTACGTTCTTTTTGAACTTGGCACGAGGATGAGCTGTGTATAAGCGATTCCATTCGGATTTTTACTCTTTTAGCTGATCAAATGACTAATAGTTAGGTAGGTACTTGTTGGGTAGGAAGACATAGGGAGGACTCACAGACAAATAAAACTACCTATTTAAAAAAACTATCAAAACTGTCGAAAATCAAATCAATCAAATGGGGTGGTAGAGGAAATACCACTCATACATAAAAAAAAAAACATACTTAATACCGTCATACCTTTCATAAACTACCTCATTACCCTTCCGAATTCTAAAGACAAACTGAAAACTCTTCAAGCATGTGTGTTTAGGAATTGAAATAAATTACCGAAAATAATAAATAATAACAACGCGCCTTGCCAACACCCATCATACCTTTAAAATCAATAGCATACCATCTAAAGCTACCTATTAAAATTCAGAAGGTTCTCAAAGAAACTTCGTAAACCCAAGAAAACTACCTCTAAGTTGCGCAAACTATCCGAAATTTCTCCCTTAGGTACTGGGAAAAACCATGATGTGATCATGGATTTTTCTGTTTTTCACAGTAAGGCAGATATTGCGTAATTTGTATAGAATCATTGACAAAAACCAGGAAACTACCAAAGTATAATAAGTACCAAGGCATAATCTTCTGTCTCCAGGGAGAAATTCGTATTCACCCAGAAGTAAGAACTTCACTGTCGGCGGGTGAATGTGGTGGACGCGTGTGTATGAATGGAGTTGACCTAGTGAAGTCCTCCCCGGGGACAAGGGAAAGCTGAGAGTTCTTGAGGAGGACGCCAGTAGGGCGTATAACGGAGCAACCCAAATCACGGGTGGCACCTTCCTTGGGCCGTAGGTGAGGCGATTCTGGTGATTGGAATCGGCGACCTTGCCGCATACCAGACGATGATATGGAGGCAGGTCAGTTCACCATAAAAAGTGGGACAAAATAACATGGCTCCAAGACGTTAAAAGTCATCTATTGCCAATAAATTAATTTTTGAGCTGCAGTGATACCTGTCTACAGTGAAATCTCAAGGGACCGGAAAGTTTTCCCAGTCGCGTAAGTAAACCTTTTTTCCAAGTCGCGAATGGGCGAAGGTTGTTAACGCAATGTACATAATAATATTATGTACATATTATGTACGTCATATTATTTAGAGTCATAAATTCATCAAACCCTAAAAATGATTCATTTTAGATAATATTGGATATTTGTTTGCTTCAGATTGTTCTGGGGTTAGTATTGAATTAGGTGCAGCCTTCTCATAATATGAGAAGGCTGCACGAGATCAAGTTCAGAGATGCATATTATGCATCTCTGAACTTGATGATTTGTTCACGAAAGGAGTGCATCCTCTTTGTTTCAATGAGCAACAGGAGGTCCGTCAGGACGTGAACTCCTTCAGACACGTTCGACCTCTCTCAAGCCCAAGTTTCTCCAGTTTTCTTGAGCCAAATGTTGCATCATATGCTGTGCTTTGAAGTTGCAGATCTGCGTCACCATCTGCCTAATCTGTGGCCGCTATTAAATGGGTCATCAGCTCTGATCTGTAGTGATGTTTCGCGCCTTGGTCCATAGGCTGGGTCACACTACTCGGGAAACAGGAGAACGGTTTCGTCTTGCCATTTTGGAATTGAAGGCTGTCTATTAGTCATTTCTCCATTTGTTTGTCTGTGTTCTATGCTTTCTTGTTGTTTCTCCAGGTTACTGGGAGGGATTTATTGCTGATGTTCTTGAAACATCGAGGTTTGGCAGATTTCCCAAGGGGTTTTTCCATTTCTCAAGACGAGATGGGAATTCACCTGATGGTGCAGAGGTTCTGATCCAAGAACGGGTTTGATAAATGTGACCCCTCCGCTTCTTCCTTCAACTTTTGCTTGTTTTATAGGACTGAAGTTGTTGTATAGGACTTTTTGAGCGTTTGCTGTTAGCTCTAAGACTAATGTAGGTATTTAACCTAAATATAAATGTTAAAGGAAAAAGCAGAGGGGTCACATTAAATTTTATCGCCAAACACTTTCTTGAAGAATGGTCAGTCTTTATTTGGAAAATTTCCCTCTCTTACAAGACTCTCCTTTCCAGCACTGTGTTTTTGATGGTACACCTCTCTGGAACAATCCAGTCTCGTAGGCATTGTGGATGTCCTTTGGCCAGTAGTCTCTAGTATGAAATAGAGATTTCCAGTTATCCACTGTTATCTGGATCGACACTATTGCAGATATTTCCGCAATAGGCAGGCGGTAGACGAACCGAATTCAGGGTCACAATCTTTCCATTTCCGCGTTCGACAGATTTTCCACATAAGACTTAAGGGGGCAATGCAACTTGGAAAACTTGAAAAAATCGATTTTCTTTTTTATTATTTTTTGAATCAAGCAACATCTCCTGAACAAAATAAAAAAATATATTTGTAAATCCGAGCATTAGAACAGAAGTTATGAGCCAAAAACTAAAACATTATCTAATGCGCGCCTGCCGCATACGGAACTCCTTCCGGCAGCTCTATATTTATATATATAATATATTAATATATAATATATATAAATATTTAGGCAATAATATTATATAAATATATAATATTATATATTAAATATATACATGTCGAAGTAAATAGAGTAATGGTCATAGATGACATCCAACTAGGACGAACCGGGCGGGGGGGAGTGGGGAATCTTTGAAGCGCTCTCCTGTAAAATTTTGTATTTTGACCTATCGGTACACTTTCCTCGGGAACTACTCAACCGAATTGAAAAAACTAAAATTCTGCTGATTCCTATATTCTTCCTGAACCCACTGAGTTATTGGGAGGGGGTTTTACCGAAAAGTAGAGTCTCAGTGGCCGATTGACCAACACCGAACATTCACTAAAATTCGACGTTCTTCAAAGTCGTGGGTAAAATGGGGTTTCGATGGTACCTATTTGAAAAAAACTCAGCAGAAACTTCAGAATATTACCTTTCAGATGAAAAAAAAAGCAAGTCGCTATCTTTATCCAGTGCTTCACAAAATGTACCGAAAAATGGGTCTAAAACGCTAGAAAACGCCAAGTTGCATTGCCCCCGTAAGTACAGGTTTTTTTAAGGAACCAGAGATATTTTCCACATTAGGCAGGTTTTTAACTTTACGCCGAGAAGATATTAGACGGGTTTCACTACGGTAAATATGACTTTGATTTTGACAATGGGTCTCAGATTCCGAAATAACCCTTTAAAGGAGTAGGTAAGGAGCACTTCTAGGGGCCATAGATTAGGCCCCTACATTCCATTTAATGAAGCCAAATTTGCCTTTTTGACATTGGCTCCTAATTCTGAAATATTTTACATTTTGTACTTTCTCTAAGCAGTTTTCACGTTTTTTCAATAACGTTTGTAGGGTTCGCGCCATCACTGCTAAGGAACCGCCCTGCCTGAAGTCGCCCTAACGGTGTCAAATGGCACAATTTATTTTCCCATCAAGCAGTTGAAAGATATTTCAGCCCGTCATCAATCTGTGATGCTGTGCACCGGAAACCAAAGGCTGGGCGGGAAGGAGAAAGTTTTCAGGACAATGTCAATGCGAGCCGTTGACGGGATTCGAAAGAAAAAGCTCGCGAAAAAAAGTAGTTTTCCGCCCTATTTATTCAACTAAGGGGAAGTCGCATGGTGGTCCTTGACGTAGTTGTGAAGAGACTCCTTTTCGAAACTGCTGACCCCTAAAATGCCCAGTCTATTGGCAACAGGTTGACTAGTTTCGGTAATTTGAAAACGACGAGGTCGATTTATTAGGAGGGAAGTATCCTCGTGACTAAGTCTTAGAAGAGAATTTCACTGTTCGACGATTGAATCAATTTCGAGATTAGTTGAGAAAAAACTATCCAGAAATTGTTCTGAACTTTTCGAACATTTTTGGCTCAGTTGAATAAAACGTTCTACAGAAACATCACAGCAAGAGATATGTCTCGAGATGAAATTAAAACCACCGAAAATTATCTTTTCAAGTATGAAAAGATCACTAGGTAGTACATAGAGTTGGGGATGAGTTTTTTTTTTTTTTTTTTTTTTCATCGAGATAAATCACTTGAAACACTAGAATCTATTCATCTAGAATCTATTCACTAGTATGATCTGATCATACTAGTGAAACAATTGGGACAGGGTAGCCAGAGCTTCGTCTGTTTAGAAATCAGTCGGAGCGCTGATCAGCCTGGTTCAAATTCGGGGCCGAACACCAATGTTTGACCAAAAGTCAATCACGTGTTGTAATACCTGACTTGTCGGCAGACAATTCACCTCTGAACGCAAGTTTATGTGAATCCATTCTCTGGAGCAAGAATTTGTAAAGCTTATCCAAGTACAGTGCGGGGTCGGCTCCTGCCCCACTTGTGAGAACCAATTATTGGTTAACCAATTATATTGGTTAACAAAAAAAACCACTTTATTTCTTTTTTATCATTTAATAATGATTAACAGGACGTTTCCATTAAACGGAAATTTTGTTTTCGTCACGTCACGAGCGTCACGTCCCGAGCGTCACGTCACGGGGGATTTTGAGAGCAACATGATCGCGAAAACTATAATCACATGATTGGTCTCTAAGGAAGTTTATTAGCGGCTGGTTACAAGTTGAGGGATGGTGTAAAATTAATCATTATTAAATGATCTTACTGTAGAACCATAGGTCTACCGTCCGGTTTTTTTTACAAGTGAAACTAGATCATAACGCTTTAATAACAAGATCTGGTCCAATAGTCGTGCTTGCGTGGCAACCCCAGGCCAAGACGCTCTAGGCATAAATTAAGAGTTTAGTAGGTACCTATGTATTTAATCTTGTATAATGTATTAAAACTATTGGATCAGATCTTGTTATTAAAGCGTCAAATTTTGAGGTCGCCACAGGAAATAACTCAACAAAGTCCCATGTTACATTTTGGGTGCGATTGCTCCACTCCACCCTGTCTATACTGTGCCGGCATTATGGGGTTGGTCTTCATGAACTAGGTACATGAAACTGCCTATTCAACTGCTGGGCGAACGTCAATTATATCGTGGAATTCCGTAAGTAGGTATGAGTGCCCCTCAGAACCACCTCGATTTGGTCAATCTTGTTTACAAGTCTTTCCCATTTCCGATGGATGCTCCCTACAGAAGAACCGAAAAGAGATAAATCTCAGATAAACATTAGAAGGGTGCTTCTGAGAGTGCAGGCTCGATAAGTGTCATTTCACCCGACCCTGAACATGCATTGTACCCAGCTACCTATCGAACGCAATGAAGTCGACTTCACAAGGGTAAATCAGGTGACATGGTTGTGAATTATGACAACCATTCATCTTGTAGGTACCTAAAACTCTCCAGCTCACTGTGTCGCTGTAGGTCGTTACTTTACTAGTCACCGTTTCCGGTGTCATCTGCTAACTTTCTCACCGTTTCATCTTTCCCGGGTATGATCTTAACGCCTCCTGACAGGTCTAGAAGTTGTACGTAAAATCCGTTGTCTTATGAAATTCCTAAAGAGCTTTCTTTCTCCGAAACGAGCTGGTGATAACGAGAGGGGGGGGGGGGGCTTCCAGCTGCACTACCACTTTCTCGGCACCCCCACCATCACCTCCCACACTTGATGCGAATACAGATTTCTATTTTTCTTGATTTATTTCATTTTGACGTCGGATACGTCTTTTACGGCCAAGAAAAAATGTCTATCGAGCGAAAGCAATAAGCGTTCCAGTGGGTGTCGTTTTCGAAGTTTTTTTTTTAATGCAGAATCCACTTTTTGGGGTCCCAAAATTAAGTATACGAGTATTAATAATATTGACATCTTTACGGTCATCTTTATTAAGTAAAGACTAAATTTTAGTCTCTAGTCGAAGAATAAATTTGCAGCGTTTTAAGTGAAAAACTTGATTGGTGATATAATATATCACGGATATTATCCGATATGTTGTTGGTTTCTCGGTGGCAGTTTAAACACCTCGCATTAGATGGTGCTTTTGATGAGAAGAAACTAACGGAAATGGTTATCTTAATTGCTCTTCATGCTCCTACGACTCATGAATAACCAGGTTCATAAATGGCGAAGCCGCTGACCAGTCGCCTCTTGCAAATTTAGTCAGGTTGACATCCTGTCATGTCGTGTATCGATTTAGCTTGTTGAGTGATAACATGTCGATGTGGTGAATTTTGACAGACTTGAAAGGTGACGTTGCAACTGCCATGTGCAGATGAACTTAGATTAACCAGCAGGCGGACAGGGGGTTTCGCTTCGCACGCCCATTTGTGTGAAGTTGCCCCCAAATCAACGAAGTTATCCGAAATAAAACCATCGTAAATCCCTTCCGGAATAAAAACGTCTCTTGAGTCTTAGAAATTGTTTGTTGTTGAGTTGAAATTGAAGAGTAAAATTGGGATTGAGCAGAAGGTGACAGTGGAAACGCCATCTGAATCGAACTGTAATCAACGAAGATAGTTGCGCCAATTTGCGCATGTCCAAAATTGCGCTCAGTGGTCTGTGTTAGCAGACGTAGAATTTGCTCAGGAATGTGAATCCGACGGAAAATTTTTGAATTCACATTAGGAACAAGAAGGTTGCGCGGGTAAGTTAAATGGGCGCATTTGCGCATACTGGGGTCACCCCCCCCCCCCCCCCCCCCCACTCCTTCAACTAGTGGTTGGAGGCCAGGATCAGGAGTCGATAGGAAAAAACTTGTCAGGTTGTCATACTCAACCACAGATACGTTCTGAATTATGGTATAGATTTTGTTTGTTGACATCGATAAAAAACAAAAAACAAAAAAACAACTACCTACCTAAAACGAGGGTAGTCAATAGGTTAAGAGGACGATTTCAACAAGGAGAGAGTTAATCATGTTGACTGTAAGTAAGTTATGAGATTGGGATAGTAAGTTACTAGGTATCCCAATTTCATTTGGATTAACCTCTTGTGGTGGTGGAAGGAGTCTGCATTTGGCAGATCAAGGATTGATAAGTGCGAAGGGGGTCAGTTGTGTACATCGGAAACTGCGAAGGGGGTCAGCCATACCTAGTCTAACACTAAGCACTAAGCACATGACAAGTACCTAGGTCCTAGGTAAAAATTGTGTACTTTTCACAAATTTCGCCAACAAAGTTGAATTCTTAAGTTTGGTTAGTTCTGCTGATCGGCCAGTAAAACTCCTCCCACTTCATTCCCACCGTGAGAGTCTGATCAGCCGATGACAATAAAATGCATTTCATGATGGGGAATGAAAGCTCGGCAAACCCACTCATCGTAAATGCAACTTTCTCTGGCGGGAATGGAAGTTGGTTAAAAGTTGAAATGCATCTGAGTTGTGTAGAAACTAGAAAACTTTCACCTGTCTAGTTCTTGGTGTTCGTTACGGCATTGAATGGAACGAAATTTTAATGAATTTTTTTTTGGTCGTGGGAGGGAACTTTCACAATTTTGAGGTGATGAAAATTTTGGAAACATTTGTGCATGGGGTGAGGTTGTAGACGTTGAACGGGATTTACAAATGCGGTTAATTGTTTTAATTGGTTCATAGAAAATTGTAAAAATGCTCACCTTTTGTCCTGAAAGTAGTTGGCCTTGATAAATATCACTAACACTGAGGTGATGGCACTAGAGTGGATTAGGGGCTGAAGGCGCTCTCACCTTTTATATGGTGACCCACTTTGAGCCCTTCCTCTGCCTTTTTCTTCGTGACGGGGAGCTCCTCGAGGGTCTCCCACCAGGAGGCGACTTCCCGGCATCCCGGGAGGCGGAGGAATCTCAGGCGGAAACCGGAGACCGCCGCGGCGGATTGACGTAGGGCGTAGGTACCTACAGGATGTCCTTGTGTTTCTTCAATTACGAGAGAAGAGGATTTTCAGTCTCCTGGAGGTGCATACGAGCAGTGCGGGGTCGTCCACCCTATTTTAGGTAGGTAACTAATGCAAATATGATGGGTACTTACTAATGTGCAATAAGTACCTAGGTAGGTACCTAAGTAGTACTTAGGTACCTACCTACCTAGGTACTTATTGCACATTAGGGCACATAATATTATGTTTTGCAATAGGTTGATCCTACCGAAATTGAGACGTAAACAGACGCTAAATTGTCTCCAACAGAAGTGTTGTTGGTGTTGAATATTTATCCATCCGTAGACTATAGAAATAATATATATATTCAAATGTTCGCCTACTATTCCTTTATGAATGGATCGATTGAAAGTGCCGGGGGATCAATCGGGAGAGAGGAAGGGCCAGGAGAAGGGGAAACAACGTGGGCCGAAAAAGGCGATTTGCGAGGTCGCGCGCCATAAATTCATATTATATTTATATTTATATTTATATTTATATTATCAGGTAATAAGATAAAATAATTTTCTTCGTTCCAAATGTAGGCAAGGAGTTATTAAACACCAGGAAAAAATGCTGCAAATTTTACACAAGGGTTTAATTTTCTTTGATATAAGTTAATAATTAACAAAATTAATTTCTGCACAATTATGTGCAAGAATTAATTCTGTGTCAATATTATATCAAAAATTCAATTATTCAAAATATTTTTGAAAAAATTTAAATAATTTTTTTCTGTACACTTTTTGGGAAGTGTACATCTACTTTTTAGAGGTCCCACATCTTCCCAAAAAGTGTACAGAAATAAAATTATTTAAATTTCTGAATTTGAATATCTGATATTCCGTCCAAAATTACTCGGAAAATAGACCCCATATTTGACCTCCTGGGATCCTTCACAAATCCAATTCTCCAAAAGCCCCATAGATCCCCACGGTGAAATTGGATCATTATGGGACCCCAAAAAATGGATTCTACGTTCAAAAATACTTCGAAAACGACACCTAACTCCACCTCGTAGCCGAATACTAGGGTAAAACACCCAGTCGTTGGACACCCCCCCAGTCGTTGGACACTTACTCTATTTTCTGCATTATTAAGGATTTGGCACATATTTATGGTTGTTGATCCATATCACAGGAAACTAGAGAATCTGAAGAAGAAGTTGAGATACAGGTTATAGACGTTACATTACCTCACAATTTAGTGCGATTTGTTTATGTGGGGCCTTGGGGACGCGTCCCTGTTTTTAGTTTGAAAGGTAAGCTGACATCAGTCTGTTGTTAAGTGTTTCCTGTCCAGTTTATAAGAATAATCGCCTTAATGTTGAGTTCTATCGAAACTAGACATGCATCCGAACAATTTCGAGTGGTTTTTTCTCGTGTTTGGGTGTAGATAATTTATGAAACACGGCTGTCCAACGACTCACTATGAGGAGCCGCGATTTGCCTAGTGGTTGGACGCCTGTCCAACCACTGGATTCAGCTGCGTTTTGTGCGGCGCCAGTGCTTGGACAAGACCAATTAATTATAAATTAATAAATAAAAACAGTATAGTTTTAATTATAAATTATTAATTTTATGAATTATAAATTATAAATTAATTATTTTTATTTTATTAATTAATTTTTTATTAAATTCATTAAATTAATTATTTTTATTTTATTAATTAATTTTTTATTAAATTAATTTAAATTAATTTTATTATTATTATTAATTTTATTATTTATTTTATTAAATTTATTTATTTTATTAAATTATTTATTTTAATAATTTTTATATTATATTATAATATAATATTATATATAATAATTTATTATATTATAATAATATTATAAATAATAATAAAAATAAAAATATAATATATAATATAAAATAGAATATAATATAAAATAATAATATAAATAAATAATATTATATTATAATAATTTTTATATTATATTATTATATTTATTTTATTTATTTTTATAATATATTTATTTTAATTAATTATTTTATTTATTTTATTGAATTAATTTTTTATTATTAATTTATTTTATTATTTATTTATTTTTATTAAATTTTATTATTTTTTATTAAATTTAATTTTTTATTTTATTTTTTATTTTTTATTAATTATAAATTATATATTAATTATAAATTATTATATTATGTTTATTTTACCTCAGTTAAGCGGGAAATGGGGATTATAAACTTTTAAAATGAGGAAAAAAGTGGGTGTCCAACGACTGGCTCTCGGGTGTCCAACATTAGGAAGAAGTGTTCAACGACTGGCGATTCGCCATTTTTTCACGTTTCTCGTCTTTGAAAATTCGTTGATAATTAATGAATAAACCTACTGAACTTTAAAAAAACCATTTTATGCAGAAATTTCTGGAAATTAAGAGGCTTTTTTTTTCTAAACCGACCATAAGTAAATATTCTATTCAAATTATACGCGGGTCAGGTCGCTTAACCCGTCCAACGACTGGGCGTTTTACCCTATTATTGCAGAGTGTTGTATCATCAATCGTGTTGTAGTTCACATTTTTTTCCCTCATAATTTACAACATTTGTACAAAATGTACACAACATAAGTAGGTACCTACTCAACATAGCCAAGTTGAATTTTTCTCTTTAAATTTACAACATGAGCTGCCTCGGGTTCTCAGTGAATTTTTCAACCCCTACTTCCTCCATTTCTTTCTTTTGATGTACTATATTGCTTCCGAGTCTGCGAAGCAGCCTTGTGTTCACTTTCGGGAGAAAAAAAATTTTTGTTGTCCGAATTTAAAATTTCCACTCGCATTTTGCGTTTCATAGCTTACTGAACGAATTTGGTTCCGTGTCTGTCGGTCTGTCCGCATTTCCTTGTTTCAGCCATAATTTCCACAATTTTGAATGAATTTAGCTCAAATTTTGAGGGATTATGCGGATCAGGCTCCTTGAGGTCCCATACGAATTTCAGCACAATTGAATCAGCGGTACGCTCTGCGCATGCGCTAACGTGAAATTCTTGAAACAGGCATAACTTTCTCAATTTTGATCGGATTTCAATCAAATTTTCAGGAATTGTGTGCGTATAGCTCTAGATGGTACCCTGTCAGTTTCATCACGATTGAATCAGTGGTACTCCCTGCGCATGCGCGAACGTAATTTATATATATATATTCTTGAAACTCTCGAGAAATTCAAAAATGATGTACGTTCTGAGATAGGTTGAGCGCCCTCAAGGATTTTTTCCGTTTTCCCCTCCTTCAACCCCCTCTCCTTCCATAAAGAAGGGAAGGAGTGGGGATTTCAGCCAATATTGATCCGATTTTGATGAAATTTTCAGGGATTACGCGGGTTGTGCCGTAGATGATTACCCAGGCGTACTCCAATGTCTCGATCATTAATGAATTCCATGATTTTGGGAAGAATGTAAGATAGGAAGTTAACACACTACACCTTGTATTTGTTCAGGAAATAAAGATTGAAGAATTTTTTTTTTTTTTTGAAATTGCCGTTATTTTCTAATAGCAGTATTAAGGTCGGATGAAAAAACGACTTTTTAAAAAAGAACCTCTTATTTTCCGAGCAATATAGAGGCACTAATCCGCAGGTGGAAAGTCGGTCGGGGCTGATGTTTCTCTGCACCGTCTCATAGGACACAGGCGTCCTAACTTTCCAATCTCTTTCGTGTGCTCGACGGCGAGTGAATGACCTTGACATTTATTGGTATCACAGATAAGATATGCGGGTTCAATTCTGGATGCCCTCTCAGCCCCTCAAGTTTGTTGGGGGTTCAGGGAAATCATTCCGCCCCCTGATTGGCGAACTACTTTTGTAAGTTTACTCACATAAATTTTGTGTAAATCGTGGAATTTGGACGGAAAGGTATCTTCTTCAGACCCTCCATACAACTAAGGCTGAATAATCAAAGTAAAATGTACATTATGTCAAAAACAGAATACCCGGGCGATGGATAAGCTTACACGAAAACACCACACTTCGGTCTAAAAGCTCCGTTTTATTAAAAAAAGAATGAATTTAAAGCGAGAGCTCAACAATGTACAAAAAAGACGCGAAAGACCAAAAGCATTATGGCGGATAGCGCCGATTTCAACTGTTGTTGTTGTTTGAAACATTTTTTAAATTTTAAATTGCCTTCATCGCGGACATCCTCCCACCTAAGTTTTTTCATGAACTAAAAAACTTAATTAAAAAAAAGAAAAAGGTTAGAACGAACAACCAATATGAATCTATACTTCCTACGGGAGGTGCCAAGAGTTCAATTAATCACGGAATCGACCAGGCTTCTTGACAGTTCTTCCCCGAGAAGTCTTCATGATCTCTTCAGAAACTCCATTTGAATCTTCTACGGGGTCTGGTATTTTCACACCCAGATCTTCTTCAGAATCTTGTACAATCGGGGCAGGTTCTTCTTCAGAATGTGGTAGATTCAGAACAGGGTCTTCAATGGGTCTTGAATCTCCTTCAAGAATTGGACAAAGTCGCTGAATGGGCCGTAGACACGTCCCGGAATTGGTTTGGAGTCGAACCAGACGAATAGTTCCATCTTTGCCCGGTAGGAGTTCGATCACGCGAGCTGTAGGCCAATCAATCCGCTTTGTGAAGTCATTGCTGATTAAAACAACATCACCAAGACCAATTCTGTCGTGCCTAGCTGATCTGGAACTCATTAGCAGCTGTCCAAGATATTCGCTTCTAAATCGTGATCTGAAGTCTTCTTTTAGTTTTAATCTTCGTTGCCACGTCTTCCTAAGGTCCACAGATTCGATGACGTCGAGTTCAGGCAACCCTGATTCTCTTATGTCCTGAATGAAGAGTGATGGAGTGATTGGCGTCGCATCAGATCCTTCTTCGGCAATGTAAGTGAGTGGCCTCGAGTTCAACACACTCTCACAGTCACAGAGTACTGTAGCCATTTCGGTATAGGAAAGAATTGAACGTCTCAAAACTTTTCTCAATAGACGTTTGGTGAGACCAACTAGTCGCTCCCACCAACCACCCCACCAGGCAGCGGTTGGAGGATTAAACTTCCATGAGATCCGTCGTACCTCACAAAACTCCAAAACCTTAGTCCAATCAATCTTCTGTAGAAGGTTATTGGCACCAATAAAATTAGTACCTTGGTCGGAATAAATCCGAGCAGGCCGGCCACGCCGTGCGACAAAACGCTTCAGAGCTTGCAGGAAGTCGTCGGTCGAAAGTGAAAGGATCAGCTCAAGGTGAATAGCTCGTGTCACAGCGCAAGTAAATAGACATATCCAGGCCTTGCGTTGTTTCCGGAGAAAAATCGGACCAGCTAAATCCACACCAACCACCTCAAAAGCAGCAGCTTCTCTGACCCTGTCCACAGGTAATGGAATGGCAGGTGCTTCCAGTCTCTTAGCTTCGTGACGTTTGCAGATCACGCAATGTGACGTCACCTCTTTCAGGGTTCTTCTCCCACCAAGTATCCAAAATCGTTCACGAGTGATGGCTAGTAAACCCTGAGTGCCAACATGGCATTCTCTTTCATGTATACCCCGAATCAGTCTCGTGACAACGGGATGTCCCTTGGGGAGCAAAATCGGGTACCTGAAATCTTCACTATCAGGTCTATTCGAAATCTTGGTTTTTATACGAATCAGTCCAGTGTGGTCTTCAAAAGGGTTCAAAGGGGCTATCTTGGGATCCTTGATACCCCGAAATTCCTCCCCCTGAACCAATTTTAGAACTTGTAACTCAGCACTGGCCAGTTCATCAGTACTGAGGGGTCCTGTTTTTCGTACAAAATGGTCTGAACCCACTGAACGTGAATTATTAACGAATCGATTCATCCATGCGATCATTCGGATCAGTTTTGAATACTGAGAAAAGTGGCGGTAGTACCAATCCTTAGACAAAACATCCTTTGAATTTGTGGTAACCATGGAAGCAGAGATTACTGTCTTTCTTCTCTCATTACTGATCAGATTTTCGTCATACACGATGGAAACTGATGGCCATTGTTCTTTGGGTTGGTAAAGCCATTCTGGCCCCTCCCACCATCGGGATGCAACAAACTCTTTCCCCAGACAACTGCGAGAAGGTAAGTCGGCGGGGTTGAGGGTGCCTGGTACATGATGCCAGTTTCCAATTTCGGTGAGTTTGCGAATTTCATTGATCCTATTCGAAACGAAAGGTGCCCAATTTTCCTCTCTTTTCAACCAAGCCAGTAGGTACTGTTGAAGAGTCACTCCAAAAATATGATTCGCAATCCATGACAACAGTCTCACGAACTGTAGCGAAGAGTCGAGCTCCAATGGTTGCTGCGAGAAGTTCTTTGCGTGGAATAGTGGCCTTGGGAGCAACTCTTGTTCTACATTGAATCAACTCCACGTTAACACCATGGCCATTTTCCACTCTCAAAAACACAGCGGCGGCGTAAGAAGTTTCACTAGCGTCGCAGAACGTGTGAATACTCATATGGGTTACATCCGTCATGTGAGGCAACCATCGAGGTATTTTCACCTCTCGCAAATATTCGATTTCTTCAGCCCAACGCAAAAACGAGTCCCGAATACGTTGAGGTACTTCATCATCCCATCCAAGCTTCATGCCCCACAATTCCTGTATCAAAATACGAGGGTAGAGGGTGACCGGACTCACGAATCCAAGGGGATCGAAGATCTTGTGAGCAGCTGACATGATGAGGCGCTTTGTGATTTTACCCTGTGGTTTCCTCAGTGACTCACTGCTGAGGCTTAGAGTGTCGTCCTTGCGATCCCAATACAGTCCAAGTACAGCTGTTTCAGTGTGAGTGGCTAGATTTGGGTCTGTGTATTCCCAGCCCCATAACTCAAATTTTCCGTCCGCCATCACTGAGGTGGCGTGAGCCACAAACGTCTCCAATTCCTCTCTGGAATCAAAACTTGTCACTGCATTATCGACGTAAAAACATTTCAAAAGGGTTTCAATGGCCGACTTAGAATAATCTGAACCTCCAACTTCGATTTTGTTCAGATTTTCACGCAAATGATGCTGAATGACGGCTCCCAGCAAAAATGGGCTCGATGTCAGTCCAAAAACAACACGGTTGTGTTGGTAGGTCTTCACATTACCTACAGAATCTCGCCACAAAAACTTCAAAAATTCTCTGTCCCTCGAACCAATACCAATTTGCAGAAAAGCACGGCGAATATCTGCAATCACACCAATTCTATTGAGACGGAAGCCAATCAACAGAGGAGCAATTTGTTCAATCAGGTTACAACCTTTTTTCAAACACATATTCAAGGAAGGCGAATTCTTCTCACGAGCCGAAGCGTCAAAGACAGGTCGAATTTTCGTGGTACTATTCAACTTTACAATGTGACGATGAGGTAAGTAATGGCCTACTCTAATGTCGTCCTTCCCGGTGATTTCCTCAATAATACCTTCGTCAAGCCACTCCTGAAAAAC
Organism: Pilophorus perplexus; assembly: GCA_955831195.1. NCBI lineage: Eukaryota > Metazoa > Arthropoda > Insecta > Hemiptera > Miridae > Pilophorus > Pilophorus perplexus. The sequence continues at coordinate 52,759,181 of OY037008.1, forward strand.
TTGGTTGTATTCAGCAAGGTTACCATCATTTTCAAGCTTACGATACGTAGAGTGCATGCGTTTGAGGGCAATGTCATAATTTGTAGGAAGGGGGGAGTGTTCATCTTTCCACGGTAGCCGAACTTCATAACGACCTTGATAGTCAACCATCAACGTTTCCAGAAATTTTAGCTGAACATCTACCTGCTCTTCAGTTTTGCTCTTCTTTTCAATAGGATCCTCAATCCCTAAAATCTCCAATTTCCATAGGTCACTGGCATTCATGTCATTAACCATCATGGAAGTAGTCAACATCCCTAGGGTGGTTTTGCAAAATTCAGGGGGCAATTTTCCTGAGACTGTCCAGCCCAATGCTGTCTCAACCCCCACTAGGGTACCAGAGGAGAATTTATAAACATTTCCCGTGTATAAGGAGAATGCAACGTCAGCCCCAAGCAGCAACTCAATGGGACCGGAATCATTCAAAATGTCAGACACATTTAGGCCGCAGGTTGCCATCTCGTTGACCCAGGGACCCTTGGGTAATGTGGGAAGCTCCCCACAAATCGCATCTTGACCCAAGGCTTCGACAGCATAAATCTTCCCTCCAGGCGGCTTGGATAGCCAAACTTTATACTTGGAATGTGACGTCATACCTGTTTGTCGTCCTCCGAAAAGTGAATGAAAGAGAACTTCCTGTCCTTCGGCTTTGTACCCTATTCTCTCGGCCGTTGCGTTCAAAATGTAGGATCGTTGGGCGGCTGTGTCGAACACAGCATGTACAGTACAGACTCTTCCATTAGATCCTCTAAGTTGCACACGGACGGTAGGTAGCAGCACTGTCGGATCGCAGGTAAGATTAGCGTTGGTCGCCACATTTAATGGAGTCTCCGCCGTTACACCTCCAGATGGACCTGAAACGTGACCACTGGTAGAATTCTGTGAAGTGACAGGTTGCCCTTTAGAATGAGTGTATTTAGAGCACAAAATTATAGCATGTTTCCTGTCACATAGAGGGCACCAGGTTTTCATCCGACAAGTTTTGGACGAATGTGATTTTTTCAAACATAGATAGCAGCACTTGGCGTCCTTCACAATTTTCAATTTGTCGTGCAATCTCATGTCCCTGGCCTTGAAACAATTTACACTCACATGCGTATCCTGGGAACAAAAAATACAAGCGGTACGTCCGCTCTGGGTTAGGAGACCAGTAGCAGTAGGTATATCCTGGCGAGACTTCCCAGGATGGTCCTGGCGGGATTTCCGATCGTTCGCTTGAGCAGTGTTATCCGAAATACCAAAACGTTCCTTAGCAAGTGAAATTCGTTGTTCACCCTGAACCTCCGTCCTGATAAAACCACGTAGTTTTGAAAGCCGTTTTTCCGCATCAGAAACTTCACTCTCAGTGCAACTGCGCTGCCAAGCCCTAAGAAATTCGGGGGTCAAACAAGACTCTAATAATGGGCACAAAATCGCCGCACAATTTCCAGTGGTTACGCCGAGAATTTCGAGAAAGCGGAGATGACATTCCAACTGGTCATAGAGGTCGTCCAGATCGAGTTTTTTAGATTTTGCATTATTTATGACTATGGACAACAATTCACGAATATATACCTCAATCAACAAATCCTTACGTCCATAACGTTCCTTCAAGGCATTGACCGCGGCTTCGTAACTAGTTTTGTCCCTTGAGGGTGGGAAACTTTCAACAATCTTCCTAGGACGAGAACCGTCCTTAGTGCCCTGAACCAAAAGCCGGAACTTATAGTAGGTAGGTATATTTTCGTCTTCGTGAATCTGCTCGAACTGACCCCAAAACGGAAGCCAATTTTTTAATTGCCCGTCGAACATACCGTCCAATTTGGGAAGATGATGAGGGTGGAACGACTTGAATGGATCGGAGCTAGAACCAGAATTACTTACGTGACTTGCGACGTCATCATTCGGACGAGTAACCTGTGAGTTCAAAAGGTCTTGAATCTGTACATTTACGACCTCGTACTTCGTCTCGTATTCGTCAGTTCCCTCGGTTTCCTTGTCCAGATCTTCAAACTTGCCTGTCGGATCTCCTATCATCAGCAACAAGATTTCCTCATCAACTTCACGAAGTTTTTCCCAAACTTTTGTCAAAGTCGCGAACGTAGCTCTCACTTCCGTAATTTTATCTGCTTCCAAATGTTTTAGTAAAGCATTATAGCTCCGAGTAAATGAAGAACGGAACACTTGGCGTTTCTTCTTAGCCGCATCCATATCGCCGGTATCACAAAAGTTCAGTTGACGAAAAACAGTTCAGCCATCACGTTGGGCGCCACGATGTCAAAAACAGAATACCCGGGCGATGGATAAGCTTACACGAAAACACCACACTTCGGTCTAAAAGCTCCGTTTTATTAAAAAAAGAATGAATTTAAAGCGAGAGCTCAACAATGTACAAAAAAGACGCGAAAGACCAAAAGCATTATGGCGGATAGCGCCGATTTCAACTGTTGTTGTTGTTTGAAACATTTTTTAAATTTTAAATTGCCTTCATCGCGGACACATTACGAGAAAATGTAACGAAAATAAAATGGCGTAGGATTTTTTCGTTAGGTACCTATATTTTCTTGTTCTACAACCCTAGATCGAGGGTTGGCATGCGCCTCTTTGGGTGTGAAGCTGCGGCTCTGTAGTTCCATATCGACTGTTCAACCACAACACTGCTCAAGTTCATTTTCCCTACAGGAATAGGAACTATAGTTTTCAGGAGACACAAAAGGTTAGCATTCACTGGACTTGAGCAGTGGTGTCGTGCCATTTGAACTAGTAGTAAGTAGTTTAATCCACAGAGTAACAGAGAACAATAATCTGTGCAAGTTTAATCTGTGCATTTAAGTGACAGCTGTGTCAGCAGCAGTGTTGATTCAACCGATTTTACTTGTCTTTCTCATTGTCAAGGTTGAAATCTAGCGACACCACTTCGAGAGCGATTTGACCGAGGGTATCGAGAAGGAACAAGAATCCTTCCCACTGAAGCCTAATCCCAATTGTTGACAAAGTCGTTGAGGTGGGGGAATAAAATTTATTTTGTTATTTATTTATTTTTTTAATGTGAGTGGAGTCTCGGGCCAGGATGACGAACAAGAATTGACCGACGAAGGCTCCGTAGTAGTATAGTTGAGCAGACAGCAAAAGGCGAAGGGCGAGAAGCAGCCTCGACGTCTCGACAGCTAGGAAAACAAGCGTTTTCGGTATCCGTACCGTCAAAGCAACCGTTTTCGGTATCGGTCGTCACCCTCTCTCGTAAGATACTAAGTAGGTATAGCAAGTCTTGCTCAATGTTGGCTGGGCAGCGAGAGCCACCCACGTTTATGACCTCTGGAGTCAAAGGACTGCTGAACTGCTGGAACCACTTCCTGCATTTTTGAAGCAGGACCACCCGATAGCTGAATGCATTGGTCCCAGGCATCCCGGGCTCTCCTCTTTGGCCTCATAGCATCCCCGATTACAATCCTGAAGCGTGAAGACCTGTACGACGTCGTGCCGGGAGAATGTTGGCGTGGTGTACTATTTTCGGCCATTGATTTCAATTCCTTTCAAATAATTAAAGAGTTTTCAGTTTTTCTTTAGAGTTCGGAGGAGTAATATTTGAAGAGTACAGGGAAAGAACGGGCTATCTGCACTTTTCCTCGAAATCGATGTGAGGGGTGCTCCTTATTTATTTTTGGGCGCCGAACACGCCCATGAGATCAAAACAGTGAAAGAATGGGTCTAGGTAAAGGCTTCAAAACCGTCCGTGAGTGTTTCATACCTATACAGGGAAAGAACGTGTTTATTGCAGCGGTACAGCGAACGAACGGGCTAACGTCGAGCCGGATCCCTCTCCACCCTATCCGGTTCAAGGTCTTGTCTAGCGTTTTCTGTGTTTCACAGTGTTCTATTGTTATTTTCACGTTGTATTTTCCTGTAATTTATATTGTAAAGTCAAATTTGCCAAAGTGGCCGGCGACCTTGTGTGGTAATCCTCCATATTTGAATAAACAAGAATTATATACCTTTTCAGCTAAATTTTAGCCATCGTCAGGCAACTAGGTAGTCAACGTAGTGGAAGTTAATTAAAAGTGGTAGTTAAATAAAGTGGTAGGTTAAATAAAAGGTATATAATTCTAGTTATTATAAGTCTAATAATTCCTTGTTAAATAAAAGGTATATAATTCTTGTTTATTCAAATCTATTGTAAAGTACCTACTATGAACGGATGCCCCATGAATGATTTGTTCATCATAATATGATATGAACATTCATATTATGAACATAGTATGTTCATTGTAATATTTGTTCATAGTAAAGCGTATACGCTTTCCTCAAATTCATTATTCGCTTTCATTTAAAAACATTTACTCGGGCGAGAAAGTGATGACTAACTTTTTTTTCTTTACCACTAATACGCTGTACATTTTGGTTGAGTAAAACTTTTATTCTGAGGAGAAAGTGATACCGATATCTATAATATAGCGTCAATAGCCCCGAAAAACATTGAAAATCTATCATATAGATGGCCCGTTTTGTCACTGTTTTTTTTGGACTACTGACACATTGTTCCCTTGTACCTTTATTACAGATTAATCTAGTGGGATTTTGACTCTTTTATCACATGAGCCAGTGTTGAACCTCAAGTACATTAAAATTTCAGATTTTTTAATGGCTAACTGTAGATTTTATAGAGTTTTTCGTATTCAAATTCATTTTTCGAAACTAGGCAACGTGCAGATAGCTCGTTCTTTCCCTGTACTCATCATTTCCATTGTCTTAGAATAGTAGTTGGAATAGTAGAATATCAGGAATGACGGTATGATAGTGTTTTTAGGAATGATAGGTGTTGTGCCTGTGTTACCGCGTAAGTTAGTTCGCTCTACAGTGCTTATGCCTCAGTGTGTGAGAGCCGCTCGAGCTCGATGGTCGGAGGCCGCTCGGAGCTTCGATGGCTTTCGCCTCTCGAATAGCCGATGGCCGAGACCCCTCGTTTCTCGATGGCCTAGGCCCCTCGCACGCCGATGGTTGAAACCGCTCGAACCACTGATGGCTTTCGCCTCTCAGATGGTCGATGGTCAGGACCTCTCGGATTACGATGGCCGTTCTCCACGATCCTCTCAGTAATTCGATGGCCCTGAGGCCGCTCGATTTATTGAGGGATTGATGAGCTGAATTTAATACGAGGAGGAGAAAGAAAACATAGGAGTGTCTGCAGGGTGCTCTCCGGGCATCCGTGGGGCGCGCATGCGCGAGGACTTTATCAAATGCCTCTATTTTCAAGTTAGCATCTTGTTGTTCCCCTTAGAATTGACAGCCAACCGCGAAGGCTTCATGGCTGTTCTGTTTCTGTCTTTCTTCTGTAAGTTGTGTGCGTGCTCATCACAGATTAAACTACTGACAGATGGCCGACTCAATGTTAAAATGGATGCCTCAAAACTGCGCTATCTTTAGTTTGGCTAAAAATTACCGAGTCTTATCTGACGTTATCAGCTAGGACATCCGTCCTCCATGAATATTTTTCAAGACAGAAAAAATACAGAGCAACAACGCCCCAGTTTCAAACGTTAACGTTAGCGATTGCCATTGCCGCCATAATTTAAATCTCGACTAGGAAAGTAGGACATGATATAAATTAAAACTAAAATTCGAATATTACCATTCTGAATGGAAGAACCCAGTATTTTTAGGCGCAAGTGTCTATGATCCTGATGGTGAAAAATCATCAATGGAATCACAGAAACATTCACATAAACATAGGGGGGTTTTCCATTCAAAGTGATAATATTCGAATTTTAGTTTTAATTTGTACATATCTAGGAATATTCCGTTAGGAATATTCACCAAAGTGAAATTCGCGATGGAGAGAATAGGAGTAGAAAAAATTAAACGGATTTAATATCACAATGATATTTGTATTTTATTTTTTCAAGTGCAAGAATTAAAACACTTCAATACAACAGAGCAAATCATGAAGAGGTGATGAACAATAATGATTATTATTAAGTTTTACAGGTTCACAGGAAACTTTCCTGACCACAATTATTATTCATAATTTCGATAATTTTACAACAAAGGACACAAACGTGGTACGCGTTTCATTGGCTAATTGGAAACATCTTGGAGACACGACATGGTTGAACATTTCACTTTTTGGTAAAAATCTGCTATCTTTCAAAGGCTGTATCTCGGAACCTGAATGTCCTACTGAGATGTTCTTGTGCTCAACTTGTCACGAATTTAATCTCGTTTCAATTATGAAATACGCAAGAACTACGCATCCTAGCGGTATGGGCTCTCTTATACTATACCGCAAGGATGCGTATTTTAGGTGCCGTGAGCGAAAATCCAAAAACAGGGCAAAAATCGCTCGGTTTCAAGCCCCCCCCCCCCCCCAACATACTCTTTAGCGACGCAAAATTGACTACATACCGTTGCGAATACGTTTCATGTATTTGGTTTCTCCCACTGGTTTTCAAGGAAATGTGTGACATGAGGTTAGCAGCTCTTCATAGAGATGGAATGTAAAGGGTTTGTGAGTCTGCCAGTAAGTGATTTCACAAGTCCGTCATCACTGGCTGTTTTGATGTGAAAACAACATCGTCTGGTCATTGAGTGAGTATCACACAGTCAGTGATGACGGACTCAACCAGTGTTATGAAAGCTCTTCATAGAGGCGAGAGCTATTTGTTTCCAAAGTGACGGTAACTCAAAAAACCAAAAATTGCAGATCTATACACCCCTTTGTCAATTTACTGACGATAATTCGAGGGACTTCACTCTTGATGATATTCCAAACTTCCTCTGTATTCCTAGCAGGGTCGTCTTCAGTCCATCCAGTCCGTGACGGTACATGGTGTTTTTCGTATCTCTCCACTCGTAGACGTCTTGATGAACGACCAATGCTCCACCTGCAAAACGAAAAACCCTCACAGTTACCAGGATGTTCCATAAGACTTTTAGCGTAATTAGAACTCAGAGCACTGAACAACATAAAGTCAAGTGGTTATTCTCGAGTGAAGCAACAATTCCGTTTAACCTGACGTAGGTACCTTTTCAACGCTAGGACTCCAAAAATCCTTGTGAAGAAGGATCTCTCTTCGTTCCAGGAGACGACAGTTTATCCCTTTTGGATCACTTGCATAGTCATACCCATTCTGAAGTGAATTGGGCCGGGCGTGGTTCCATTTTTTCTGAAACAAAAAGCAACAATTAGCAATTCACGATTTAAAGCACACAGCTAAGGCACTTATACCAAGAAGTATAGCTCCAGTGCCGGAAAGAATAGTTGTCCCTAATATCCACATTTATCTCTATAGGTGACAAGCTACTGATCAGTGATGATATCTATAGAACTTGGAATTTGTAGTATGGGTTTATCGATTCGATACCATTCCCATAATGCGACCGAACAACAATAATATGTACACTTTCTGAGAAAAAAGAAGCTTACCAGATGTATGAAATGGTCATTCCGAAGTGCTTCTTTGGGTGCCATACACATAACCAGGCGTTAGCGAACTCTCGCTACTAACTTCAGTTGAGCGTGATGGCCAGTTATTACAGATGTAGTAGGGACCTACTACCTACTGTGGGCTCCGAACTGCTCGACACCTGGAGTAATGAGTTAATAGTAACATAAATATATTATATTCGCAATCTGTAGGCACATTTCAACTACAATCAATGATGGCAGGAAATATACCTGAGATGCTAATTTGACGTTCATAATTTCATGGCTTCAAGTGGCTAGGCGTAATTTTATGTAGTAGGTAAGCCTCAGAAAGAAACGCTGCTTCCGTCTAATGCAACAGCATGTTCTATGTCCCTCTAAGATGCTCGGAGTAAGGAGTTGCCTTCCTCCTGGAAAGAATTGAACATGTATTAGTTTCAAGTCTAGTTAAAAGTGTTGGGTCGAAATCTCTTCATGTAGGTAATGGAACAAAAATTGAGGCAAAATGGAAAAGGCGACGTTATATTCAGAGCAACTCTAAGAGCAAGCTAATGTTCAGTGAGCAAAGATGCATACAAATACATGCAAAAATTAATTATTCGTAGAGAATCTTAACAGAACTCTTAGAGGCGAGCTCCAAAAACCAGGAAAGAACGCTCCACATTTTACAAAAGGGTTTGGTTTATAATTCTTTGATATAGGTAGGTTAATAGCGCAAAAATCAATTCTGTCCTTAGGAAAATATTTTTGAAAAAATTAAAAAATGAAAACTTTTTTTAGGTATAATGTTGGGACAGACGTAGGACCTCGAAAAATGGATTCGTCCAAAATTAACTACTCGAAAACCACCTTATTAAATATGACAAATTTTGTCCTCCTTTTGTTCTGGGACTCCCGAAAATGGATCCTACGTCCAAACCACTTCGAAAACAACACCTAACTCTAACCAATAATCGAAAACCCCTCCCGTAGCCCCATTTTAGCCTCATAGCGCCCCACGGGTTTGGGCCAACTAAATGGTAAACAGAGTAGGTAATTATTTGGCCAAAGTTTCAGATTAACAAAATTCCTACTGATCAATACGGACGACGAACGGACATTGAACCGGATAATGACAAATTTTGAGGCTGATCAGAATTTTGGACCTCCATCGCGATTACATAGGTGTATTATCCCAAGAATAATAAACCAAAACAGAAGAAGTCTAGAATTGAAAGAAAGAACGTCTAAATGCGCCTTCTGATTGTCGGGGACTCAAACAAACGCAGTATAATATTGCACTAGCAAAATCTGATTTTGCTAGTGCAATTTTTATGAAAACATCAACATATAGGTAAATATCATGGGCGAGCTTACCTTTCCATGAGATGTTCCCTAGGGAAATGGAAAAACTTCACATCTTGAGCGTCCAATAACGTCGCAGTTTCTTCATTTTGGAGCCACTTTTGGAGAAGGAGTCGTCATTACACTGACTTTTGAGAAGTTAGAATTATTTGGTTTTGTCATAACTGATAGTTTAAGAAAAAAAAAAAACTATTCATGAATGCCGTGAGCACACGGCATTCGGGAAAGTTACCCACATCAGAAATTCAAAAACAAGTACTTAAACACAACAGAGAGTCTAAAAAAAAAATTTTTAAATTTTGGTTTATTATTCTTGGAATAATACACCTATGTTTTCGCGACGCGGGTCGACGACTCCGATCGGCCTCAAAATTTGACATTATCCGTTTCAAGAGGTCTACATTCAAAATCCGAAATGTCCGTCCGCCGTCCGCCGTCCGCCGTCCGGGCCATTTTGGGCAGTAGGAATTTTTTTAAAAATCTGAAATTTTGGCAAAATACTTGGTTTACCATCTAGTTGTGCCCGCAAGGTTTTCAGTCCGATCGCCCAAACCCGTGGGGCGCTATGGGGCTAAAATGGGGCTACAGGAGGGGTGTTTTGAAGGCTTTTAGCTATGGGATCGAGTTAGGTGTCGTTTTCGAAGTATTTTTGGACGTAGAATCCATTTTTGGGGGTCCCGGAACGATCCGATTTCACTGTGGCGTTCTATAGGGCTTTCATGGGGCTAAAAATGGGATTTTTGAAGGATCCCAAGAAGTTAAATATTTAAATAGTTAAAAATTAAAGAATTTTTGAAAAAACACATTTTTGAAAAAAAAAAAAAAATCCCCCCAAAAAATTTTTTTTCAAACATAAAAATCCAAAAAAAAAATTTTTAATTTTTTTTTATTGACAGAATTAAATGTCTGTACAAGTAACCTATATCACAGAATAATAAACCCTTGTGTAAAATTTGCAGCGTTTTTTCATTGACAGAATTCAATTTCTGAACAAGTAACCTATATCAAAGAATAATAAACCCTTGTGTAAAATTTGCAGCGTTTTTCATCTGAAACTACCTATGAACAGTTGTATTAAATACGACTTTCAAGTATTTCATGTATTGTATTTCGACTTTCAAGCATAAGTATAAATTTTATACTTATGCTTGAAAGTCGAAAACCTTAGATTTCCTCAGGTCACTTACGTGCAATTAAACGACAACAGTCAACACAAAAGTTCAACACAAAAGTTCAATGTGCCTACTGTATTCTTCCCCCTCATAACTTTGTGGGTTATTCCTTATCAAGAGGTAGGTAGGTATACCTACCTACTTATAAGTACTATCATCATGGAGGAATAGAGATCTATTCCTCCATGTACTATCATATTATACTAAAACAGCAATTACTTTGGTAATTGGTTGACGACAGAGAAAGTCATTGGGACATGAATGCCACGGTTAACAGTTGGACATTGTATTAACTAATACAATTTCCACTTTTAGGTAGGTAGGTACCTATCCCTCTACTTACTTATTAGGTAGGTAACAATAATTGTTACCTACCTACTAAGTAAGTAGAGAGGTAATTATTCTACCTACCAAGTAGGACTGCGCCAGAAAATTCATAAGAAAATGGTGAAACCATAGGTTCGTAGTATTTTGTGTGTTTAACTTCGAAGTTATGTCGCTAACTCATAAAGCAAACCTCGGCGTTTTTTTTTCTTTTTTTTCATACCTATCATTTAGGTAATTTTATTTACTCTTTGAGAAGTTGGACCGAAAATGCGACCTGAACCCGGTTATTTAATTTTATAATCGGTAAACAGTAAAGTTATTTTCACTGATAATATCAGTGAAAATATTATTAAATTGTTATTTTCACTGATAATATCAGTGAAAATATTATTAAATTGTTATTTTCACTGATAATATGAGTGAAAATATTATTATTATTAAATATTATTACCTACACTTGTATTGTATTATAATAATGTAGGACTAGCTCTGCGCCTTCGATTGCTCACTTTCGCGCCGAACCCAAAAGCCTTGCGCCTTCGAACCCGCCTCTACGGGCACGTTACCGAGATGCTAATTTGAAAATAGCGGCGATTCGATCAAGGCCTCGCGCATGCGCCCCATGGATGACCGAGGGCACCCTCCAGACACTCCTAGAAAACATAAGGTTGAATTTGGACAGAGCACCGGCAGAGGTTCACCCTTCGTGAGAGAGAAACAATTCATTCAATTATTGAAATGGAATGAAAACGGAGGCGGCGGCCGACGGCCTTTTATACCCGCCTCAGCTCGTGCGGAGCTGCTCGGTCAGCTGGTTGCTATGAGGAGTGTCCCGTCTGCCGGCTCTTTTATATTTCTAGAGTTTTATAAAGTGAGGGTGGAATCCTTACAGACCTCCCCCAACGAATGAAATGTAAAAGTCAGCACAAAAGAAGAGTGAAACGACGAAGGAAGAACGAAAAGTCGGAGTAGCTGCGGCGTAGTAGCAGCGTGCGTAGGCGCCGCTGGTTTGGTGCAGTAGTAGGCGGGCCAGGTCCGGTTGGGGGTGGCTTGGGTCTGGCTGGTTGCAGGTGCTTAGCAGGAGTTCGATAGGAGCGGGGTGTATGCTGGATGGTCTGTAGTAGGTACCATAGTAGTGGTGGTAGTTGGCCTGTGCGGTCCTGACGGGGGGGGGGGGGGGGGGGGGGCAGCGAAGACGTGGGCCATTGTGAATGTTTTCTCTAGCTGACTGGATCGTGGGCGGTGCGTTCTCTGCCCTCTCCGCAGTGGAAATGCGGTGAGCTGTTTTCGTTCGGTGCGGCGTGGTTGTGTTGTGGGTGGGAAGGGAGTTTCTCCTCCTCCCCCTGCTCCGCGGGGGCGTCGTAGTACGCTGAGCGGAGCGGGCCATCGCCTCCGCGTGGGAGTGCGGTGTTGAAATGGCAGGTTTGAAAATTGCGGTTGAGGGAATTTTCTGGCTGCGGGCAGGGACTTTTCCCTACGCCGAGGGAATTTTTTACTGCAAGAAGCAGCGATGAGTCGGGCGGGCTGGCATTCGCTGATAACCGAGTTGGGGGGTTGTTGATAATATCAACCATATTATGTGATAACGCTGGCGGTTGATGGATTGTCGTTATCGCTGATTAGGGATGGGAAATTCAACTCTTTTCGAGGAGTCGATTCTCGCGATTCTGATTTTCCCGAAGAATCGGGTTCCCGAAGAATCGCCGGTTCTTTTGGTTTATTATTCTTGGAATAATACACCTATGTTTTCGCGACGGGGGTCGACGACTCCGATCGGCCTCAAAATTTGACATTATCCGTTTCAAGTGGTCTACATTCTAAATCCGAAATGTCCGTCCGCCGTACGCCGTCCAGGCCGTTTTGGGCAGTAGAAATTTTTTAAAAAATCTGAAATTTCGACAAAATACTTGGTTTACCATCTAGTTGTGCCCGCAAGGTTTTCAGTCCGATCGCCCAAACCCGTGGGGCGCTATGGGGCTACGGGAGGGGTTTTTTGAAGGCTTTTAGCTATGGAATCGAGTTAGGTGTCGTTTTCGAAGTATTTTTGGACGTAGAATCCATTTTTTGGGGTCCCGGAACGATCCGATTTCACTGTGCAGATCTATAGGGCTCTCATGGGGCTAAAAATGGGATTTTTGAAGGATTCCAGGATGTTAAATCTTTTTCGAGTAAAAAATATGGAATTTTTGAACAAAAAAAATCCCCAAAAAATTTTTTTGAGATAAACATCAAAAACAAAATTTTTTTAATTTTTTCATTGACAGAATTAAATTTCTGCACAAGTAATGTATATCAAAGAATAATAAACCCTTGTGTAAAATTTGCAGCGTTTTTGAATCTCGATTCTTCCTGAGTCGTCAGCTCTTCCGAGTCATGGAGGAAAGAATCGCCGGTTCTTTTTTGAATCGCAACTCTTCCTGAGTCGTCGACTCTTGAGATTTTGATGCGTGAGACGGCTCACGAGACGACTCACGGTCAGAGGGTTTATTATTATCTACCTACCCATTGTGTACAGCTATATAGATGAGCTTAAGTATAAATTTTATGAGAAAAACCAATAAATAACTAAATGGGGTAGATATTAAAAGCCAAATTAGCAAAAAATGAACTTCTTTTTGCATTTTGGCTCTGGCATTAGATGCTAAGACAAAACGCTGCACATTTTACACAAGGGTTTATTATTCTTTGGTATAGGTTGTGCGAAAATAAGTTCTGTCAATAAAAAAAATTGTTTTTTGAAAAAAAAATTTTTCTTTTCAAAATACCGGACGGCGTACGGAGGACATTTCGGTTTTTTAATCTAGACCTCTTGAAACCGATAATGTCAAATTTTGAGGCCGATCCGAGTCGTCGACCTGCTGGACGTTGGGTTGGCCGGGTTGGACGCTGATAGGGAGTTTGTGGAAGATGATCAGCAAACCTAATCCCAAATAATGCTATTTTTTGTCTGTTCATGACATAAAAACAAACGGGGACTCCCCGTATTCTCTTTTACTCTGTCCTTTCGACTCCCCGACAGAGCACAGAGTAACAGAGAACGAACGGACAGAGTAAAAGAGAATACCTAGACAAATCAACAACGAAAACAAAAATACGCACGAGTTTGAACCTTGGTACCCTGTACAGAAACCACGGAACCAATCAGAATTGAGGATACACGACTCTCTTCCACCCCTCCTTCACGATTCTCGATGAGTCGACTCGTATCTTACCAATCAGAATTGAGGATAGACGACTCTCTTCCCCCCTCCTTTAAGACACTTCACGATTCGCGATGAGTCGACTCTTTCCTCTCTGTTACTCTTTGGCACGCCGCGAGTCGACTCACCCGGTTCATTTGAAAGAGTCGATTCATTGAGTCGACTCATTCAAAACTTACCCAACCCCACAGAGTAACAGAGAACAAACCCCCCAGGCACTACCAGGCCTTTCCCGTTCGTTTTCAATAGGTCATCATCACCGGAATCACCCACAGAAAAATAATTTTATAATTATTATTCCGATGGTGAGTTCCTGTGATGTGAGATCCATTGAAAACGAGTGGGAATGGCCTGGTAGTGCGGGGGGAGAAGGACGAGTGAAAAATCTAGCATCAGAATAATTGGCACAATAAGTAATTTCGCTTTATTTTCTCTTTTCTTCAATATCATAGTGTTCTAGATAGAGGGGGAATAAATTCAACAACGTTGGTGCGTATAAAAATATCTATTGAAGAATAAGGAACAAAATAATGTACTGGTAGGTATAAAAATACAGATCGTCGCTTAAGAAGCATCATCACACATCTAACTTTGGCCTACTTTTCAGGAGAGCAATAAAACTGATTTGGTCGATAGCTCTCATGGTTTTTTTTGTTTTCTTTTTCACTCAATCTTGATTTATAGTCTGCTAACAGAAATTGCATTAAATCGCACAGTAGACGTCATAAGTCAAAAAATCTCGTAGATGTGCTATGCTGTTGAAATTTTTCATCTCACTTGTGCTATGATGTACCACATCAGTCTCTGTTGTGTTATGATGAAATTACAATATTCCGTAGATATGCTATGCTGTAGGTTGAAAAAGTACGAAATTAATTTATCCTTCTCTAAGCAACGATACAGGAATAACAAAATGGGGAAGCATTGCCTTTGTGAACGTTTAATATGGGGAAAAAAATATTATGGAGAAGTAGGTAAACAATTTAATATAGGTTTATCATCACAAGGGCGTAAAGAAATTTCGCAGTTTCCTTTTTTATAAATCACATTATTTTTAGTTTTTGTAAGGCACAACCGCAGTCAAGAAACAAGATTAATATCACAGAAAATTCACAAGTTTTATCAAGATTATTTATCACAAGAAAAATAAAACCTAACCGAACCACAAAATTGAAGTTATGAAAATGCCTAACATTTTGGCGTCAAGAAATTTCGCAGTTTCCTTTTATATGTCTTATAAATCACATTATTTTTAGTTTTCTTAAGGCACAACCGCAGTCAAGAAACTAGATTAATATCACAGAAAATTCACAAGTTTTATCAGATTATTAAATAAATTTTATCACAAGAAAAATAAACCCTAACTGAACCACAAAATTGAAGTTATGAAAATGCCTAACATTTTGGCGTCATATAGGTACCTATTTTTTAGCATGGAACATGCTTTAGCCTTGACCTAACTGGCTAAAAGTGTTCCTACGCGGAAATGGAACGGTAACTAGGAACGGTGTCGAGTCACGAAATTTTGCGTGGCAACGTTACTAGGCAAAGCATGTTCCATGTTTATTGAATTTTAGCCAAAGGCTCGAAGCTACCTGTGGGTTTTTTTGGCATAATAATCACATGAATCAGTCTTAAACTTTACAATGAGGGTTGAATTTCTTGACCATTAGCGTATAACGTCTTTTTGGGTTCTTGAGGGTTGGTCAATGAGTGAACTTAATTTTCAGGCCTGAACTTAATTAACGTCGGCCTTAAAATTAAGTTCACTCATTGACCAACCCTCAAGAACCCAAAAAGACGTTAAACTTTACATACATTTTGTAAGAACAATCAGTCTTTTTTTTTTTTTTTTTTTTTCATGCCCGAAGGTCCCGGCCTGAGGTGACAGAGGGCGTTTTTCCCCTTGAGATGGGCGGTTGCTTTTCTGAATGATTCCTCCAGGTGTGGGATGTGGTTGTAGTATTCGTGACAGTCCTTAGGAACGAAAGTTTTTAATGACTGAAGGTCGTCCCATTTATCCTTTGGGATCGGAATGGTGGCCGGAAACAGTGGAGGGAAGTCTTCGGGTGCCGAGGTGACGTTCTTTGGAGTCGAGAGTGGTGTCAATAATCGGAATTCCAGGAACTTTCATCAATTCCATGAGGGTCTGCAGGGACTCAACTCCATTTTCTGGGTCGGAGAAGTCAGAATCCTGCAAAATACCACCAAAAAGTTCTTTATTCGGGGATGAAAAAGAAAAAAAAAGAAAAAAAAAAAACAAGGGACTGAAAATTCAAAACGAAAATTCTTTACTGCGTCAAAAAATAGAAGGTGAGGCAGCTAGAAAAACATGAAACATCATGGCACATCAAACACTCTCAGAATCTAGCATCATAGCACATGTGAACCTAAAACTTTCAACGCGAAATTCGTTGTCAAGCTGGGTAGCTCGGGACATTCCTATTTATTTTTATTGAAGTTCAGTTAATGTAGGAACGATTACAAAAGAAACTTTCAGGAAAACATGCTTAATCATTAAAATAATCAAACAGAACTCACCTCGCTGTCTGAGTAGCAGCACTCCGCCATGTTGAAGGATGTAGATGTGCGGTGATGTCAGATGATTTTAGGTGTGCGATGATGACTAAATCGTCAATAACATTGCTCCAAGCGGAGCAATCACGAAACTAAGTCCACCAATCACTCAGGCGCGAAATTTCAAATAAGGAACCGTCCTAACCTCATTTTCGAAAAAATGTTAGATGTGCGATGATGCATCTTAAGCGACGAGATACTCAAACACATTACATACGTGAAGGAATTGCAAACATTATACATTTAATCAATTAATTCCTTAAATTAATAAATTAAATTAGAAAGTGGCCATATCTCTTTACAGGAGTTCTTTTGGAAAATGGACTATAAAAGACGGATTCCCATTACCTATCTCTGTGCATCAACAATGATAGAACTGATCTGATATGATCTCTTACATTATGATAGATCAACAAAAAAAAAAGGGGGGTTCAATTTACTGACGTAAGTTTAACGCCTGAAATAGATATCCTATAGCAGGTTTGTAGTCACCTGTTACGGCGTTATGGAGATTAGTTCGATAAACGGGATCTGGTCGACGGGGCATAAGAAGAACACCCTGTAGCCTGTAGCCGAACACTGTCGATTCGTCCGTGGGGCCTGTAGAGAAATTTAACACAAATATCAGTCATACTTAATTGGTTATAATATAACCATATTAGGTATCAGCAATAATTTCCAGCTTGCCTACTTCTGACCTAACCTATGCGGTTGTTTCAACAGGTGGGATTGATTTATCAGATAAGTTGATTATCAGATTCGAATGGCCTACTGCATAATAATAATAGTATTCTGAAAAAGTGTTAGCAACTTACCAAATCGTTGTCGATGCGGGCTGTGAAATTGAGTGATCAAAAGTGAAGCAGTTGAAGCTGTTGAAATAGCTTAGGAATGAAAACAATAATAATTATTGTAATAATAATTATTGTAATAATAATTATTGTAATAATTATTATTACTGCTTTCGAGAGATCGAACTGATGAACTTGAACCTGAAGAAACCGATTAGCAATGAACAAAGTTTTTGAAATGGAGAATGAAGGAAAACGCGTGAAAAACTATAAAACAATGTTCGATGATGAAGCCGTTGTAACGGCCGTTACAAACCGCCCAGTTGTTGGTGTGGTACCATTATCTACGATGGAGACACTAATGGCGGACAATTCTGGACTGTGGGGTGCGACAGGGGCGCTCTCTGTTACTCTGTGGGCGAACCCTTGGGGTGACTCTGTGGCCACGCCCCTTTTCAAACTCTGGCCGTGAAATGGAGGGGAGTTTCCGCGGCCTGCCCAACCCTATCGCTGATATGTCGGTGGAAAATGGTCTGTTTTGGTGGGGTTGTTGTGGAATTTGGGAAAGTGAGTTGTGCGGGACGTTCGTGGGCGGTTGTGCGGAAATTCTTGACGTGGAGAAGGCCGACCGTCCTCGTCTCCCAGGAAGTCGGGCCGTGTCCGTGCCGTGTACCCGTGTGGTTGTCGTCGGCTGAGGCGAGTGCGGAGGTTTTGGCTGTGACGGTGGTGAGGCGGCGTCGACGTAGGTCCACGGTAAGTGAATAGGTGTCGTTGTTGTAGTTGCAAGGGGGGCTACACTTCTGTGCCCGTTCGCCGAATTTTCGGTGATAGAAGCACCTTTGTGGGTATGGTGAGTTTCCCCGGGGGCGTTGTGGCGTTGGGCTTCTGGTGCGTGTGCGTTGTCGTGAGTGGAAACAGCTGCGTGCCGCCGAGGCGGCGGCCGACGGCCTTTTATACCCGCCTCGGCTCGTGCGGAGCTGCTCGGTCAGCTGGTTGCTATGAGACGTGGAGTGTCCCATCTGCCGGCTCTTTTATATTTCTTGAGTTTTATAAAGTGAGGGTGGAATCCTCACAATAGGTATTCTCGATACCTAGTCATTGATAGTTTGGGAAGTTTTTTGGTAGGTAGGTACCTACCGTTTTGATTATTTTTGATATAGTCCGCGCGGTGGACGAACCGACTTGGGTGAAAGTTCCATGGAACCTTCGAGGGCCTCAAGCTCCGCCCCTTTTTCTCTCTTACCAATTCGTGGGAAACCAACAAGTCTCTGCAGGGAAAAATTCCCCCCGGGAATCGGGAGAAATATGAAAATTCACTCTCTACCAACGGTTGCGCATTGCAAAGGGTGAAGGAAAAATAATATAAAAGTGATTGATATCACATTGTGATTATAATATTAATAATAATAATGTTATTGTGACAATAATATTAAATATTATTGTTTAGTTTGAACTATAGGTACCAGAAATTCCTAATCCAATAAATTTTATTGGACCAGGAATCTCTGGTAGTTCTACCTACCTATAGTTCAAACTAATTTTTTAATTCATCTATTGATATCACATTGGTATGATTTGGCATGACATGTCAATTGTATCAATTAATGTAGGTACGTAGGTCATGTTTCTTTCCTTCAGTAATAGTCGGTTGTTTATTTTATTTTTTTCCACTTGAAGCCCAACTTATCAAGAATTCGTCTTAGGGCCCACTGTCCTCCAGAGAAGAGCTTCGCATCTTTTAAGGAAGTGAACAGCTTTTTTTATAGTAACTATAAGAACTGTTGGCAGTTCTTTTTGATAATAATATCCATAAGTAGATTTGGTTCCGTATGGCTGGTTCAGTGAACGAATGTACAGTTTTTATTTAATTTAATTTTTATATCCTTTTTCTTACCAGGCGTCTGGAATCATGAATTTTGGAATCATGGAATCATCAATTTTGCCTTGTTAGCGCAACCTTTTTCCAAAAAATGGAAAGGTGCGCTCACCTCTTCGACATGTATGTTTTTTTGTTTGTTTGTTTGTTTGTGTACAGAGCATCACGCCCGAGCGGCTCAACAGATTTTCATGAGGGTGGTCTCATTGTCATCAGCGAGTTCGGGGGGTGGTTATAGGCTACCTTGATTTTTCCTCCCTCATCCCCTTCATCGGTTTTCAGGAGGTCCTTCACGACGAAAGTTGTTTATCTCTGATGTGCAACTAAGGAGGCCTCAAAAGCGGGACGAAAGTTTTTGTCCGATTTCGTTGGTACAAGGGTCTATGGAATGAGCTTTTCAGGCTGATTCCAACGACTCCAAAACGATTTTTGCAGCCTGAGCCGTTCGTTACCTCTGATCGGCATAAGGTTTTATTACGCATCGGTCGTTAGGGTGCAGTTGTTTACGTAATGAGCATCATGTGGATGATGTGTTGTGTGGCATAGTTTGGTCGCTAGATACCTACTGTTTCTTAGTCTCTCTCGCTCATTAAATATATCGTAATAACAAAAAGGTTGCGCTCATCTATTCAATTCAATTGATGGCTTGCTTTACAATGCTCCTGACTGTATTCCCGTGGATACAAAGCGCATGGAAAACTCGTTCCATAATAATATTATTCTTCGCGTCCATTAGCGGACCCCCGTTGTCTTTTTCATTTTAGAAATACTCCCACAAACGGAAAACGGTTCGCCGTGAGTCACGGCCCGTGACTGGGATTTCAGGATTTCACGCTTTTCGCGCCCCAGGGGTGTGCATGATAAAAAGGACCAATAATAATTTTTTTTTAAATAGATAAAAAGAAGACAAATAATCAAATCCGTATGTATTAGTTAAGGGCCAATGCAGAAACCAGAAAGGCGATCGCGTTTATAACAAACGTACGAAAGAACGAGATGATTCACAGGTGACAATAGGCAAGGGGAAGATCCGACCACTTAGGGTAGTTGAGCAAGAATGAGGTTTGATGACCGCAGGTAATTTTTTAACCCAAATGTTGGCATGCTTGGTCACCTCAGGGTGGTGTTGCGGCTGATGTAGTGGGGGAGATTTCAAGTCGGTTCCACCGCCGCGCGGACTATAGCAACAACTGTTGTTGAAAGTGTTTTTAGCGGCACTTTTCCTTAGTTTTGCTTCCGAGTCTGCGAAGCAGCGGAAGCCTTGTGTTCACTTTCGGGAGAATAAAAATTTTTGTTGTCCAAATTCAAAATTTCCACTCGCATTTTGCGTTTCATAGCCTACTGAACAAATTTGGTTCCGTGTCTGTCGGTCTGTGGGTCTGTCGGTCTGTCGGTCTGTCCGCATATCCTTGTTACAGCCATAATTTCCACAATTTTGAATGAATTTAGCTCAAATTTTGAGGGGTTATGCGGATAAGGCTCCTTGAGGTCCCATACGAATTTCATCACAATTGAATCAGCGGTACGCTCTGCGCATGCGCTAACGTGAAATTCTTGAAACAGGCATAACTTTCTCAATTTTGATCGGATTTCAAACAAATTTTCAGGAATTGTGTGCGTATACCTCTAGATGGTACCCTGTCAGTTTCATCACGATTGAATCAGCGGTACGCTCAGCGCATGCGTGAACGTAATTTCCTTGCCACAGCCATAACTCCTACAATTTTGATCGGATTACAATCAAATTTTCAGGAATTGTGAGGGTATAGCCCTAGATGGTTCCCTATCAGTTTCATCACGATTGAATCAGTGGTACTCCCTGCGCATGCGCGAACGTAATTTATATATATATATTCTTGAAAATCTCGAGAAATTCAAAAATGATGTACGTTCTGAGATAGGTTGAGCGCCCTCAAGGATTTTTTCCGTTTTCCCCTCCTTCAACCCCCTCTACTTCCCTAAAGAAGGGAAGGAGTGGGGATTTCAGCCAATATTGATCCGATTTCGATGAAATTTTCAGGGATTACGCGGGTTGTGCCGTAGATGATTACCCAGGCTTTGGGTAAAAAATTGAATCAGCGGTACGCTCTGCGCATGCGCTAACGTGAAATTCTTGAAACAGGCTTTCACAATTTTGATCGGATTTCAATCAAATTTTCAGGAATTGTGTGGGTAGGTATAGCTCTAGATGGTCCCCTATCAGTTTCATTAAGATTGAATCAGGGGTACGCTCAGCGCATTTTATAATGGTGTCACTTTGATTGTAACGAGGAAGCTGCTGTGCCATCTCCTTGGCAGTGTATTTTCCGTCGGGTTCCGCGTTGGTCGTAGATGTGTCGTAGGCCATAATATTATTGGATTTCGCCAGCTCTCTTCCTTCATCGCGAACGGAGCTTTCCTTCGCGACCAGAGCCGGGTCAAATAGCGTCGTTACTAGGGATTAGGTACTAGGAAAATTTTCGAAACGCCGAAACCCGATACAACTGTTGCCGTCGGTTTTGAACGAAACTACGTCTGTTTAAACGGGCTTTTCACGCTGATTTCAACTAGCACAAAACGATTTCTGTGCGATAACCCGTTCGAAAGTTATTCCAAGATCGTCGGTAGGTGGGAACGAGTATTTTTTGCGAGCCTTCGATTAGTTTGATAGGTACTAGGTAATCCTTCGCAACGAGAGACGGGTCAAAATGCGTCGTTGCCACGGGCGTAATGGGTTTGGGAAACGGAGGAGGAGAGGGGATGAGGAGGGCAATGGTTTCGGGGCCGTGAATCGCGTGGGGTTTGGGGCCATGAGGAGCAGGCTCTGAATGGATGCGTAATGGTTTTGGGGCAAAGGTGAGTTTGCTATCTATGGGGGTTTATTATAATATAATAAACCCCCATATTATATTATAATATGTAAAATTTATATTTTATATTATACATTTAATGTGGGCATAATTTTCTGAAACTAGTGTGAAAAAAAGTTTCACTTTTACCTTGGTTTCATAAAACCACACCCCCGTTTTTTGACATTTTATGTCTTTACTTTTGCACATGGACCCGAAAAGCGTTATACGAAACCGTTATCACACTTTTACTTGCTACAAAAAGTGCACGGATGAGGAGAACAAGGTATGTCGTTTTGGCGCTCCATTCTGGCCGATGGAAGAAACAAGAGTTTTACACCCAATGTCAATGGAGGATGGTCGACGTGAGCAGCTGCGTAAAGTGTATGCCGACATGCATCGCGGTTTAGAATTTGGAGATTTAGAATCGCTGGACGCCCTCTGGCGTCAGTATCACATACGAGATAAAGAACATTACTTTAACGTAATTCGCGCGGGAATCACTCGACCTCGTCTCTATGTGAAGCGCACTATACGAGAAAAGATGATGAACAACTTTTATTTCATCCTTGGATCGCCAAGGTACTCCAATCAAACACCGACATTCAGTTCATCCTCGAAGAATATTCAATAAACGTGTTGATACTATAATGTTCATCCTCAAATCAAATTCGTACAATGTAATGACTCTAAAGACATAAAATGTCCCAATGCGTTGCACACTCGTCTGCAAGCGTTTCCTTCGACAAAGGGATCTAGTTTTTAGCGCAACATTTCCCTCAAAAAATGGAAAGGTGCGCTCACCTCTTCGACATGTTACCTATAGGTAGGTACCTATTATAGGTATTTCTTATAGCCAGCCACTGCTGACTTCAGATGTTTATACATCAGGTCAAAGTTGATATTTTTCGTGTGGTTTGGTTTTTCTAACTTGTACATAGATGCAGAATCTGCATCTTTGTATTTCAAAACATTTTTTTTATTATCTGATAATAAAAAAAATGTTTTGAAAAATGGCCGAAAAAAAAGTTATTAGTGGGTGACCCCCTTAAACAACTACCTGTTACAGGTAGGTATGTAATATGACATAGGAATCTTACAAGGCAGTCAATCCATTTGAGCAAACGTGCTCGTGGCGGAAGATGAATTAAGATGGGGTTCCCAAAATCTGAATCCATAGGATAAAAATACCTGACTTTGTGCCCCATTATCTCGGGAACTTCTGGAGCGATTTTGATGAAATTTTGAGCACTTGAACTTCACACTGTTTACTGTCGATAGCACCGATGAAATTGTGATAACCATAATGGTTATCAGCTGAGCAATTATCAAAATCCGGCAATTTTGACCGTCACTTTCTCGCAACTTCGGAAAATTCCTCAGTGTTAGGACCTACCTAGTTTTGGTTTATTATTCTTGGAATAATACACCAATGTTTTCGCGACGGGGGTCGACGACTCCGATCGGGCTCAAAATTTGACATTATCTTATTAATTTTTTAAAAAATCTGAAATTTTGACAAAATACTCGGTTTACCATCTAGTTGTGCCCGCAAGGTTTTCAGCCCGATCGCCCAAACCCGTGGGGCGCTATGGGGCTAAAATGGGGCTACAGAAGGTGGTTTTTGAAGGCTTTTGGCTATGGGATCGAGTCAGGTGTCGTTTTCGAAGTATTTTTGGACGTAGAATCCATTTTTTGGGGTCCCGCAGCGATCCGATTTCACTGTTGCGATCTATAGGTCTTTCATGGGGCTAAAAATGGAATTTTTGGAGGATCCCAGGAGGTTAAATATTTTTCGAGTAAAGAATAAAGAATTTTTGAAAAAACAATTTTTTTTGAAAAAAAAAAAAAAAAAATCCCAAAAAAAAAATTTTGAAAAAAAAATCCAAAAATTTTTTTTTCCAACATTTTTTTTTTACACAGAAATAATTTTTGCGCAACTAACCTATATCAAAGAATAATAAACCCTTGTGTAAAATTTGCAGCGTTTTTGGTTTATTATTCTTGGAATAATACACCAATGTTTTCGCGACGGGGGTCGACGACTCCGATCGGGCTCAAAATTTGACATTATCCGTTTCAAGAGGTCTACATTCTAAATCCGAAATGTCCGTCCGCCGTACGCCGTACGCCGTCCGCCGTCCAGGCCGTTTTGGGCAGTAGGAATTTTTTAAAAAATCTGAAATTCCGACAAAATACTTGGTTTACCATCTAGTTGTGCCCGCAAGGTTTTCAGTCCGATCGCCCAAACCCGTGGGGCGCTATGGGGCTATAATGGGGCTACGGGAGGGTTTTTTTTGAAGGCTTTTAGCTATGGGATCGAGTTAGGTGTCGTTTTCGAAGTATTTTTGGGCGTAGAATCCATTTTTTGGGGTCCCGGAACGATCCGATTTCACTGGGGCGATGTTTAGGGCATTCGTGGGGCTAAAAATGGGGGTTTTGGAAGATCCCAGGATGTTAAATATTTTTCGAGTAAAAAATACAGAATTTTTGAGAAAACACATTTTTGAACAAAAAAAATCAAAAAAAAAATTTTTTTGAGATAAAAATCCAAATTTTTTTTTAATTTTTTCATTGACAGAATTAAATTTCTACACAAGTAACGTATATCAAAGAATAATAAACCCTTGTGTAAAATTTGCAGCGTTTTTGGTTTATTATTCTTGGAATAATACACCTATGTTTTCGCGACGGGGGTCGACGACTCCGATCGGGCTCAAAATTTGACATTATCCGTTTCAAGAGGTCTACTGTAGACCGTCTACATTCTAAATCCGAAATGTCCGTCCGCCGTACGCCGTCCGCCATACGCCGTCCGCCGTCCGCCGTCCAGGCCGTTTTGGGCAGTAGGAATTTTTTTTTAAATCTGAAATTTAACAAAATACTTGGTTTACCATCTAGTTGTGCCCGCAAGGTTTTCAGTCCGATCGCCCAAACCCGTGGGGCGCTATGGGGCTACGGGAGGGGTTTTTTGAAGGCTTTTAGCTATGGGATCGAGTTAGGTGACGTTTTTGAAGTATTTTTGGACGTAGAATTTATTTTTTGGGGTCCCGGAACGATCCGATTTCACTGGGGCAATCTTTAGGGCTTTCATGGGGCTAAAAATGGGATTTTTGAAGGATCCCAGGATGTTAAATATTTTTCGAGTAACAAATGCAGAATTTTTGAAAAAACACATTTTTGAACAAAAAATTCCAAAAAAAATTTTTATGAGATGAAAATCCAAAAAAAAATTTTTTTTAGTTTTTTCATTGACAGAATTAAATTTCTACACAAGTAACGTATATCAAAGAATAATAAACCCTTGTGTAAAATTTGCAGCGTTTTTAATTTGACTTTCATGGGTGCTAAAGCTTCAAAACAATGACAGAAATATGTCATACCATTTTTAGCACCATTCGTTCATTCGTTTTCATGCAAATGGATCTTATGTGCCGAAAAAGTCAACTTTTCAGGAGAAGCGTTTTACTGAAAAGGATACAATATCGTACTATCTTGATCCAGAAATGACTCCAAAATGTTTTGTGTCCCACATAAATGTGTTCCTAGCATGAAAAAGGATGCAGCCCGTTGTATCTATCATGTTTGAGTTGATTAGATTGTTTTCCTAGTTGTGAGTAGGTAGTGAGTAAATTTGTTGTAAATTGTAAATCGGGTAGTTGGTAACTTTGATCATGAGCAAATCCAAGCGAATTTTCAAAAAGTCCCGCGGAATTTCTCCAAGAGAGCAGTTAGAAGTAGATTTCAAGAAAAATGAGGGCGGCCCAGCCTACGCGCTGGGAGGATTTTGAAGCGGAGGTCCCTAACTTCGGTATTTATTTACACCAACTTGGAATTTTTGTTTTTTGACCTGATATTTTGGATTTTAATGCATAATATGATGTAGATTTACAATATACCTTTTCCGAAAATTCGATTTTTTGGTCGAAAATATTTTGGGAACCACCAACGGGGTTACGGTCGTCTTTACGGGGTGATGATGTTATCAAGATGTTGCTTGGCACTTTTCTGCGGGTAAAATTTTCACCCCAAGGCGAAATTCTTAGTATTGACTCATTAAAACGGACCCCGGCTTTTTACGTTTTGCCAAAGAACCCGTCGCGGAAGTGGTTGAATTATTTTCGACTTCACGGTTTAGTTAGTCCAGCTGCCATTATTCTGCAGAAATTTTACCGTCCGCTGAGCGTCCCGTCCACACCGTGGGCCCTAGACAATAGAGAAACCATCTTCAGCGTTCCACGAGAAAATTTTTTTTCTCGTGGAACGCTGAAGATTTAATGACGCTTTTAGGAAGGAAAAGGTGTTCACAAAAAAAGGTAAGGGCTGAACCCCAGAGGTGAGGACGTAGTAAGGCCTCTTCTTAGGAATAATAATTTTTGGGTAAACAATTATTGAACGAACTACACATCAAACTGCCGCAAAACATCATTTCTGATAAATTTTGATATTAACATAATAAAATGAGACGGAAAATGGTCCAAGACCTGCAGCCCAAAAACACCTATAATTTATCATGACATGATACATTATAGGTGATAACACATTGTGTTATCGTATTATGTTAATATTAGGTATATGGTATAATAAAACAAAAAACAAAAAAAAACCTGTAATATATTATGACATAATATTTCATATTATGACACATTGTGTTCTTGGGCTGGTCTTGGGAAATTTCCCGTCTCATTTTAAAACAGAAAGAATCTCCCCCCTAATCGCCCCTCATGACGTCACTCCACCAATATATTATGACGTGGGTAAAAAAAGTGATCAGCATCAACATTAAATGTTGACAATATTTACTATTGTCATTAATCGTTTCATGATTATACATGTGGAGATTAAAAAAAGTTTTTGAAAAAAAAAAAAAAAAAAAATACTCGGTCCTCCATCTAGTTGTGACCGAAGCTCCACTGACCATTGATCATTGGATTTGGACGTATACAATGTACAATTTTTTTAATTTTTTTAAATAGGTATTTTTTTATTGACACAGAATTAATTTTCGCGCAAGTAACCTATGTATATCAAAGAATAGGTAATATTCTTCTTCTTCTTCTTCTTCTTCTTCTTCTTATTATTATTATTATTATATAATAATAATTATTATATTATTATTATTATTATAATTATTATTATTATTATTATATAATAATAATAATATATAATTATAATATAATATATTATATTATAATATACTTATTATATTATATAAACGCTGCAAATTTTACACAAGGGTTTATATGTAAAATGGCGCTTAGGGTGCCCCCCCCCCACATTTGGCTAAACCCTGCCCACGACCATGCCTGTCTTGTTTCAAAATTTGAATATAAAACTATATTTTCCTTTCCTGATCGATAGATGAGTTCCGTAAACTGGGGCTATTTAAGAATCGCGAGGCTACTTGAGAAACAGCTGTTTATTTTTTTTTCAAAAATTCATTGTAAAGGCTAGGATGGGGGGGATTTAAATTCTGATAACGCAAAAAGGTAGCCCAGAGGCCACTTTATCCAAAACCATTTCGAGCCGATTGAAAAAAAAAAAAAAAAAAAATGTTTAAGCACCAAAATTTGCGTTTAAATGCGAAAATTTTCTCAAGTAGCCCCAGTTTACGGTCCGTATTTAATACGAACACATCTATCGATCAGGAAAGGAAAACATAGTTACGATTCTCTGTCACGGATCTGGACTACTGCATCAGCTTTCGATCTCATCGAACTACACAAAATCATGTGCCATACAGAAGTTACACGGATGTACCATTTCATTCGTTGCAAGAACCTTCCGTTCTCTGTCGTCGACGTGAAGCGGATGACCTCACCCTGCCAGGATTGTGAAGAGCTTAAACCAAAATCCTTCAAAAATGAAGGCGTGCTTATCAAATCTACAGTGCCTTTCGAAAGACTCAATCTGAACTTCAAAGGACCTCATCATCAAAACACCAGTATCTTCTCACAATCTTCGAGAAATTCTCAGTTTCCCTTTGCCTTCCCTTGCTCAAATGTTACCGCTTCTACAGTGATTGAGCATCTGATCAACTTATTTTCAACTTTCGATAGGTCTACGCTTTCCTAAATTGATTCAGACTGTGGTTCATTATCCATGTCTGCGGAACTCACGCAATTTGGATAACTCAAGGCATTGCTACAAGTCGGACAACAACTTATAACACAAGAGTTAATGGCCAGATCGAACCATGCAACGCCATAATCTGGATGAGCATAAAAATGGCTCTCCGATCTGCTGGGATGGACGCCCGACAGTGGGAACAGGTTCTGCCTCAAGCCAGTGCCGTAGCTAGAGCCTCGGGGGTCCTGGGGCAACAAGTAAATTTGAGGCCCCCCATACGGAAATTTTTTCAAATTTTATAGTACACCTAGGGTTATCTGTTATAAATTGTTTGAATTTCCCGCGCGTATAGGGGCCACGAACATTCAATTTGGGGTACTTTTAGGAGACACTAATAATGCCTTTGCCAAGGTAAGGCTCTTTCAGGACCAAAAAAGTGGTCGTCGGGGGCCCTGGGGCACCGCCCCCCATGCTAGCTACGGCCCTGCCTCAGGCTCTTCACGCTATTCGATCCTTGCAATGCGCAGTCACTTATTTACTCCTTTACTCCTCATGAGAGGATGTTTTCCATCCTCGCGGATGGGCAGTCTCTCCCAACCTGGCTATCAACACCTGGCAGAGTATTAACGTACGCCTACTCCTGGGAGCAATCGTACGATCGTGCGGTCATGGAAGTGGAACTCTTAGAAGCCAACCCTGACTATTCGCATGTACGGCTACCTGATGGCCGGGAGAAAACCGTTTCAAACCGCCATAGATTCCATACTAGATTTCGACTATTTTTCCTGATTAATGCCGTGGGGTTCTAAAGTTCTTGCCTCGGGAAAATCTTTAGTACTGCCCCCCCAGTTTTTTATTTGATAAAAAACACTACTTATGCGAAATTCAATCTGATGCCAGCTGAAAGTACCTACATTAAACAGTACAGTTTGACGTTTCGAAATCACTCATTAAAGTTCTCCCCCAAACTCATTAAGAGTTTGGGGGAGAAATCTTAATTTGAAAGTGGGAGGCAGCAGAAAAGAACGCCCTTATTCATATACAATGTATAGGTAAAAAAATAATAAAAATGTATAAGTATATATATGTCATATACCTACCTATCAAATGGTATGAAAATGTAATTGGTGAAAAACGTGGTGTTAGAACTTAAGTTACGAAGAGATTTTTAGAACGAAGTTACCCGAGATTTGGCCATTTGGGAGCTTCTGCAAATTTAGTTTTCAATTTTCTCAGATTGCTGACCCGTACCTGCCAGGCACTTCGCTGAGGTTCGGCAGTGCGAGAAAAAGGAGCCTTCGGGACGGAGGAATGTGGAGTATAACGGAGCGCGTCCCTGGGCGAGGCCACCGTATAGTATCCCGCCGTATTACTGCTACGAACTCGACCATCAACTGATGAATGGAACCGATTTGTCGGAAATCTG
The DNA here is from genome assembly GCA_955831195.1 of Pilophorus perplexus. Taxonomy (NCBI): domain Eukaryota; kingdom Metazoa; phylum Arthropoda; class Insecta; order Hemiptera; family Miridae; genus Pilophorus; species Pilophorus perplexus. The sequence goes on from OY037008.1 coordinate 52,788,229, forward strand.
GCGTGGATCTTCGTCTTCATATTTGGATACTAACGTTAATACGGCTTTTAGGGGTTCTCACTGCTCTTGGTCGCAGCTAAACAAGCAAAATAAGCCTTGCACTTATAATTTAGGTAATATAACCAATTCTATGCTATAGCAGCTAGCAGCCCATATTGCTCGACCACTCACTTTTGTATTTTTTGCTTCTGACACTTCTTTGTTTAAAAAAGCCGTAGTAATACCACTATTTTACTTGTGGGGAAAGGGAAATGATGAGTGATTAGTAATCTAATTTATTGTTATTATACAAATTATTTGTTAAAAAAAAAAGAAAAGAAATCCGAATTATCTCTGAGAGAAAATTTAGATTTCAGAAAGCGTGAGGCACGGAACACGCACTTTTGGTTTATTATTCTTGGAATAATACACCTATGTTTTCGCGACGGGGGTCGACGACTCCGATCGGGCTCAAAATTTGACATTATCCGTTTCAAGAGGTCTACATTCTAAATCCGAAATGTCCGTCCGCCGTCCGCCGTACGCCGTCCGCCGTCCGCCGTCCAGGCCGTTTTGGGCAGTAGGAATTTTTTTAAAAATCTGAAATTTCGGCAAAATACTTGGTTTACCATCTAGTTGTGCCCGCAAGGTTTTCAGTCCGATCGCCCAAACCCGTGGGGCGCTATGGGGCTATAATGGGGCTACGGGAGGGGTTTATTGAAGGCTTTTAGCTATGGGATCGAGTTAGGTGTCGTTTTCGAAGTATTTTTGGACGTAGAATCCATTTTTTGGGGTCCCGGAACGATCCGATTTCACTGGGGCGATGTTTAGGGCATTCGTGGGGCTAAAAATGGGATTTTTGAAGGATCCCAGGATGTTAAATATTTTTCGAGTAAAAAATACAGAGTTTTTGAAAAAACACATTTTTGAACAAAAAAAATCCAAAAAAAAATTTTTTTTGAGATAAAAATCAAAAAAAAAAATTTTTTTTTTAAATTTTTTCATTGACAGAATTAAATTTCTGCACAAGTAACGTATATCAAAGAATAATAAACCCTTGTGTAAAATTTGCAGCGTTTTGAAATATTTCTACAAATTGATATTTAAAAAAAAAAAAAAAAAAGTAATGAGAGCTTTATTTATTATTACGTTTCTTGGTGTTCGTAAGGCTTTTGACTCTTTGAACCATAATACGTAGTCCGAGACTGCCGCTATGTGTGGCTGCCGTAAAACCTCATGAAACCTACTACCTACCTACCTACTACCTACCTTACCTGCTTGATAACTCGGTATAGATACTGTTATGCCGATGCACAACAAGAGTTAATTTGGACTGAGGTGGAGTGTGAACGCCGCGGATTGGAGACCGATTCTTGCGGCGATGGCCGTCAGGCTCAGTGTTGCCAAGTGAGATAACCGAGACTGAAGCGTAGTGTAAACGCCGCGGAGATGAGGTGTGTTTCTGCGGCGATGACCACGAGCCTCAGTGTTCCAATTGGTTCGGTATCAGAGTTTGAGGTTGTGACGGAATGAAAAGGCCGCAGTTTGAGTTGATTATTGAGCGGTAGTGAAAGCCTGGTTCAGTCTGTTTCAAGGTTAGTTGAGAGTGAATTTTGGTTCAATCAGTATGGCTCTGAAAAGGGCCGTTGAAGATGACTAGCGAGTACGCTCCACAACGAGTGCTCTCAACTGGGGATGCCAAAGGATCCGCCCAGCCAGGATCTCAGTAAGTGGAAGACTCAAGTTAGTTCGTGAAACCTTCCTCTTAAAACTTCTGAAGGGAAGGTCGTCGTCCGGTTTCTCTGTATTTTTCTTGGTAGAGAAACGTTCCTCTTCAGTGGCTTGCCAAACGAAGTTTCCTCAGATCGCAGTAGAAGGCCGTCGCCTTGAAATAACATCCACAACCAGTTTTCGCCAAGAGGAGTTCCAGGTTCCAGATATGGCCAATTCAGTTAGGCAGGCAGCTTCAGTATAAGGTCCAGATGTTCGATCGTTGAGAGAGGAGGAAGGAATGATTCTTCTCTCAAGGTCGCCCATCTTTATACCTACTGCCTGGCGAGCCCTCGACGCTGATTGGCTAGCAGGTGCACAACCCGGCCCCCACCAGCGTCGATAGCCACCGAGCTCTCTGATTGGTTTATCCTTCTCCCTTCCCTTCTACGTATATTTCGGTGATTTAGTTTACAAGTTATTATTATGTCAATATTATAACAGATACTATTAGAGATCTCCAATAGTATCTATACATTAGACTCTCGGTATTTCAAACACTCAGTATATTATCGAAACTCTCGGTATTTCGAAGTAAAAGCACGTTCCCTTGAGCATCGGTCGTAAGGGTGCAGTTGTTTACGTAATGAGCATCACGTGGATATTTTTGATGTGTTGTGTGGCATAGTTTGGTCGCTAGATACCTACTGTTTCTTAGTTTCTCTCGCTCATTAAATATAATATATTTATTATCGTAATAACAGAAAGGTTGCGCTCATCTATTCAATTCAATTGATGGCTTGTTTCGGCTCCACTGTGCAACGTCCAGGCAGTTTTGGGTAGGAGGTATACAATTCCAGGATCTAGTTGCTCTATTTGTGATCAAAATGTGACACTTTCTTCGTACGTTCATGCGAACTCTCGTTAGTTGACCGGAGTGTTTGCATTTTTTTCTCACTTTGAACGTAAATGAGAAGAGCGAAAATCGCCAATTTAACGTGTGAAGGAGAAGGGGAAAAAAAAAAAAAAAATGAAACGAGCTCTTTGTGTGTGAAAGAAAACTGAGTGGGGCACGTAGTTGGTGGACGGTGGCCGAGATTTCTTGATTTTTTTTTTCTCTTCTCTTGTTGAAAGAAGAGGATTTTCAAAAAAGGTTCACCAAAACGGCGCTAGTGACCTGCATTCTGGTTAGCGGTCGGGTGTGACGAGGTTAAGGGGGATGGGGGGGGGGGGGCTCATACACGACGTGACCAACTGTTGACACTTGGCGTCCGGCAGGAACAGATTTCGATTTCATTGTCAGATTCCAGCTCCACCCAGAAACACCCGAGAATTTACTGAGTTCAATTTTGCTTCCGAGCCAACCGAAAATACACTGCCTAGGCAATGGCACAATGTCATGAGCTTCCTCGTGCCAAGTTCAAAATGAACGTAGTTGTCACTGTAACAAGAAAATTACGCAGGGAGTACCACTGATGCAATCGTGATGAAACTGATAGGGGACCATCTAGAGCTATACCCACACAATTCCTGAAAATTTGATTGAAATCCGATCAAAATTGTGAAAGTTATGCCTGTTTCAAGAATTTCACGTTAGCGCATGCGCAGAGCGTACCGCTGATTATATTGTGATGAAATTCGTTTGGGACCTCAAGGAGCCTTATCCGCATAATCCCTCAAAATTTGAGCTAAATTCATTCAAAATTGTGGACATTATGGCGGTAACAAAGAAATATTTCCTTGTTCCGCATATGCGAACAGACCGACAGACACGGAACCAAATTTGTTCAGTAGGCTATGAAACGCAAAATGCGAGTGGAAATTTTGATTTGAATTCGGACAACAAAAATTTTTTGGCTCCCGAAAGTGAACACAAGGCTTCCGCTGCTTCGCAGACTCGGAAGCAATAGCGGAGGCTTTTAAAGAAAAACGCAGCAAATTTTACGTAAGGGTATTTTTCGTTTTATTCGTTGACGATGGACTAATTTCTGGTGAGCCAAAAGCGATCAAAACGGTTATTGAACAGCTAAAGGCAGAATTCAATACCCAGGATATGGGGGAAGCCAAAACTTTCCTAGGAATGGAAATTGATCGCCAGAAAGGACACCTCTACGTTCGTCAGACCAAAATGGTCATTAAAATTCTCGAAAACTTTGGGTTGAGTAAAGTCAATAAAATTTCAACTCCGATGGAACCTGGTTTTCAGTATGGACACGACCCAGCTGATGAAGATATACCATACCGACATCTCGTTTGCTCGCTGATGTACCTGTCAACGATCAGTCGTCCAGACAAAGCATTTAGCGTCTCAACCCTCAGCCGAGTTCTGGATAAGCCGACCGAAAACTCCTGGAAGGCAGCCAAGAGAGTTGTAAGGTATCTTCAGAACACCAAAGATTTGCATTTTGGCCCCGACGGAAATGGTCTTTACGCCGACAGCGACGCCGACTATGCAGGGAATGAAGCGAATCGCAAGAGCGTCAGCGGCTTCGTCGCATTCCATGGTGGAAATCCCGTGGCATGGTTTTCAAGAGGTCAACCCTCAGTCTCCCTATCCACGGCGGAATCTGAGTAGGTACGTCGCAGCTGCAACCGCAGCCATGGAAGTTGTCAACATGAAGGGACTTTTGTTGTATTATGGTGAAGACGTCGGTACAGTCAAGATTTTTGTAGATAACAATGGTGCCGAAGCTATGGAAAAATCCGGCGGTCTTCGATTCGGCACAGTCATCGATTCGGCACAGTCGACGTTTCGGCACACCTCATTCGGCACACTCCCAAAATATGTCTAACGTGACTGTACACCGTCCAAACCATGAGAAACCATGGGCAGAAAAACGTGTTGGTCAAACTGAGCTAAGATGAGGTTGCACTTTAACTTTTATTGCAGTGACCAAAATAAATATATTAATCACAATAATTCATTATCACGTATAATCATAAGACAAATAATAAATAATTCATTATCACGTATAATCATAAGACACTTAGTCATCAAAATCTCAGACACATTCATTGATGCAGTCGTCGTCCGTGTCGTGTTAATAGAGAGTTCCTAAAGCCATTAGAGAGTTCCTAAAGCCACTTTTTGCCTAACGTGATGAGTTATGGTCGACGTAACTCGAGATTTCGCGCATGCGCGGAAATAACGGTGATAACTTACGTCCTTATCCCTAACGTCGAACGTTATTGCCGTAAAGTTACGGCAATAAACTTACGGTCTTAAGGATACCGCCGTTAATTTCGAGCAATAGAACGTAAATAGCGGCACTTTAAATTTAGCGTGACTTTTGATAAGACCGTATCTCTGTTACGGTCTTATGTGAAGTTAGCTTTTCTTTGATTCTCCCTAGACAAATCCCTTACGGTGATAAAAATTAACAGTCGACGTAACTCGGATGTTTCTTTAGGAACTCTCTACTTTTTGCCTAACGGTGATGAGTTACGGTCGACGTAACTCGAGATTTCGCGCATGCGCAGAAATAACGGTGATAACTTACGTCCTTATGCCTAACGTCGAACGTTATTGCCGTAAAGTTACGGCAATAAGCTTACGGTCTTGAGGATATCGCCGTTAATTTCGAGCAATAGAACGTAAATAGCGGCACTTTAAATTTAGCGTGACTTGATAAGACCGTATCTCTGTTACGGTCTTATGTGAAGTTAGCTTTTCTTTGATTCTCCCTAGACAAATCCCTTACGGCGATAAAAATTAACGGTCGACGTATCTCGGATGTTTCTTTAGGAACTCTCTAATATCTAGAAGAAGAACACAATCGTCAAGCAAAGAAGAAACGTTCCAAATAACTCTAAAAAGCATCCTTAGGGCAGTCTCTTGTTGTATGGAGTTGAAGTTCATTTTTTTGTAAGTTCTGATGAGATTTAGTGAATTATAAAGTACTTTCAACGTCTAATAGGTGTTTATGTGTCTCCCGGTAGCAAATTATTTTGTATTTGATTCTGGTTGATGTATCTCCAAATCAGTAGCTAATGGGGCAAATCTGATTGAAAATTTGGATTCTGCACACCAAAAATAGTAAAGAATGACAGTTTTCATCAAAGATACATGCCAAAAATTTTTTTTTCACAACAGGAAGAGTAAGGTACAGTCTCGTCACAAAGTGAGCCTCGACCGTGCCGAACTGAGTCCACAGTGGAGAGGGCCTTATTCCGCCACCAAAAAAATAACATCGCCAGTGTTTTGGAAACAGAAAAACCTCCTCTTTTCTGTGGTGTAATCGTTTTTTCAATCAAAATGTTACTTCACTCTTAAAATCGAGTTTGAAAAATTAAAAATAAGTTTTCTCTAATTTGGGCATTTTTAATTTTTTTTATTTTTGGCTAAATTTCAAGGTATACACCTGTAGAACATCCAGTTAAAAGGGAATCATGGGATGCAAAGTCGTTAAGTGTCAGCAAACAAAAGATATCACTAATATATGAGGAAAAACGCGTTTTTTCTCCTTTTTACCGGGTTTTCCGCGGTTGCATTGCCTCGCATCCTTTCTCTACGAGAACACAGACTATAATGGACTTCATCTGCCACTCATAAGCTTTCCCAGTAGGTTTCAATATTTTTCTATTTCAAAAAACTGTTTCAACTCTTACAATTCAATTGTAGGAACATTGTAGGACATTTGTTGGAACATGAAAACAGATTACTACCTACACAAGTACAATTTCTTGAACCTTTTCCACCACAAGAAAGACTTTTTAAGTTTTCAAACTCGATTTTAAAAGTGAAGTAAAATTTTGATTGAAAAAACGATTACACCACAGAAAAGAGGAGGTTTTTCTCTTTCCAAAACACTGGCGATGTTATTTTTTGGGTGGCGGAATAAGGGCGGTAGCAGCCGGCGAAGTGAACCCACACCTGCCTATTTTGCTAACTTTGACTGCCTGCGGAGCGACGAAAATGCGACGAATCGGTCTCCAAATTTCTGGGAAATTTTTTCTCACCTAGGGGTACAACATACCCAAAAATGGTTGATTTCGAAGAACTTTATTTTTTTGAGTTCAACCTTTGATGTGGAATGGGGCATATATATAAAATATACCAATATATATCTTCTTGATAATCTCGAGAAATTAAATAATGATGTAGGTACGTTCTGAGATAGGTTGAGCGCCCTCAAGGATTTTTTCCGTTTTCCCCTCCTTAATCCCCCTCTCCTTCCCTAAAGAAGGGAATGAGTGGGGATTTCAGCCAATATTGATCCGATTTTGATGAAATTTTCAGGGAATACGCGGGTTGTGCCGTAGATGATTACCCAGGCTTTGGGTAAAAAAATACCAATCCGAAAAACATGTACCATGTTTCCTTGCTATGATCCTTGATCAAAACTTAGATAATCCGGGGGTCTGGGGGTGTTCCACAGGTAAGTCATAAGACAATACATGTACCATGATCTACACAAATCACAAGCGGCAATACACCCACAGGCGGCAATTTTTTCAACAGATCGCAGCACCTTGGGGTGAAATTTACTTCCGTAAATCCTTCCGGATCATGGACAACTCCTATTTTTTCTCAACTCTGTTAAATCCTAAGTTTTGGCTTTCACATGCACGTCAAAACTTAGGATTTAACAGAGTTGAGAAAAAATAGGAGGCGAAAAATTTACTGTACCTCTGGATGTCTTTTTTCTAAAAAATTGCCATTTTCGTACCAATTAAAATTTTTCCCCTACCACTCCTACGATCCAATCGACTTGAAATTTGTACCGGACCTATACCAATCATGCCTAAATACTTTGTAAAAAGTTCGAGTTAATCGGATGACCGGGAAGGGGTGGGGGAATTTTAGAGTTCCCCGGAAATGGGTCCGATTTGCCAGATTTCCTTTGGTGACAATTCGGCACGGGCTAACATTATCCTAGGGTGAAAAAATTTCGTACACGGTAGTTTTAGACCAAAAGGAAAAAAATGGGAGGGTATGCGTTTATAAATTCTATCGTTTATAGATTCTATAGAATCAGAAGCGTTTTATTTGCCGTACCTATTACACAGTGCTTTTGACAATGGTCACAGGTTAATTAAAGTTAGGCCTGGAGGTACAAAGTAAAATGGTAACATTAAATTTTAATCGTAAATTGATGAATTAAGGGCATACATGCCCTTAATTCATGTTCACGTTACGGACGTTTCATTGGATTGATGTTGAGAAAAAGTCATCAAATGAGTACGGCACCATTAGTGACAGTCGGGTTTTACATGACATTCTAAATTTTGACACAGAAACTTCTCTGGCAGATTTTGGTAGGGCATTACAAAATGTTATTCCCCACCACGATGTAGAAATTCTACTGACGTTCAAACGTGAGTGGGGCAACGAAAGCTGACTGGCAGTTTGTGGGTATGAGAGGCTGAGGTGAATGAGCTGATGTTTTTCCGCACAAAGGTAAGGCATGCGAGGATGTACAGTGCTGGTACTGTTAGTATTTCCTGCTCCTGAAAAGCATCTCTGCAGTCCTCCCGATAGCTTAGGCCCTTGATTGCTCTGACAGCTCTCCTTTGACTGCTGAATACAAGGGCGCTGTGTGGCGAGTGGCCCCAGCAAAGGATGCAATATCCAGCCCGACTTTGAAAAACTGAATAGTAGGCAGCAAGAATGGCAGTCATAGGAAGCTTGTCGGAAAGTCTTCGCAAAAGGAAGGAAACGCTATTTAAGGACGCGGCCAGCTGTTCACAGTGGGGCCTCCAACTCAGTTTCGGATCCAGTGCAACACCAACATTTTAACGGAATGAGGGTTACGAACACTCACTGCCAGCGATAAGTCCCTTAATCCAAAATACATTACCTCCGTTTTTGAATCATTTACAGCGAGACGGTTTTTATGGAACCAATGTCGAAAAGCGCCGACAGTACTATCTGCATTTTCTACCAGGGCAGCCAACGACGAATCTGATGAAAGAACCGTTGAGTCATCCGCAAACATAACAGTCCTTTTATTTGAATGTTGAGGATCCTCAACACCTTCGAAGGTCATTTGAAAATATCAGGAAGAGAGAAAAAATTGAAGTCGAAAAATAAGGGACACCCTGTATACTATACATCCCCTTAAAATGCCTACCACCAAAACCGGAGTTGTAAGATGCGCTCCAAAAACATAGCACAGTCAAGGTAGCTTACGATGTAAGTATAAAGGTCGATCCACGCATTTCCGTGATAGGTGGGCATCAGTGCTCCGTGCGGCATGTAAGTTACATGATGTAACGCTGTGTGGACAATGATAATTATTATCATTGATGCTATTGAAGGGCACGGAGCACTGATGGCCACGATCCACGGAGATGTGTGGACAACCGTGAACAATTTATCATTGATGCCACTGAGGCGTGGAGCACTGATGGCCATGGATACGCTGATATCACTGAGATTTGTGGATCGACCTTTAAACGTGCCCATAAATTGATACCTACTACGTTACTTTTCACAAGGGCCAAATCTGTGTTGAAAAAATATTCCGCTACACTCTGGTTTCTGCCCATTAAAACCCTGAGAAAGCGTATGGGATTCTGAGCTGGGCACAAGTAGGTACCTACTCATTCAACGTGAGAGACCAACGAGGGAATTCCTTATCAGGAGCTTTCATCTTTTTAGGGGTCAGTTCAGGCTGGCGTGAATCAGCTTCTGTAAATAAAACCGTTATGTGTTTGGAGTCATCGTTGAACAGATGTGACCTGAGTTTTTTTTTCTCAAGATTTACCAAGTTGTGTGAATTGCAGCTTGAACCCACAATAACAGTGAATTGTTAAAATATTTTCGGCAAGCTGTTATTTTCCGTACATTTTACCCGCAGAAAGTGTTGTGAGGCGCCACCGTGACACGAAAGGGCATTATGTTCTTCTAGTGAACCCTCGTTTCGTTGAGTAAATGGCACGTCTCCCTCGAGATGGCGAAAACCCATTCTTTTCGACAACGCGCCGTGGAGGACCAGATCGTAACCAACATTTGTTGTGCAACTAGGAAGTGGAATCTCCACGGAGTTAGTTATTGGGTTATATTAGTTGTGACTTGTGTCATCGTCGTACGAGGCACCTGGTCAGCGGGCTTGGAGCCTCAGCGCCTTCGACAATCAAACCTTCCGGTTGAGGCCAAGCGTTGCAACTTTGCTAACGGTCGTCACACATTCGCCCCCACTCGGGTCTAATCCTGCACATCCCGGGGCCTCATCCATATAAACAACAACCACACATATCGGGGTCAATTATGTGGGAGATGGTCAGCCTAACTGGCCAACGCTCAGTGTATCCCTGACTTTAGAGTGCAGATGCAAATGAGTCACTTACGTACTGTTAAGGCTGTTATAACCAGTTTGCAGTTGTAAGATTACCTATGTTTAAAATGGGATAGGTAACAAAAACGTTAAACTTTTTGTGACTACATTAAATGTTTAAAAAATTTTTAGTGCACCAAGATAACAACGTAGGTAGCAATAAGTATTAATTATTAACTGTACGTCTTGACATGGGATTTTACAAATTAATTAGAAGCTAAGATAGGAAAATTATTAAAGAATTGTAAAATGTAAAATTGTAAATTGTAAAATTGTAAAATCTTGCTGCATCTTGCTTTTTTTACAATTCTTTAATGTACGTTGCAAACATACATACATTCTGTGACATTAAGAAAATATTTTTTTGTATACATAACCATTTTTGTTCGTTTGTCCAAAGACCAGTCCTATATAAATTTCATGATGGTTGAATCAGCGGTACGCTCTGCGCATGCGCGAACTTAATTTTCTTGTTACAGTCATACATTTTGAGATAACCTAATAATCCAATTGGGCTGAACCTGGTTATAAGAGACAGCCACGGGGACCGACTTTCAGTCTCTTATAAACAGGTTCTCCTACACCCAGGTGTCTCTTACAGCCAGGTTCACTTGATTCTTGTCTCTTATAAACAAGGGTTGCGGTGAAGAAGGCACATTTAAGAAAAGAAACGTGCGTTTTATTCATTTATATAGACAAATCAACAAAGTGTGTGCATGAAATGTAAGTGTTTACCCTCAATCTAAAAAATAATAATAATAATATAAATAATAAGTAAAAAAAAAATGTTGACAAATTCAAGGTTTGGAATATTGGTGTTGAATGTACAGTTGTCAACAAACAATGCGATTTTTCTTTTCTGGAGCTTCATGCTTCTATCGATACTTTTCAGCCAATCGTGGAACGATTCACGAGTAATCCATGCGTTTTTATTACTGCGGTACTCAATTGGGAGGGTGAAACACCTTGGCTTCTTTGATTTCCACCTTCAAATTCTCGAATAAGCTTCAACTTTTCGCCCACTGAGAGGACTCGACGCTTCGGGGGCATGGTAACGCTTAATACTCCTCGTAAAATACTGACTTGATTGGACTGACTTGATACTGGTTGTTTCATGAATCGTTTAGATTTAGTGTAGGTACCTATATGATAAGAAAGTTCAAAGAATTTGACACATTAAAAAACGAAAAACAGTTTCGACGTGGTGGGAGCACACGTGAAAAGTGATTCTCTTACAAAGAGGTTACGGATTCTCTTATACAGAGGTTTTGGGGTCGGACCCACGTTTTTCATCTTTTACATGGAGGTTTCTCTTACACCCAGGTCTCTTAAAACTAGGTTTCACTGCATACCGGGATTTTTATCATTTAATAATGATTAACAGGACGTTTTCATTTTTTTCCCGTCACGACATAAAAAAGCGTTACACTACGTAATCGCGAAAACTATAATCACATGATTGGTCTGTAAGGAAGTTTGGCAGTTGGTTACAAGTAGAGGGTCGAATGGCGAAAAATTAATCATTATTAAATGATGTGACTGTAGAGCCATGGGTCTACCGTCCGTTTTTTCTCTCTCTCGAGTGGCTCTGAGGTTTCCTGGGTGTTTGACTCTCTTCTAGTGACGATTTCCATGGCTTGTTTGGCCAACGAAATCGATCGTCGCACCTACTTCTAGTGTATCCTGGAAGTAAAAAGAAAAAGGGGCGGCGGACACGCTCACTGAGTCATCTCAACACCGGTGAACCTGATATCAAGTGGGCTGGCACGCTCTTCATTATACCATCAACAAATTAGCCTCTTAATACAGAAACAACAATTTTTGAAAACAACATCCTCATAAATCTATTCGTTTCTTTCATCAACCCATCAACTGTGCCACCTCTGTTATTCAAGTAAAAATTCATCTTGTCCGACAAAATTTAACGTGATTAGAATTAAAAAAAAAAAACCTGGATTATATACGATTTTTAATTCTTGGTTCTTGTCAAATAAATTTTCACAAAATTGTCGGAAATAGTTTGTTTTCCTATTTAATAGGTGAGCTTGCATAACAAATTCTGGCTGTTTGAAATCAGAACTCGAACGCTTCTGGCACCAAACTCTCTTCCCTCCACTTAGCCTCCACGTACAGTTCGGTAAGTACAGTTTGGAATTCTAGAGCTTCAGCTGCACCGCAAACGACGATTTTTACTTCATTCCTGGAGGCCAAAGGACCCCCACAACTTTGCAACAGGCCCTACAGTTGCGCCGGTTCCAAACTGCCAGAATCACTCGTCCAGTCAGTCACCTGGTGCTTTAAAAGGAATCGGTGATGCTACGTTAGAGGAAGAATTTTTCCAAACGGGTTTTCCTGTGTTTCGGGGTGCTGAACACGAATCCGAAGCTTCCAAACATAATTTGTGGTCCGAACGTCAATATCGCAGTAAACCACGATAATGGTAGGTACCTACCTCTGTACCAATAATAACACAGGTTTACAAAAAAAAGGTCAATCTCAGGCGCCGCAGAAAAAACCATCAAACTCTATGTTTTTTGGGGTGCTGAATCCGAATCCGACCCCCGTTTTTTCCGGTCACGTCCAAATTTTCGAGATATTGGCGATTTTTCGTTTTTTCGACCTTTTTCCGTTTTGAAAATCACAGCTAAACGTGCGGATGCCCAAAAATTCCACAAAAACTCTCTTCTTACTGGAAATTTATCGCTGATTCCGAAAATGTATATGAGTTGGTGTCTAAAACAACGAGAAATGTGTGATTTTGCCAAAAAATGTTGAAAAAACGTGATTTTTTCAAAACCAAAGTCACGTTTTTTGATACTTTTTACCTTCTAATGTGAAAACTAAGGCCGTTAATAAAATTTTTCCAACGAGGTCTTGTAGGTAGATTGTTTCTGCGTCGAATGGGACCAACCGGTGATTCTTTACCTTCCATAATAAGGGAGCTATGATTTTTCAAAGTTTCTACCCATTTTGGCCATGTCGTAGAACATGAACTCCTGGAGTCGGCAATGCAACTTGATCACAATAAAACTTTGTTCCGAGGAATATATTGGACTCGGAGGCATCAATTCAGACCGACTCAAAGATGGTTTTATTCATCAAGAACTCACGGAATTGCACTTGAAGCCCTGAAATACAAGCGCCCAGAAACTTTGAAAAATCATAGCTCCCTTATTATGGAAGGTAAAGAATCATGGTTGGTCCCATTCGACGCAGAAACAATCTACCTACAAGACCTCGTTGGAAAAATTTTATTAACGGCCTTAGTTTTCACGCTAGAAGGTAAAAAGTATCAAAAAACATGACTTTGGTTTTGAAAAAACAACGTTTTTTCAACATTTTTTGGCAAAAGCACACATTTCTCGTTGTTTTAGACACCAACTCATATACATTTTCGGAATCAGCGATAAATTTCCAGTAAGAAGAGAGTTTTTGTGGAATTTTTGGGCATCCGCACGTTTAGCTGTGATTTTCAAAACGGAAAAAGGTCGAAAAAACGAAAAATCGCCAATATCTCGAAAATTTGGACGTGACCGGAAAAAACGGGGGTCGGATTCGGATTCATCACCCCAAAAAACATAGAGTTTGATGGTTTTTTTCTGCGGCGCCTGAGATTGACCTTTTTTTTGTAAACCTGTGTAATGGGGAGTTGGCAGTGTTTTTTTTTCTATTTTTTTTTTTCTGAAAGTACTCTCTGAGAATGTAGGGAAAACAGTAGTCAGCCGCCTGAAATCGTTTGCAGAAAATTCAAATAGTTTAACGAAAATTACGGCGTTTGAAAAACCGGGGCCATGGAGGGAGCGTGACGTCACGTCCTCAATACAGCTGAAGAGCGTCGTCGATAGTGTTTTGTTCTTGACAGGTGAGGGGATTGTTCCGCCCAGTGTTGCTATTCCACTGCTCATCACTTAATAAAATTCAAGTGAGCCGTAAATCCTTCTGATAAGGCTTTAAACTTCAAGTATCATGTATTATAATTAAAAGTTAATTATGTTTTCCGTCGTATCAAGTTATAATTGCTATAAATTCATCTTATAAGCTGACGACACTAGCGCTCATGGAGAGAGATTCACTGGAACTGTGACGTCATGTCCTCAAACAGTGACTGGTGGGAAATGCCGGCCGATTCAAACTGTGCGTTTCGTTTTTTCGTTATATCTCCTACAATGATTTTTTTTTCGTTGGTATTGGAGTCTGTGCACGTTACTTTTTAGCGATATTATTGAATGGTAGGGAAGATTTCCAAATCTAAAATCAATGCGAACTCCCCATTAGTGGTAGAATTATTCTCACCGTGTCTGTATCTAACAGAGTATGTCACAAGCGTTCACCTCGGAAACTGTAAGCAATAAAAATACGCCGATTTTTTACCGTCTCGGCCAATTTAACGTCCAACAAGCACATTGAGCGCAATTTCCGACTCGCGCAAATCTGCGCAACTCTTCCTATCTTCGTTATTTACAGTCTCATTGAGTCGGCGTTTCCTCTGTATCCTACCCCATAACTTGACCTATTATTCAAATGTGCGAACGAAGCGAGCTCCTCTGTCCGAGAAAGTGGTCGGCCAATCGGAGTGAGGCCCCCCTGACTGATAAAATGGTCGGCCTCCAGTTTAGCTACTAATAGGGGGGTTGACATCCCCCTGAGATGCACACAAATAGGCGCAATTGCGCCGAATTTCTTTTTTACATCGTCCCAAATTTTTTGGTCTGTGTGTCGTTTCTTGTAACGTCACGCTACCGTTGATTTTCGCTTACAACCGATTCGTTGCTATGGAACTTCATCTTCGCCAGTTATAATCGTACAAAAATCGTTCACCATTCGTTGGAAAGCTCTCGATTTATCACGCATTTCTTTTTTTTTTTTTTTTTTTTTTAATAGGAACACCTAATTTTTGTTGTTGTTGCGAATTTGGATTCTTTGGCCAATATTACGTCCAATAAGCACATTGAGTGCAATTTCCAAGTCGCGCAACTCTGCCTATCTTCGTTGTTTACAGTCTAATTGAGTCGGCGTTTCCTGTGTATCCTACCTGGAAATCCAAATTTATATACGTAGGTACCCGATCACTCGACCTATTTATTCAAATGGACGAGCGAAAGCGAGCCCCCCTGTCTGAGAAATTGGCCTCCCCTGGTAGATAAACTGGTCGGCTGAGCGAAGCAAGGACCCCCTGTCTGAGTGCTAATAGTAAATTAAAGAGCACAAAATTCTGCGTCGAATGAGCTACTTTAAAGCCAAAATTGAGCCAGCCGTAAGGGCGCGACATGCCGCAAAAGAATGTCGATCTTTTCCAACTTTTCGAAAGATCTAAATAACTTCACATTTGAATGCCAGCAGCTCGAAAACGGTGAAGGGCACCGGGCAACCAGAGCGCGAGCACAGGACTGCCCATTGGAGACAGTCCAGAACGTGGCAATATTTACCGAGGGCGAAGTCAGGATGGAGTATTGGTTGAATTTCTCCAGGAAGGCTGGCCAGTCCTCTCCAGAGTCCTGACTGACCTGTATGGTGCCTGTATCCATGCTGGATACTTTTCTGCTGCGTGGAAGACGGGCATTGTCCGCGCTCTGCTGAAGGGAGGCGATAGGGACCCGACGGATCCCAGGTCCTATCGCCCGATCTGCCTTCTCTCCCTCCTGGGGAAGGTGCTCGAGCGGCTCCTGGCTGGGAGGATGGCCCCCCCGCTTGAGCAGTCTGCTGACCCGGATGCCATCGACCAAATGCTGTTAATTACAATGTCTGTTAGATGTGCAAATTCGTTGAAAGATTGAAAAGTGCATATTACATACTGCTCTCTGAACGCAGAATTAGATACTCTACAACTTCCACTAAATGGGTTTTTACGTGGGAGTTACCATTTTCAAGGGGTATAGTCCATTTATGGACTTATTAGCGCTAATCCCGTCTAATGATGCTTCAATCTCATACCAAAAGCACCAGGTAAATTCTCATATCTCATTAAGTTAGATTGTCAGAAGCGCTCGCGTTCGTTCAGAAGCACGTTTAGGAGAGATGACAAAAGCGCAAGGAATGTCAGGAGAGGCAAGCACGTTTCGTGACAGCTCAGTCAGCAGACTGCTACGCCACTACAAGGGCAGTAGCTGAGGATAGATTAGCACAAGGAATGTTGAAGATTATTCAAGATGGAAAATTATCTAGTATCTAGTTGGCAGGTTCAAAACAATTTTTTTCTGCATAGCCTACTTGCCACCTCATGAAATCGAGGATGGATGTTTGGATATCTTCACTTTCGTCCCAGGCCTTGAAAAGTTGGTGTCAATACGGTGACATCAAAATGCACGGAATTAAAAAGGTAGAAGGCCAACAAAATCATCAGACGAGAAGGTTTCGTCAGTTTGGCTCCAATATTCCAGTGCAGGGGTTCCCAACCTTCCCCCCCCCCCCAGGTCGGTGTGAACACCATTGCGCCCCCCCCCCCCCTTTGTTCTATGGAATTAGACGCCCCCCCCTCCTCAAAAATGCTAAGTATAAGTATAATCATGGTATAATTTTAATGAGTAAATTCAAATTCAAACGGAACTTTTTATTTGTTGTTGTATTCATGTTGACAAACACTCACGCTCCAGTCTACCTAAATAATTAGGAATGGAAGCGTTTCTGGATTTTTTTTTTTTTTTTTTTTTTTTTTATCGATAGAAGACGTCCAAATAATACTACAAATGGGGTTAAAACACAAACTGCAAGCTCGTATGAATTTATAAAATTTATGGAAAAATTTCTATTTGAATTTTGGCGGAAACCCGAGGTCAGCTCCTATTGGTCGAAGAGTTGGCCACCATTACAAAACTAAAAACTAGATTATGATTAAGTTAATTTATATCACAAATAAGTTGAGTCAATAAGCATGATACATTCACACCAAAGCGAACACAGCCATTTTCGCGTAACTCCAGTGTCATCAGAGCCAAATGCCATGAAAAAATCGAAAATAGAAGAAAAACGCTGCAAATTTTACACAAGGGTTTATTATTCTTTGATATAGGTTACTTGTGCAGAAATTAAATTCTGTCAATGAAAAAATTTTTTTTTGGATTTTTTGTTCAAAAATGTTTTTTTTTCAAAAATTCTGTATTTTTTACTAAAAAAATATTTAACATCCTGGGATCCTTCAAAAATCCCATTTTTAGCCCCATGAAAGCCCTAAAGATCGCCCCAGTGAAATCGGATCGTTCCGGGACCCCAAAAATGGATTCTACGTCCAAAAATACTTCGAAAACGACACCTAACTCGATCCCATAGCTAAAAGCCTTTAAAAAAAAAACCTCCTGTAGCCCCATTATAGCCCCAGAGCGCCCCACGGGTTTGAGCGATCGGACTAAAAACCTTGCGGGCACAACTAGATGGTAAACCAAGTATTTTGTCAAAATTTCAGATTTTTAAAAAAATTCCTACTGCCCAAAACGGCCCGGACGGCGGATGGCGGACGGACATTTCGGATTTTGAATGTAGACCTCTTGAAACGGATAATGTCAAATTTTGTGCCCGATCGGAGTCGTCGACCCCTGTCGCGAAAACATAGGTGTATTATTCCAAGAATAATAAACCAAAATCGACCTGCACTCTGGTGTTTTGGTTTATTATTCTTGGAATAATACACCTGGGTGAATATCACAAAACGCTGCAAATTTTACACAAGGGTTTATTATTCATTGATATAGGTTACTTGTACAGACATTTAATTCTGTCAATAAAAAAAAATTAAAAAAAAATTTTTTTGGGGATTTTTATATTTAAAAAAAAAATTTTTGGGGGATTTTTTTCTAAAATGTGTTTTTTCAAAATTTCTTTCATTTTTACTCGAAAAATATTTAACTTCTTGGGATCCTTCAAAAATCCCATTTTTAGCCCCATGAAAGCCCTATAGATCGCCACAGTGAAATCGGATCGTTCCGGGACCCCCAAAAATGGATTCTACGTCCAAAAATACTTCGAAAACGACACCTAACACGATCCCATAGCTAAAAGCCTTCAAAACACCCCTCATGTAGCCCCATTTTAGCTCCATAGCGCCCCACGGGTTTGGGCGATCGGACTGAAAACCTTGCGGGCACAACTAGATGGTAAACCAAGTATTTTGCCAAAATTTCAGATTTTTAAAAAAATTCCTACTGCCCAAAACGGCCCGGACGGCGGACGGCGGACGGCGGACGGACATTTCGGATTTTGAATGTAGACCTCTTGAAACGGATAATGTCAAATTTTGTGCCCGATCGGAGTCGTCGACCCCTGTCGCGAAAACATAGGTGTATTATTCCAAGAATAATAAACCAAAACGGACATTTTCAAGTCACTGTAGCTTCACTCAGGAAGTAATGAGATTTTGTCCTGGGGACACTTGTCATTCTTAAAATTAATTGTCCCTGTGTGAGGAAAAACGTTTAGGGATGGTGTTAGACCCCAGAAGAACATTTTAACTGCGTTTTTAGATGAAGTTTCTCAATGACGTGGTTGTATCCAAATGCATATTTTGAGGTGTTGATGCTGGTTCATCCTCTGTTAACTCTCACACCTCCTAATAATTCCGATTTTCCGATACCTGGCAGTTGACCTGGTTGAGAAACAATGAAACTCAATTTTTCCTGTTGTAAATTTATCAATAATTACAACAAAACTCCGGTACCTGAAGTACAACCTCAATGTCGTGGAACAATCATGAACATTTCTCCACGGCCTCCATGGAGGAATTTCGGAATGGGAAAAAATGAAACGTGAAGTGGCAACTCTGGAGGCTCTAACGAAACCGCCGTTTTTCAACTGACGCCACAGTGGGGCGGCGCACAGTGGTCCAGATCGCTAATCTAGCGAATCAAAAATGTTAGCGCCCCAGGTTTTTCATTTTGGTACGTTTTGAATATGTACGTCTCTAGCTAGGTTTTTTCACGCTGAATCCGATGGTGAAATCAAATTTTGGCTATGTTGAGCCGTTCAGGAAATATAATTACCTAAAAGTGAGGATACCAAGCGGAATGAAGAATACAATATTTTCTAACGATAATGCAATATATTTGAGTAGTATGAGAAGTAATTTCATCCTTCTATTGCACATTACGAACTAAAGAAAAAATTACTCATGTTTTTCAGGAAAATAATCAGAAAAATGGAAAAATAAAATTCAGACGCGAGCCATAACATTCATTATAGTGATAATATCATGTTATGTCATCATATTATGTCGGTTAATACTAAATCACTATCATTTCCTTCGTCATCAAATTCTGACAGACCATCTGCTAACAATTTACGGACTTCGTCGTCTAAATCTTCCGTCTCCTTTGATGGCGGGAAAATTGTCAAGCTGGTTATCACTGGGTCGGATGTTTCAAGGGTTACAAGGGTTACAAGGGATGTTACAAGGGTTACAAGGGTCGGATGTTGCAAGCTGCAAGCTACCGGGTCCGCTGCATCTCTTTTTCCCCCTTGCCTCATTTTAATTTGTACTGCGCGACAAAGTTCATCCAATGAATTTTCCTCGACTAGTTTTCTTACTAGTCTATTTTTTGTGGATTTACTAGCATCACTGAAGAGTTTCCGAGGCCTCCCCTTAGTCTTCACACTGTTGGTCATACAAGTTGTGTCGAAAAAAACATGTCTTCCATCCAACCATTTTCCGTGTTTGAGTAGAAAAAACGATTGAGATCGATGGCATTGATCCCAATATCTTTTGCATATTTTCAAAAAATTTGCATTTTTACTTTGAATGACTCGTCTTTGGGCAGGTTAGGGTGTAAATTTGCTATATAGTTACTTATTGAGGTCCGCCCATCTTCAAAATTGAAGTTAGCATCTTTTAGGATTCCGAATAACACTCTTCTCTCAATAGATATTTTCAGACCTGGAAAACGAAAAAAATGATATTTCCCGGAATTGCAAATATTTGCAGCTGAAATTAACGAAAATATGTTCCATGATACTTGTAGTATACGAGTATATAGCCGGTTCCAGGTTCTACTAAGTTCCGTGGAATTCCTAGCATTTTAAAGTCGATTTTTGTACTTTTTTTTCTAGTTTTACAATGCAAAAGTACTCAGATTTTCATCAGTATTAGCTAAACAATTATTATAGTATTTTTTTTTACCTTCACTTGGTCCATCCATATCACAAGAAATCATATCATATCATCATATCATATCATCATCATATCATACAATAATATAAAATTGTGTTGGCCGCCGTAAGCCGTGTGGTAGCCGTGTGGTAGCCGTGTGGTTTGTTGGTACGGGATAACGCGTTCCCGAGTGAGTTTTTTCACTTTCCGCTCGCTGGCCGTTTAGGGGGTCGAAAAAATTACGAAAAAATACGAGCCGTATAGATCAGAACTGGAGGAAGACGTCGGTCAAATCGTAAATCCGAAATTCGCCCGGGAAATTCGTCGAAAATTCGTCGAAAAATCGTCTTTCTCCCGTTTGTCCTACGTTTTCCACTTTCAACTCGCGCCAAAGCCCGTTTAAGGGGTCGAAAAAATTACGAAAAAATACCAGCCGTATAGATCAGACCTGGAGGTAGACGTCGGTCAAATCGAAAATCCGAAATTCGCCCGGGAAATTCGTCGAAAAATCGTCTTTCTCGCGTTTGTCCCACGTTTTTTCGGGTTCAAAAATACCCAGTAAGGAGCCATTTTTTGGGTATGGTATCCGCGAGCCAAATGCGCGCCAAAATATGGCCAATCCGATTCCGAAGTCGGATTTCAAAAAAACCGAGGGGGAGGGGGTGATTTCACGGTGAGGAGAGAATTGGATCGTTTTAATTCGCGCGGGGCCAGGGAAAATTCGTCGAAAAATCGTCTTTCTCCCGTTTGTCCTACGTTTTCCACTTTCAACTCGCGCCAAAGCCCGTTTAAGGGGTCGAAAAAATTACGAAAAAATACCAGCCGTATAGATCAGACCTGGAGGAAGACGTCGGTCAAATCGTAATTCGGAAATTCGCCCGGGAAATTCGCCGGAAATTCGTCGAAAAATCGTCTTTCTTGCGTTTGTCCCACGTTTATTCGGGTTCAAAAATACCCAGTAAGGAGCCATTTTTTGGGTATGGTATCCGCGAGCCAAATGCGCGCCAAAATATGGCCAATCCGATTCCGAAGTCGGATTTCAAAAAAACTGAGGGGGAGGGGGCGATTTCATGGTGAGAAGACAATTGGATCGTTTTAATTCGCGCGGGGCCAGGGATCTTAGAAAACGGAGGGTCCAGGGAACTTTGATAGATGGAGAGGCCTTTATTTAAAAAAAGTTGAATTGAATTAAAAATAATAATTTCCTAAACGGTAAGCCCTAAAAATACGCCGATTTTTTCTATCGTCTCTGCTACGAATAGGAGGGGCCGAGCGGAGCGAGGCCTTATGTCTGAGTAGGGGTTTGAACGTGTCCATCGATGCTACGCACCCCACAGGCGGCAATACACCCCACAGGCGGCAATACACCCCACTAGGGGAGCGAGCGAAGCGAGCCAGAGAGACTAGTACAATAATATAAAATCGTGTTGGTCGCCGTGTGGTTTGTTGGTACGGGATAACGCGTTCCCGAGTGAGTTTTTTCACTTTCCGCTCGCTGGCCGTTTAGGGGGTCGAAAAAATTACGAAAAAATACGAGCCGTATCTATACGGATCTATAGATCAGACCTAGAGGTAGACGTCGGTCAAATCGAAAATCCGAAATTCGCCCGGGAAATTCGTCGAAAATTCGTCGAAAAATCGTCTTTCTCCCGTTTGTCCTACGTTTTCCACTTTCAACTCGCGCCAAAGGCCGTTTAAGGGGTCGAAAAAATTACGAAAAAATACCAGCCGTATAGATCAGACCTGGTGGAAGACGTCGGTCAAATCGTAATTCGGAAATTCGCCCGGGAAATTCGCCGGAAATTCGTCGAAAAATCGTCTTTTTCGCGTTTGTCCCACGTTTTTTCGGGTTCAAAAATATCCAGTAAGGAGCCATTTTTTGGGTATGGTATCCGCGAGCCAAATGCGCGCCAAAATATGGCCAATCCGATTCCGAAGTCGGATTTTAAAAAAACCGAGGGGGAGGGGGCGATTTCACGGTGAGAAGACAATTGGATCCTTTTAATTCGCGTGGGGCCAGGGATCTTAGAAAACGGAGGGTCCAGGGACCTTTCATAGATGGAGAGGCGGGGAAACTGGTCGGCCGAGTATACAAGTGATTTCACTAGCACTCTGACGGGGGGCCTTACTTCGCTCAGCTAATCATTTTATCGGCCAGGGGGCTCGCTTGGCTCGGCCATCCTTGGGAAAAAATTATTGAGGGAAAACTTTTCAAATTTGATTAGACAGAGAGGGGGGGGGGGGTTGCTTCGCTCGGCTGTTCATTTTCTCGCCAGAGGGGGACTCGCTTTGCTCGGCCACCCACATAAGTAGAATATATATAGTTTCTTGAAAATCTCGAGAAATTAAAAAATGATCTACATTCTGAGATAGATTGAGCGCCCTCAAGGATTTTTTACGTTTTCTCCTCCTTCAACCCCCTCTCCTTCCCTAAAGAAGGGTAGGAGTGGGGATTACAGCCAATATCATTTTATCAGCCAGGGGGTTGATGTTGAAGGAGCAGTTGACCCCACGTGAATTTGGCTCGGCTTCACTCCAACTGCCTCACCCCCCCCCCCCCCCCCCCCCCATCAATCTTCACTCTGAGCGGGTGGGACATCAGCCTTTAAGGGGCGCTCGCTAGGTCTACGACATCTCTCCCCGACGGAAATGGATGTAAATTAAATGAATCGATTTAAATTGAATCGATTATTTAAAAAAAGTTGAATTGAATTAAAAATAATAATTTCCTAAACGGTAAGCCCTAAAAATACGCCGATTTTTTCTATCGTCTGCTACGAATAGGGGGGGGGGGGGGGGGGGCGCGGACCCCCCCCCCCCCCCCCCCCGGCCGAGCGAGGCGAGGCCCCCCCCTGGCCGAATAAGCGCTCGGCCGAGTGGAGCGAGGCCTTATGTCTGAGTAGGGGTTTGAACGTGTCCATCGATGCTACGCACCCCACAGGCGGCAATACACCCCACTAGGGGAGCGAGCGAAGCGAGCCAGAGAGACTAGTTAGAAAAAAAATCAGCTTTCACCAGACAAGATTTATTGAGAGACTAAGTTCAAATGGGATAAGCGATAATTAGCTTGCGTCTGGGGCCCCCCTCCACAAATGAAGTACAATATCTCCATTCATAAATTTTATCAGGTTCTCTCCGGTCCTGTTTAGTCATCAGGTTCCCTCTCCCCTCACGATCTGACTACCTACCATTAAAAATTGAGGACCTCGGATTTTCGACTTTTGACTCGCCAGATTAGCGATCTGGACCACTGTGCGGCGCATGGGCTTTGCAGCGGAGAGAGTCAGGTGTGTACGTTTATTGTTCTCAATGACGTGGACGAATGAAAACTACGTTTTCTGTCACAATTATTTTTTATAAGTTGTTTGTTTGTGTAGAGGTAATTGTGCCTGATCACCCCATGCTTCACTTTTCACTAAATAAAGCCTCTACAGTTGACAGTGAACTTTCAAAGAGGGAATCCTCAATGTCGTGGAACAATGGACCTCAATGGCGTGGATGATTCATCAATCCACGTCATATGAGGGGCGTATGATCGTTGGGTCCCGTCGCCCGGGAAGTACGGGACCCAACGGTAATGCCTGCTGCGAATGCGAGAAAAGTAGAGTTGTACCGTTGGGTCCCGCCGGTAGTTTTGGAAGCGTTATCGTTGGGTCCCGTTGTTAGTTTTGGAAGCGTTATCGTTGGGTCCCGTCGCTCAGTGGGGTATCCAGATGGGAACAATTGAAAAAGGAGCACCCTGAGGCCGACGTTTCCATGAGAGTTCTAGTTCGTTGTATAGTCCAGCAGTGAGGTGTTGTTTTGGGGTGTCTAGGGACGCTAAATCCGAGTTTTCTGACAAAAAAAAAAAAGCCTGTGCTCGATTGTGGGTGGCCGAAAAACCGCGATTTTTTCGGTTTTCCGCCTATAACTCGAAAACTATGCCTCGTAGAGAGCTGTTTTATTTCATTTACGGAAAGAGCATTAAATTTCCTTCAAATTTCACTAGTCACTTTTTTTTTTTTTTTTACCGAATAGCTGCTATGTTACAGCCGTTCCAAAGTAGTTGAAATTTCTCAGCAGTTTTTGCACACAGCTGAACAGATCTGTTCGAGGAGTCCTGCTTTTTTGAAGCTGCAGCCTCCTGTAGGGCACCCTCTAGCGCACTAAGTGCGCATTAGGTGCAAGTCTTGCACCTAATGATGTCAAGGAGATGGTCCGGAGCATCATTTAATGTTGTTGTTTCGGGAATCATGCCTGAAAATCATTTCGGCAATCACTTGCAGGTATGCCCGGTAGGAGTGGTACTTCGCAGAATCCCGAGTAGGCAGGTGGCAGTCTGGCAAGTTGAAACTTTGGTTTAGCCACTCCTCTGCGGAGACAGTCCTAAGTCTGTATAAGTGGGAAGGAAAATTGGTGGTTACGGGCCGGACCCAACAGTAACCTCTCGTTTTTCTCAACCGGACCCAACAGTAACCTCTCGTTTTTCGGGCCGGACCCAACAGTAACTTTTCGTTGGGTCCGAGTGAAAAAGTGGGACCCAACGCTACACTCTACATCACGGGCGGGACCCAACGGTAAAGCGCCGCATATGAGGATTCTTCCATGACAATGAGGTATCAATTTTTTTTAACGTTCTAGATGCTGAAATGGGTTCAAATAGCTAGGTTTGAGACCCAAATTAATTTATTTCATGGTACTTTCACCTTCATTTTGCCCTCCCTGCAACAAGTTTACAAAATCATAAAACCTAGATTATTTATATCTTCTGAGAAAGTTAACCTCAGGAGCGTGGAGTATCTCATTGACGTGGTACAATGGTTTTTAAAAAATTTAAATTTAAACTGATTTTGATCTATGTCGACCACATTAAACAATTTTATTTAACCTAAAGAGGAAATAAAAAAATCCTGGGCACTCTCCTGCAAGGTCAATTTTTCCAAAAGTAGGAGGTCTGAAAATGTCCGTTTTTGTGATATTCACCCACCTATGTTTTCGCGACGGAGGTCGACGACTCGGATCGGCCTCAAAACTTGACATTATCCGTTTCAAGAGGTCTACATTCAAAATCCGAAATGTCCGTCCGCCGTACGCCGTCCGGGCCGTTTTGGGCAGTAGGAATTTTTTTTTTAATCTGAAATTTTGGCAAAATACTTGGTTTACCATCTAGTTGTGCCCGCAAGGTTTTCAGTCCGATCGCCCAAACCCGTGGGGCGCTATGGGGCTAAAATGGGGCTACAGGACGGGTGTTTTGAAGGCTTTTAGCTATGGGATCGAGTTAGGTGTCGTTTTCGAAGTATTTTTGGACGTAGAATCCATTTTTGGGGGTCCCGGAACGATCCGATTTCACTGTGGCGATCTATAGGGCTTTCATGGGGCTAAAAATGGGATTTTTGAAGGATACCAGGAAGTTAAATATTTTTCGAGTAAAAATTAAAGAATTTTTGAAAAAACACATTTTTGGAAAAAAATCCCTCCAAAAAATTTTTTTTGAAATATAAAAATCCAAAAAAAAAATTTTTTTTAATTTTTTTTATTGACAGAATTAACTGTCTGTACAAGTAACCTATATCAAAGAATAATAAACCCTTGTGTAAAATTTGCAGCGTTTTTTGATTGGAAACCGGAATCACTATAGGTGACGTCACGTTAAATGATTATAAACTACGTGAAAGACTTTTTGTCAGTTTTTGGGCCTTGATCGCGCTTCCCCTGGAGACCCTTCACCCCCCCCCCCCCCCCAAGGGGGGCGTGCTCCCCAGGTTGGGAATCCCTGTTCCAGTGGAGCCATCACTCGATTAGACTACATGCGGAAGGCAGGCATACTGAAGAAAGCCTGAACAAATTCAGTAAACAGTTTGGCGCTTTTGTCAAAGTAGCTTTTCCTCAGGTCACGAAAGAGTTGGAGCTCTTGACCATACCTATGTAAGCGGGCCCCGCTCATTCCAAAATCCCCCAGACCCACCGGTAACCAGAATCAACATGCAGGGACCCCGGACGGCGCCTTCCAAGAATTCGGAGGATTCCAGGAGCTCCTCCCTTTGTCGGGGCCCGCTCCCTCTTCCGAGAAGCGCCCACCGACTGCTAAATTGCCCACAAGAAGGAGTGGGGGAGACCCCCTCTCCTGGGACCTGCCAGCCATCGCTGGGGGCCCCCGTCATTCTCTCGTCTGCAGTTGAATCAGAAGGTTGTGTTTGTGTTGTGTTTTTGGCCGAAGGACTGAGCCACCGTAACTCTCATAGTACTCCCCACAGTACCCGTCATAGTAACTTTTCGCGTACCCCCCTCGAAGATACTCTCTTCACTCACGGATCCATTCGTGCCCGTGTACCCCCCTCGAAGATACTCTCTTCACTCACGGATCCATTCGTGCCCGTGTACCCCCCTTTGAGATACTTTCTCGCCCACGGATCCATTCGTGCCCGTGTACCCCCCTTGGTCCTTTACACCTGTGCTGAAGGATCAATCAGGCGACTACACTGGTACTTCACGTATCTCGAAGACGACTCCTAGACATCCAGAAGCTACGGTAAATACAGACTTAAACCTCTTTTGCCATTGTTCACATGCCAGTACGCGTTAGGAATCGATTGATATACCGAGGTAGGACTGCATTGAATACATGTCAGATTAGGTACGCTCCGGCGTATTCCCGTTTCCCTTTATTGTTTTAGTAGAAGTGATTGTGTTAGCAGTACGCGCTACTCCGGCGCAAGGTTTGAGTATTTGGATATACGCCTTCAGCGTTATTTCGTGCGTACTCTTCAAGTACAACTTAGTGTTCTGCCGTAACTTTGTAATTAGGTACTACCCTTCAGGTACGTCCACATTTCACACTTTCCCCCCTGTTTGTGTATATATATATTGAAGTACGACAACAGATACTTTTGTAGATACGATTTGTTTTGTTTTGTACAGAGATACATTTGATTTTATTACAAACTTGCTTTTCAACCGAATTGTATCCAACGTGTTCTCTCTTCATCTCACCCCGTCCAGGTCAGATTGAGTGTATCGTACCCAGTAGGTACAAGGTAAACGTTTTTGACAAGTTGCTTCGTTTGATAACTAACGTTATTAAATCACACGCTACTGCCCCCGAAGCCAGCCTAACATTCGAAGTTGCTTACACCTATATAGTCTCCGTTCGTTCGGGGGAGCTGGCGCTTTTGACTGATTCTGGTGGTCATTAGCTAATGACCACCAGAATCAGTCAAAAGCTAGCTAGCGCTAGCGCTTTTGGGTGTTAGGTAGGGGAAGGTCATGTACCTTGGGACGATTTTTTAAATTGCATTTTTTCCCCAGTCATGAGTAATTTAGCAATTGATGGAAGGGTGTATTATTCTCTACTACTCATGAGGTTTAATTATTTGTAAGAACCATAATTTTGAAAAAGGTTTAAATACCGCAAAACTCGATTTTTCAAAATGTCAATTTTGTCCCTAGGTACGAACGTGGTATGTACCTGGGGACACCCATGTTTGAACCATGGGACAGATAATTGTACCTTGGGACAGAAGGCTAAATTTAAAATAAAACCACCTAGAAAACCTAATTCATTCAAAATATTTCATTTTAACATAGCTTAATCATCACAAACAGTCTTCAATTTTCAAATATCACTTTTAAGGAGTTCAAAAATAGGTATTTAGCAAATTTTGGATACTTCTACGTTACAGAAATAGAATAATGTCTTATCACAATGTGATGTCATAGGTTCATCAATAAGTCAAGCAAAGGTCCTTCATTCAAAGAATAGACCTATTCTTTGTTACCTGTAACAAACTAAAATATACCTTATGGGTAAACCTTTAACCATGGTAAATAAAAGAATGTGATTAAAAAAAAAAAAAAAAAAAAAAAATCCAGCTCTTCTACTTCTGCACCCCATTTTCCATTGGATGACTCAAGAAAACGAAAAACGCAATGACGAAATATAAAATTTATGTTTTGAAACTTTTTATTAATTTAAAAAAGGAAAAATGAATCTGTTATACTGTATCGCCAATAGATACAATATTTTTTTGGTCGTTATTGCAATTTCTAATAAAATATTCGTAATAAAATAAAGTAGGTACCTTATAATAAAATAATCATGTCTAATAAAATAATAAAGCAAAATAAATAATAATGAAATAAATATCATAAATAAAAAATAATAAATAGAAAAATAATAGATAAAATAAAATAATAACTTTTAATAAAGTAACAAAATAACTTGTAATAAACTAATCATAATACATTAGGTACTTTACCTATCGCCAATAAATAAATAAATGTATCTATTGGCGATACATTACTGTATTGCGGCTATTTTATTAAAAAATTAATTTATTATAAGTTAATATTTAACAAATACCTAGTATTTAATATTTGTTTGGTCGTTATTGCAACTGCTAATAAAATAAAACATGAACCAACTAACATATATTATGAAAACTGGGCCAAAACTGAACATAAATGAAAAATATTGTGTCCCAAGGAACAAACCTCAACCTGTCCTGAGGTACAAATAGTTGACGTTTTCCAAAAAGTTCAATCATTGACCTACCATGATATAACCACATCAAAGAACATCAAAATCATAGAGGAGAACCTTGAATTGATAAAAAGCAGTTGAAAGTTGAAGAAATTTCGGCTTACAGCTTTGTCAAACGATCATGGTATGGTGTGAAAACAAAACTTTGCGACGGGTGATAACAAACAATGTATTTTCATCATCACACGGTCGGTGATAGAAAAAAGAGCGACACATACTCAGTGTTGCCATTACATGCGATGATGAATGGAGCCCAGTCAACTTTTTTTCGCGTGTCTTTTCTCTTTGATTTTAGTCTTGTCCCGGGGTACAAGCGTCCCAAGGTACAAGACTTTCCCCTACCGTTTTCAAGCTACAGGCATTCAAATCATTTAAAAAAAAAGATTTTTTGTTGCGTTTTTTAGGGTGTTCGGACCACAAATTATGTTAGGAAGCTTCGGATTCGTGTTCAGCAAACCAAAACATACAAAACCGTCGAGGAAAATTGTACACCTAACGTTGCGTCCCCAAAATGCCTAGCAACTGGATCTGTGAACTCACTTCATTGCAGCCAATTTCAACGTTTTCTGAGAACGTGACGGTCCTTACATACTGGAAACTGAACTTCACAACCTTCTGAATTGTGGAGGAGCTGCGTGAACGACGGCAGGTAGGCGAACATTCTCTGCAGCGGCTTCATCGCTGACCATGTTGGATCTGGCGGTTTGTAAAGGAACCTGAACGAGATCAAAAGGGTTGATCCGAAAGCAGCATTAAATGCATATATTTTATTATACACTTCAATGTTTTTGGTACCTACCTTTGCATGGACCATACGACAGGTGCAGCGTTGCATATCAACAGTTCTATGCAGTCTGTCGCCTCGGGAGTTCCAAACCGCAAGATGTCGATGATCTGATCCGGCAATGTGCTATCCTCAGCAGCATGAACCAGGTTTCTTGCCTTCGAGACAATGCAAGATATAGAATGGAATTGAATAATACATAACATAGATAACAGCAACAGTCACTGACATACTTCGACCGGAGAATTGTCGAAAATCCAACCCAACGGAGTCCCAGGAGGGGGAATGTTATCACGCAGACTGTCATCCCAGGACTTAGCAGACAAGGAACTCCCCAACTGAAATTTCATTTGAAATTAAAATATACGTAAGATATTCATAAAACACGTAAAATCCACCGCACTGCAAAATGATGAACTGCATAAGTAGGGTGGTTGCACCTATTATCGACATGTCTCTTATTATTGAATAATAAAATTCACCTATTATCGAAATGTCTTTTACTATTCAATAATAAAGAGACATGTCGATAATAGGTGCCACCAGTGGTGGCCCACCACCCTAACGAGGATTGTGAAGTTGGCGATCATTAAATGATTAATTAATAATTAAACGATTTATTTAATCATTAAATAAATCCGGAAATTTTCCGTACGCATCGGCTATTAATAAAAAACGCTGCAAATTTTACGCAAGGGTTTATTATTCTTTGATATACGTATCAAAGCCACCCATAGCACCATTTTAGCCCCATAGCGCCCCACGGGTTTGGGAGATCGGACTGAAAACCTTGCGGGCACAACTAGATGGTAAACCAAGTATTTTGTCAAAATTTCAGATTTTAAAGAAAATTCCTACTGCCCAAAATGGCCCGGACGGCGGACGGCGGACGGACATTTCGGATTTTGAATGTAGACCTCTTGAAACGGATAATGTCAAGTTTTGAGGCCGATCCGAGTCGTCGACCTCCGTCGCGAAAACATAGGTGTATTATTCCACGAATAATAAACCAAAATGGATTCGTCGTGTTATCATTAAATGATAAAAATATGTACTTTGAATACGACACATAACTCGACCCCATAGCGAAAACCAATCGAAAATCGCTCCTTTATCCCCATTTTACCCTCATGGAGCCCAACGGGTTTTGGTGTATTATTCTTGGAATAATACACCTATGTTTTCGCCACGGGGGTCGACGACTCCGATCGGCCTCTAAATTTGACATTATCCGTTTCAAGTGGTCTAGATTCCAAAACCGAAATGTCCGTCCGCCGAACGCCGTCCAGGCCGTCCAGGTCGTTTTGGGCAGTAGGAATTTTTACTCGAAAAATATTTAACATCCTGGAATCCTTCAAAAATCCCATTTTTAGCCCCACGAATGCCCTAAAGATCGCCCCAGTGAAATCGGATCGTTCCGGGACCCCAAAAAATGGATTCTTCGTCCAAAAATACTTCGAAAACGACACCTAACTCGATTCCATAGCTAAAAGCCATCAAAAAAACCCTCCCGTAGCCCCATTATAGCCCCATAGCGCCCCACGGGTTTGGGCGATCGGACTGAAAACCTTGCGGGCACAACTAGATGGTAAACCAAGTATTTTGCCGAAATTTCAGATTTTTTAAAAAATTCCTACTGCCCAAAACGGCCTGGACGGCGGACGGCGAACGGCGGACGGACATTTCGGATTTAGAATGTAGACCTCTTGAAACGGATAATGTCAAATTTTGAGCCCGATCGGAGTCGTCGACCCCCGTCGCGAAAACATAGGTGTATTATTCCATGAATAATAAACCAAAATCTGAAATTTTGACAAAATACTCGGTTTACCATCTAGTTGTGCCTGCAAGGTTTTCAGCCCGATCGCCCAAACCCGTGGGGCGCTATGGGGCTAAAATGGGGCTACAGAAGGGGGTTTTTGAAGGCTTTCGGCTATGGGATCGAGTCAGATGTCGTTTTCGAAGTATTTTTGGACGTAGAATCCATACTTTGGGGTCCCGCAGCGATCCGATTTCACTGTTGCGATCTATAGGGCTTTCATGGGGCTACAAATGGGATATTTGAATGATCCCAGGAGGTCAAATGTTTTTCAAGTAAAAAACAAAACAAAATTTGAAAAAAACATTTTTTGAAAAAACAAAATCAAACAATCTTTTTTGAAAAAAAATAAATAAATAAATAAATAAATAAATAAATACTTAAATAAAAAAAAATTTAAAATTTTTTTCAGTAACAGAATTAAATTTCTGCACAAGTAACCTATATCAAAGAATAATAAACCCTTGTGTAAAATTTGCAGCGTTTTTGGTTTATTATTCTTGGAATAATACACCTTTGTTTTCGCGACGGGGGTCGACGACTCCGATCGGGCTCAAAATTTGACATTATCCGTTTCAAGAGGTCTACATTCTAAATGCGAAATGTCCGTCCGCCGTCCAGGCCGTTTTGGGCAGTAGGAATTTTTTTTTTAAATCTGAAATTTTGACAAAATACTTGTGACAAAATTTTGACATCTAGTTGTGCCCGTTGTCTTCCTCATACTGATAATAACCTTTCGGAAGGCAATGGCAACCCACCGAAAGTATTCTGCCGTGGAAAACCTCTCAAATTTGCCGTTCGGAACCGGCGTTAAGCAGTAGGTCCCTGCTACTTCTGTATTACCTGGTCAGCACGCTCAACAGATGTTAGTAGCGAGAGGTCGCCAACGCCTGATTACGGGTATGTATCTATAGCACCCAAAGAAGGTGCTATAGCACCCAAAGAAGAAGAAGAGTTGTGCCCGCAAGGTTTTCAGTCCGATCGCCCAAACCCGTGGGGCGCTATGGGGCTACGGGAGGGGTTTTTTGAAGGCTTTTAGCTATCGGATCGAGTTAGGTGTCGTTTTCGAAGTATTTTTGGACGTAGAATCCATTTTTTGGGGACCCGGAACGAAGCGATTTCACTGGGGCGATCTTTAGGGCTTTCATGGGGCTAAAAATGGGATTTTTGAAGGTTCCTAGGATGTTAAATATTTTTCGAGTAAAAAATAAATAATTTTTGAAAATGAACATTTAAAAAAAATAAAAAAATCCAAAAAAATTTTTTTTAATTTTTTCATTGACAGAATTAAATTTCTGCACAAGGAACGTATATCAAAGAATAATAAACCCTTGTGTAAAATTTGCAGCGTTTTTCAATTCGGTATGCGGTATTTTTATCAATTCGGAATGCGAAAGTAGAGTCCTACCTCACCAATGGTCCTAGAATCTGTCTTTCGGCATTGAAATATCGAAAAATATTTTTAATGTAAAAAACGCTGCAAATTTTACAAAAGGGTTTATTATTCGTTGATAGACGTTACTTGTGCAGAAATTAAATTTTTTTTTTGGATTTTGGTTTATTATTCTTGGAATAATACACCTATGTTTTCGCGACGGGGGTCGACGACTCCGATCGGCCTCAAAATTTGACATTATCCGTTTCAAGAGGTGTACATTCAAAATCCGAAATGTCCGTCCGCCGTACGCTGTCCGCCGCCCGCCGACCGCCGTCCAGGCCGTTTTGGGAGTAGGAATTTTTCAAAAAATCTGAAATTTTGGCAAAATACTTGGTTTACCATCTAGTTGTGCCCGCAAGGTTTTCAGTCCGATCGCCCAAACCCGTGGGGCGCTATGGGGCTATAATGGGGCTACGGGTGGGGTTTTTTGAAGGCTTTGGGGTATGGGATCGAGTTAGGTATCGTTTTCGAAGTATTTTTGGACGTAGAATCCATTTTTGGGGGTCCCGAGACGAGCCGATTTCACTGTTGCGATCTATAGGGCTTTCATGGGGCTAAAAATGGGATTTTTGAAGAATCCCAGGAGGTTAAATGGTTTTCGAGTAAAAAATTCATAATTTTTGAAAAAAAAACATTTTTGAAAAAAATTCCCCAAAAAAAAATTTTTTTTTGAAATATAAAAATCCAAAAAAATTTTTTTAAATTTTTTTCATTGACAGAATTAAATTTCTGTACAAGTAACCTATATCAAAGAATAATAAACCCTTGTGTAAAATTTGCAGCGTTTTTATATTTAAAAAATTGTTTTTTGGATTTTGGTTTATTATTCTTGGAATAATACACCTATGTTTTCGCGACAGGGGTCGACGACTCCGATCGGGCTCAAAATTTGACATTATCCGTTTCAAGTGGTCTACATTCTAAATCCGAAATGTCCGTCCGCCGTACGCCGTCCGCCGTCCAGGCCGTTTTGGGCAGTAGGAATTTTTAAAAAAATCTGAAATTTCGGCAAAATACTTGGTTTACCATCTAGTTGTGCCCGTAAGGTTTTCAGTCCGATCGCCCAAACCCGTGGGGCGCTGTGGGGCTATAATGGGTCTACGGGTGGGGTTTTTTTGAAGGCTTTGGGGTATGGGATCGAGTTAGGTATCGTTTTCGAAGTATTTTTGGACGTAGAATCCATTTTTGGGGGTCCCGATCGCCCAAACCCGTGGGGCGCTATGGGGCTATAATGGGGCTACGGGAGGGGATTTTTGAAGGCTTTTAGCTATGGGATCGAGTTAGGTGTCGTTGTCGAAGTATTTTTGGACGTAGAATCAATTTTTTGGGGTCCCGGAACGATCCGATTTCACTGTGGCGATCTATAGGGCTCTCATGGGGCTAAAAATGGGATTTTGGAAGGATCCCAGGATGTTAAATATTTTTCGAGTAAAAAATAGGAACTTGAAAAAAACACATTTTTGAACAAAAAAAATCTGCTGTTTATCCTTGTATTCCCCGGCTTGGCGGGGACTTTCCCTGATTTTAAGGCTCAAAAGTCCTTTTTATCCCTCTTTTCTAAAAAGTTCCCAGTTTGGTAATACAGGTGATTTTGTTGATTTCAGGCCTTCCTACCAGTTGGGCGATGAAGATGAGAGCGTTGACAGCAATGGCGCTTAGTTTGGAGTTTTTGAATCCCAACAGCCGTAGGAGAGAACCTAAAACCCATCAGGCTATTACGCAAATTCACTGTATATATCTCGATTAACCAAATCTACGTACCTACCGAAAAGGTCATTTGGTGCGGAAGGCCTTTCTTTGGGTGTAGCAAAATTCGAACTGACTAGCTGAGCGACTGCTCGAGCGGCTGAATCCAAAATACCACCGGACTCCACTAGAAAACATTAAGAAAAAGAGGCTATTAGTAGGTAAGTGCTGAGTTTCCTGGGTATGTATCCCTTCTGCAGAGGCCATTCTCACGGAAACGTGCTGGGGCAGTCTGTATTCAAAATTCACAATTTTCAAAAATCAAAATTGAATCTTCTCGTGATGCATGAAAAACTCAGCAAATTTTATACAAGGTTTTATTAACCTTTGGTATAATTTGTGCAGAAATGACTTATGTGAACAAAACAAAAACGGGGAGAGATCCTCGTGAGAGTCACGAACCTTGACATGAAAATGTCTTTGATTGACACGCTATAGTTTTTGTGTAATGGTTCAAGTTTTCCGCTTCTTCGCTTTTTCGCTGATTTTTTCCAAGTCTTATCGTACCTACTCATACTTATAAAATTTTTGGTCGAAACAACGGTAGCTATGAAGTGGTGGTTTCTATAATGAACACTCGTAGTTGTGTTGCTGACTATATTGTTTATAAACAATAAATTGAGTGTCTATATTGTTTAAGGAGGATGTCACAAAATCGTTACCTACACCAATGGGAGGAGGCCAGAGCAAAGACATTAAATGTTCTAATGTTCTTCTCTTCTAATTTTGACATGAAAAATTTTCATGTCAAAATTAGAAGAGAGGAAGTTTTATATCATTTTAATCAATCATGCGTCGTGAGAGTGTCACTCTATGAACAGTTCATGAGTATGGTACTCATTTCGAGCTGCTGTATTGAGTCAGTGGATATAACAACAATAATATAATATTAAGAACAAGACTTTCGGGTTAATTTCAAGATCACAACAACTGTTTTATTTATTTACGACTACCCTGGTTTCAATGCCGAAACCACTCAACCCAACATCATCCCTCTCCTCTCATGAGTCGGAGACGGTCAGCGTGGACTACTTTCAGCTTCCCATTAGTGGCCCTGATGCGGAATATGACATCGGAAATCTCAGTCACGACCTCACAAGGCCCATCCCACGGCAAATCCAATTTCGGGCAACGCCCAACTATTCTCCGTGGGTTGAAGCACCAGACCTTGTCGCCAACTCGGAATAAGGGTGTCTTGCACTTGACGTCGTACTTCCGCTTCGAACTCTCTGCTGCCTTCAGTAGTCTTTGTCGTGCCAGTTCATGAACTTCTATCAGTCCATCTTCTAACTTGCCAGCATAGCCCGTTTTGCTCTCCCTGTGCGGCGGTGCTCCATATAGCAAATTCAAGGGTAGGTTCAACTCTCTCCCAAACAGAAGGCGAGCAGGAGAAAAGCCTGTCGTTGCTTGTTCGGTTCCCCTATATGCTAACAGAGCCAAGGGTAACTTCATTTCCCACTCTTTCTGTCGATTTTCGGTGAGTTTGGACAACAGGTTCCACAGGGTGCGATTTAACCTTTCAACCTGTCCGTCACTTTGAGGCCGTAGAGGAGTTGTTCGGGTTTTGTGGATGTTGAGGATCTTGACGACTTCGCGAAAGACATTTGACTCGAACGTCCGTCCCTGATCCGAGTGCATCTCTCGCGGGACCCCGAACCTCGAAACCACGTTTTCTATTAGGCCTTGCGCGACTGTTTCTGCTCTGATGTCGGGTACCGCAAAAGCCTCGGGCCACTTGGTGAAGTAGTCTACCACTACCACTATGTAGCGGTTTCCCCGATGGCTCATGGGCAGAGGTCCGATAAAATCCACACCTACTCTTTCGAAGGGCACGCCTACCGTATAGGTCTTCATCGGAGCTTTTTGAATTAATGGCCGTCCCCGTCGGTTACAAATCTCACAACTTTCGCAAAATCGGCGGACATCTTTGTGCATACCTGCCCAGTAGAAGCTCGTTCTTAACGTGTTAATGGTACGCCTATGCCCAAAATGCCCCAGCCGATGTCCTTGCTCCTGCACCAAACCCTTCTTATCTTTTGGGACTAGCGTCTGGAGCGAAAATGACTTCTGGTTTTCTGCTTCCCACTTTCTTTTGAGCACGCCCCCATGTAGGACTATGCAGTTGAACATGGCCCAGTAAGCCTTGATCTCCTGCCCAAGATGGGATATTTCTTCCCACGAGGGACGTCGCTGCTGCTCCACCCACTTGTAGAGTAGGCCCAAGGCAGAGTCTCTTAATTGCTCAGCCTTCCAGTCTACCTCAGGCTCCAGCTTCAGCCCACGCAAGTTGTCCGGCAACCCGTCTTGCTTCTTTTCGGCCCGTGTGCAGTACTTGCAGTCGCTGTCATAGCAGGGCCGCCTAGACATGCCATCAGCGTTCTGATGCTTAGCTCCAGATCTATGCTCCACTTTCATGTTGTATACCTGGATTTTCTCCAGCCACCTGGCGATCTGACCATCGGGCTCCTTGAAAGTCCGTAGCCACTGCAAAGCCGAATGATCCGTACGAACTGTGAATTCAGCCCCAGAATCCAGGCCAAAAGAGCTGTAGTGCCGCAGGGCCTCCACCAAGCTGAGCAGTTCTTTACGGGTGACACAATAGTTTCGCTCTGCTCTGTGTAAGCACCTACTAAAATATGCCAAAACCCTTTCCTCCCCTCCCTGAACCTGGGAAAGGACGGCACCAATCGCTCGTTCACTTGCATCAGTGTCCAGGATATATCTTGCCGAGGGGTCAACGTGTGCCAACAGTGGAGCATTAGTAAGCGCCGTCTTGAGGTTGTCAAAGGCAACTTGGCAAGCAGATGTCCATTCAAATTGAGATCCTTTCTCCTGCAGAGGGTACAAAGCAGAAGCACATCTTGCAAACTGCGGGACAAACCTCCGGTAATAGGAGCAAAACCCCAAGAAAGTTCTCAATTCCTTGACGTTACTTGGTACCGGCCATGACCGAACTTTTTCCACTTTTGCAGGGTCCGTTGCAATGCCCCCTTGGGACACCCTATAGCCAAGGTATGTGGCACTTTGCTTGAACAATTCGCACTTTTTGGGATTCAACTTGACCCGCTCATGGCGAAATCTGGTGAACACTTGCCGCAATTTCTCAATTTGAGAAGACACAGTTGTTGTCTATTTTGTTAAGGAGGGCTCGCCCCCCGCCAGGGCTGTGCCTCTCCTGTTGTCCGCAAGCGGACAACCTGAGAAGACACAGAGGGCGTATGGATAAGCACATCATCGAGGCACACCTTCACATTCCCAGCATCCGTCTCTGGCCTCAACATGTTGTTCATGGCTCGCTGGAAAGTGGCTGGTGCGTTAGTTAGACCAAAAGGCATCACTCGGAACTGCCAGAGACCATGTGGTGTGCAGAATGCAGTTTTCTCTTTGTCACACTCTTCCATGTCGATCTGCCAGTAACCACTTTGAAGGTCCAACGTCGAGAACCACGCACTTCCGGCCAATGCCCCCAACAATTCATCAGCCTTTGGTAATGGATAAGCATCCCTTTTTGTCACTGCATTCAGCTGTCTGTAGTCGATACAAAATCTTGTCGAGCCATCCTTCTTTTTCACTAGGACTATGGGGCTTGCCCATGAACCCTTCGAAAGCTCTATGACCCCGTTTCGCTCCATCTTTTTGATCAGGTCCTCCACCTCAGGCAATCTGTGAGGAGGAAGACGCCTGGGCCCTTGACAAATTGGCCTGTGTGAACCTACATCTATCGAATGCGTAACTCCCTTGATGTGGCCCAAGTCGGATTCATTTTTGGCAAACACATCTTCAAATTCTATGAGAAGATCTCGCAAAAGGCGGGTGCTGTCAGGCTGCAAACAGCCCCTGGACCGACAAAAAAGGTCCTGCAGATGGGATGGAACACCCCCTGTGCAGTTATCGCTTGTCTTGCCCAGAGAAACGTCAACTGCAGCCATTATTGAGGACTCAAATTCATGGAATCCCTGGTAACACAATGCATCCACGGTGTCTGGTTGGGTGCAATCTTCAGGTTCTACCACAGGATCGTAAGAGGAGAGAATCTTCCTGTTTCCCACCACTATGCTGCTATCCTCGGTATGGATCTGAACCTTCTACTTCTTCAAGAAGTCCATTCCCAAAATGCACTCCTCCCTAATATTTGCCACTTGAACTGTGTGCTTCCTCAAGTGTCCATCACCCAGGTCAATGTCAACGTCTACCTTTCCCATGACAGGGACTACATCTCCTGTCACACTTCTCAACCACCCTTTATCCCGCACATTGATAACTAGCTTTAAAGCTTCTACGACGTCTTTACAAACTACTGTACTAGTGGCCCCACTATCAACTATCATGCTACAAGGCAACCCGTTCAACCTACCTACCATTATAATCGAAGGGCAACTTTGAAGGCGATAGACGACCTGTGCTGTTCCCATGCTGTCATAAGTCTGGGTGGCCATTGTGCGGTGGGTGGTCAGACTGCGGCCCCTCAATCTGACCGCTCTTCGTTTCCCGAACTTTTGGGGGCTTCATTACGAGTTGGGCATGAAAACCAGGTGTGCCCGACCTCGTCACAGCGCCAACAGGTCAGCTGGCGCTTCTGCGGTGGACCCCTCGTGAAAGACGAAAGGCGCTTCGACGTACGTGCTGCATTTACCGACGTCTCTCCTTGTTCAGTCGCGCATTGTCTCACCACTGAGCGAGAGGGAACGCTTTCTGCCTTCAAAGCAAGATCTAGCGCCTCCGCCATCGTCTTCGGGCCCACATTTTGCACATGACGTGACACTTCAGGGTCTCGAAGCCCTCTGCAGAACAGCAGAATCACCTGCTCCTCTATGTGCTGAGTATTCCCTGGCCAAGCCTTGCTAGCCAACTCGCGTAGAGCGTAGTGAAACTCCCTGATCCCTTCCTTGGCCTTCTGGGTGCGGCTGTTCACCTGATTGCAATATGCCTGCGTCGATCCTACGTCGCCAAATTTGTCGTTGAGTGCCGCGACTAACTGACTATAGTCATGTGCATTGTTAACCAGCTTCAGTACCGTCGGAGCGTCTCCTTTCAGCGAATTGAGCAGTTTATCCGCTCTGACCTCATCCGACCAAGCGTGCTTTTCTGCAATGCATTCAAATTGCTTCAAGTACGACGGCCAGTCAACCTTCCCATCAAACTTGGGTGGCTTCACATGGCTCTGTTTCAACGACTGCAGGTCAGCTTTGCACCTCTCCAACTCAGATCGCAGGGTCTCGATTTCCTCCCCAGCTATCGCCAACCGCCCCTCAAGATGGAGTTGTATGTTGCTGGCAAATTCATCTAGGAGGGGGCCCATTTCTTGCCTAACATCATTTGAAACGACACTTACGGTCTGCGTCTGTTCGCTTCGGAAGCGCCCCGCGCTTTGCTCTGGAGCAGGATCTACACTTCGACCAGGTATCGGCAGTGGTACTTCGACACTACCTGTAGGCTTTCGGGTTAATTTCAAGATCATAACAACTCTTTTATTTATTTACGACTACCCTGGTTTCAATGCCGAAACCACTCAACCCAACAATAACAATCGTTGAAACTTACTGTTTGTGAAAGGTCGGAAGAAAAGGGCGTCTGCCTGAGGAGTTGGAGCACCTTCATCTTGTGGCGTAGTCAATCCTGCAGTCCTGTCTGGGAATTGAGTCGTGCTCGAAACCAAACTGCAGGCACCCATCAGCCACGTCATGTACCGGATCGTTGCCATAGGAGAGCTCTCTTCTGATTAAAAACCTGCAGATGTAGATAGGTAAGAGTAACATTATTGTTTTGTGCAAGAAATTTGATATTCTCTTGTTAGTTACCTACTTAATTTACAAATTATTACAGTACCTAATAATTAATTTACAAATTTGTACAAGTAATAATAATAATAATTATTACAAGTAATAATTATTATTACTTGTAATAATTATTAGCGCTCTGAACGAAAAGATCGATAAAACCTCTAAATAAGCGCATTGAACCCAGCAAATAAGACTGTATAATAAGGCCAAAAACACCACAAATAATACCTTTCGTAGGATCAAATAACCATTTTTTCCATCTTGCAAGATTTTCTGAGGTCGGCTACTGGCAAAGCAGAAAATGGCCTCTCTGCTTCAGCTGACATGAAGGGCAAGTATTTCATTGATGCCGCTTCTACTGGGGTAAAGTTCGCTGGACGGTTCTTCTTTTAGCATTGTTACCAAATCAAGGACATAATTCCAACCAGGACGACGTTCCGCATCTATCAGGGACTTACGAGGTCTAATCAAATGGTTCTGGAACTTTCTCACCAGCTCTTTATTAATTTCTTTTGCATTGGTGGGTATTTAGAAACTTGTCCTCTTCAATTCCCCATGGCTAAGTATATACCTATCCTACTCAGCTCCCAACGCTTATTCCATTGTTCCATGCAGCAGGGGCGGATAGGCAGGTCGGGCGATTTGTTAGCCGCGATTTTTTAAAAATCTACCGGGAATATTTGTTTTGAAAATGTCGTTGCCATTACATCATTTCTTCGGGTAAAGTTGTAGTCATTAGGTAGGTGCGTATTTGTTCTTGGCCAAATAATGCTAAGGAAGTCGGGCCGTTACCTACCTGCTAAGTCGAAAAATTCTGAAAAATACGCTTTTTATTAGAAATTTAATGCTGATTACGAATTTCAGACCAGAGAAATGTGTGATTTTGCCAAAAAACGCTTAAAAAAACGTCGTTTTTTCAAAACCGAAGTCATGTTTTTTTTTTTTTGGTACTTTTTACATCCTAGCTTATAAACTATGGCCGTTAAAATTGTTATTCCATCGAAGTCTTGTAGGTTGACTTTTGGTTTATTATTCACGGAATAATACACCTATGTTTTCGCGACGGAGGTCGACGACTCGGATCGGCCTCAAAACTTGACATTATCCGTTTCAAGTGGTCTACATTCAAAATCCGAAATGTCCGTCCGCCGTCCGGGCCATTTTGGGCAGTAGGAATTTTTTTTAAATCTGAAATTTTGGCAAAATACTTGGTTTACCATCTAGTTGTGCCCGCAAGGTTTTCAGTCCGATCGCCCAAACCCGTGGGGCGCTATGGGGCTAAAATGGGGCTACAGGAGGGGTGTTTTGAAGGCTTTTAGCTATGGGATCGAGTTAGGTGTCGTTTTCGAAGTATTTTTGGACGTAGAATCCATTTTTGGGGGTCCCGGAACGATCCGATTTCACTGTGGCGATCTATAGGGCTTTCATGGGCTAAAAATGGGATTTTCGAAGGATCCCAAGAAGTTGAATATTTTTCGAGTAAAAATTAAAGAATTTTTGAAAAAACACATTTTTGAAAAAAAAAAAACGCTGCAAATTTTACACAAGGGTTTATTATTCTTTTATATACGTTACTTGTGCAGAAATTTAATTCTGTCAATAAAAAAATTTAAAAAAAAATTTTTTTTTGGATTTTTATCTCAAAAAAAAAATTTTTTTGGATTTTTTTTTTGTTCAAAAATGTGTTTTTTTCAAAAATTCCGTATTTTTTACTCGAAAAATATTTAACATCCTGGGATCCTTCAAAAATCCCATTTTTAGCCCCACGAATGCCCTAAATATCGCCCCAGTGAAATCGAATCGTTCCGGGACCCCAAAAAATGGATTCTTCGTCCAAAAATACTTCGAAAACGACACCTAACTCGATCCCATAGCTAAAAGCCTTCAAAAATCACCTCCTGTAGCCCCATTATAGCCCCATAGCGCCCCACGGGTTTGGGCGATCGGACTGAAAACCTTGCGGGCACAACTAGATGGTAAACCAAGTATTTAGTCGAAATTTCAGATTTTTTAAAAAATTCCTACTGCCCAAAACGGCCTGGACGGCGGACGGCGTACGGCGCACAGTGGTCCAGATCGCTAATCTAGCGAATCAAAAATGTTAGCGCCCCAGGTTTTTCATTTTGGTACGTTTTGAATACGTCTCTAGCTAGGTTTTTTCACGCTGAATCCGATGGTGAAATCAAATTTTGGCTATGTTGAGCCGTTCAGGAAATATAATTACCTAAAAGTGAGGATACCAAGCGGAATGAAGAATACAATATTTTCTAACGATAATGCAATATATTTGGGTATTATGAGAAGTGATTTCATCCTTCTATTGCACATTACGAACTAAAGAAAAAATTACTCATGTTTTTCAGGAAAAAAAAAATCAGAAAAATGGAAAAATAAAATTCAGACGCGAGCCATAACATTCATTATAGTGATAATATCATGTTATGTCATCATATTATGTCGCTTAATACTAAATCACTATCATTTCCTTCGTCATCAAATTCTGACAGACCATCTGCTAACAATTTACGGACTTCGTCGTCTAAATCTTCCGTCTCCTTTGATGGCGGGAAAATTGTCACGCTGGTTATCACTGGGTCGGATGTTACAAGGGTTACAAGGGTCGGATGTTGCAAGCTGCAAGCTACCGGGTCCGCTGCATCTCTTTTTCCCCCTTGCCTCATTTTAATTTGTACTGCGCGACAAAGTTCATCCAATGAATTTTCCTCGACTAGTTTTCTTACTAGTCTATTTTTTGTGGATTTACTAGCATCACTGAAGAGTTTCCGAGGCCTCCCCTCAGTCTTCACACTGCTGGTCATACAAGTTGTGTCGAAAAAAACATGTCTTCCATCCAACCATTTTCCGTGTTTGAGTAGAAAAAACGATTGAGATCGATGGCATTGATCCCAATATCTTTTGCATATTTTCAAAAAATTTGCATTTTTACTTTGAATGACTCGTCTTTGGGCAGGTTAGGGTGTAAATTTGCTATATAGTTACTTATT
The DNA here is from genome assembly GCA_955831195.1 of Pilophorus perplexus. NCBI lineage: Eukaryota > Metazoa > Arthropoda > Insecta > Hemiptera > Miridae > Pilophorus > Pilophorus perplexus. The sequence goes on from OY037008.1 coordinate 52,831,356, forward strand.
GAGGTCCGCCCATCTTCAAAATTGAAGTTAGCATCTTTTAGGATTCCGAATAACACTCTTCTCTCAATAGATATTTTCAGACCTGGAAAACGAAAAAAAAAGATATTTCCCGGAATTGCAAATATTTGCAGCTGAAATTAACGAAAATATGTTCCATGATACTTGTAGTATACGAGTATATAGCCGGTTCCAGGTTCTACTAAGTTCCGTGGAATTCCTAGCATTTTAAAGTCGATTTTTGTACTTTTTTTCTAGTTTTACAATGCAAAAGTACTCAGATTTTCATCAGTATTAGCTAAACAATTATTATAGTATTTTTTTACCTTGACTTGGTCCATCCATATCACAAGAAATTAGAAAAAAAAAATCAGCTTTCACCAGACAAGATTTATTGAGAGACTAAGTTCAAATGGGATAAGCGATAATTAGCTTGCGTCTGGGGCCCCCCTCCACAAATGAAGTACAATATCTCCATTCATAAATTTTATCAGGTTCTCTCTGGTCCTGTTTATTCATCAGGTACCCTCTCCCTCACGATCTGACTACCTACCATTAAAAATTGAGGACCTCGGATTTTCGACTTTTGACTCGCCAGATTAGCGATCTGGACCACTGTGCGGCGTACGGCGGACGGACATTTCGGATTTAGAATGTAGACCACTTGAAACGGATAATGTCAAATTTTGAGCCCGATCGGAGTCGTCGACCACCGTCGCGAAAACATAGGTGTATTATTCCAAGAATAATAAACCAAAATCCCCCGAAAAATTTTTTTTTGAAATATAAAAATTAAAAAAAAATTTTTTTATTGTCAGAATTAAATGTCTGTACAAGTAACCTATGTCAAAGAATAATAAACCCTTGTGTAAAATTTGCAGGGTTTTTTTTTTTTTTTTTTTTTTTTTTGCGTCGAATGAGACCAACCTTCCTCCTTCTTTCCCTTCCATATTAAGAGAGCTCTGATTTTGGTTTATTATTCTTAGAATAATACACCTATGTTTTCGCGACGGAGGTCGACGACTCGGATCGGCCTCAAAACTTGACATTATCCGTTTCAAGAGGTCTACATTCAAAATCCGAAATGTCCGTCCGCCGTACGCCGTCCGCCGTCCGGGCTGTTTTTGGCAGTAGGAATTTTTTTTAAAATCTGAAATTTTGGCAAAATACTTGGTTTACCATTTAGTTGTGCCCGCTAGGTTTTCAGTTCGATCGCCCAAACCCGTGGGGCGCTATGGGGCTAAAATGGGGCTACAGGAGGGGTGTTTTGAAGGCTTTTAGCTATGGAATCAAGTTAGGTGTCGTTTTTGAAGTATTTTTGAACGTAGAATCCATTTTTGGGGGTCCCGGAACGATCCGATTTCACTGTGGCGATCTATAGGGCTTTCATGGGGCTAAAAATGGGATTTTGAAGGATCCCAAGAAGTTAAATATTTTTCGTGTAAAAATTAAAAATTTTTTGATAAAACACATTTTTGAAAAAAAAATCTCCCCAAAAAAATTTTTTTTGAAATATAAAAATCCAAAAAAAAAATTTTTTTTAATTTTTTTTCATTGACAGAATTAAATTTCTGTACAAGTAAGGTATATCAAAGAATAATAAACCCTTGTGTAAAATTTGCAGCGTTTTTCGAAGCTTTTACCCATTTTTGCAATATCGTAGAACATGGACTCCTGGAGTCGCCAAGGCCACTTGATCGCAACTAAAGTTGTTTTCCTTTTTTACTACTGATCTAAACAACACGAGTTACAAGAACAGGTGAAATAGTAAGTTGCTTTGACTCCTGTCCCAGCGTCGATGTGAAAATTTGGTTGGTTTGCTCACTTATTCCCGCAAGTTGGTGTAAACAGCAGGTGTTCGGCTCCCGATGTTGGATGACACTGAGGGCGTGCGAGGAAGGCACAGGAGGCACACAACTGTTGTCAACCCGTTATTATGACACCAGAAAATCACCAGGGCGTGCGCACCGCTATAAGTAAGTGAGCTCTTCAGTTTTTACACGAGGGTTTTTATTATTCTTCGCTATAAATTGTGCAATAATTAATTCTGTCAAAAAAAGTATTTAAACAAATTCAAACCAAAAATGAATCAGCATTCCTGTACAATGTGGAAAATCATGAAAATCTGTTCCATGCTGTAGAAGGGAATCACACCCCCTTACTAATCAGGGTTCCAATGTATAGCAAGTTCTCTGCAGATGCATAAACTGGCCAAAAAGAATGGATCATTTGGTTCTTGGGAGACCATGTTGTACCTTAGAACAAAAAGGGTCTCGTACCTTGGAACAGATGTGTGGGTTGGTACCTCGTGTACCTTGAGACACTAAATTTGCCATCAAACTCATCAATTTTCTGTCTGAGCTATAACTTAACGAGATCTTCTATTTTTCTATAGCTTCTTTATGTAACTTTTCTATCAGATTCTGATAGAACGATATTTCAGACGATGATGATGAACAATTATTACTTCTGTTAACGTTTTCATGGTGTTTTTTTTACTGCTGCCACTAAGAGAAAAACGTCGTCGTTCACTATATTCTTGATTTTTTCGAAAATACCAAGCGTTCCAAGGTACATCACTCCCCGTTTCAAGATACACGAGCGTTGTTGTACCTTGGAACAAAAACTTCCCTTCGGCTTTGCTTCATAGCTTCGCCTATGCTTCATGGAATTACAATTTTGGCACCTGAAACGGTACTTTTCCGTTATCCCCCCCCCCCCCTAAACTCGATTTCGTGTTCATAAACACCCCTCCCGATGGCTTTAAGGCACCCAAATTCGAGCCCTTTTCCGTTATAACCCCCCCAACCCCACCCCACACCACCCGAACTCGATTTCGAGCCCCTCCCGATGGCTTTAAGGCACCCAATGCCAACCAAAATCGAGTGGGGGAGGGGGGGTATAACGGAAAAGTACCCCTAAAACTGTTAGACAAGACTGTTGTTGGTCAAGGTGTTGAAACCGAAAGCCGAGCAATGTTGATTAATTTTGAGGCACTAAACTGAAAAGTGTTCCAAGGTACAACGGTCTCCCCTACCCATTTTCGCTGGAAATCCTACCTGGAGATCCAAATTTTAAAACTAAATCCCTATTATTCAAATGGCCGAGCGAAGCGGGGCCCACCTGGCGAACGAATTGGTCGGCTAAGCGAGGCCCCCGTCAGAGTGCTAGTGTTTCCAAATTCCAATTATACCTTCCCATGCCCGAACATTTTTGAAAAAAAAAATCCAAAAAAAAATTTTTTTTTTAATTTTTTCATTGACAGAATTAAATTTCTGCACAAGTAACGTATATCAAAGAATAATAAACCCTTGTGTAAAATTTGCAGCGTTTGTACTTAGGGGTTTATTTATATGGAAATCAATCACCTGATCACCACCATGGCTGCTGGCGCCATAGAAGAGTTGATTCCTTATCATATCTGATACTATCCTAACCTTTAATTTGCGGCGTGTTCCATTTTAATTTAGCGATCTGAAAAATTTTTAAAAGCTCAACCTATTAAAATGTTTCTATTGATCTAGTCAAATCCCCCCCCCCCTTTTTTTTTAATATGTCGAATAGTTTGCCGTCGCGCTGAAATTTACCCCTGGTAGGTGCCGTTCGTTTTTCTCTCGCGTATAAAGTTGTAATACCTATGTAAACTTGACGTCTTGAAATTGCACATGACAGGTGTCCTGTTTCCATCTGCTGTTGTGAGATGTCCTAGTGAGAGTTCCTTGTCGACGACGATGTTTGTAGCATCGAGATTTATGACTGATGAAGTAAGTGCCTGTGAGTAGGTACAAGCTAGGTGATAATAATATAATATATAATATCACCTGATATTATCAGGTGATATTATGTTTTTGTGAAGGTTTTGGTAGGGGGTTTCCCTGGCTGCTTGGTATCATACACGAGGAGGTTCTCAGGTGAATTCCATTAGATCAGCCATGTTCTTGGAAGTATGTATTTCTCCAAAAATACATTGTTTCTGCCCAGACTGGTAGGGCCCTATTCATACCTACAGACACAGATTGTGCATGGTATCAACTAATGGTTTTAACAAGAGGATCATGGAATATAATATATCTGGTACTTATTTTAAGCTAGGTACTAAAATTTAGTTAAATTTATTAGTTAAATTTTTACCAAGAGGTCTAGATTCCAAAAACGAAATGTCGGTCCACCGTATGCTGCACACCGTACGCCGTCCGGGCCGTTTTGGGGAATTCGAATATTTTTAAATTCTGAAATTTCTCGGTTTCCACCTAGTTGTGCCCGCAAGGTTTTCAGCCCGATCACCTAAACCCGTGGGTATCTGTGGGGCTACTAGAGGGGTTTCGGTTATGGGGTTCGAGTTAGGTGTCGTTTTTGAAGAATTTTTAGACGTGGAATACTTTTGGGTGTCCCAGGACGATCCGATTTCACCGTGGGGATTTATGGAGCTTTCATGGAGTTACAGACGTGATTTTCGAAGGATACCAGGAGATCAAATAAAGTATCGTTTTCCGAGTAGGTAACTACGCATAATCCGTATTCAGCGGTCCCACATAGATGTTCGGCGGATATCGTTCAGAAAACAATTTTTTATTGACACAGTATTAATCTTTTCCTAATTAATTTACCTAGGTACCTAAAACAAAGAACCCTTGTGTAAAATTTCAGCATTTTTGGTTTTATTTATAAACTACTAGGTGGCCTCCCCCCTGCTGGCTGAAGCCAGCCGACCCCTGATCACCCCCACGTGGTCTTTGACCCCTTCTACTCCCTTTTTGTTACATAATGAATAGATTTTTTACTTGAAGAAATCCAGGATGATTTTAACTTTTTTTTTTTTTTTTTTTTTTTCAACTTGCAGAGGTGAGCGGTTTTCCTGTCGCTAGCCACCCTTTTCAACCCCCACCCCACCCCATCAATCATAACGATGTTTCTTCTCCTCGGTCGTCATCCTCCTCGGGCTGGAGCTCCAACATAATTAGATAAAACATCTATCAGTTCGTTCCTCTAGCCTCCACGCATTTTTTGGTTCAAAAAATAAAACCAATATTTGTCAAACGTAAAATGCCCACATCCGTGTATTTATCACTCATCCCCCAGGTGATACCGAGCGTATCCCTCAGCTAAACGATGGAGTCCCTCAGTGAGCACTTCGATCAGCGGACCGTCTGGCACCACGACCGAGTCGGCGATCCACTGCGGGTCTTCGGCTTGACGTCTCCTACGGCCGGCTGCCGGGCGTACACCAGCCGGACGGGCACCAGCGGCCGGGACGTCCGTCGTTGTCGTCTGGAAAAAGCCTGCAAATCATGACCGAAAAAAGTTTCATTATACCAACCTACTTGAGAAAACAGGAAACTTCTTGTTACATAATATGTACATAATGTGTACCTACATAACTTCTTGTTACATATTATGTATTATATATATTTTACATAATATACATTTTGTATAATATTATAATGTAAATTAACCCATCATAATAATATTATTATGATCTGATTAATAATAAATGCATTTAATTTAATTTAATTAATTAATCAAGAAATTTTTATTAAGAAAAAAAGACACACCTTGATTGTTTCTAAATGCCATACAAATCATGCAGAGGAGGTAACCACCAAAAGCCAAAAATGCCAGGACAGTGACAGTTGTTTGGAATATCTTCGACACGTCTCCTTTCTTTTCTCCTGAAATTAATTTAGACGGAAGTCACCTTTTACCTTTGTACCCATGGGCATAGGTACATACTTTGTTCAGAAGATGCAGTACTAAACATACCTAGTTACATCAAGAATTTCATTGCCAAGACCACAAAGTGCATGCACATTGTACATTGTACAAGTTCAAACATTTTCCCATTTCAAGCTCACCTAGAATACTACAATGATGATAATAATTATAGAAAGAAATAATATTTCGAATATTATTCGATAATAATAATTATTATTGAAGTGATTTTATGTGAGTGAATTATTCAGCCGTACAACATGAATAAGCGCTCTGGTGATGTTAATTTCCAAAGCCTATGCCAAATTATAGTTCTAACATAATATGTTTTCTTAATGTTCTAACAAAATATTATTTTTTATTCATCAGTCATACGGCGCACAGTAGTCCAGATCGCTAATCTGGCGAGTCAAAAGTCGAAAAATGAGTAATTAAAGTAATAAAGAATAAAGTCGAAAAACACAAGTAATTTTGGTTTATTATTCTTGGAATAATACACCTATGTTTTCGCAACGGGGGTCGACGACTCCGATCGGCCTCAAAATTTGACATTATCCGTTTCAAGTGGTCTAGATTCGAAAACCGAAATGTCCGTCCGCCGTACGCCGTACGCCGTCCGCCGTACGCCGTCCGCCGTCCGCCGTCCAGGCCGTTTTGGGCAGTAGGAATTTTTTTAAAAATCTGAAATTTTGAGAAAAATACTCGGTTTACCATCTAGTTGTGCCCGCAAGGTTTTCAGCCCGATCGCCCAAACCCATGGGGCGCTCTGGGGCTAAAATGGGGCTACAGAAGGTGGTTTTTGAAGGCTTTTGGCTATGGGATCGAGTCAGGTGTCGTTTTCGAAGTATTTTTGGACGTAGAATCCATTTTTTGGGGTCCCGGAACGATCCGATTTCACTGTGGCGATCTATAGGGCTTTCATGGGGCTAAAAATGGGATTTTTGAAGGATCCCAAGAAGTTAAATATCTTTCGAGTAAAAATTAAAGAATTTTTGAAGAAACACATTTTTGAAAAAAAAAAATCCCCTCAAAAAATTTTTTTGAAATATAAAAATCCAAAAAAAAAATTTTTTGTTTAAATTTTTTTATTGACAGAATTAAATTTCTGTACAAGTAACCTATATAAAAGAATAATAAACCCTTGTGTAAAATTTGCAGCGTTTTTCTTTAGTTCGTAATGTGCAATAGAAGGATGAAATCACTTCTCATACTACCCAAATATATTGCATTATCGTTAGAAAATATTGTTTTCTTCATTCCGCTTGGTATCCTCACTTTTAGGTAATTATATTTCCTGAACGGCTCGACATAGCCAAAATTTGATTTCACCATCGGATTCAGGGTGAAAAAACCTAGCTAGAGACGTATTCAAAACGTACCAAAATGAAAAACCTGGGGCGCTAACATTTTTGATTCGCTAGATTAGCGATCTGGACCACTGTGTGGCGCTTCGGGTGTCCAAAAGTTCACAAGTTTTGCTGATGCGGCATGCTTTCTAGCGATGATGAGGCATCACGATCATGATGCGTTGTGGGGTTTATTGGTGTAACACTGGCTTTCAATTGAACATAACTGTTTGCACGAATTTCCCTAGAGTTGATTATTTCATACACGTTTATTTGGGAACGTTTTTTCCGTGGTGACGTTTTGGCTGGGAAAGTAGGTATGATGAGGCTCAAGATAAGAGCATTCAAATCCAACATTAATGGGAACAGCTTTCCCCTACGGATCTTCACTGCTCGGGGGTAAACTATAGTTTATATATTAAAATATTAAATATATTTACTTTAGTTTATATAAACTATAGTAAATATATTTACAATAGAAACAGATTTTAAGTGTTAAAGTCGTCAGCAGAGAAATGAGAAGACTCTGAATTTGAGTCTATCGATTTTTCTATTTTAATTTCGTTCTAGGTTCGTTCGACATAAATAATGTTATTTAAATAATGTTTGTATGGTATTGAAAGAAAAATATCGATACCACGTTATAACGTGGTCCATACATGGATTCAAGTAGAGAGATTCAATCTGATGACCTTGGAATCAAATCGCATAAATGAGTACTAAACCTTGATTAAAGTTGCAAGATCCCAAGATATTGAACGGAAAATTTTCTCATCTAAGAATCCAGTGAAATAATTTCATAATTTTCTCATCTAAGAATCCAGTGAAATAATTTCACTGGATTCTTAGATGAGAAAATTTTCCGTTCAATATCTTGGGATCTTGCAACTTTAATCAAGGTTTTGTACCTACTCATTTATGCGATTTGATTCCAAGGTCATCAGATTGAATCTCTCTACTTGAATCCATGTATGGCCCACGTTATAACGTGGTATCGATATTTTTCTTTCAATACGATACAAACGTTATTTAAATAACGTTTGCATGGTATTGTATCCACACTTTGCTTTCAACGCTATCGTGGTGTCGATACGCTCCTCCGATTATAATGGAAAGATCGATAGTTGGTAACCAATATTCGATCTCTGCTCATTTAAAAATTTTCCGATTCTGATTACAGAATTTCATCCTCCTACTATGCTTTTCCCTCAACACAAACCCATGAAAGGGTGCAGTTCCCTCCAGTTCCAGTTAAGCATAGTTGAGTTAAGCAATGAGGCTGGTGCACGAGTGTCAACAAATCGGAAGGTTTCACGGGGCCAGGTTAGTTTGCTAGCAATTTCGATCCGAGCGGCAGAAGACCGTTGTTTTGAATAGCGTACGGTGTTCTTTTCTCTTCTCTCTCTCCAAGACTATTTCTCCGACCGAAATTTCATTGCCCCCTCGCTTTTTAAAATTTAATCAGCTTTCACCTAAAAAAAAGAAAAGTAAGATCGGACCAACCGTTCCCGCGTTATCGGCAATAATGTGCAGAGAAACAGGTTTTTTCGAAATTGTCCACTTCTTTGCCGAGCCTGCCCCTCCCTTATCAACGCTCAGATCAAAATTTCACACGGAATAGCTGCGATGGGAAATTTATTTAGCTTTCACGAGAAAAAAATAAATTTGGAATCGGACCAATAGTTCTTGAGATACAACCGAAAACGTTCTGAAAAACGTGCTTCCGCTGTCTTCAGGTTATCAACTAAAATGTTCACATTTAAAAAAATGGCATATTTTCAAAGTGCCATAACTCTGAAACTAATTGACCTACACAGCTCCGGTTGGGCTTAAATTGTCACACATTTGATGCTATTTAAAAAATCATATATGTTTTTAAATAGTAGTTTTTGTCGGACAATGCGTAGTTTATTAGATATAGAGCAACATCTAAAATAAGGGCGAAAAAAACGCTGCAAATTTTACACGAGGGTTTATTATTCTTTGATATAGGTTACTTCAAGTAACTTACTTGTGCAAAAATTATTTCTGTGTTAGGTAATAGAAAAAATTTTCGAAAAAAATTTTTTTTTTTGGATTTGTTTTTTTCAACAAATTTTTTTTTTCAAAAATTATTTCTTACTCGAAAATATTTAACCTCCTGGGATCCTTCAAAAATCCCATTTTTAGCCTCATGAAAGCCCTATAGATCGCCACAGGGAAATCGGATTGTTCCGGGATCCCCGAAAATGGATTCTACGTCCAAAAATACTTCGAAAACGACACCTAACCCCATACCTAAAAGCCTTTAAAAAAAAAAACTCCCATAGCCCCATAGCACCCCACGGGTTTGGGCGATTGGACTGAAAACCTTGCAGGCACAACTAGATGGTAAACCAAGTATTTTGTCAATATTTCAGATTTTTTAAAAAATCCTACTTCCCAAAACGGCCCGAACGGCGTACGGCGGACGGACGTTTCGGATTTAGAATGTAGACCTCTTGAAACGGATAATGTCAAATTTTGAGGCCGATCGGAGTCGTCGACCCCCGTCGCGAAAACATAGGTGTATTATTCCAAGAATAATAAACCAAAACGGTTGGTGCTATCACGGAAAATCCGGGCTGATTGATCAGGGCCCAAGGCCCTGGTGTTTTTGAGTGCGTTCACGCAGAAATAATCATCAATCTAAAATACATCTCTTCGGGTGGGGTCCGTGAGCTGACTTTACGGTTATCTACGATGCTGAACCAAAACTCTAATCTTTCCTATCGGCTCTTTACTTGCTGCAATCCCGAAACAACGTGAAGTGCCTCTTCTTCACTTCTTCTGACCCTATTACTTGGTCAACTGCAATAAGTTGGATTTGTAAGCAGTAGTAAGTACTGAAAGTCTTTCTATTTGCTCTTGTAGAGAAACATTTCTCGTAACACTAGCTCACCACGTTCGGCAGATCTAACACATTTCAGTTACCTAATAACTAAATATATTTCAAGCAAAAACAACACTTACCGCTCACTGGCCCACAGCAGTATTCATACACAAACTACACTGGACAGTACCCAAATTTTCTTTTTATCCCTTCCTGATGCCTACACGGCAGAAATACCCAAACGATTAGGGAAATACTACGCGAATTTATCACGTGAAACGGGAACTTGATAAATAAAGCTGCTCGAATACACCTTGAGCCTTTGGTAAACACAGAAGGTTCCGCCATCTTGTAGTTGTTTTTGCCGGCAACCTCTTTTGTTTACAAATGGTTTGTTGACATGTTGCTGTTATTACCACTAGTTGTATTGTCCCCGCGCACCAGCCCTATTGATAGGTAGGTAATGTAGTAATGGTTAGGTTTTTGGTTTATTATTCTTGGAATAATACACCTATGTTTTCGCGACGCGGGTCGACGACTCCGATCGGGCTCAAAATTTGACATTATCCGTTTCAAGAGGTCTACATTCAAAATCCGAAATGTCCGTCCGCCGTACGCCGTCCGCCGTCCGGGCCGTTTTGGGCAGTAGGAATTTTTTTAAAAATCTGAAATTTTGGCAAAATACTTGGTTTACCATCTAGTTGTGCCCGCAAGGTTTTCAGTCCGATCGCCCAAACCCGTGGGGCGCTATGGGGCTAAAATGGGGCTACAGGAGGGGTGTTTTGAAGGCTTTTAGCTATGGGATCGAGTTAGGTGTCGTTTTCGAAGTATTTTTGGACGTAGAATCCATTTTTGGGGGTCCCGGAACGATCCGATTTCACTGTGGCGTTCTATAGGGCTTTCATGGGGCTAAAAATGGGATTTTTGAAGGATCCCAAGCAGTTAAATATTTTTCGAGTAAAAATTAAAGAATTTTTGAAAAAACACATTTTTGAAAAAAAAAAAATCCCCCCAAAAAATTTTTTTTGAAATATAAAAATCTAAAAAAATTTTTTTTTAATTTTTATTTTATTGACAGAATTAAATGTCTGTACAAGTAACCTATATCACAGAATAATAAACCCTTGTGTAAAATTTGCAGCGTTTTTGATAGGTTTCCCAATCTCAATTGAGAATTTTCCAAGCTGAATTGAGAACTTTCCATTACATTTTGAGAATTTTCTCTCTCTTTTTTCATAAGAAAATTCTCAAATTGAAATGGAAAGTTCTCAATTCATCTTGAAAAATTCTCAATTTAGTTTGGAAAATTCCACAGGTACACGACCAAAAAACTGCCTCCAGTTTTGCAACTGATTCCTATAGATTTTGGAGCGCTGAATCCAGGTAAAATAGCCAAAATGCTCTATCACGTCACGTTTTCTTGCAAAATTTGATTTCTTACCCTGAAATTGCATTTCTTGCACTCCCACGTGGACTACTTTCACGAAAATTTGGGGACGAATAGTGAAGAGCAGGATGAGCGATTTCACCAGGACATCAGGACGATGAGAGAAGGACGACCAATTGGAAGGTACCTACCTTAAGGAAGATGGAACACCAATGTGATGGCCGATTTCTGCTGGTTGCTGCCATGGGAAACCCCTGATGAAAAATACGCCAAGCAACGTACTAAGAGGAGCATTCAGGGGAAGAAGAAACGGGCCCATCTGGAGATTCCATGACTTTTCATCTAAACTGTGTTGTTTTCTTTTGTAATTCGAAATTTCCATTTAAGGAATTTTGAAATAAAACTTTGCTGGTGATAACCATAGTGAAATGAGCCTTATAAATTTATAGCCCAGTGACTAAGGATAACCCATTGTAGCAAAAAATCTGTACGAGATGGAGCCAATTGGCTATCAGATTTGGATTCAGTACGTAAAAATCAGTCATAATACTCGAGGCAGTTGAAAAAAAAAAATTTTTTTTCGTGTAGTTACCTGTGTTCTCAATTAGGTTTGGAAAATTCACAATTGAGCTTGGAAAACGTACATAATATGTAGGTACGTTTTCCAAGCAATTATCAACGATTAGGTGATGTTGAACTTGCCCCACCTCACCTTATTGAGTTTCAATATTGGGATTCGAAAACTACCTATAGGTCTACCACAGAAAGTTTGCGTCCCTTTGGCGCATTCTTCTGGAAAGAATAGAACTAATTATCTCTTATCATCAAGCAGATTCCCCTGCGTACAATAATTTTTTGGGAATTTCTTCCCTCAAAAGTGGCATGATTTCCCTCCTCGGGAGGAAGAACTTGAGAGCACACGTTCACAGCGCAGCCACTACACGAACATCAAATTTCTCACCGCTCCAATTTCCGTGTCAAGGTTTCACAATGGAAGGTTGACTCGATCGTTAACTAAATACTAGTACGCGGATCCGCCACCTAGGGGGTGCCACACGGACGCAAACTTTCTGTGGTAGACCTATAGGTACCGAAAGGTACCTACCTACTTAGGTAGGTCCTACTTGAAAAGTATCGATATTTTCGGGTATACTATCTAGTATACGTTGTATTATAGTACAACGTCCTCAATATAAATTATACTGCGGTTTGTACCTTTTTCATAGTCCCAGTCTCCTCGGCGGTCGGGAACCTGTGTCGTTTTCTTACGAGGTTTGCTCATCTGGAACCAACCGCCTTTGAGGGGCATCGGTCCTCCGCCATCCCCCTCGGTGTGCTGGCCCTCGTCGACTTCAACCTCCATATCTTCGTCCAATTTGCTTTTGGTTCCGCTCAGTAGGCGTGTTATATCTGAAAAACCAAACGAATGGAAGGATTAATTCTGTCCTCAATACCTACCAACTAGCTGCTTGGAGCTAGGTACCTATCACCCATAACATTATGTCTGTCATTATGACTGCCATTTTTGCAGGCATCTGTGTTCACATCAACTGAGTGCCAATGGCTGCCTAGGATCGTTCCGGGACCCCAAAAAATGGATTCTACGTCCAAAAATACTTCGAAAACGACACCTAACTCGATCCCATAGCCAAAACCCTTCAAAAAACCCTCCCGTAGCCCCATAGCGAGTTTTATTTTCACAGTCATCGGGACAAGCCGTAGAGTGGTCAGGTCGCCATAAGTGATTTTCCTAAGTTTTATCTTCGGGAATTTTTCTACTCATTCTAATTTACATTTTGTGGTTCCCCGGACGAGGCAATCGCCGAAAACCGATGAAAACCGCCGAAAACCGATGAAGGGGATGAGGGAGGAAAAATCAAGGTAGCCTATAACCACCCCCCGAACTCGCTGATCACAATGAGACCACCCTCATGAAAATCTGTTGAGCCGCTCGGGCGTGATGCTGTGAAAAAGAAAAAAAGAAAAAAACAAACAAACATGTCGAAGAGGTGAGCGCACCTTTCCATTTTTTGAGGGAAAGGTTGCGCTAAAAAGTTTGTTCTCCAAAATCAAAATTTCCACTCACGTTTTCAGAGCCTCCTGAACAAATTTGGTTCCGTGTCTGTCTGTCTGTCCGCATTTCCTTGCCACACCCATAACTTCCACAATTTTGATCGGATTTCAATCAAACTAGTTGGGACATCCATGCTTCGCACGAAATATCAAATATCAAATTTTCTTCCATCACCTATCAACGATGCACGCTTTTCCTAGTACTTAAGGGGACCCAAAGGGAATTGTAAAAGAAAATCCCGAGCGAATTCCCAGAAATCTCAGTCGCCCGCGCGTGCTGGTCGGGCCGCGTAGCTATTATCAGTGATATCTCAGTTCGGCTTTTTCTCATCGTTTGGAACCTCTAGTTTTGGTTAGAGTCAACCTTTTTCAATTCTGTTTTTTTTTTAACGCGTTTGTTGATTCAACGAGAAGAAATGAAGCGTCGTTCAGACCAAAAAACGACAATGGGAAGAAGATGTGAGATGTGAGAGGTAGGAACATCCTATGAAATAAGGTATTAATTTCACTCCAACTTGCCTATAATATTCTTGTCACCCGATCGTAATTATGCACGGAATATTTCATCTATATCTCTTGCTGAACATCTTGTAAAAATTTCAGCACGATTGGTCGAGAACTTGAGTAGTTAGAGGTTCCAAACGGAGACCCCTTTTTCATGTCAAAAACAACGGGCGGGTTTGGCGCGCTTGGGTCCCCTTAATCTCTAGTAACGACGCTATTTGACCCAGCTCTCGTCGCGAAGGAAAGCTCCGTTCGCGACGAAGGAAGAGAGTTCGCGAAATCTAATATGGCCTATGACACATCCGCACCTACGCGGAACCCGACGGAAAAAACGCCGTCTCTCTAGGCCTTACCGTTGACGCGGGGTAGCGTGCCTTGCATACATACATACAGAGACGAACAACTTTAATTGTATAGATTTTCAAGAATTGTGTGGGTATAGCCCTAGATGGTCCCCTATCAGTTTCATCACGATTGAATCAGCGGAACGCTTTCTGCAGGCGCAAACGTGTGATTCCTTGTTACAGCTTAACTCCCACAATGTTGATCCGATTTCAGCCAAATTTTCAGGGATTGTGTGGGTACGGCCACTTGAGGTTCCAAATAAATTTTATGAGGATTGATTCAGCGGAACACGTTGCGTGGTCGCAAAATGGTGATTCGAGTCATCCTCAGCCACATGAAAGAAGTTGGTTGTTAGGATGGTTTGTTTACGCAGCCATCGATTTTTTAAAAATCTCGAGTCAAAATTCCAAAAGGTTAGAGATCCAAATGATGAAGTGCAGTGTCGTTCACAACAATCGAACTCGAAGCAGTACCGCACTGCCACTATAAGTAGGCAATGTAAAAATGTTCAAAATCTGCTAAAATTTCTCCGGTTCACCCTTGGACGTTGAAATTTGAGAGGAGACCTTATGGGAGTACAAGAGACGATTGAAATGACGGGTATTCTCCTGAATCAGCTGAGTGAGCTAAAATCTAGCTCACGGGTGGGGGGGGGGGGGGGCTAAAATCTCGCTTGAGTTAGTGAGTTAACAGCCATAACTTGTGCCCTATTGATGAACAATTTCGTTCAACATTTCATACAATATCCGAGGAAGCTATGGGTCATGTCCCACTTGGCAGTGTATTTTTTTTTAAATTTTCTAGAGAATTTTTGCTCAATTTTTCTTCATCAAGGAATAATAAACCTTTGGGTTAAATTGCTGCGTTTTTTTTTCATTTTGTTATAATCTTCATAGCATAATTTTTCTATCAGGAGAAAAGCCTTGATAAATACACCACGGCCTATCTTCTGACATAAATTTGTGTAAATTTCTGTAACATTTTACAGAGAGTTGTCTTGATTAATATGCATTGATAGAAAATACATTATCATGATAAAATTTATCATTTATTTACTCTACCTATTTAATAGAGTTGCAAGCAGTTTTTTGTTGTTCCTGAATATCTTCGGTCCTGTAATGCAATAACGTTCCTTATATCATTATTATGGCATTATTACTGGTGGAATCTTGAATTCGTTTAGCACCATGAACTGCAGGGTTTACGGCGATTGTCGTCCTTATCATTACCGTCCTTCAGGAAACCAATTTTCTCGCCTTGACCGTCAGATGAGTGGCTCCCCAATCAGATCCGGATCTACACAGTTGGTTCGAGGAAAATCGCCAATTACACGATTTCACTCTCGTTTCGCAACGAGTTTCACAATTTCATAGGGCCCAGCTTGTTTGATGTTCGATGGTTGGGGTTGATGGGACTATAGGGCACTGGGGCTAAACACGGCTTACCGCAAAAATGGGTAAAAAGAAATGAAATAGTATCAACGTGGCAAAACGCGCTTAGCATGGGCACAGTTTTTGGCCATACGAATAGGTACGCATATTTTGGTTTATTATTCTTGGAATAATACACCTTTGCAGGGCCGTACCCAGTGGGGGGGTCAAAGGGGTTGGACCCCCCCAAAATTTTTTGTGGATGAAACAGCGGATATCGCTGGTCATGAGCAAGTCTCAATTTGTTTAAGGTACACTAAAGAAGAAAGACCTAATTTTTTTATTTGCAAGGAAGATTTTTTATGTTTTGTCAAAGCTGACGACACAACGGGAGAAGGGCTAGCAAACACAATTCTTTCAACTCTGAACGACATAGGTGTGGATATGACAAACATGATAGGCCAAGGGTACGACGGAGCCTCTGCCATGAAGGGCTCATTCAAAGGAGTGCAGGCAATAGTTAAACAAACTTTTCCTAAAGCACTATAGGTACGTTCACTGTAGTTCCCATTCTCTGAATTTGGTTTTATGCCACTCCGGCAGCCTACCATGTGCCAGAAACTGCATTGGAATCGTAAAAACTGTGACAAACTTTATAAAGGCATCTCCAAAGAGGACAGCTCTATTGCAATCTTTTATAAAATCGAACTTTCCTAATTCTAAATGGGAAACTTTAACAGCCATGTGCGAAACCAGGTGGGCGGAGAAACACAAGTTTGCTGAAGTTTAAGGAGATGTTTAAGGCTATTGTTGAAACTCTAGAAAGTCTTAGCGAAAGTCAGGATATTGAGACATCTTCCAAAGCATCGTCGCTCTTAAAGTCTATGATTGCTAGTGAATTTGTAGTGTGCCTTTGTTTATTGGCCAACACATTCTCTGCCACAATATCTGTTTGCAAAGTGCTTCAGTCTCCCTATTGTGACCTTACGTCTGCAGTTGAAAATATTGAAAATACAAACATGACACACACACATGGCACACATGGCATACTGACATTGAAAATATTGTTGGCCATTTTGAAAACTTAAGGAAAACAATCGATCTTGAGTTTTCCAAGATTTTCAAAACAGCAGAATCTTTAATGAGTGATGTTGGTGAAGAAATTCGTTTGCCAAGATTAGCTCCTCGCCAACGCCATAGAAGCAACTACTCTACTCAAGACCCTCAAACCTATTTTAGAATATCGATGGCAATCCCGATCCTAGACGATTTGATAGATCAGCTCAAATGCAGATTCACCGACCATAAAGAGCTTCTGGTAACACTTCAGTGCTTTTTACCCACCTCAGCAACTGAGAAAATAGATGTTGAATCTTTGAAACTTTATGAAAAGATGGTTGATCTAGAACTAGTATCTAGTGATTACTCGCTGTGGAAATTGTTTTGGGAAAAACAAATGGATCACGACAAGCCTTCTTCTGCCATTTAGGCATTAAGCCAATGTAATAGAGATATTCACGCTCCTAAAAATATTTGCTTCCTTGCCAGTGACCACTGCAACTGCTGAGAGGACCTTCTCCACTCTCAAGCGATTGAAGACCTACCTGAGAAACGCGTGTGGACAATATAAGCGGACCTGCTCTCATGTCGGTTCACAGAAGCCATCACATCTCAACAGACGAAGTGATTGATGAATTTGCAAGAAAAAAGAACAGAAGAATGGATTTTGTTTTGTAATATAATTGTTCTTTTCTACAGATACAATTCTGTGTTGTATTAAACAATGTTGAGTCTATTTGTATTGTCTACCTATCTATTTATTTTCCTAGTCAACAAATTAACAGGGGAAACTATTTTTATATTATTATTTATATACTTAGTGTCGTTCTAACTTTTGTCAATAAAAGCTTAAAATGGCCTAAAAATGGGATATTTGACAATTTTTAAAAAAGTTTTATTGGGTAGGGCCTCCGGACCCCGCCTGGTGCCACAACCCCCCCCCCCCCCCTCCACGAAAATTTTTCCTGGGTACGGCCTTGCACCTTTGTAATCGCGACGGAGGTCGACGACTCCGATCGGCTTCAAAATTTGACATTATCCGTTTCAAGAGGTATAGATTCTAAACTGAAATGTTCGTCCGCCATCCGGGCCGTTTTGGGCGGTAGAAATTATTTTGAAAATCTGAAATTTTGACAAAATGCTCGGTTTACCATCTAGTTGTGCCTGCAAAGTTTTCAGCCCGATCGCCCAAACCCGTGGGGCGCTATGGGGCTACGGGAAGGGTTTTTGAAGGCTTTTGGATATGGGATCTCTTTGGCTTTATGTGGTTGGGGGGGGAGGGGGGGGGGGGGGGGGGGTCAGTAAAATGTTGGCGACAGGAAAAAAACGTTACGTAACGTTTTTTGGGCCAATTCCCGTTGTGCTAGAGACTTGAAATTTGGTATGAAGGCTTCTTAGGACTAACACTTGACGCAGAATGGGGCCGGCAGCAGCTGAGTGTCTCCTAAAGCTAATTTCTGTCCAACTCAACGTGACAGTGAATGCTCCCCCCCTCATCCTATGAACCTGATGATATTTGACAAGGAGCCTACACCATGTGCCATAAATTGGATCATAACAATATTATGGTCATCATGATATGGTCATAATATTATGACCATAATAATATTATGTCATCATATTATGATGACCATATTGTGGTGACTGCCACTAAGATGAAATGCTGATCAACGGAACAGTTCCGATACGATACAGTTAGGTACTGTATTCTACCACTTTACCGCAAAATGGATCATTTCAACCCGCCCGTTAGCACTATAGTGAAAGTAGCGAGAACAAACCGCACAACAGGAAGCGTAAGAAATCGGTGCCTGATGTTCCCGTTGCTGATGCTGAAGAAGTTGTTGCAAGGAACGTTTGGGATGAAGTACCTCCGAGTCGGAGGCTCCGACTTTTTTCGACGACGCACAGCGCCCTAGCGCACTACGTGGGTAGACAAAAAGGTGAAGTTTTCTCACGTAGGTACCATTGCCTTATGTCCTGACATTCCACATCATTCCCTCATATTCATTGTCTTTTATTATTGACAGCTTGTCAGTACATCGGTCATGGAAGTAGTGAAAGACAATTAAATTGATCTGCCAAATTTTGATTTGGCAGATCAAAGAAGCAAACAAGCATAATATTACTTTATATTATAAAGTTCCGTTTAGAAAAAAATGGAAAAATTGAAGAAGCCCTTCAACGTGAACGTCGGGCATTGTCACAATGCACCAGCGCGAAATTTTGAGCTCAAAAACTGTTGTCCAGCTTGAAATAAAAACTCCTGTCGTTAAAATGAAACTAGCTAGTTAGTTTAAATTCTCCTGGGAGAATTTAAAATGAAGGGTTGTTTAATTGGTATGTTCTTGCTCTACTAAAGAAGTGATTACTGCCGTAATAAATTTTCCCTTTCCAATGTAAAGTATAAGTACCTACAGTAAATAATAGTTGATGCCATTGTTGTTCAAACAGTTACCTATGTGATTGCAGCAAGTTGCTGACCATTCATATTATTCTTACAAACTTTTACACGGTTAATCTCTTCTTACGGTGAACAGCGAATAATGGTGAATAAAAAACGGTCAAAGACATCTGCTGAACGTGTTCAATAATTTCGGAAATGAAAAAGTCACAATGAAGTGGATGCGTTCATCGCATCTTTACCAGGTAGGTACTTCGAATAATATTATGTCAAACGAAGAGAAATTTCGTCGATAATATACGATATTTAATAATAACCAAATGAAGGCTGAAGAAAAAAAGAAGACACCATGATCTTCAAGTCTTTCCCATGAAGGGAGATCTTAATGTTTAGAAAAATATTTTATTGACACAGATTTAATTTTCGTACTTGACCTATACCAAAGAATAATATACCCTTGTGTAAAATTTGCAGCGTTTTTGTAAGAGGAAAACAGGCGATGCACGAGGACTGAGGAATAACGATTTGTGTACGATGATAGGTTTATCGAAGGAAAAGGTTAAGGTCAGCTTAAATAATTAATTGCAATAATTATTATGGCAGTAAAACATTTTTTCGTTAGACATTTCGTAATATATTTCATCTCGATATTTTTCACCTGACACCAAGCCACAAGGCATATGCATGTTCATTCGACTTACCATTTTCGAGAGCGTATTTTACGTTGAGAAGTTTGTCTAGCGGAAGTTCAGCCAGTTTCGACTGGGGATCTGCTGCTTGACTCAGCCCTCCCAACCACCAAAAGATCACCAGCGCAGCATTCATCGATACGCCAAAACTAACTCGAAACTTGACTCGATGAAAGCTACAATTTTCCTTAATATTTCTGGCATTTAAAAATGTGACCAGTAGATTGTCATGGTTTATCAACTCTAATTTGTACCAATATTTGGCTCGACATGAAGACACTTCGCGGGGTTCTCATCAACTGGGAACCTTCTCTTGAGAGACGACGAAACCCAACACCGTGAAGCGAATAATAACAGTACTGCTCATCTTTGGGGGCACCATCCTGTTGGCACCTAACAAACACTGTCGTATAAGGTCATCATTCTGCTTCCTTCTTGTTGATTCCGACCGCCGACCAATCCTTCTTGGGTGGTACCTAGTTTTCTAACTATTAGGCCGCGGTCCAGGAGGCTCACGCAAGGATTGGTTAGGGGAACGTATCGTACCTTGAGGAAATGTTTTCATTTCCGATTTTCAACACATTATAAACGAAAAACGTTTTTCCTCAATGTATGTCATTTTTCATGAAAACGACACCCCACTCGACCCCACAGTCGAAACCCTTCAAAAACCCCTCCGGTAGCCCCTTTATGGCCCCACAGAGCCCCCACGGGTTTGGTCGATCAGGCTGAAAACCTTGCGGGCACAACTAGTTGATAAACCCGAGTATTTTGTCAAAATTTTAGATTTAAAATAACTCCTACTGCCCTACGGAGGGGCGGATATTTCGTTTCTGGGATCTATGTGTCTTGAAACGGATAATTTTACGCTCATTTCACTTTTTGCAAACCTCAAATTTTATGAGGTTATACCGCCTTTTTTTCCCCAGAGAGGATCCGGGGCTTTGAGGGTTCTGGCAACGTGTTTATGAAGAAACAACAATCAACACAACTGCTGATTTATACGACAACCTCCGTTTCGCCCCCATTCGAAAACCATAAACACAGCGCCCGATCGAGACCCACTATATGGTATATCGTCTGTATACCCGGGCCCACCATTTGTTGACATTTTACTTCGCAGTAAGGGGTTTTAAAAGCCCATAAATTCTATTACCCACGTAAACCAAACGCGGATGCGATATTTTGGGCTTTGATCCCAAGACCACCCAATAAGTGATTTTCATTCGCGTTCACTAGTTTATGGGCGGGATTCAGAGACGTTTTTCAAATCCCTTGGCAAGTCCTACCAAATCGCTGTCTTAAGCATCGACTTACAAATGTGGAACAAAATTTGTAATTTCCATTTAATTGGATTCATAGTCGGTGAGAAATTCATCAAAACGGTGATTTGAGACGGAAAATTTGAGGTCCGAGACGTGACTTTAAAAACTGCCTACCACGCCGTAACGGCTTCTTTGTGGCGGTTTCGTTTCTATTCGGCCTCGGGTCTTCGAATATAGAGTTAGGTAATTATTTGTGAGTTTACAACAATTTCGATTTTAAAAGCCGATTTCGGCTAGTGAAAGCAACGTTCACCACATTCTGCTTCCTTTTCCTTCCACATCGCCGCTTCGTTTGTTTTCAAGTAGGTATTTCTATTCTCTTCGTAACCAACTCTACCAACTACTGCTCCTCGTCCTTCGTGAAATCTAAATTTAGCTTTCTTTTCTGGCTAGTCATTGCAAAATATCACTCAAAACTGTCGCAGAGGCTAATAACGGAGTCGAAATACCATGTTAAAATATCAAACTGCACTGCAAATCAACTCTGTTAGGTAGGAGAAGTGTACCAGCTATTGACCACTTAAGGTAGAAATCCAACTTCACTTCTTCCTGGCATGTTACTAAACAAGCCATCAATTGAATTGAATAGATGAGCGCAACCTTTTTGTTATTACGATATATTTAATGAGCGAGAGAAACTAAGAAACAGTAGGTATCTAGCGACCAAACTATGCCACACAACACATCATCCACGTGATGCTCATTACGTAAACAACTGCACCCTAACGACCGCTGCGTAATAAAACCTTATGCCGATCAGAGGTAACGAACGGCTCAGGCTGCAAAAATCGTTTTGGAGTCGTTGGAATCAGCCTGAAAAGCTCATTCCATAGACCCTTGTACCAACGAAATCGGACAAAAACTTTCGTCCCGCTTTTGAGGCCTCCTTAGTTACACATCAGAGATAAACAACTTTCGTCGTGAAGGACCTCCCGAAAACCGATGAAGGGGATGAGGGAGGAAAAATCAAGGTAGCCTATAACCACCCCCCGAACTCGCTGATGACAATGAGACCACCCTCATGAAAATCTGTTGAGCCGCTCGGGCGTGATGCTCTGTACACAAAAAAAAAAAAAAAAAAAAACATACATGTCGAAGAGGTGAGTGCACCTTTCCATTTTTTGGAAAAAGGTTGCGCTAAAAACATTTTCTACCATCTGAAGTCAGTTATGGATTCTTCAGAAGCTCGTGAATCGAGTGGTATATTCAAAACTCAAAATGCAATTAATACTTTTTTTATAATGCTCCCTTTATACGGAAAAACGTGTTTACACCAGCTATTGACCACTTGACACCAACTATTGACCACCTCTGTACCAGTTATTGACCGCCCCTTACTAGCATAAAAGATCAGGCTTTCTAATTACCTGTTTGATCAAACAGCTCCCGAAACAGAGTTTACTGAATTAAATACGTGTATTTTAACTGAATCCCTGGCCTACAAGCCAAAAATGCAACTGGTTTCTAATTTCTCCTCCTAGATTGGCGAGTTTGAGAGATTGAAAAAAATGGATAGGGGAGAGTGGGTATGCCCCGGTCAGAGGGTCGCCCCGGTCAGTGGGGTTTTGCTAGGAAGAAAGATTCGGAAAAGGCTCAAACTATCAGAGGCCTCTGTTGACGTACTCGCGAACTAATTTCCCGAATTTGGAACCTTCCTCACTGCTATTTCTTCACTCACAAGTTCCGGTCGTGTTCCCTTCTTATTTTGGCTCCCTCGAAACTAAGCGTGAGGACATTTTGATCAATTATTTTCAAGTTTTTAGCGTTTCCAGTAGTGGAGGCACGCATTCGCTATTATGATTTGAAGCAGCAATCTTGTTGAATCGGAATTATGGAAATGCCAGATGTTTATCAAAAATGAAGCTGTTGGGGGAGCCCGGTCACCGCCATGGGGTCGCCCCAGTCTATTGTAACACAGTGAAGACTTCACTTAGTGACCGGGGTGACCCCACATTGCAAGACATTTATAAAAATGAAAAAATAAATTTAATTAACCTTCCCTTCCAGGGCCCGCGTGGGCGGTAAATTGGCCGCCTTTTTGAAAAAAAAAGAAAAAAGATTGAAACATTTTTCACTTTTTCAGAATTGGAGAAATACTTGAATTCTTCCTGACCGGGGTGACCCATAGCCCTGACCGGAGTGACCCCAGGGGTGGGGTAACGCCGGTCAAATGCCTTTTTTCAACTTTTCAATAATTGAAATGGCCGGTGGTTTTCAAGGATTACGACGGGGTTTTTTTTGCGCCAACAAAAACGGCAGGTGGTTTCTCTCTGTTTATTCGTGTTCAAGCTTTCGGCTACACGCCATCATCAGGAAATATACTCTGTAAAACACGTTAAGATTACCAGCTAGGACTAGGGAAAGGTAGCACAGGTTTACCTAGTTACAACAATTGTTATACGTACTTCGTGTGTTATTAAATTCTGACAGGATCCGACCATCCGTCTGCCGCCTCGCCTGCCAGTCCCAGGGGGTCTTTAAGCTGGATGTTCATGGGTAGTCTGTAGATTATTTAATATTTATTAGGGGTGTGATTTAGTAGGAGATGGGGGTGGTTATGTTCGTGGATTTACCTTTGACGTGGAGGGTTGGGGCGGCGAGCGTTGACTGCAAGTGCTGTAGTTGTGGGTGATAGGTAAGGAGAGCGGGTTTGTGCATAACGAATTTAGAATTTAGAAGAGAGCTTGACAAATTTAAAAAAAATTGAAATTAGGGCATAACCCTTCCTCCGAGAGGTCGGGTGATGAACGGCGTGGGCGTTAACCGTTGGGAGGTTTTTCCAGTGAGTTGTTGTGGGAGGCTGTTTTATGGGATCCCTGAGGCCAGCAGTGCGAAGCTGTGCAGGCGGGCGTCGGGCGGCCTGTCAGCCGGTAGGTAGGTACTTGAAATTTTTACACAGTTACATGAATTTAGAAAAGAGGTTCCTTATAAGCTACGAGTGGGTGAGGTACATGGTGGGTAACTAACCATTGTTTAACCAATAGTTACCCACCATGTACCTCACCCACTCGTAGCTTATAAGGAACCTCTTTTCTAAATTCATGTAACTGTGTAAAAATTTCAAGTACCTACCTACCGGCTGACAGGCCGCCCGACGCCCGCCTGCACAGCTTCGCACTGCTGGCCTCAGGGATCCCATAAAACAGCCTCCCACAACAACTCACTGGAAAAACCTCCCAACGGTTAACGCCCACGCCGTTCATCACCCGACCTCTCGGAGGAAGGGTTATGCCCTAATTTCAATTTTTTTTAAATTTGTCAAGCTCTCTTCTAAATTCTAAATTCGTTATGCACAAACCCGCTCTCCTTACCTATCACCCACAACTACAGCACTTGCAGTCAACGCTCGCCGCCCCAACCCTCCACGTCAAAGGTAAATCCACGAACATAACCACCCCCATCTCCTACTAAATCACACCCCTAATAAATATTAAATAATCTACAGACTACCCATGAA
This sequence comes from Pilophorus perplexus, assembly GCA_955831195.1. Lineage (NCBI taxonomy): Eukaryota > Metazoa > Arthropoda > Insecta > Hemiptera > Miridae > Pilophorus > Pilophorus perplexus. Next base: position 52,855,872 of record OY037008.1, read on the forward strand.
CATCCAGCTTAAAGACCCCCTGGGACTGGCAGGCGAGGCGGCAGACGGATGGTCGGATCCTGTCAGAATTTAATAACACACGAAGTACGTATAACAATTGTTGTAACTAGGTAAACCTGTGCTACCTTTCCCTAGTCCTAGCTGGTAATCTTAACGTGTTTTACAGAGTATATTTCCTGATGATGGCGTGTAGCCGAAAGCTTGAACACGAATAAACAGAGAGAAACCACCTGCCGTTTTTGTTGGCGCAAAAAAAAACCCGTCGTAATCCTTGAAAACCACCGGCCATGAAAGCCCGACGGGAAAGAGCAACACGAACTATAAATAATTGAAATTATTGAAAAATTATTGAAATTATTGAATAATTATTATTATCACATTTGAGAACGTTTAGCTTCCTTCATTGAGATGGATCATTGAAATTGGATAGTATCAGAAGCGAACCACGTATTAAGCATAAATTTATGACCATAAGGGGCTTGTAGGCCGACCTCCAAAGGGGCGTGTCCGGGGCGTACCCACTCTCCCCTATCACTGTTTCAGTTTAAACTTATAATATATTTCAAAATTAAAAAAATAATACATTTTTCATACAGTTCAATAGGAGCTCCTAGTAGGCAATATGTACCGCCATAATGACAAGAGAGAAAGAATAATGACAAGAGAGAAAGAATAATGACTACCAAAACTGATATAAATGAGTAAAATAGCGATGAAAATAATGCTGGTTTGGGAATAAGATTCCTACAGCTGGGGCAACTTAAAAAGTACATTAGTAGGTAGGTACGTACATTATAATATAATTATATTATAATTACAGAAAATTGAATAATTCTTGAAAAGAAAATAGAAGGAAATGTCGTTCAAAAATAAATGTATCACACAAAAAAAATCACGCTTAGGATTTAAAAAACGCTGCAAATTTTACACAAGGGTTTATTATTCTGTGATATAGGTTACTTGTACAGACATTTAATTCTGTCAATAAAAAAAAAATTTAAAAAATTTTTTTTGGATTTTTATATTTAAAAAAAAATTTTTGGGGGGATTTTTTTTTTTTTTCAAAAATGTGTTTTTTCAAAAATTCTTTAATTTTTAACTATTTAAATAATATTTAAATATTATTTAACTTCTTGGGATCCTTCAAAAATCCCATTTTTAGCCCCATGAAAGCCCTATAGAACGCCACAGTGAAATCGGATCGTTCCGGGACCCCCAAAAATGGATTCTACGTTCAAAAATACTTCGAAAACGACACCTAACTCGATCCCATAGCTAAAAGCCTTCAAAACACCCCTCCTGTAGCCCCATTTTAGCCCCATAGCGCCCCACGGGTTTGGGCGATCGGACTGAAAACCTTGCGGGCACAACTAGATGGTAAACCAAGTATTTTGCCAAAATTTCAGATTTTTAAAAAAATTCCTACTGCCCAAAACGGCCCGGACGGCGTACGGCCATTTCGGATTTTGAATGTAGACCTCTTGAAACGGATAATGTCAAATTTTGAGGCCGATCGGAGTCGTCGACCCGCGTCGCGAAAACATAGGTGTATTATTCCAAGAATAATAAACCAAAAGTCAATTATTCCCAGTGTCCCTCTCATTCTCCCTCCAATTCTGTTCCACCATGGCGATTTCACTGCATAACTCGCTCAGCTGGAAAGTATGGTGGCTCTTGTGACCGTCGACAAAATTTAATAGTATCACCGGTCTCTTAATATTTTTTTCTTCCAAATGAAGATTGAATATGACTGAGATGAACTCGAATAATACTTCAGAAAAATACTGTCATCCAGCCATTGTCACTTCTGCCGATGCCCCATCCGTCTGGAACTGATTCCGCAATTTCTCTGGGCAACCTCTTGTAAGGATACACAATCATCGGTGGTACTTTGTCTCCACTGGCCGAAAATGCGTACATGACTGTGATGGAGCTTTTAGCTTGTGCACAGTCCATTTCGAAGACGTTACCGGCGCCTTTCTTAGCCAGGACTATTACCTTTTTGGGGCCAAGCACGAACCCAGTTTCGTCTGCGTTGAAGATGCGAGCAGGATCTTCAAGGATGTCCATCATGTCTTCTTTTCGCAACAGCTCTTCCACAGACGAAAACCATCCCACGATGTCTTGCTGGGAAACGCAGGCACTAGCGTTTGTGACAGGCTCGGAAGTACGACTGACGACCTCGGTATTTCGCTTGAGGAAGCCACACATCCACTTCCTTTCCGGTTTATTATTTTTGAAAGCACATTAAATGCAAATTTTGCTCTTGGATTCATGTTGAGGAATTCCTGGACGCTCAGCTGAACCTCTAAGCTTCGCCTGGGAAAGCCTTTCCTCGCACTCTCCAAAATCCAATCTGCGCTTCTTCATCCTTCGTCAGTATAGGTTTGGGTCCTATTTCAGGTTTCTTGAATTCCTGAAGATTAGAGTGGCAAGTGGAATCCCGTTTGTTCGAGAGGCAGCTCTAATCCCCAGTGTGCCATTCGCAATTTCTGTTAGAGCTTTCTGTAAATCCTCTTGACTGCAACCTCTTGGCGAGGTGGCAACTTTCCTGTTATTTTCTTCTTTGGTTTTTTGGGAGCTATTGAAGTGTAAAATGTGCTGAGGTCAATTAGTTACAACAACCTGGCACGAAGAAGAACTTACTTGACTAATTTTCCTGTGGTGGTCAGTAAATGGAATGCAGAAAAACCCGACTCGTTCGAGATATTGACCACCTGGTCAATAATTGGGACAGCGTCTTTTTTGTGTTCTAGTTATTAACCACCCTCTTTATATAACACATGAAAACAATTTTCATGAGTTAAAGGGTACTAATGGAAAGGAAAATATCTCTAGTATGTGAAAATTTCAAGAAGCAATCATGAGAAAAAGGTTAAGTTTACGAAAATGCAAAATGCGCCAGTCGTGTTGGCTTACCGAATCCTTAAGAAAACGGACCGAATTTGACCACACATAGGTAAAACGGTACGTAAAACGGTAACTGAACCCTTAATTCGGCTCCCCTCTTCGCTAACTTCTGGTGAACGGATCTGAGGTCGTTACCCTAACATTAGGTAAATTATTTGAGGTCAAAACCCTTTTCTAATCCTTATTATACAAAGAAATAGAGCTAGGTGGTCAACAGCTGATACACTTCCCCTATCAGGATTTTCTGTGGAAACGTCTGTCTGAGGGCAACCAATGCAAAGCTAACCTGGGATCAACTAACCCATCATCGCGTGGTGAAATGGAACACTCCCTTACACATGTGTAAGGAAGTTATGTATAACTTCCACGTGACATCGATGAGGTTTTGTGAAAGAGCTGGGGTTTTGCGGAAAAACGAATTTATCTCCTGCTCATCCCAGAGCGCTAAAATTTGTTACGGGTAGAACTTGAGGATCAATGGAAGTGAACCTACATGGACAGATAATTTTACCCTCTCTTAACGTAAGGGCCGGCATGTCGGGTCAACAAGCATTGTTACTTTGTATTGCATGCGAAGCACGGGTGTCCCAGCTAGGTGGGCACGAGTTTTTTTGCTAGCCAATTCGAAGCAGTTTGATACGACGAGAAACGGGTTGCTGCATGTGACCCGAGTGAAGGATGGATGGATTATTGATAGGTTATGAACTGGAATTTGATATTTCGTGCAAAGCACGGGTGTCCCACCTACCACTAAGAAAAAGTTCAAGTTGTTTGTTACGAGCTGATAGGTTTCAACGGGTCTTCCTAGTAAAGCATGGGTTGCATTATTGTGTCATATCCCCCGCTCTCATCCTTCACCCCTTGTTAATCATTTCCCTAAATTAACGATTTATAATTTTCTCTTGAAGTCTCCTACGTTTTGGATATATTTTTATTTTGAACATCCAACACATGTTTCCCACGTGGTTGGTTCCACCAAAACATACCAAATCCCTTCCAGTTATTCAATTACCGTCAGCCTTTTTATCTAACGCCGACAAGAAGCCTTACATTCATACAGACACGTATCTTTGCAATTTCTAAGGAATATTCGTCTGGCATGTCCCTTGTCATAAATCCCTATTAAGGCAGGCTATCGCCCAGGTAAACCCAAACTTGTGAAATAGTTTCTTTCTCACGCTTGGCCCTTGGTCATAAAACCCGAATTAAGAAAGCAACCCCTATTCAAAAATTCTTAATAGCTACTTTTCTCACGAACCTGGGAATTTCCCCCAACGTATGTTCTACTTTTCTCCCTCTCATACGACTCGAAATCCCTACTCTACCTCATTTATCTCCCCCCTTGAGGATGTAGGACCGCCCTTAACCCCGCCTAAACCCCCTAAATTTACCCTCTCCTACCCTTGGAGATAGGCTAGTAGTGGTGGCAATATGTATAAAACCCTATGTAATTGTATAAAAGAAAAACCAGAAAAGGAGAGTCCCGAGCCTCAGAACTCCGGAGTTCCGGAGCTTCTTCTACAGTCTTGTCAGGATGTTAGGCTGTTAGTGAGTCGTTTCACAAGTCCCGGGTCCTCTATGGAGGTCGGAGACGAAGTGCTAAGTTCGGTTTAGCTTTTCTGCTGCCTTCTGTCCATGTCATAATTTTTGCTGTTGCTGAGTTTTCATCAATAAATCGTCGTGCTTATCGATCTCTGGGAGTCATCATTGGTCTCGACCCTCAACGCTCTCCGGGTCTTTACATACCTAATTTTGGTATCTCGAAGCGGGATATTACATAAATTTGGTGTCAGAAGTGGGATCTCGGTTAAAGACAAAATCGAGAATTAGAGACCAAATCGCGTTGTTCCAGTCGTCGATCCAGCACTACACTCGACTTCGCAACTCAGCACTCCGACAGGACGGAAAGGAACGGCTAACCAACTTTCCGCGATCATCACGTTCTTTCAAGAAGTTCCATCTTGAAGAATCCGGACTCTCCGTCTCCAGTACGTCTCGAAAAGGCACAACGTAAGCAAATCCAAAGCGTTGCGCATTCAGCTCAGCTCAACTTCAAGAAGTTTCGCTGAAGAATTCGGACTCTACCTCCTCCGAGAAGCGTCCCCTACGTCCAGTACGACTAGAAAAGGCACAACGTGAGCAACTCCAAACGTTGCGCATTCAGCTCAGCTCATCTCCAGGAAGTTTCGTTGAAAAATTTGGACTCTTTTGTGAAAAAAAAAAGCGTCCTTCAAAGAAGAAAATACATCGTGAGTAACTCCAGAATTCCAGTTGCTCATCCAGCTTCAGTCCCACTCAAAATTCGCACTGAAGCACTTGGACTCCTTCTACCGCCGAAGAGCGTCGTCCCCCAGGAAGTCCCAAATCCTCCCTGGACCCACGTCGAAGAAGACGAACTCAACCCCGGAAGTCAGGACTTCTTCCCTGGATCTCAGCGTTCGAAGAAAACGAACTCATCCGCCAGGAAGCCTTCGAATTACCAGGTCAGACGTAAAAAAAAAAAAAAAAAAAAAACAAGCCATCAATTGAATTGAATAGATGAGCGCAACCTTTCTGTTATTACGATATATTTAAAAGCGAGAGAAACTAAGAAACAGTAGGTACCTATCTAGCGACCAAACACATCAAAAATATCCACGTGATGCTCATTACGTAAACAACTGCACCCTAACGACCGATGCGTAAGAAAACCTTATGCCAATCAGGGGTAACGAACGGCTCAGGCTGCAAAAATCGTTTTGGAGTCGTTGGAATCAGCCTGAAAAGCTCATTCCATAGACCCTTGTACCAACGAAATCGGACAAAAACTTTCGTCCCCCTTTTGAGGCCTCCTTCAAATCAAATCAAATCAAACTGGTTTTTATTTGCAAAATCCATGTATATGACAATGCAAACGTCAAGATTACATAGGTAATGACAGAAACACAAGCATGAAAACAGCAGTAATTTGGGTTCCATAGTACAGTTCACAAACAAACTCTGACAACGTGAGAATGGAGCAATCCGGGCGAACTTATGGGCTTGATATATGACATGCATATGACAATGCAAACGTCAAGATTACAAGATTACATCGGTAATGAAAAAAACACAAGCATCAAAACAGCAACAATTTGGGCCCCATCGTACAGTTCACAAACAAACCCTGACAACATGAGAATGGAGCTACCCAGGCGAACTTATGGGCTTGAGGCGAATGACATATTATTATAAAACTCATCAACACTGTACAATTCCGCCTCGATCAGAATATCTTTCAGGGCTCGCTTGAAAGCGGGGACGGGCAAGCTCTGCAGCCTCTCTGGTAGCCGATTAAACAGGCTAGAGCCGTTCTGAGTTGGGTCCGTCCGCCGTGAGGCTGTCAGACGGACCGTGGGAATGGTGAGGTCCTCGCATTGCCTTGTGGAGTAATGATGGCAGTTACTGCCCCTCTGCAACGTGTTAAAATTTTGTCGCACAAACATCAAAACTGAGTGAATGTACAGACTCGGCAAGGTGAGGATTCCCAAGCTGTTAAAATGCCCTCGGCAACTCTCATTCCATCCAAGGTGCTTCAGTATTCGGAGAGCCTTCTTCTGCAGGACGAACACACGGCGGCTGTGTGGAGAGTTCCCCCACAGCTGCACGCAATAACTCAAACCCTCCTTAGTTACACGTCAGAGATAAACAACTTTCGTCGTGAAGGACCTCCCAAAAACCGATGAAGAGGATGAGGGAGGAAAAATCAAGATAGCCTATAACCACCCCCCGAACTCGCTGATCACAATGAGACCACCCTCATGAAAATCTGTTGAGCCGCTCGGGCGTGATGCTCTGTACACAAACAAAAAAAAAAAAAACATACATGTCGAAGAGGTGAGCGCACCTTTCCATTTTTTGGAAAAAGGTTGCGCAAAAAAAAAAAAAAAAAGGTTTGCAATTTGCTTCTGATTGATTGATAATTTCTGTGAATTCAAATAATTTGAATTCAATTATTGAATAATTATTATTTTTGACCATTGAAGTCAAATTTGCTGAACTCATTAATTTGGAAGTTGTCTTGAGACAAATTCTAGAGTGTAAAAACAATTGATTCAAAGTTGAAAAATAACTTTTTATTCAAGGTTGAATATTTTAAAAAATGTCGAGGAATAATTCTGTGAACTTTAAGGGTGCAGTCCCACCCCAACCGGACGTATGTTCACTGAGTGACCAAATTCCAATGTTCGATGGTGACGAAGCAAAATTGTCGTCTTTCCTATTCTCATGTGAAACTGCTCACAAAATCGTGAACCCACTGGACAAGGATATTCTCTTTCAACTTATTAAATTAAAACTTACAGGCGATGCTTTTCTAGCTTGCCAATATAGAAAATTTACAGACTTCTTACAAATGAAGAAATTTTTAAAAGAAAGATTTGCAGAATACAAATCTACTGGACAATTGGAAATGGAATTCTATTCTTGCCGTCAATACGAAAATGAAACCGCGTTCCAATACGGTCAACGGGTAGAGCACATTATGTATGAAATTATTGACAATGTCACCAGCTCTGTTGCCCCTGAATTTTGCGATACTCATGAAACGCGCATTCGGGACCAAGCCAAAAACGTGTTCCTTGCCGGATTACGCGATCCGATAAAACTTTTGGTCAAAATTGCACATCCCAATACTTTTGAGGAAGCAATTCGTCATGCTGTCTATTCTGAACGGGAAGAAAATCATAGACTTAGCCTTCGCCAACATAACGTCTGCATAAAGTCAAATCAAAATTATTGTTTGCGCGCTCGCACTGAACCGCCTCGTAAAAAATGTCAACATTCAAGTAATTTTACCTACTGTAATCGGCCCTCCCGTGAAAATTTTGATTTTCGCAAACAGTTCTATCAAGAATCTAAGCGCCATGATTACCGCACAAATCCCGTTGATTGCAATGCGGAATTCAACGAAGCTAATCAGAAACAAAAATATCATTCCTCGAATTCTATTCAGCAATTTAAAAATTGTTCATATATAAATTCAGTTGAGCGTAAGCCATCTCAAGAAAATGTCGAAATCCAATCACCTTCATGCCAAATCAAACGTCCTCGCGATCATTCCGAAGCGATATTATTCTGAAATTTCCAATAGTCCCAACAAAAATAAGTACTGCCATTATTGTCGGGTGAATAATCACGGCGATTTCGAATGTGGTTATCAAAAGAAATTCAACGCCCGCGAATCAAACATTCCGTGGCGACCTCTTGACCATAAGTCAGAGGAAAAAGCGCCTTCTGGCGATGAAAACAAAAATTCTGCGCGAATAATGTCTGTCCGCATAAGTTCTCCATTCGTCCTTGACGAGGAAATTAAAACACAAGAAATCGTAGCTATCAGTAATGTTTCCGAAAAATGCATAGAACCAAAAGTGACAAGCGATTTGGATTCTGCAAAATTGAATTCAGAAGACTCAAGGTCAGTGACAGAAATCACAGGCCGTGCAAATTCTCCGAATTCAATTCCAAACAATTCTTCGTCTGTCACAGAACCTTATTGAGTTATTGGGTTTGATATAATAAGCCACAACAGTTAGAGAACGGATCTCCGGCAAACTCTGAGTGCGCTCAGCCTCGACAGCCCCAAACCCCGAACCCCCACTCAGCCACGCCGGAACAAGTCATGGCGGACACAATGGAGTACTGCTTCCAGTACCCACTACACGCTCCCCCCTTGAAAAAAAAAAAAAAAATTGATCCTTGATCCTCCAATTTAATGCCTCGCCATGTCACGCAGAGTGAGCCGTCACCGCATTTATTTCCAAACTCCATACATAAGTATAAATGGAAGTAACAACTCCAAAAAGAAGAAAAAAAAAAACAAAAAAACAATACCACCGAACTAATACAGATTGAATAATTGAACGATTACTAAAACTAATTTCACACTGACTCAACCCGACGAAACTGGAGTCTATATGAAAGCTCAACGTTTTACACAAACAAATCTTCATTAAGTCCCTAGAACAAAATGACATAACTACATAGGCTGTTTATTCCTATCAATACATCACAAAATCTGTCATTCGATTAGGCAATGAAATTACTCGTTTTTGTCTAGATTCCTGCCGCGATTCCCTTCCTCCGCCATCCCGATCCACCGACGGAGGCACCTCCCGCTCATTAGAAATCCGAGGAGAGTCATGGGGAGCATTAGCCCCTGGTGAGCCCTCAGGCGTGGGAGGAAATGGCAACCCACCCAGGACTCCCTCAGCCTGGGCCTCAACTCCCAAACCATCAGAAAGTGTGGCAGCCTCCACCCTCGGACGCAACTGGGTGACGTGAGCCCTGTGTTGAACTCCATCCATGGTTGACACCAGACGAGTGGCCCCCGAAGTAACAGACTCAACGACTGCCCTGCTCCACACAGGATGCTTGTCATGTGGGTGTTGCAGAAACCAGACCAACTTCCCAGATCCCAGATTCCCGTCCTGAATGTCAGAGCGCGAGCTTGACTGCAACCGAGTGCTGACAAAGTGCTTAGCCAGGGCCACCCCAGTTCGAGGAATGTACCCTAGAACCCTAGCCATGGGTGACACCCCATCTGAACTGACAGCTGCATGTTGTGTAGCCAGGAATTGATAAATTCGATCCTGCAACCCCACCCGAGGATAATCCGACAGAGCCTTCCGAAGCCCCTGTTTGGCCCTGTGTACTGCCGCCTCCGCCCGACCATTACTTTGCGGGTTGTAGGGGGGCGTCAGCTCGTGGACAATCGACCTACTCCGTAGATAAGCTTTGAATTCCTCCGACCCAAAAGGCGGACCATTATCTGTGACCACTGTCCCAAAAAGACCAAAAGTCGACATCAAGAACTTGAGTGTTGAAATAACTCTGGACGCATTAGTAGATGAGAGCCGTTCAATATGGATCCACTTTGAATAAGCATCCACCAGCAGAAGAAACTTGACCCCATCAAGTTCAAAAAAATCTAAATGGACCCGCTCCCAAGGATAAGAAGGCGAGCACCGGGCCAGTCTGTTAGGAGCATCAGGTTTTCGAGCAGCATGCATGTTACATTGCTCACATGATGAGGCCAACGACACCAAATCCCTATCCATAGACGGCCACCAAACAAGTAGTTTGGCCTGTTCCCTCATCCTGGACAACCCAATATGGCCGTCATGGACCGCTTGCAAAACCAAGCGCCTCAGAGAGCCTGGGACAACCACACGTCCATTCATGTACAAAACTCCATCCTCATACTCAAGCTGGTCCCGTACCACGTTCAATTTTGCCAGCTCTGCATCCTTGGGCTTTGAACCCCAAACTGCTCCCAAACGGTGAATCGCCCCCTGCAAAAGCTCGTCCGTCAAGGTCGCCCGCCTGAGCTCTGTCAGCGAAACCAATGGAGATGTATCCAGAACAAATGCAACTTCATCGACCCCTGGATCCACTGGCAATGGAAGCCGAGAACACGTGTCTGCCTGAGGAATCAAATTACCCAGGCGATACACCAGGTAGTACTCGTAAGAGGACAGTATTTCCGCCCATCGAACCAGACGGGCCCGAGCCACAGCAGGAATATTTTTGTCCGGCGACAAAATAGCCTTCAACGGCTGGTGATCACTTTCAATTGTGAACTTACGGCCAAAAAGAAATTTGTGGAATTTTGTCAATCCAAAAATGATTGCAAACGCCTCCTTATGCAACTGGGAATACCCACGTTGAGCACTGTTGAGGGTCGCCGACTCAAAGGCCACCGGACGCATGACACCATCCACTACCTGGCTCAACGAAGCTCCCACACCATAAGCCGAACTATCCACTGTAAGGACCAGCTCCTTAGAAGGGTCATAAACCTGCAAGTGCACCGCCCGGGACAACTTGGACTTTGTTAGCAAAAATGCCCGCTCACACTCAGGGGACCATACCCACGGCACCCCCTTGCGCAGAAGTGCATGGAGAGGCTCAAGATCCTGAGCCACACCAGGCAAAAAAGTCCTATAAAAATTCAACAAACCCAGGTAAGACTTTAATGTGGTCACATCTTTGGGTGCTGGCATGCTCACTATGGCCCGAACCTTTTCTGGATCGGTACTTTTTCCTTGCGACGAAATGGTAAACCCTAAAAAGGTCAACCTGTCAGTGAACCAGACACACTTTTTTGGGTTAATTTTTATGTTGTATCTGTCCAACCGTTCCAGCACCTTCAATACATTACGCTCACACTCCTCTCGAGTGCGGCCGCCAATGAGTGTATCGTCCAAATATGCCCTACAAAAAGGAATGCCCATCAGTACCCGATCCATTACCGACTGGAAAATTGCTGGGCTCGAAGAACAACCAAATGGAAGCCGATTGAACTGAAACAACCCAGCATGCGTGTTAACCGTCAACAACGGCCTACTATAAGGGTGCACCGCAAGCTGCAAATATGCATTGGATAAATCAATCTTTGTAAACCACGTGCAACCCTGGAAGGAATTGATGATGTCATCTGGAAGAGGAGGGGGGTAAACATCAGTGCGAACCTGAGTATTAACCGTCGGCTTAAAGTCAACACAGACCCTAATGCCCCCATCTCTCTTCTTCACTACGACCAGAGGACTGGCCCAATCTGATGAATCCACTGAGCTAATAATTCCTGCCTCCTTTAGCTGAAATAAGTGTCGCTCCAATTCTGACCTAAGTGCCAAAGGCACAGGGCGGGCCCGCTGAAAAATGGGCACTGCGTCCCGCCTCAAATTAATGTGTGCGGTAAAAGATTGAATTGGCAGTTCGTTATCAACCCAACTGAATGCCCGAGGGAACCGGTTTGGAAAAGACGATGGAAGACCACCCACTCGACCTGCATGATTCGACGTATGCCCACCATTGCTTAACTCATCCGCAGACAACTCCTCTGACAGAAGTGCCCCAACCGGAACTAGTGGGCACAATACCCCAAAACCATCACGCCACCCCGGGAAGAGCACATCTATCATGTCCCTACCTAAAATGGCCCGTGGCGTAATTGAAGAAGCAACGAGAAGCGTAGCGCCAATACCCTTTGGGTGAACTACGACCACATGTAACGATCCCAAAATTTCCAAACGCTTGCCATTTGCTGCTGATACATGCTTATCATACTTCTGAAGCCTTGAAACAGATTCATCCCTAGGCAGTAAAGATTGATCCAACAAAGAAACCCCTGCCCCTGTATCTACCATAAACAAAATTGGTTTGGGAAACCCCTTTACTGTAAGTTCAACAGAAATAGGGCGGCTAGACACAGAAAACACTCCAGACTTCACAAATGGAACTACTTCAAACTCATTTACCACACTGCTAACGGCGTCAACTACTTCTTCTTGCGCAGAATCTTCCTCCGGACCCTCCTCCAGCGCTGCCACGGTTGCAGCACGGCAAACTTCTGCCCTGTGACCAATCTTCAGACAGCGGTTGCATTTTATCTTGATTGCAGGACATGCGTCAGGCCGGTGAGCGATGAAACAATTCCTGCACCGTTGAAACCCCTTCATTGAATCTGGCGCTTGCTTTCCAGGCCTCCCCACCTGCGGCCCTTTCCTGCTTGAAGAGAACACTGAAGAATCACGTCGCTCCATTTGTTGAACAGGCGCCACCCCTTCACACTGGGCCCGAGCTGCGTTTGAGTTTACATGAATGGCGCGGGCCCTCACAGCCGCCGCAACCATATCGTCAAACTTTTTTGTGGGTCCCAACGTGTACAACGCCTGCAAAATATGAGGCTCCGAAAAAGACGTCATAAATTTGATCTGACACGCCACTTCACTTCCAGAAAATTCGGAATACCCGCACTGGTGAGACAAAGCCTTAATCTCACGTCCAAAATCTTCAATTGTCTGCTCAGGTTTACGCTTGAGGTCAAAGAACGTGACCCGAAAATGACTCACGTCAACCGACTCCAGTCTCCCAATTATCTCAGCCAACTCCTTCCAAGTGACCGTCGAAATGGTTTTCGGCAACATCTCCTGACATACCCGTCCATATTCATCGTTTGTCAAAGCCGTGAGGAAGTCGTAGGGTTTGTGTACCTGTTCGATGTTCCAACGCCGAAAGTGCATCTCAGCTCGTTCATAAAATGCAATAAGCGTTTCCGACCCAAACTTGAGCAACTGCGGTATCGTCCCATTGTTCGTTTCGCCGGTCTTTTTCTGTTTGGCCATCTTGCACACCACAATGGCAACCCGGTGAAGAGTTCCCCAAAAACGTCCACTAAAACACAGGAAACTGCGCACGCCGCTGTTGACGACGGAACGTCAACCAAAAACCGAAATGTCTTATCTTTAACTCAAAAAACACCAAATCACCAATCCTCGTCGCCACTGAGTTATTGGGTTTGATATAATAAGCCACAACAGTTAGAGAACGGATCTCCGGCAAACTCTGAGTGCGCTCAGCCTCGACAGTCCCCCGAACCCCCACTCAGCCACGCCGGAACAAGTCATGGCGGACACAATGGAGTACTGCTTCCAGTACCCACTCCACTTATATTTCAATTTCGAAAGATAGAAAAATTTTACTAAACTCTGATTCCCCTGCCATGGCCAAAGAAACAATTTCGTCAATGGGCTTCTTGAAAAGGTCAGAATTCAGCATTTCTGACACTATATTCGGATTCAGCACCCTTTAAAACCCATAAACCCCAATTTTTAGTTCGAAAATCGTCGTATAGGTACGCGCTGAGCTGTTTTCGAAATGTTAGAGATTTTGAAATGAACGCCGGGCAAATTTGACGTCACACCTCGCCAGGCTGGGCGTCGAGTAGTTGGGCACTGAGACGCCAGAGCGCTAAATAATATATCTGAACAGAATCGGAATAAAAACACTCGGCCAGGGTCGTTTTTTGAATAACATTCTTTGATAATAACCTCGATGCTCAATTTTCGAATGACCTTCTATAATGATTAACCCGATTTTCGATTTTTGGAGTCGACTTTTCGCGTAGCAAAGTTGGCTGACTTGCGTAGATGAGAGAGAGAGGGATCTCCCGGCCAATCAAAAGACGACGAAGCAGCCCACGTCATGTACCCTCTCCAGACCTCGGAATTCAAATATCATATTTTTCCTAAGGCCCTATAAATAATTGAAACGGGTTTTCTGCAATATGAACCTGTTTTCTTAACTTTTGAAGCACGACCTTTGCAGGAAAAACATTTTAAAAAATCATTAAAGGAGCTCATTGGCAACGGTCAATCTTACTCAGGTCAAAAACAGAATGAGAAACAGATCGATCCATCAAAACCCAATATTGCAATTCCAATTCTCTCAATCTCTAAGCGTTATATGTATACAAAATTCTATTGTCAGAAAGCCCAAATACTTTTTCCCGTAGGTATAATGTCACTACTATTCGAGAGAAACATAGAATAGGAAAACCTTCTAAGTTGAGGTATTTGAAGTCGTCCACTAAAGAGATTAAAGCTCATCGCTTCCCCCCAAACCTGAAAACTGTAAATCCAAATTGGAAACCCCATGTCCGTTCAGATGTGCCAATTCCTGAATGGCCCCCTCCCAGATAAATTTGCTTAGTCACCTGGACTTGAGTTTAAGTGTAAATAAGTGCTCACGATTGCATAATATGCAATCGTGAGCACTTATTGTGAATATTATTCACAATCGCATTACTGTTCATAAATTAAGAGATTAAGTTAATCATTATTCATTCATTAATAAAACGTATATTCAAAAATGTTATTTCATGCAACAACAAAAAAATAATAGGTAATAATAAATAAATTAAATAAAATGATTAAAAACAAAAAATAATATTAAAAAAATTGCACACACAGAATTATTGTTATTTATTTAAATTAAATGTAAAACAAAAAAATTCAACAATGATGTATTTAAGAAATATGAATAATTTGTACATTGAAACAATCATGATACTGTATGAAATTGTAATTATTATCAGGAGGCAGCATTAGTTTATTTCTTGCTTACTTGTCAGAAAAACTTCTGTTCTGTAATAGTTTAGAATTGTTATGTCCATTAGGATTCTTTCTTCTTTACGTAACAAAACTTTCAAATTCAAGGTAGTGAAAAATTGAGTTTATCTCTATTTAGATTCGTTGCGTTAGGATTCAATAAAAGTAACAACTTCATGATAACTATTTTCAAGCACTGATATTTAGAAAACAATGTAATTCATTAATCGAATTGTCAATCAGGAAATTACTCGTAGGTCACAATGTTACTTTTTGTAATTCAATTAATTTTTTGTAACTAGCCTACCGCCACTACTCTCCAAAATTTTCCTTCCAGACGTCGAAAAATTTAAAAATAAGAGGGGAGGTGTCTTATCCCCCGCTCTCATCCTTCACCCCTTGTTAATCATTTCCCTAAATTAACGATTTATAATTTTTTCTTGAAGTCTCCTACGTTTTGGATAAATTTTTATTTTGAACATCCAAAACATGTTTCCCACGTCGTTGGTTCCACCAAAACATACCAAATCCCTTCCAGTTATTCAATTACCGTCAGCCTTTTTATCTAACGCCGACCAGACGCCTTTCATTCATACAGACACGTATCTTTGCAATTTCTAAGGAATATTCGTCTGGCATGTCCCTTGTCATAAAATCCCTATTAAGGCAGGCTATCGCCCAGGTAAACCCAAACTTGTGAAATAGTTTCTTTCTCACGCTTGGCCCTTGGTCATAAAACCCGAATTAAGAAAGCAACCCCTATTCAAAAATTCTTAATAGCTACTTTTCTCACGAACCTGGGAATTTCCCCCAACGTATGTTCTACTTTTCTCCCTCTCATACGACTCGAAATCCCTACTCTACCTCATTTATCTCCCCCCTTGAGGATGTAGGACCGCCCTTAACCCCGCCTAAACCCCCTAAATTTACCCTCTCCTACCCTTGGAGATAGGCTAGTAGTGGTGGCAATATGTATAAAACCCTATGTAATTGTATAAAAGAAAAACCAGAAAAGGAGAGTCCCGAGCCTCAGAACTCCGGAGTTCCGGAGCTTCTTCTACAGTCTTGTCAGGATGTTAGGCTGTTAGTGAGTCGTTTCACAAGTCCCGGCTCCTCTATGGAGGTCGGAGACGAAGTGCTAAGTTCGGTATAGCTTTTCTGCTGCCTTCTGTCCATGTCATAATTTTTGCTGTTGCTGAGTTTTCATCAATAAATCGTCGTGCTTATCGATCTCTCGGAGTCATCATTGGTCTCGACCCTCAACGCTCTCCGGGTCTTTACATAATTTTGGTATCTCGAAGCGGGATATTACAATTGATAGGGGGTTTTGCGGAATAACGAATTTCTCTCCTGCTCATCCCAACGCTGAAATTAAATTTTAAATTCAAATTTTAATTTGAAATTTTGCTACGGGTACCTGTACCTACATGTACATGAACTTCGATTGATCCTCAAGAAGCTGCAGCTTCTTGAGGATCAATCGAAGTGAACCTACGAGTGAACCTACATGGACAGGTAATTTTACCCTCTCTTATTATACGGGCCTTCTATTCGATATAGTTTGATAGGTACTTCACGACAAGAAACGGGTCACCAAGGACGTGCTTGCGTTCCGAGTGAAGGATGGACGGGAATTTGATAGTTTATATTTCGTGCGAAGCACGGGTGTCCCAGCTAGTTATACCTATATAATGGCGGATTTAACGCATTGACTGCAACATCGATATTTAGAGGTATCGTAACGTCCCTGTAGTTTTTACTTGACGTTCACCACACACCTGTAGTCCCCCACCCCGTCAACCAATCAAACCCGCAAACTCAGAGATGCCAACTCAAGAAACCACTTTTCCGTAGATCGTTCACATAAATTCAGTAGAATACGCAAAAAGTCGGTAGCTAGACTAGCGATCAAAAATCACTAACAAACGCTGCAAATTTTACACAAGCGTTTATTATTCTTTGATCCAGGTTCAATGGTTAAGTTTTCAAAGGGAACTTTGCTAGCAACCTGAGCTGCGACTTTTGGTTTATTATTCTTGGAATAATAAACCAACCTGTTTTCGCGACGGGGGTCGACGACTCCGATCGGCCTCAAAATTTGACATTATCCGTTTCAAGAGGTCTACATTCAAAATCCGAAATGTCCGTCCGCCGTCCGGGCCGTTTTGGGCAGTAGGAATTTTTTTAAAAATCTGAAATTCTGACAAAATACTCGGTTTACCATCTAGTTGTGCCCGCAAGGTTTTCAGCCCGATCGCCCAAACCCGTGGGGCGCTATGGGGCTAAAATGGGGCTACAGAAGGGGGGTTTTGAAGGCTTTTGGCTATGGTATCGAGTCAGGTGTCGTTTTCGAAGTATTTTTGGACGTAGAATTCATTTTTTGGGGTCCCGCAGCGATCCGATTTCACTGTTGCGATCTATAGAGCTTTCATGGGGCTAAAAACAGGATTTTTGAAGGATCCCAGGAGGTCAAATATTTTTCAAGTAAAAAATAACAAAAAATGTTGAAAACAATTTTTTGAAAAAAAAAAAAATCCAAAATAATTTTTTTTTAAACAAAAATCCACAAAAAAAATTTTTAATTTTTTTCATTGACAAAATTAAATTTCTGCACAAGTAACGTACCTATATCAAAGAATAATAAACCCTTGTGTAAAATTTGGAGCGTTTTTTTTTAAGCATCGACGTGTTTGAAACACATCTCCAACAGAAACATGACTTCGTGTTAAGAGTAGAACGCAAGACCTTAAGACAGAAGCGGAATGGGCGAACGACTTTGCACAGATTTTGCAACCTATGGTAGGCATTTCGTCCAAAAATTCTCTACATACCTACTAATCTGTCAACTAAACACCTTGAACTTGACAATTTGGCAACGATTGATAAATGATAACGAATACCGATAACAGGGAACGAAGAGTACCTACACACCGCATGACCGCGCCACTGTCGATTTCGGGGTGCAAGGTGGGGGACTACAGGTGTGGGGTGAACGTCAAGTGTAGTTTTTACACGAGCGGTAACGTGATCATGGAGTATGCTCTTTGGACCTCCCTACCTACACCAGACACCCGCAATGTGGTGTCAGTTCCATAACCATCATTAGGTTTGTTCCAGGTCTGTCTGCGTCTGTCGACAGAACCCGACCGCACATACTCGAGCTATTGGTTTCCGTCCAACTTACGATCGACCTGGAACAGCAGTTTCTAAACTGCGCATGTCTCCGGCGATTTCTGTTAACATTCCGTCAAACCTGGAACAAACCTATTATTAAAAGCCTGAAACCTGGCGGTCTGTATTGTATTTCATGATGTTGGGTGTTGGTTATTTGGCTTTACTGGTATTTTCAACATTCATCGTCTGATGGAAGTTCTGTGATGTTAGCCCGTGGTAGTGCCCATGAGTGCAGCAAAGGTGATTGTCCTTGTCCAGCTGGTATGGCCCATCGCTGACGATTTGGGGGCGGTGGCATTTCCGCATACTCTCGGTGCGGTCCGGACGTCCAACCTGGTGCTGCAGTAGAGAAGCATTGCGGTTGGGACCATGTCTGCCTCCGTGGTTGTCTCCGGACCGTCACGTGGGTGCCACGCGATGCCCAAGCAGGTGGTTTCGTGGTCCAAGTTCTGCTCGCGTCCCAACTGGGACGTCCCACAGAAGCTGGTCCTTGCGGAGGAGACGGTAACAGCGTAGGAGGGTTGTAGCCCTCAGGAGCACAATCGACCTGTAGATCCTCAAACGATTCCTGAGCATCAAAATATTCGTCGTCGTCGTCGTCGTCCGACTCTTCTGGCTCAGGAACGTCTGCCCATGATGGCATCGTCCTTTCAATTCCTGGTGCACCCCATTGTCGTCGCTGACTAGTACTGGTCCCAGGTATACATGCCTCCACCCCTGCATTCAAAGCCCACGTCGGCAAGGATCTCTGCACTGGGGGACCTCTCCATTGCCGCCGTGAAGGACCAGGTAGATTTGGTTCAGCTCCAGCTCTAACTGCCCACGCCGGCAAGGCTCTTTCTACTGAGGGACCACCCCATTGCTGCCATGAACGACTAGGTAGATTAGGTTCGGCTCCAGCTCTTACTGCCATCGGTGGTAATGATCTTCCAGCCTCCCGTGTAGTCCACCCTCGACGACGACCTCCCGGAGTACAATCCTGCACGCGTTCCATTTCTGTCCCTTCGAAGTTGCGAACATCTTACTCCTTGACCCGATTTCGTGACTCTATAATTTTGTCTTTTTCGAAATTTCGAGAATTCCTATTAGTTGACAACGTTCATGAACGTTGTTACTATTGGCACCAAATCCCTGGAGAAATTATTTTCCAGGGATAAGGAAATTAATTGTGACTTTATTAAGTCACAATAAACCTTGAATTAAAATTTTTAATTTTAATGAATTAATAAATTGAAAATTAATTTGAACATTAAATAAATAAAATTGAATTTAAAAAAATAAAAAATTGAAAAAAATTGTTATTTGAAGAAATAAAGTTTTTGATTCTGGAAATTTAGATTCGAATAGGGCAGATTCTTTAATAAAAGAAATAATCTAAATGAATCGATTTTTTTTAAAGAATGGATTCTTTTTTAGCATCCCTAGATCGCGGACATTGATCCTCAGTTGGCAACTTCTCCATTAATGGAAAGTTGTTTACTTTCTGAAACAGTTCTTTCTGTGATCAATTTACTTGAATTTTACCTTGTTCTCGTTTTATTGCCATTATTACTAGTGTTCCTCTGTTTACGCACCAAGCGCGTATCCAACTGTTGTCATTAGGGATTTATTATGAAGTTAAAGGGACAAAATAGTGAAAGTGAAAAGTGCAGTTCACGGTCAACACCCGCCGCAGTGCTTCCCTTCCTAAAATCACCTCCCTTTAATTTCTCCTTCCCAACGACCCGAACCGAGAGTGGCGCTGCCTCTCGGGAATTTGAAATATCTCGCACACCGACACCTTCAAGCTCCACCGAGCTAGTCTTGATTCAGCGTCCATAGAAAGCAGACGAAATCTTCCGAGAGGGCTCTCTTCAGCAGCAACCCTTGGCAAACACGTCAAATACGCCAACTGCTAGCCGAGCCGTACCATCATCTTGCCCGACCAAAGTCCGGTCGTCCCTCGGATTGGATCCAACGACTCCCGGCTCAGCCAAGTTCCAGTGCCCAGAGCCGGTACGAAAAACAACTTCTCTCGGCGACTTCATCAATCCAGGTCGTACAAAACAAAGCGCTATTCCTTTAAAATCCTAATTCCTTGATCCTCTTCAAGAACGTCGCGTCGTAATCTTCAGATCGTCACTTCGTTCAAGAGACTCTTAATTTGCTAACAATTAACGGCCATAAGCCGATCAAGTGCGAATCACGTAATATTCACACACTTTCTATCGGGGAGTAACCCGTACCATTTTTCATTGGCCCGTTGGCCCTGTCAATATTGTTTTTGTCTTGTCTCCTCTTAACGTCGATTACAAGACAATTGGGAAATCATCTCTTATCATTGACCCGCATTCTTGGGGAAAGGGAAAAATTCTCGTCACATCATAGGTCGATCATTTCAGCGGATTCGAGACGCCTGACAAGTAACAGTACTTCCACAATAATTTATTTCTACACTTTGCAAGATCCACCAGGTCTCCACGTAATCGCTTAAGCCTACGGACCGTACGGCTAAGGTAAGAAACGGCGGACTAAGAGTTCCGCTCAAATTAATTAAACTATTTCTTTCTTGGGTCATTTCCTCAGTGAATGATTCCAGTAAAGCTTGTTCCCATTCCTGTGTGGTCGGAGACCAAAAATTTCCATTAAAGTACTCTTGCTATAAAATAGAGATCGACCATCTGGTAAATTAATTAGATTCATCAATTAATTGCCAACCACACAGTATTTCTACACTTTGCAAGATCCACCAGGTCTCCACGTAATCGCTTAAGCCTACGGACCGTACGGCTAAGGTAAGAAACGGCGGACTAAGAGTTCCGCTCAAATTAATTAAACTATTTCTTTCTTGGGTCATTTCCTCAGTGAATGATTCCAGTAAAGCTTGTTCCCATTCCTGTGTGGTCGGAGACCAAAAATTTCCATTAAAGTACTCTTGCTATAAAATAGAGATCGACCATCTGGTAAATTAATTAGATTCATCAATTAATTGCCAACCACACAGTGATTGGCGGTAACATCCTCTTTTTTTCTTCTGTGTTTTGGGTATCGGGTGTGTGAAATCGGCAACCAGAATGGCTTCATGCAGCTGTGGAATACAAGCACTGCGGCAGGCCCTGTTGTTTTTCTGTAAGTTCGCTGTTGGTAATTGAGAAAGTTGCTTATGACAGAGTAGGAGATTTTGAAGTTTATCATGGGGATATCAGAGATGAGCGATGGTGATGAAGTGGGAGGGGGAACCCAATTGTGTGCTTGCCCAGCCTGCCAGCTCAGGACTCGCCCCTGATTTGATGGCTACCCTGAGAATGCGCCAAGCAGAATACGAAGACAGCCGAAAGAGTCCACCGCTCAGCAGTACATGCCGCCTATGAATTAACATTGGACGAATCTACAATCATAACCATCGCCCAGGAACACGTTCTGGCGAATGAAAAAAACAAACGGCGCCTTAAGGGGGCGCGGGAGCAAAGCTGTAACAAAACCTGAGCCAAGAGATGGCGCTGACGGTTGCGGGGATTTACAAGTCGACCGACTGGTGGCGGAAATAATAACTAAATGAACCACCAGATGGTTTCCTCGGCGGAGTGTCGTGTTATTTCCCCGAAATGATCAGCTCTGTGGTACATTCCCCACCGCGTAATAAACATATCGGGTGTACTATGTACCTGCATAAAGTCTATGTGTTAAGCCAAAGTGGACTTTACTGTTTACATTTCGCCGCAAATAGGCTCACAGCTAGAACGGGAGATACCTACCTCACACTTTCTGACAACCCTACTAAATAATTCAATTGTTCAGTAGTTGAATTGTTGAATTAATCAAATAATTATTATTAAATTATTTAGGAGGGGTAGGCAGTATGTTGGAGAAAATTTTTTTAAAATGAAACTTTTATTACGTCTCGAACTTTTTCGTCTGTCTGTTGCATGACGCGTGACGCCGAACGTCAGTGAGCTATTTATTGAGACTCTAACAGATTGAAAAATGTCGGCATCATTTCCTGAAACTTTCGCGCTAGGCTCGCCTCAGTGGTAGTAGGTATTAACTTCGGGCGTGGCTGCCGAACGTCAGTGAGCTATTTATTGAGACTCTAACAGATTGAAAAATGTCGGCATCATTTCCTGAAACTTTCGCGCTAGGCTCGCCTCAGTGGTAGTAGATACCAACTTCGGGCATGGCTGCCGAACGTCAGTGAGCTATTTATTGAGACTCTAACAGATTGAAAAATGTAGGCGTCATTTTCTGATACTACTCTCGCTAGGCTCGCCTCAGTCTACTACCACTGAGGCGGTTGGTACCTACTACCGTACCAACTTCGGGCGTGGCTGCCGAACGTCAGTGAGCTATTTATTGGGACTCAAACATAATAATATTATGTTAATATTAAAATTCTTAATGTTATATAATAGGTATATAATATAATATAATATAATATTATTATATAACATTAAGATTGATGAAGCGATTTTTATACCTACCCTTAATGGAATAATAATCCGACAATTTTTAGTAAAATGTCCATAATGTGAAGAAAAGTTTCACTTTTACCGAGGTTTCATAAAAACACACAACCATCTTTTTTATTATTACCTACCTATTATTTTTTTATTTTTTTATTTTTTATTTTTTTCAACAAATTTTTTCAAAAATTTTCTATTTTTCGCTAGAAAAATATTTAAGCTCCAGGGATCCTTCAAAAATCCCATTTTTAGCCCCATGAAAGCCCGATAGATCGCCACAGTGAAATTGGACCAATCCGGGGCCCCCGAAAATGGATTCTACGTCCACAAATACTTCGAAAACGACACCTAACTCGATCCCATAGCTAAAAGCCTTCAAAAAACCCTTCCCATAGCCCCGTTTTAGCCCCATAGCGCCCCACAGGTTTGGGCGATCAAGCTGAAAACCTTGTGGGCACAACTAGATGGTAAACCAAGTATTTTGTCAAAATTTCAGATTTAAAAAAAATTCCTACCACCCAAAACGGTCCGGACGACAGACGGACATCTCGGATTTAGAATGTAACGGATAATGACTCTTGAAACGGATAATGTCAAATTTTGAGGCCGATCGGAGTCGTCGACCTCCGTCGCGAAAGCATAAGTGTATTATTCCAAGATTAATGAACCAAAAATAGAAATGGCTTTTTCCCGCTGAAATCGCTACAAGGTACTGTCTTCCTACCGATCCCATTAGTCTGAAAATTTTATCTTAGGTACCTACCTCAAATTTTGCTCTCATTATTTTATCTGGAATATTTCAAAGAGACGTGGTTCGATTTTAAGAAGAAAGGTCAATATTTGAGCTACCTATGTACCGACGACAAAATTTTACCATTTAAAAACGCTGGAAATTTTACACAAGGGTTTATTATTCTTTGATATAGGATACTTGTGCAGAAATGTAATTCTGTCAATGAAGAGAATTTAAAATTGTTTAAAATTTTTATTTTTATATTAAAAAAAAATTGGGATTTTTTTCGAACTTTTTTTGTTTTTTTACTTGAAAAATGTTTGACCTCTTGGGATCCATCAAAAATCTAATTTGTAGCCCCATGAAAGCCCTACATATCGCAACAGTGAAATCGGATTGTTATGGTACCCCAAAAAATGGAGTCTACGCCCAAAAATACTTCGAAAACGACACCTGACTCGATCCCATAGCCAAAAGCCTTTAAAAAACCCCTCCCGTAACCCCATTTTAGCCCCATAGAGCCCCATGGGTTTGGGCGATCGGGCTGAAACCGTGCGGGCACAACTAGATGGTAAACCAAGTACCTACCTATTTTGTCAAAATTTCAGATAGTGCGAGTCCCTTGACCATGTGCCTCCTTTTTAAAAACCAAAGTTTTCGGATCATTTTCAAAGCGTTACCCAGTAGGTACGAATAGGAAAAATAGAAATGCCTTCTTCCCGCAGAAATTGCTAGGTACCTACTACCTACTCTCTTTCTACCGATCCCTTGAGTCTGAATTTTTTATCTTAGGTACCTACCTCAAAATTTGCTCTCATTATTTTATCGGGAATATTTCATTGAGACGTGGTTCGATTTTAAGAAGAGAGGTCAACCTTTTCAGCCTCAGATACTCAGATTCTCCTGTATTAATTTCGAGCGACTTTTTCGAAATCCGGAGAGATCAATCTCTAATCAATTTCTAATCATAGTTTAAAAAAATAAAAATAACGTAGAAAAATCTGCTTTCCTGAATGGCGAAAAATGGAAGTCGTTGCCTGCCCCTAGTGGAGTAGGTACCTAACTGGTGAATGGGCGTAAACGGCAGCCATCAGCATGAATAATTCATTGATCAATTATTGGTCAAATGAAATCACTACAAAAATAAGTTATATCTATATAACTTATTACCAGTCTACCTACAACGGTTACGTGAAAAATGAAACCCAGGACACCATCCACTAATACCTACCTACGTTTTGAAGTAGATAGGTACGCCGTTCATGGGCCGTAAAGGCTATTTTCGCATAGGTAAATGTCCCATAGAGCGTATAAAATGTATAACATGAACGTAATAATAATTATTACACTCAATTACTGAGCTAGAACAAAAGTAGAGACTGGTCAGCGGGTCGAAAAGTGATTGGTGGATCGGGCGGCCCGACTCCGGCCACACAAGGAGGAAAGAGGAGAACTTTTCAATCCCACAAACGGGTGAAAAAAGTATGTATGTAGAGATGTAAACATTAGAGGGCAAAGAGCACAGAGTAACAGAGAGCAAAGAGCCTATCAACCCCGTGAAGGGAGGGGGTGAGGGGGGTTGGCCGGTAACTCCCCCCCCCCCCCCCACGGGTGGGTAGGAGGGGGTCGCAAGTCACGCTTACGGGAAGAATTTCAGCCTCCTCACAAAAGTCACGTTGCCGAGTTCTACCACCAGGTTTGCTCATTGACGGGTGGATTTTTGAAAGTCAAAATTTCCAAAATTTTTGAGGTATAGCTTCTTGAGCATGAAAATACAGACCCAAAAAATTTTATTTAAAAAAAATCGGAGCACTATAGCGCCAGTAAATCCAGGAAAACGGGCAAAAAACGGGTTTTTCCGGGAAAACCAGTGGAAAATGTGCGATATTGTCCAATTTTGGTGGTATAGCTTCTCAAAGACCTCGATCTGAATGGAATGAGCCTTGAATCATCAAAATCGGTTCAGTTTTACGGAAATCATTCCAGGAAAACGATTTCAGGGTACTCCCGCGCCCCCTTAAGGCAGATAATTATCTCCCTACTTGGCAGAAGAAGATGCAGACCGAGAAATCATCATGATGGCCCGTTCAAATAGTCAATCTGCCGAACGTGTGATCATTGTTGGAGAAGACGTGGACCTCCTCGTCCTCCTAAATGGTTTGGGTGCCGGAGTGACAAACGTCTACCTTCAAAAATGCATGAGGGTTGAAGCAGGCTGCTGCCATTACACGACCATCGTACAACCTTCGTAAAGAGCAGCAGCCTGTTTTGGTTTTATTTACCCATTCATTCACCGGATGCGATACCACCTCCGCACCGTTTGGCCTAGGGAAGGCTAAATTTTCCAACCTCCTTAGCCACAATAAGGAAGTGAATAAAATCAATCAAGGATTGACCGAGGGTTATTTGACCTGTTCACCCCTCAAAGCAGTGATAAATCTCAGAGAGATACTGGGGATGAATTCAAGTACGTGTACACGTACTCTGAGAATAAGGAAGTGGTTGAGCAGGTTGAAGTCTTCCTTAGGCCAAACTCGACTCTTCATGCAGTGAAGAAGGCAGGGGTCAACAGCATCATAGCCCTTTATGGTGGGGATATGAAGCAGGGATCCCCGAACCTGATGAGGTATAAGACGTTTATCACTTCGGCAAACATTAACCTCGGCAGATTGCCACACACTGAAGACGCTGCAGGCCACCACGCAGCCAGATGCTACCACCAGGTTCAGAAGTGGTTGGGGGGTTGATTTGAATCACACTGAATGGGGGTGGAAATCGACACCGCAAGGCCTTTCCACCATAACCACCACCCAGGAGCCTGCACCCTCAGCCCTTCTACGGATGATATAATATTATTGTAAATGCAAGAAAGGCTACAGTGGTGGCTGCTCATACAGAAAGGCTGGGCCCAACCACGTCAGACGTGTGGTGGCATTAGCTGCGTGATCACTACACCTCTTGAACTCGCCACTTCAGAGGACGAGGATAGTCCACCGTCTTCACTAACAATGAAACCGGCTGGCCTTCCCTTTTCTGACGACCAGCCGGGGACATCAAAGAGGGCTAAATTGTGAACTTGATATTCGATCATTCAATTTCTGTTAATACTAGATTGAAAATTGTATTTCTTTTTGTTAGCAGTTGATCTAAAATTGTATAATATACAATTTTCGAACAACTACTAACAAAAAGAAATACAATACAACTACTAATAAAAGAAATACTAAGTATTTATTACACTTACTATAATATAGTAAGTCTTACTATATTATAGTAAGTGTAAACTGTAGACTTGTAATTCTATCATTTAATTTCTTTTTGTAAATACTTAATTGAAAATGGTATGTAGTAATTGTAAGCTGTACAGATTAATTAGTAATATTAATGACACTTTGTGGTAACCGATTACATTTAATTTTTGTAAGTTAATTTCTATCTTATTGTAATAAAAGCGTTTCGTTACATGTACAAAGGCTTTCCTTTTATTTCCCCCAAAACCCACTTACGCCAGTTTTCGGTAATTCGTCATTATCTCAGAAACTAATAAAGTTACTGACCTCTGGTTGGTCTCAAATTAAAGCTAATTAAATGTACTAAAAGTTCAATTTCAATGAATTTTTGGTAGGATGCATATTTCAGGCGATGTTTAAAAAACAAAATCACTTATTCGTAAAATTTGCACATTTTGGAAAAAATTGCCATTTTTCAACAACCTGTATCTAGGAAACTATTTACTGTAGATAGCTGCGTTTGGTATCAAATCTTAGAAAAATATTGTCTAGTTTATGAATGAATATAGTGCCTTTGGTCATAAGATGCTTCCTTCACCGACTTTTTTTGCGAAATCTTAAAAATGGCCGAAAAATCGTAGTTTATCGCAAACGCCGAAGGCGGCACAAGGTTTTTTTAATTGATAACTTGGTCAAAGACTACTCGCATGGGTCCTAACAACATACCAAAAAATCAAAACTACTCCACCTTTTTCCAGCACCGATGTAACCTATGTACTTACATAGGAATTGGACTACAAGGAGGATTGGAACTTGTCTGACGATTGCGCTCGTGGCTCCCCATTGCCTCGTTCCCCTGGGTTGGGAGGAGTTCGCCGTCCTTTTGAACGCAGAAAATACTTGATTCGGTGACCCCGCTCCTTACGCGGTCACCCATCCAAATACTAACCACTCTCGACGTTGCTTCACTTCGCTGCTGATCGAGGGAAACGGTAATTTACCCAACGCCACACCGGACGGCCTCCAAAACACTTGAGTCAAAGAAACTGATATACAACAGTTACTGTTGTTGCACACAGTTTTCTTTCTAAGAAGCTTCTAGTTAACTTCAGCAGGATTTAGAAATAATCCTATAGGATTATTTAGTGCTATAGCACTAAAGGGTTACTTACAGTTATGACCTCTGGTTACTTACGGTTATGGCTAATTAGTGGTATAGAACCTCCGAAATAGGGACTTTTTTTGGTCTCCTGTAAAATTTTACTTTTTGGACTTTTACGACGAGGTTTTACACTTTCGCGATCGATGTATGGCTATTGTTCGGAAGTAGCACAAGTGTGGATTAGAAGAAGGAAATGATTGTGATTTCTATTAGGTACCCAGTGGTGTAAGTGCTTTGATTCTTTTAATATTCATTACACCGCAACACGAAAAATAACCACACCATCGTGAGTTGAACGAGAGGGTTTGGAAGAAATTATAGCTAGTTATGCGCCACATTATCACAGCGTGTCGCACATACCTACTCCAAAGCCTCTGAACCTCCTCCTGGGCGGCTATCTGACGGGCTAATTTATACCTCATGACGTCGTTAATTTACCCTCAGCGTGTGAGCAATGTTTGTTTTTCCAGTTTAGGATTACTTTTAATGGAATATCATAAAGAAAACCACCTGCCAGAGATTTGATTTATGAGAAGTGTTGGTGGAGGGCTGACAGGTATTATATGATAATGGGCTCGTTTAAAGATCGCGGGGCAAATTAAATGTGGTCTTGATTCAGCCACCTCTGGCCGAGTTTATGTCCAACTAGAAACGATTAATCTTTCAGATGTAGGTTCCAAAAGGAACCTACTGTTTTCGAGACTAGTTTATCCACTGTGTAGGCTATTAAATATACGACCGTATTAAAGTGTATACTATAGTATTAAATTTTAATTACTACACTTTCTAATGAACCTTGTTTACTCTGCTCAGATCAATATAACATCTTGATAAATATTCAGATAACCACAGTGGTGCCACTATTATAGGAGGTAGGTACCTATCACATCTTTCCCCGAGGAGGCAAGATAGTGTCCTCAGCCGAACTGGATCCAGTTCGAAGTTCGAAGTCGTGACGATCTTGACTGACGTGGGAGTTCCAGAAGTAGGTACCTACCTGGGTGATTCTCCCATTTGGAACGAAATGATGTCTTTGGGAGGCTGCTGGATATGTATGTTATTTTCAGTCTATTTTTTTTTTTTTTTTTTTTTTTTTTTTCATCCAACAGTAGGTGTTCTCGTCTTGCCTTCCACTCATTAACAAATGTTTTATTGGTGTTATTACTTCAATACAATTCAATTAATTCAAATAAAACAAAATCTTCAGTTCGCCGAGGTCCTCAGGGTCCTGGTAACATCGTCGGGGTGTAGGGGGACGCGAAGTCTCCCCAGGAAGGCGTTGTGTCCTCCGCTCTCCACATCGACCGGAAACAGACATACGAGTGCATCAGGAAAAGGTCAATCGCCAGAAGGAATATATAAGGAAGGATACTGACCTTATGGGGGCTCAAAGAGCCCCCGGTAAGTGTCTTCGTCTAAAGGCGGCCCAGATGAAGCCGCCACCATCCAGAGTCCTCCTGGCAGCCCATTCAAGAAGGAACGCAGGGAAGAGCCGTCGGAGAGTCCTTGCAGATTTCGGTTCCCAAAGTCCTCGCCATTGTAGAACTGCAGGCATCACTTCGGTGTTCATTGCCCCAGTTAGCTCTCTTACTGCCAGAGTAACGTCCGGAGCTCCATACTTGGTGTATTTAGCTTGCATCACTGTCTGTAGAGGGAAGGTCTGCGTATTGGAGGAGATAACCACCTCAACGATGAAAGCCGTTTCGTCCTGCTTTACGATAACATCGGATCGATAAGATGTCTCTCCCACCCGTACGAGGGTCTCAGTCCATACCTGCCACCCTTTACGACGTGCATACTCGGCGAAGAGCGAACAGACAGCGTTGTGTCTTTTACACCTGGCCTCCCTCATGGCAGGGCACACTTGCAGCACGTGGTTGGCAGTCTCTCGTCTGGGGCATCCCTCACGACACATGGCATTTGTCGTTCGGCCTCTGCTGGCCCTCGCTAGCAATGGTATGGCACCTGCGTACGTTTTTATAGCAGCCAAGGTCCTCCAGGCCGGTACCCGCTCATCGTTCGTCCGAACCCATGCAGTCGACTGAGGAACGCGGCGCGCGATTCTCATATCTGCTCCGTCAACAGTTGCATGCCACGCGGCAGCTCTTTCACGGCGTCTGTCGACGGCTGAAGACTCCGTACCGCTGTTGTCTTCTCGAAAGAGGATATTGGCAGCCTCGCTAACGCGTTTCTTCCTGAGTTCTGGGATCAGGGCGTCGAATCTCGCCAGTCCCAGACCACCATCTGCAAACGGGGCGTAAAAGAAAGCGTTTGGAGTGTCTTTCGGCAGTCTCAAAAAATGTCGAAGGATTGTCCGGATCCGTACGTCCATCCATTCTAATTGCTTCTTGGTTCCCTTGGTCAACACCAGTCCATGTATAAGGGAAGGTTGCCAGTGCGTCCTTACGATCTCCAGCTTACACAGGGGTTTCAACGCCGCAGCGACTATCTTACGGAGGTCTACAACTGCTTTATTCGGATCAGGTCTCACAGGGCCATAGGGATTAAACGTAACACCAAGATATTTCCAGGTCGAGTCTGATCGGGCAACCGGTATCCCATCAAGGTCGCCAAGGCTGGAGGTCACCATTAGTCGTCCACTTCTCGGTGCCAATGGCACGTACGTAAATTTGAGTTTAATAATCACTCATTTTCATGCCCAAATTTAAATTTTAAATGCCCAAAAGTTATTCCCTCACGTGTCTCACAACATTAGTTTCTGACTTTGATGGTGAATATTTCCCCTATGGTACTAGTGGCGGATTCTTTCATTTTCTGGGTAACTTCCCTAGGTCATGGCGTACCGTATTCGACGGTAGTTAGCGCCACTGTTTGCCTATCCTTGGATCAGTGGCCTCAAACACCTCTGTCTCACAGATTTACTGTTATTCCCTCACATGTTTTTGAATTGGGCGCCACTGCGAATCAGAGCGCTATTATTTAGTTTTACAATGCTGGCAATATTGGTCAGGTTGCCGCAAAAAGCTGGGTAACACGTGTTTTGGAAAACTCATTTGTGGTTAGTTTATTTGTGGAGTTTGCTCAGGCAAGATCGCTTGTGAGGCATCAAGCCTGTTATTCCCTCACGCCACATTATCTGTGTGAAGGTACGTTTGAAACCATGTTTAATTTGCATTAATAAGTGTCTATTTAGAGGGAGTTCAATGACCCATCTTCATTTTTCCTGAAAAATGCATTTGAAGAGCTACACTTCCATAAAACATCCATAATGTTATTCCCTCACTTCATGACAAGTGAGGGAATAACGGATCACGTGAGGTAATAACTTTTGAGGTGAATTTCGAAAATAAAAATTTGAAATTTTTGTTCTAAATGCTTGTCCACAGCCCCATGGCGCCCAGGAAGAAGAGTGATGTTTCAAAACTCGTGATGATTCAAAACAAGTGATGTTTCAAAACTCGTTCCGTTATTCCCTCACATAATACGTTATTCCCTCACTATAGTGATTTCATTTATGGTACTACATCTTCTAAACGACGAATTGAATGTTTCAAACGATGACGATGACGATGATGAATGATGACGAATGAATGAACGATGATGAACGATGACGAATGATGTTTCAAAACTCGTTCCGTTATTCCCTCACTATAGTGATTTCATTTATGGTACTACATCTTCCAAAGGACGAATTTCTATGATTGGATTTTTTGTAGGTACCTACAAAAAATCCAATCATAGAAATTCGTCATACATACGTATGATCAGTAGCCTAACTACAAGGGATTCATGAAAAAATTTCCCTCGAAAACCCAAATCTCATTTCGTGGATTTCGAAATCCCAATTTCGTTCCAAATGGGAGAATCACCCACCTACCACAATCGGGAATGAGATCAGATACCTACTGGCAGTTGTTACCTAATCTTTTGGTTTATTATTCTTGGCATACTACACCTAGGTATGTAGTCGCGACGGAGGTCAAAAATTCTGATCGGCCTCAAAATTTGTCATTAGGTAGACCTACCTGTAAACGTTTCAAGAGTAGAGGTGTAGATTCAAAAAACGAGATGTCCGTCCGCCGTCTACCGTCCGAGCCGTTTGGGGCGTAGGAATTTTTTTCAAAGTATGAAATATCGACACAATATTCGGTTTACCATCTAGTTGTGCCGCAAGGTTTTCAGCCCGATCGCCAAAAACCGTGCGGCGCTATGGGGCTGCGGGAGGTTTTTTTTAGTGCTTTCAAGTATGGGGTCGAGTTAGGTGTCGTTTTCGAAGTATTTTTGGACGTGGAATCCATTTTTGGGCGTCCCAGAACGGTCAGATTATACTGTGGGGATATAAAGGTTTTTCATGGGGTTATAAACGCGTTTATAATCCCGCGGGATTTGTAAAGGATCCCAGAAGATAAAATAAGGTGTTGTTTTCCGAGTGATTTTGGACGCAAAATCCATCTTTTGAGGTCCCACATCAGTCCAAACATTTTACGGAAAAAAGTTTCTTTTTCAATTTTTTTTTTTTTACAAAATATTTAATATTTTCTTAATTACACAGAATTAAGTAAATTTTGCACCTAAATCAAAGAACTAGGTAAGTACACCTACCTACTAGCTGACCCGGCGAACTTTGTTCTGCCGTAGAGGAAATAAATTAACAAATTTTGGATTTTATTAAGTTCAATAATAAGTAATTATTGAACTTAATAAAATCCAAAATTATCCATTTTTTATGAGATTCAAAATTATTTTTTTATGAAGAATATATAATGTTAGGCAAAATAGAATGAACTCACGGTAACTCTTCTGGAAATCACGGTAGAAAAAAAAAAACATTCACTTTTAGAAAGAACATCGTAAGTTAGGAAAAAAACATGGCACGTTGAACAAAACATGGGGCAGTTGACCCCCCCCAAAAACTTCCCCCAAAAAATACATATTACAGCTAAAGAATAGCACGTAAAATAAAAACATTCACTCGGAGGACGGTTCAAGTCAAAATGGGTTGTCCGCACTGCAAAATTATTAATTAATTTTGCAGTGCGGAAAAAAGCCCTCTTGATTAATAATTAATCAAGAGGGCTTTTTTGACTTAGATGGGCGACACCGCTTGCGCTTCTGCCCCAATGGCACCGACTTGGCCTCTGGTGGGACCAACACCAATTTTTTTCTGATTTGTAGGCCCAAAACATGTTTACAGGAATATCATTTGAAAAACGCTGCAAATTTTACACTAGGGTTTATTATTCTTTGATATAGGTTACTTGTGCAGAAATTTAATTCTGTGTCAATGAAACAATTTTTTTTTTTTTCTTTTCAAAAAATGTTTGTTTTTTACTTGAAAAATATTTGACCTCCTGGGATCCTTCAGAAATCCCATTTGTAGCCCCATGAAAGCCCTATAGATCGCAACAGAGAAAGTGGATCGTTCCGGGACTCCAAAAAATGGATTCTGCGTCCAAAAAATACTTCGAAAACGACACCTAACTCGATCCCATTGCCAAAACCTTCAAAAACCCTTCCCGTAGCCCCATAGCGCTCCGCGGGTTTGGGCGATCGGGCTGAAAACTTTGCGGGCACAACTAGATGGTAAACCGAGTATTTAAATATATACCAATTGGTCAAAATTTCAGATTTTTAAAAATATTCCTACTGCCAAAAACAGCCCGGAAGGCGGACGGACATTTCGGTTTTGGAATCTGGACATCTTGAAACGGATGTCAAATTTTGAGGCCGATCGGAGTCGTCCACCTCCGTCGCGAAAACATAGGTAGGTTTATTATTCCAAGAATAATAAACCAAAACTGGGGCACAAGCACTTCGAATTCGCCAAGCAGGTTTCGTCAATATCAATGATCCAGACGCCGTAATTGTATTAAATTTAATATAATTAATTTATTTATAAATTATCTTCATTTCTTAATTCTTGAGCGTTTTCATGGAAAATTTCCATGAACCATTTAATGGTTTCGTCAGATGCTATGGAAGAAGTAAGGAACAAGTCCTCTTGTTGTAGGACCTGCTTGTTCTCACAAGCCAACTGGTACGCTTTTGTCCATTCTCGCAGTGGAATCGAAACAAAAGAGGAAAATGGCATGAAGTTCAGGGTCCCTGGATTTGGATCACTTGATGAGGAGGTCACCGATTTTAGCCAGGAACTGACCAACCTGCTTGATGATAGCGTTGGTTGCCTCAATTCTATTAGGTCGACGTACCTATACCCGGGAGCTGCGCCTTTATACCAGTAGGTACTTGTAATTGGATAACCGCCATTCTTCAAAGTAGTCAACGAAATCCGTGATCTGACAATCATTCGAGGCTCGCTATTTCTTGAGAAATAAAGTTGAAGCTGTCGAAAATGTCTTATCGTCCTGAAAATGTTGAAGTGCATTGATATGATGTCGCCCTTTAGTTCCTCCGACCAGTAGGGAAAAACTGAAGGATCGAACGGGACCGTGGTAATCGGAAAAAATCTCCCCGGAAAAAAAATCCTGCAGGGCGGAAAAAAAATCCCCTAAGAATACTCAAGGGCGGAAAAAAAATCCCCAAAAAGAAAAATTGAAAAAATTGAAAAAATCTTGAACAAAACACAATAGAAAGTTAGGGAACCTCTGCGTTTGGTTTATTATTCTTGGAATAATACACCTATGTAATCGCGACGGGGGTCGAAAATTCTGATCAGCCTCAAAATGTGACATTATTCGTTTCAAGAGGTCTAGATTCAAAAACGAAATGTCCGTCCGCTGTACGCAGTACCCCGTCCGGGCCGTTTTGGGCAGTAGGAATATTAAAAAAATCTGAAATGTTGACAAAATACTCGGTTTACCATCTAGTTGTGCCCGGAAGCAGCCCGATCGCTCAAACCCGTGGTGCGCTATGGGACTAAAATGGGGCTGCGGGAGGGGTTTTTTGATGGGGCTATGGGATCGAGGGAGGTGTCGTTTTCGAAGGATTTTTGGACGTAGAATCCATTTTGGGGGGTCCCGGATTGATCCGATTTCACTGTGGCGTTCTATAGGGCTTTCATGGAGCTACAAACGGGATTTTTGAAGGATGCCAAGAGGTCAAATAATTTCCGAATGAAAAAAAAAAAAAAAATTGTTGGAAAAACATTTTTTTAATAAAACATTTCTTTTTTTCAAAATTTTATTGATTGAAAGAATTAATTTTCTCACAAGTACACACTGAATAGGTACAAGGTTCCGATAAAAGATGAGATGAAGCCTCTCATCTTTTGGACAATACAACATTAGACGTTGACCGAGTCATTGCTAACACCAGTCACCTACTGCTTAGTGTTGACCCCCTACGACAACAAAATTTGTTATTGTGTAATTTAATACTCTTCTTAATACCCTATTTAATACTCTTCTATTCATTTCCATTCAGTCAACGCTATTTCTTCTACGGGATTTTTTTTTCCGGGATCGGAAAATACTGGGGATTTTTTTTCCGGCGCCTTTTTTTGGGGACTTTTTTTCCGGGGACTTTTTTTCTTACAACCCGTTGACACAATGCTCGTTCCGAGATATCAATCAACCGAACTAATCTCACCGTTGTCATGGACTATTCGGCCGTTTTCATAACAAAAAAAAAAGAGTTTAAAAAAATTATTATTACTTACTTACCTACCTATTATTATTATTTTTTTCAAAATTTTTTGTTTTAAATTTTCTTTTTTTACTCGGAAAATATTAAATATTTTTTATAAGGAGATCAATTTTTTATCTCTTGGTATCCTTCAAAAATCCCATTTGTAGCCCCGTGAAAGCCCTATAGATCCCCACAGTGAAATCGGATCGTTCCGGGACCCCCAAAACTGGATTCTACGTCCAAAAATACTTCGAAAACGACACCTAACTCGATCCCATAGCCAATAGCCTTCAAAAAACCCCTCTCGTAGCCCCATTTTAGCCCCACAGCGCCCCACGGGTTTGGGCTATCGGGCTGAAAACCTTGCGGGTACAACTAGATGGAAACCACGTATGTTGTCAAAATTTCAATTTCTTAAAAAATTCTTACTGCCCAAAACGCCCCGGACGGCGGACGACGCACGGTGGTGCAAAACGGCCATATTTTGGGGGGAAAAAAAACTCTGAAAACCCCATACTTATAGTATTCGTAAATTTGACGCTGATCACGAATATACCCCATGTCCCTGAACCTAAAATGAATAATGAGCCTTTTTTTCCCCAAAATACCTTAAAAAAACACGTTTTCAGTTTTCCAGTGTGCGAGCCAAATAAGGATTCTCCCGAAGTTTGTACATAAAGAAAAGTTGTAGAACAAAAACTGGGGTGAGGTTTTATGAAACCACGGTAAAAGTGAAACTTATTTCCCACTAGTCTCTCCGGCTCGCTTCGCTCGCTCCCCTAGTGGGGGACGTAGCATCGATGGAGTTCACGTGTCCACACGTTCATAACCCTGCATCAAGGTCAACTGCTCCTTCAATATCAACCCCCCTGGCTGATCATCATTTAATGATCGGCCGGGCGAAGCAAGGCCCCCCAGCCCTGTCAAAGTGCTAGTGAAATCAAATTTGAAAACTCCACCTTCAATAAAATCTGGGAGGCACAACCCGCGTAATCCCTGAAAATTTCATCAAAATCAAATCAATATTGGCTGAAATCCCCACTCCTTCTCTTCTTTAGGGAAGGAGAGGGGGTTGAAGGAGGGGAAAACGGAAAAATCCTTGAGGGCGCTCAACCTATCTCAGAACGTAGATAATTTTTGAATTTCTAGAAATTTTTAAGAATAATCTTATATATAAAATTATCGTGTCACAATGTTCGTTCCCATACTCCTCCGAGACGGCTTGATCGATTCTCATGAAATTTTAAATGCATATTCAGTAGGTCTGAGAATCGGCTACTATCCGTATTAGATTTCGCCAACTCTCTTCCTTCGTCGCGAACGGAGCTTTCCTTCGCGACGAGAGCCGGGTCAAATAGCGTCGTTACTAGGGATTGCTAGGAAAATACAATGCAGGATTTACAATGCAGTATCCATTCATAGGAAAAGTATGGAAAAATCTATATTGAGTTGCGAAAATAGTAAGAACAATCTGTTAAGGCCGGTTTTTGTATATGCAGACAAATATCTTACTTCTCCTTCTAGTATAATATATTATATTATAAAATATACACATATTATGTGTATAAAATTATATATACACCTATATGATATAATATTAAGGGATGCTGGATGGTTGTAAGGAGGGAGGGGGGGTACAATCTGTTAGAGTCTCAATAAA
This sequence comes from Pilophorus perplexus, assembly GCA_955831195.1. NCBI lineage: Eukaryota > Metazoa > Arthropoda > Insecta > Hemiptera > Miridae > Pilophorus > Pilophorus perplexus. The sequence continues at coordinate 52,892,637 of OY037008.1, forward strand.
TAGCTCACTGACGTTCGGCAGCCACGCAACTCAAGCCTCACCCCGCGCGAATTAAAACGATGAACTCGCTTCTCACTGTGAACTCGCCCCCTCCCCCTCGGGTTTTTTGAAATCCGACTTCGGAATGTGATTCGGCATAGATTTGTCTCGCGGATACCATACCCAAAAAACGACTCCTTACTGGGTATTTTTGAACCTGAAAAAACGTGGGACAAACGCGAGAAAAACGATTATTTCGACAGGGATTTCGACGAATTTCCCGGGCGAAATTCCGATTTTCGATTTGACCGACGTCTTCCTCCAGGTCTGATCTATACGGCTCGTATTTTTTCGTAATTTTTCGACCCCCTAAACGGCCTTTGGCGCGAGTGGAAAGTGAAAAAACGTGGGACAACGCGCAAGAAAGACGAATTTTTTCGAATTTGGCCAATTTCGACGAATCTAATATGGCCTACGACACATCTACGACCAACGCGGAACCCGACGGAAAAAAAAACCGTCTCTCTAGGCTCTACCGTTGAGGCCCGCCTCAGGTAGCGTGGAGTGATTACGGTCGCTTTAAGCGTGATGTGACGTGACGGAAAACGACACAGACGAATAAACACTGTGACGTAAGCACATTGAACCTCACATCATTTACCTTAATCTAATTTCTTTCGTGCCTCTCTGATGTGCTGACTTGTCCAGAACAATGCCTACCGTTCCGAATTTCTATTTTGCTGTAACGATAACTGTAACCCATTTTGACATTGAAAATGTCTTAGTCGTGAAATGTCTTAGTTCTGTTACGAAAATTTTGTTACGCAAAGAAAACAAGCCATCAATTGAATTGAATAGATGAGCGCAACCTTTCTGTTATTACGATATATTTAATGAGCGAGAGAAACTAAGAAACAGTAGGTATCTAGCCACCAAACTATGCCACACAACACATCAAAAATATCCACGTGATGCTCATTACGTAAACAACTGCACCCTAACGACCGACGCGTAAGAAAACCTTATGCCGATCAGAGGTAACGAACGGCTCAGGCTGCAATAATCGTTTTGGAGTCGTTGGAATCAGCCTGAAAAGCTCATTCCATAGACCCTTGTACCAACGAAATCGGACAAAAACTTTCGTCCCGCTTTTGAGGCCTCCTTAGTTACACATCAGAGATAAATAACTTTCGTCGTGAAGGACCTCCCGAAAACCGATGAAGGGGATGAGGGAGTAAAAATCAAGGTAGCCTATAACCACCCCCCGAACTCGCTGATCACAACAAGACCATCCTCATGATAATCTGTTGAGCCGCTCGGGCGTGATGTTGTGAAAGAAAAAAAAAAAAAAAAAACATGTACCTATTGTCTTATGACTTACCTGTGGGACACCCCCAGACCCCCGGATTATCTAAGTTTTGATCAAGGATCATAGCAAGGAAACATGGTAGGTACCTACATGTTTTTCGGATTGGTATTTTTTTTACCCAAAGCCTGGGTAATCATCTACGGCACAACCCGCGTATTCCCTGAAAATTTCATCAAAATCGGATCAATATTGGCTGAAATCCCCACTCCTTCCATTCTTTAGGGAAGGAGAGGGGGTTGAAGGAGGGGATAACGGGGAAATCCTTGAGGGCGCTCAAGCTATCTCAGAACGTACATCATTTTTGAATTTCTCGAGAGATATATATCAGTATATTATATATATAGAAGGTTATCGGGTGGCAAGGGGGATACCTACGATCAAAAAGTTGCTCCATGTGGCGTATTTGAGGTTCGAAAGGGGTAAAACTAGATTTTACCTTCCAAATGTATCCTTTCTCTTTCTTTACGTTTCATACAGAACTCATGAAGAGAGCGGCCTGCCAGGCCGCAGCGACCACCCCGCCAGGCCGCAGCGACCACCCCGCCAGGGCGAAACGGGGGTTGGCTAGCGTAGCCAGCAGAAGGTGGCCCCTAGTTGGTGATAGAAGCGCTGAATCAACAATGGAATTCACGTATCTAGGCGGGTGCACCAGGTTTGGGCCCGCAGGGGTGAAAACGCAAGGGGTTTGGGCCCTTCTGATTTTGAAAACGTAAGGGGTTTGAGCCCTTCTGATTTTGAAAACGTAAGGGGTTTGGGCCCATGGAAAAAACGGAATAAAATGGACGTAGAAGGTGTATTTCTCACATGTTTCAGAATGACATTCGTCGTTACCTACGTTCTTCTCCCTTCGGATTGCTCACACCCGTAAGATAGGCCATGATGTCCTTGTCCTCACAATATGTTTTCCACAGTTTTTTTCAGGTGTTCGAGCAAGGCCCTTGTTTGTCTTCTCGGTATATTTACAGTTGAAAAACTGAAAATGTAAAAAGGGCGGATCTCCATGAAATTTGAAAATTTCTGCTGAACTCAGGTCGCCCGTTAAAATTTTATTCTTCCTGCCATAAGTCGTCCCAAGTGATTGCCTACCGACGAAAAAATTCAATCTTGCCATAATAAGCCATACCTTAAGAGTTATGACGATGCTGGACAGTTTTTTGTGATTTCCCACAACTAGGGGTTGAAGGAGTTACGCCCTTTTAACATTCTGCGATTCAAATATAACCGACTGATTGAATCGGCACGCATATTCGGAGCGGTGGTTCACAGGGCATCGCTTATCTCAACAACAATAACCAACAACCAACAATAGCCCCAAGGTCCATACTAAACATAGCCATAGACAATGAAATTCCTAATAGTATTAAATACAAATTTTGTTGTTGTACCTACAAAAAAAAAAAAAAAAAAAAAAAATGTGGAAGTTATGGATGTGGTAAGGAAATGCGGACAGACAGACAGACAGACACGGAACCAAATTTCGCAAAATGCGAGTAGAAATGTTGATTTCGGGGCACAAACCGTGGGCCCAAACCCCTCACGTCGCCACGGTGTTCATGAGCCCAAACCCCTTGCCTTTTCTGAGGCTTTTACACGTGCGCGGGCCCAAACCCCTTACCCTCATCTGGGCGACAATCGATATCGCCCCGAGCGGGTGAAGGGAGTCTTTGAGTGTATCGGAATCGTCCGGCTATCGAGCGCACAGGTTATCAATATCGTCCGAAAATTTTGAGTGCTTGATAATGACTTTTTTTCCTAGAAAATCTGCCTCTGAAGCTGCTTTTGAGTATACCTATCATGTTGTTGATTTCTAAACTATCAGTTCTGTTCACCAGTCTGTTTTTTTTTTTATTGAATCGACTTCAAATTTTTACCAAACCTTCAATAATGTTAGCCAAACGCTCGGTAAAAATTTCAAGTTGGTCGGATGAAGGGGGTGGGCACTTTAGGAGTGGAATTAACGTACATGAACTTTGGCGATGATTCGGCACGGGTAACGTTATTCTAGGGGGGAAATATTTCGTTTACAGTAGTTTTAGACCAAATGGAAAAAATGAGAGGGTACGCGTATCAGTTTTCTCAAAAAACATTTGTGGCTCATATAAGGGACACCCTAACGAGTATATATACCTATGTATAATATACATATTATGACTCGCGTTAGCCCGAAATTTGGAAGGCTGTACGATGGGCCACGATAGACAAAAGTCAAGCCATAATAAACGATTATTAAGAATTGATTTGTTACTGCATGACTTCTCGTTTTACAATTTTTGCGAAAAGTTTTTTTCACTTCTGCTCTATGTCCGACCGGACGATATTGACACACTTCATGGATTCTTGTAGGGCGATTTCGATACGCGACGTTCCTCGCACGGCACGATATTGATGTGATTTTAGCCACCCGGGGCGATATCGATGAATCCCGCCTCATCTAGGCATCTAATTTCCTGGACTTGCCGAGTAGGGATAGTCTGAAGGATTAGTGCTGCCAGGACAATGAACAACGTCAAAGTCGTACCTATCCTTGATATTTGAGCCGCAGTCGCTTAATAATAATTCCCAATTATTGGGAAGTCAGATCCAGATCCTTTAGCTGAATATCATCAGTATAGCATCACACTTTTGAAAATTTCAACATCATTTAATGATACAGATCCCATTTGTTGAAAAAGAAACTGTGGGGTATGGCGATTGCTTTTTTCATCGTAACCCCAAAAGACGGCAGGCGTACGTATCAAGACGATATCAGTCCTTCAGTCATACGCCCCACCGAAGAGCCTCAGATACTATCCTAGTCATTATTACGTTTCCATCCCGTTAAAGAGTTCGCATTACTCCGGTGGCTGAACCGGCCCTGAATTTATTATAAGAGGCACTGGCTGATCGAGGTGTAGGGGTATAAATTGATAACGTGGTAAGCGGGGGCATCTGAATCCTCAAGTCATGCTCCTCGGAAGCACTGAACACATATTATTTATTATGGTGCTTCACTGATATTTATTATGTGTAAAGGAGCGAGATGCCTCCTGGCCTGCCGCTAATTTACAAAAGCTACGGAATGGACAATCTTCGTTGTTGCTTAAAAAAAAAAAAAAAAAAAAGTGTGTTTGACGGTTCACACGAAACAATATAATATATTCTAACATAATGTAATATAAAATAATTATATTTTGTACGATCAACTCAGTAGTGATTGTAAGCACATACTGAGCAGGTTTGTAGGCTACACGGTCCTTATGTGTGGTCCTACTCCGTCTTCTTTATTTATATTGCATTTAACACCCGGGCGCTAGGTCTTTAAATCTTCGAACCGGCTCTCTTGAAGCCTCATTTTCACATGATATATCGTATATATACTACCGCTGCAGAGCGGTGTTACAGTAAGGGGAGGAGTAGGTGGTCTTTCGTTGGGGACCAACCACCTTCGGACTGGATTTATCATCATTTAGCCTCATCAAGAGGCCTTTTTCGAGTTTGATTCATGATTAAACGGACAGAACCAGGTAGGCCCTTGAGGGGGCATATCGCACGTGATTATGGGAGAAAGTAGTTTCAATTCAATTCAATTTATTTTTAGAGAGGAACATTTTTTTTTTTCTCTATAGAAAATAGTTATAGAAAATATGTATATAGAAAAAGAATATAGTAACTATATAACTACATAACAAATAGTTATGCAAACAGTTTGCATAACTATTTGCATACTATTGTAGGTACATTGTACAAAATTTACTCCCCCCCCCCCCCCCCCCCCCGTCTTACAAACTTGGGTTTGTTGGTGGAGCCACGCTCAGCCAAAAACAAAACTACAAAATTTCAATATGGGAAGTAACTACCGACTTTTGGGGTGAAAGTAATCAGATGGGGTGAATTTAATCACTACGACCTTTTATCAAAAAACGCTGCAAATTTTATACATGGCTTTACTATTATTTCATATAGGTTGATTGTGCAAAAATTATTTCTGTGCCAACGAGAAAATATTTTTGACCAAATTAAAAAACAAAAATTTCTGTTGGTACAATGTTTGGGCAGATGTCCAACTGACTCGACCCCATAACCGAAAACCTTCAAAAATCCTTCCCGTAGCTCATTTTAGCCCTACAGAGCCCCACGGGTTTGTGCGATCGGCCTGAAAGCCTTGCGAACAAAACTAGGTAGATGATAAACCGGTTTATTTTGTCAAAATTTCTTATTTTTCATAAAATTCCTACTGCTCAAACCGGCTCGGATGGCAGACGGACATTTTGTTTTTGGAATCTATCGATAGAGACATCTTGAAACGGAACACGAAACGAAACGAAATAAGGGTTCCCAAATTTCGGGAATGTGGGGAAAAAAGCAGGGAGAAAAGGAAAACAGTGAACGAGAGGGCAAAGATGATCAAACAATATTTTTTATGTATTATATAAGCAAGAAGAGCTGTTAGCCGACGGCACATTCTGTTTGAACGAAGTTATGCCACCTTCTGGGAATTCCTAGTAAGTTCATGTGCACACGCAGCGCGAATCAGAAGACAAGGTATACCTTACGACAAGGTATATAATATATACCTTGTCGTAAGGTATACCGTATATTATACGAACTTTGGGCCCAATATTCGAATCATACCTACTACCTACGTCGCGACTACAATTATTGTAGTGTGTTCTTGGTAGTGTCAACTGCTTGTTTCAGCATACCTACCCGCCTAAAGTATTATACTTAAGTATTATACCAGTATTATACTTAAGGCGGTTAGGTATGCTGAAACAAGCAGTTGACACTACCAAGAAAAATATTAAATAATGAAATTTTGAGTGCGGGACGTGACGTGTTGTGCCAAAACTAAAATAATAATAATTATTGACAGTGAACAGCAGGGCACTGCAGAGACTACACTACTGTAAATAACCTATTTTCTTCTACCATGGATGTTCAGTTGAGTCCTGCAAGCATCGCTTTTCCCTTTTTTTTCCCTCTTTTTGCCCATGTGGCGCTTACGAATCGTACAGAGGCTTATAAACACATGGCGCTTTCGTAAGGTGTGGTGATTAGGGGCTGGAGAAGGAAGCGGCGCTTATGATCGGTCCTCGGATTAGAAATTTTCGGGAGGGTGGCGCTTTCGTATGGTTTTCGACCCCCTCTGGCGCTTTTGTATGGCATCGGGTACTTAGTGGTGATTTTTACTGGCCGTAGGGTCTACAGCTGTTGTGCCTGACTCAACATTATTGCCAGATGATGATTTGCTGGACGTTCCGTGGGGTTTTGGATAAATTAGTATCTATACTAATATATCTATTAATTCTATAGAATTAAGGTACTTTCTGAGAACTGTCAAAAGTGCCCCTTGCTCATGTCAATTGTGCCCCTACGGTGGGGCACAATTGTCACTTCCTAAGCATTTTGAAAAATTATAAAGAAAAATACTTGGCAAACAGATTAAAAAAGGAACTAAATGTATTTGGGTAGTAAAAGTACTGTAGTTAACGATAGAAGAAAGAAATTAAAGACATCTCGATTTTTCAACCTTGCAGGATGGAAAATGCGAAAAAGTGTCAAATGTGCCCCCCACTCCGCTACTCGGTTTACCATCTAGTTGTGCTCGCAAGGTTTTCAGCCCGATCACCCAAACCCGTGGGGCTCTGTGGGGCTAAAAAAAGGGCTACGGGAGGGTTTTTTTTAAAAGGTTTCGGCTACTTGGTCGAGTTAGTTGTCGTTTTCGAAGTAGTTTTGGACGTAGAATCCATTTTCGGGGGTCATAGAACGATTAGATTTCACCGGGGGGGGGGGGGGGGATCTATTTGGCTCTAATGGGTCTACAAATGGAATTTTTGAAGGATCCCAGGAGGCAAATATTTTCCGAGTAAATTTGGACGCATAGTGAACCATAATTAGAAGGCCTACTACATCTGTTCGAACAATGTAAAAAAAATTTAATTATTTTTAATTTTTTAATTTTATTTTTATTGACACAGAATTAATTTTCGCACAAGTAACCTATATCAAAGAATAATAACCCTTTTGTATAATTTGCAGCGTTTATATATATGTAAAATAGCGCTTGGTGGTTGGGGGTGCCCCCCCCCCCCTTGGCTAAATCCTGCCTACGCCCATGGATGGAGACACTCGGGACGTACTCCTTCACAGTAGTCCACCGTGCAAGAAAGGTCCATAGCAACGCAGATGGAATGTCTCGTCGTTTGTGCTACAACAACTGCCCATTTTGCAAGGAGAAGGAACGACCATGGGTGAATGCGATAAGCCTACGAACCCCCAGGATGATCAGCTCCAAGATGAGGGAATTCAGTGGGTAATAAGGCATACACGAACGGGATGTAGGCCAGCAACCTCTGACACCTCGGCCCAAAGCCCAAAAACCCAACAGCTAGTTTCTAGATGGGACTCGTTGGAGGTCAAAGACGGGAAACTGTACCATCGTTGGGAAGGTCAGTCGGGTCGGTTTCACTTACAGTGGGTTGTACCGGCGCTTGCAGTTCCAGGAATCTTATCGAAATGTCACAACTCTCTTGCTGGAGGCCATTTTGGATTTTGGAAAACGTTGGGTAAACTGCGACTGGACTGCTATTGGCCTGGGATGACGTCGGACACCAAAGCCTGGTGCAGAACGTGCGAACGATGGAGGAAGTTTAAGGGCCCAGGGAAGACGCAAAAGGCACCACTCAAGCAACTTCAGACTGGAGGTCCTTTTCAGCGTATTGGTATCCATACCTTGTCCATGGACATATTGGGGCCATTTCCATGCACAAAACGTGGCAATAAGTACTACATCCTAGTGATGTCGGATTACTTCACGAAGTGGCCTGAAGTCGTCGCAATCCCAAACCAGGAGGCGTTCTCCGTTGCATCTGCACTAAATCATTTTTCATTAAAAAATAAAATTTAAAATCAATGTTTTCCTCTTTTTTCCATTTTTTGAATTTATCTCGAGGAAATTCTTAGAAAATGAACAACTTTATCTTCAGGATAGTAAGCACGTCATAAATAATTACCTCGTCATAAATAATTTTGAACCTCGAACAAGTCAAAGCGCATTTTTGCCGTGGCGCATTAGTACAAAAAGTGAAAAATAATGAGAAAGCGCACACTTCCGCACGATCTGACTTTTGAATTACATTCTGGGGTCTCATGTGAACGCACGCATAAAAAAAACTCCATGTATCGATTTTCTGATTTTTACAGCATTTTTGATTTGTAAAATCGGTAAGGGCCAATTTAATGAAGAGAATATTTTTAACGTCTTCGTAAGGACCGCCTGAATACAAATCAGTAGGTAGTGGTTAATTAATATTTGGGCTTAATTAATATTTGGGGCCCGCCACGGCGAGAAAAATGTAGGTGGGTGATTCTAAAATTATGGGCATTTTTGAGGTGACGAAAAAAGTGAAAATGAAAAGTTGATTTTTAACATTTTGTTGGTTCCTAGAGTTTCTGTAGGGTCTCCTCAGTAATACCCTGAAGTGGGACCACACTTTACCTCGTAGTTTTTGAACTATTGAATTTTAAATATTTTGTCTATTTTACCATTTTGTAGGGCGTGAGAATAATTTGTAGATTGTGAGATAAACTCCAAATCCTTTTTTCTTTCTTTTAACCCGTTTTATTTTCAACAGTGTAACAATATCAAAAGTATGAAAAATACATCCTTTTGAGCATGTTGATCACAAAGGAGTGTCAATAACAACTAGCATACCGATTTTCGGAAATTCTTAGTGACTATAATATATCCGCCGCGCTTGGTAAGGACCTTACTAAGGACCAATAATTGGTCCTAGTATGGATAAGCTGGGATCCTGCCTCCTGTAAACCACTTGTGCCTGAAATGCTGGAATGGTTGGAGGCATAACATGTTAATGTTTTTTACGACCTATCCGTACGACTAGGGAAACATTGAGGTGGGTCCCGACTGTAACTAGGCTCATGTTGAGATGGGTCCCATAGGCCATATGGAGGATACATTGAAGTGGATCCCATTCCAGCAGTCATTTAGCAACGATCCAGGAGACTTATGGTGACATTTCTAACGTTATCCCTAATAACTTTGATAAAGCGACAAAAGTAGTCTGTGTCCCCAACAAGAGCAAACATTTGATCTGCCGTTCTTTTTAGGCAGCCCCGACTCCGTCAGGAGGTCCCTTCCCGTGTCCAGATTCTGTGAAATAATTGCATTGTAATGCCACGATGTGATTTCCACTGCAATAATTGCAGTCAATTATTGACTATTGAAGCGACTTTGCCAGAAGGTAAAATATTGTTTTATTTCGATATTGTGGGATAGGGCTGTCCGTTAAAAAGTGGAGAACTCGCACATTTAGAACAGAATCTGTTCTATGTCTGATATGGAATCAAACAAACTAATTCCGAGACAGTCTAGTTACAATATGGAGTAACTCTACATCAATTTTGAACATGAAAACGCTGCAAATTTTACACAAGGGTTAAGCAGAATTATAAATTGATATGGGTTGCTTGTGTGAAAATTAACTCACACGGTCAATAAAAATATATTTTTGAAAAGAAAAAAAAACTATAATAATTACTACTAGGTACTAAAAAATACTGTAACAATTATTGTTCAAACTAGGGCTAGAAAAATGGATTATGCGTCCAAAATTACTCGAAAAATATTTGACCTCCTGGGATCCTTCAAAAATCCCATTTGTCGCCCCATGAGAACCGAATAGATCCCCGCGGTGAAATCGAATCGTTCTGAGACCCCAGAAAATGGATTCTACGTCCAAAGATACATCGAAAACTACACCTAACTCGACCCCATAGCCAGAAACCTAAAAAAAAAAACTTCTCATAGCCCCATTGAGCCCCACGGGTTTGGGCGATCGGGCTGAAAACCTTGCGGGCACAACTAGATGGTAATCCGAGTATTTTGTCAAATTTTCTGATGTTCAAAAAAATCCTACTGCCCAAAACGGCTCGGACGGCGGGCGGACATTTCGTTTTTGAAATCTTGACATCTTGAAACGTGTAATGTTAAATTTTGAGGCCGATCTGAATTTTCGACCTCTGTCGCGATTACATAGGTGTATGATTCCAAGAATAATGACTCAAAAGCCAGCATTTACAATGAAAACGAGTGTGATCGCATTCGGAAAATTCTACTTCTCACACCCTACAATTATTCTCACAACCTACAATCTCGACTTTCCCCACTTTTGTAGGGCGTGAGGGTTGTAGGGCGTGAGATTTATCATGTTTTCATGGCGTGCTGTCCACAAGAGGGGATATTTTGGACAGGAAAAATTTACATGCAAATGATACATCAATATCTATAGTAACTAACTGTAATTATCAATTTAAACTAATTAATAAATTAATTTGGTCGTTGTAGGTTGTGAGAAAGTATAAAACCACGCTCATGAAATTGAGGATTAGCCGATTTTTGCTGCAGACAGGCCACGACTAATCTGATCATCAAGTGGGTGCTTGTGAAGCCATGATGTAACAGTGTTGGATCCTCCTAATTTCATTGCGAAATTTCACTTTTCCTGGTTTTGGGGGGAGATTTAAAAAAATTGTAGGTCGTGAGATCAAAACCATGTGACAGACGAAAACCGGTATGAAAGTACAGTCCAGAGACGGATTTTATCTTCAACCTTCACTTAATATTGAAGAGGAAAGTAACCTGAGTCTAAAATATTTTTGCTGTTGTTTACAACGGGGTTTAACGGGCTCAAAATAATTTTAGAATTAGACAACCTATACCTTGTGACAGTTGTAGGTCGTGAGAATTGGGGTATTCAGCTTATCCTGATTAAATGTGTGATCACCTATTGATACAAAATTGAGAATATTCATGTAGAAGCTGTAATGTTACACCCCCCAGAAAAAGAAAAAAAATTCTAGCTCGAACGGTATAGGCGTGAAGGCTTTGTGACATGAAAAGTCCCATAATTTTAGAATGACCCAGGTACTGGTGAAAATGGCCAACTCCAGCTTTCCGCCCATCTGCTCTCCTCCAGATAGCTCAAAGCGACAAAACCAATGTTGGTCTTTGTTCATAATAATATTATATTTGTTCATAATAATATATATTATATATCAGCTAAAGAATTACCTAACATCAAACCGATCGGTCAGATGTGTTTTTAATTTTTCGAATTTCCGCCACCTTTTAGCGGCTCTGTGCGCCGTCCACCGTCCGGGCCGTTTTGGGCAGTAGGGATTTTTTTTTAAATCTGAAATTTTGACAAATTACGCGGTTTACCATCTAGTTGTGCCCGCAAGGTTTTTAGCCCGATCGCCCAAGCCCATGGGGTAGCTATGGGGCTAAAATGTGGCTACGGGAGGTTTTTTTTGTGAAGGCTTTTGGCTATGGGATCGAGTCAGGTGTCGTTTTCGAAGTATTCTTGGACGTAGAATCCATTTTTTGGGGCCCCGCAACGTTCCGATTTCACTGTTGCGATCTATAGGGCTTATAAGGGGCTACAAATGAGATTTTTCATGGATCCCAGGAGGTCAAATATTTTTCAAGTAAAAAACAAAAAAAAATTTTTTTGAACAAAAATAAACACACCATGATCCTACGACTTCGACTCTTTCTCCGGTAGCAACAACGAATGGATTGATCAAATATCAGCGGCTAGATTCTACGAGTGAAGGCGATCAGAGCAATTTTCGATGGCGAGGTTGGCCTCTCTCCAAAACGAAGGCCCTGATACCGGCTCGTTTCTTTTTTAATTATGCTCAATAAATATTTTCGCAGAGGGACAAAAATAAAAATAAAAATAAATTTTTTTAAAATATAAAGTCCCAAAAATAATTTTTTTCAATTTTTTTCATTGACAGAATTAAATTTTTGCACAAGTAACCAATATCAAAGAATAATAAACCATTGTGTGAAATTTGCAGCGTTTTTCTATTGGATATTATTTTCCTAATACATATCAGATATGATTACAGATTCTGTAATAATACATTATATACATTGATTTTTTCAAATAATAATACACCTTTGTGCAAAATTTGCACTTTTTTTTTTGTCAAGGCATACACCATCACAAGACTTGTGACCAATTAAAACAAACTTTATTCAAATCCAAGGTAACAAGCCAAAACAAACAAAAACAAAAACCCAAAACATAAACAAAAACAAAACCAAAACATAAACAAAAACATGAACAAGAAACCGTCGGCCCAAACCCTGCTGCCTGGCGTCTTATGCCATTCTGGGCGCCACCGTCCTCTTGTCACGGGTTCGAAAGAAGGAGGTTCATGGGGAACTGTCCAAGCCGAGCTGAACAGCTGCACCACCCATTGAAGCCCAGCAGGTTGTCAGCGCACCTCCAGCGTTTCCGAGAACCCCTGAGACATAAGCTGCTTGCTCTAAGAACTGCGAAGGCCAGTCGAGCGCGTACCCACTCGCGAACTTTGCTCTGGTGCCGTCCCCAGATTTCAGAGAGCCTCTCCGCCAGAACCTTGATGAAAGCTCTCGCCTGCGGAGCCCACAAACCATCCACTGAGCACACCAATGGCGTGAATGTAGCGTGGCGGTCTTCGCATGCGCTGGAGTACTTCCTTCGCTTCTCCTGTTCAGCTGATGCAAGTACTGCCGAGACGGAGCGAGAAACATAAGAGGGAGCGTCGGTATGCACAAGACTTGTGATGGTGCACTTAGTGGTGTATCAACGTTCTACGAACCTCAAGTCCCCCGGAAAAAAAGTGTCTTGAGTAATCTTCCATGGAAGATTACTCAAGAACGTCGAATGTTGCAACAAAACGACCTAAACGATTCATCTTCGCCCCATAAATCCGCAGAAAAGAGTGTAATGGGTAATGTCATCATAAAACTTGGGGGGTTTCCGAGGACGAGAGGCCGGCGTTCATTTAGTTCTGAACGTTCTTGCTGTGCGTGCTCCCTGGAATCGAGGTGACGTATTTCCAAAGGAAAAAAGTATCAGAAAATTATTACAGTCGAGGAATAAGATAGTAAATGGGGTAAGGCTCGTAAATTGCCGGGATATTATTATTCATACGTAGAATAGGATTTAATATACAGGCGCACTTGGGGACCTGAATATAATCCTTTAAGCCTGGGAGGCTTAAAACCCTATATTAGCTACATTATAATGTACCACAATATTATTATGTTGTCCAATGAATGAAAGCAGTAGATTCCCGAAGTTGGTCTGATTAGAAAGTGTTTAGTTGGATAAAAAAGTTATATGATAATACAATTTAATCTCTATAATTATAGATTATTATAATATTACCTATAAAATATAATCAATACCTAAGAGTGTATAATATAATTTATACTATCTCTATAATAGAGATAGTAGTAATTATTAGATAATAATAATTATTGGAGCTGCATCACGAGGAGGCGGACCACATTAAATGTAGAATAAATTTTATTCTAAGGTACTTCTAGATGTCGGAAAAACTTGGTTTAAAAAAATTCAGTTTGACGAGCATAGTAAGAAAAAAAGTCTGGATCCACCAAAAAGTTGGGTCAAAGTTGTTCAAAGAGTTCAAAAATACTGGCTGGACCAGTTGACAGGTTGTTGGGAAAGTGATAGACCGGGGGGAGGGGGGGGGGGGGAACGAAAACGTGTGGCGTAAAAAAAAAAAAAAAATCCGATAGGGGACCATCTCCGCAGACTTTGAAAGTTGGGCGACGCGGCTCCAATACGAATCTCATCACAAGAAGAATCCCTGTTTTCCGAGGATTGAGGTATCCCTCAATGAGAACCCCCGAGAGCCCTCTAAAAAAACGCTGCAAATTTTAAACAAAGGATTATTATTCTTTGATAAAGTTTGATAAAGTACCTACTTGTTCAAAAATTGATTTTGTGTCAATAAAAAACTATTTTTGTAAAACATTCTGTACATTGTTTGAACAGATGTGGGACTTCGAAAAATGGATTATTCGACAAAAATTACTAGGAAAATATTTGACCTCCTGGGATCCTTCGAAAATCCTATTTGTTGCCCCAAGAGAGTTCAAAAGGTCCCCAAGGTGATGTCGGATCGTTCACGTACCCCAAAACGGATTCTACGTCCAAAAATACTTCAATAACGACACCTAACAAAACTATTCAATATCATTTTACCTCCCAAATGAATCCTTTAACTCTCATCCTGTATTTCAAACAACTATAAAACTATTCGCTATCAAAAAGCTAGAAGAAGGGGTCAGGTGGGAGAGGTCGGGGGTTGGCTGGCTGTTACAGCCAATATAGTAAGAGCCCCCGAGTCTTACTATATTGGAACTGCTGCCCAAGGAGACCGATGAGGATGCTCATCCAAGTTCTAAGGTATCTACCTACTTCTAGATGTCGGAAAAATTTGAATTTGGTCTAAAAAAAATCAGCTTGGCGAGCATAGTACTAGAAAGTCTGAAAACACCACAAGGTTAGCTCAAAGTGGTGAAAAAAGAGGTTCAAATTGTTCAAGGATAGGTTGTCCAGCCAAATTACGAAAAATAGAAAGAAAAAAGTTGTAGTTCTGGAAATTTCCATTTTTATAGTATTTTGGGCTGCGGAACCCGAATCTGAGGTTTGTGACTAAACACTTTGCCCGGAAGGGCCTCTGCTGGACTAAAAAAACTACGTGCAAGCTGGAGAAGACGCCGACAACTTAAAATTATAATTTTATTGAAATAATTATAATTTTATTGAACTGGCATTGTCCTTGGCACCGTCCGCTGATTCGGTGGTTATCGTGAGTGAGGAGTCCTCACTGAGGACCTACTGGTCATTTTGATCGTTGTATGCAAGGCAGAGAATGTTTTATTTCTCAGACCAGGAAAAGAGAAGAACCCCCCTGCAACCTATGCATCTCTCCTCACTGTATCTCTACCACTGAAACACCAAATACTCTCATTCTTGCGATGAGTGGTTGCGACTCCACATCGGCGCACTTCCGCCAGGGAAAACTAAAGTTCGTAAAGGTAAAGGTAAAGACCATGGAGGAAAGAAAGAAGAATTTTCTTTCCTCCATGGGTAAAGACCTTGGTTAACGGAGAATGGGGATGGATGCTCCCCCGGCACTGCTGCGGTTGGTCTCTTGCAAAATGTACGAAGACCTGCCAGCGCAATTGTGTGTGCAGAAAGGCATCATTGACGTGCTCGGTTTTATACGTGCACTGCGAATGAAGCTACAATTACAAACTGCCCGGTGGTCGATGAGGCGCTTGAAAATTTGGACGTGACCGAAAAAACGGAGTCGGATTTTGCAACCCAAAAACCTCACAGATCAATGGTTTTTACCGAAGTGCCTGAAGGTGACTTTTTTTTTTGTAAACCTACCTATTTGTATTTTCTAAATTCGTATAGTAATGTAGGGCTTCTCTTTTGAAAACTGCCGTCGACCTAGCGGTCAAGCTAAGTAGAGGATCAAGCTTGAAATACAAAGTTTCTATTGGTGCGTTGGTCAGATTGGTTGCGATCGTAGCACAGTATTAATATTTAATTAATTGCCACTTCAATGAAACGAAAATTGCTTGAGTAAGCACCACCCCAAATTATTATGCCATGAATTAGAATACTATAAACATACGCATTGTATATCATGCGGAGATTCTCCCCGGACAAAAAAGTCGTAGGATGGTGAAGAACTGGTAACCTTTTTAATTATTCCGGGAAACCTCTCTCCAAGTTCTGAAAGCGGATGAAGATAATAAACCGCCACACTTCCTTACAGACCAATCATGTGATTAGAGTTTTTGCGATTATGTTGCGTAACAAATTTTGGTGTCGTTACGCAAATTTTAGAATGACCCCCAGCCCAAAAACATATCCACGTTAATAATAATAATTATTATTATTATCCAACGTTAACAACTATTGTTAGCGAGCAGGTTGGTGGTTGTTTGGTGGACATCTTTCAACTCAGTTCTATTATAGAATACAGAAAGATTACTATCATAATATGATTATATTATAATGTAGTAGAAAAGGTTTTCTATCGAAAACGTGTAAGTAAAATTCCTGGTTTCAGGAAAATGTTGTTCACGTCCGTTACGGTTAGCTCGTAAGTTGGTAAGCATTTCGTACAGCCTACTCTCCTCCTGCGGAAGATGGTGAACCGGTGGTGGCTATTTTGGTTTGGTTCGAACCATAAATTATATAACACCAACATCACGTTTCTGGCAGTCCAGGGGGCTTCTGAGCGTTATAGCTATACCGGAGCTATACATACAAGCAGGGAAGGGGCTGACTTGTTAGAGTGGGAAGAATACCACAAGACTTGCTTCCTAGGATTGGACGACGTCATTCTCAAGACTCCTCCTACTAAACTGTTTTTCAAAAAGTTCAGCCCTCCAAGAAATTCCGTCCCCTCCAGGCCGCAGTTGGAAAGCGCAGTTGTCTTCGCGCCAACCTTAATTACTTACCGTAAATTTGCGACGGGCGTTATCGGTTTCGGATCAGTCGAACATATGGGTAACGAATCGGCTACAGAAAATGCCGAAGGGCCTTCGGCGGAACTAAAATTCGGAGTGGACAGGATATTAGCCAAAGAGCCTCGTATAGAACCCGTCCGTCTACTCATCACTGAATCTCGTGAGTTTATTATCATTAATCACAGGATAATGAAACGAAAAATTGGATTACAAAATTCTACGCTCGAAAGGAAGGTATTTTTTTAGGATGGTCTTTCGGCTTTGGTTAGATTAATTCGGTGTCATGGCAATGAATTTTTTGTTTTAATCCTCTTTTCACATAAATTAAATTCATATATTTTGTTGTTGAACATAATTTTTATTTTTATACACTTTTATTTTAAGGATAGAGAGTAGACTTTATTTTATTTTATTTATTTTTAATATAGTACCTATATTATAGTATAATATAGGTACTATAAAATAATATTATTATTTTTTCCTTGGTCAGTTTTTGGTTTATTATTCAGGGACCAATACCTTCCTATGTATTCGTGTCGGAGCTCGAAATTTTTGATCGACCTCAAAATTGGTCGTTAAGGCGTTTCAAGACGTGTAGATTCCCAAAACGGAATGTCCTTCTGCCGCGGCCATGCGCCGTACGCCGTAAGTAGAGAAGGTTTGGCCCGTAGGAATTTTTTTTTAAATCTGAAATTTCGACCAAGTTCCTACTCGGTCCACCATCTAGTTGTGCCCGTAAGGTTTTCAACCCCCTCGCCCAAACCCGTGGGGCTCTGGGGCTAAAATGGGGCTGCGGGAGGTTTTTTGTTTAAGGGTTTTCGCTATGGGATCGAATTAGGTGTCGTTTTGAAGTATTTTTGGACGTATTATTGGGCATTACTCTCTTGTAATTAACCCTGGAATGGAATCGCTCCCCGTAGGGTGCTTATTGGAATCGCTCGGTGTGAATTTCACACCTCCCTAAAAACTGCGCTAATCGTGATATTTTACCTGATTTCTTCGACCTACCTTCTTCGGTATGGTAGTTCGTCAATAAAAAACAAGAATCTCACTCGTTTTGAAAGGTCAACAGAATTTTGGTTTGATAATTAGTAATTGATTACTACTAGATTTGCTCGTTTTCCACTTTTTCCTTCTTCGCCACAAAAGCATCCAATATTTTTTAGGATTCCAGTACATCGATTGAGAGAACTGTTGCACCTTAGTGCATAAATTCAGTTTTGGGACCCGTTAATAAGGTATCATTGGATCATTATTAACTATCTGGGCCTTTTTTTTTTTTCGATAAATCCAGCCTAAGGCCAGCAAAAATTATGATTCTGGTATGAAAATGACAACACTATACGAACACAATTCGAAATCATTTCAATATTCAACAATCGTGACAGGAACTCGAAATCTGTCAGAGATAATAGCATTTTGTGAAATAGGAGTAATTCTCATGTTAAGCCATCACTCTCAGCATCATCTTCCATACACAATAAATGATTTCGTATCTCTTCTTTTTCGTATCATCGTTTTCATAATTTTTTCGTATCATCGTTTTTTAGCATCATCTTCCATACACAATAAGTTTCGCCATCACTCTCAGCATGTCGTTCCATACCTACACAATAAATAATTTCTTATCTCTTATTTTTCGTATCAGATACGTATGGAAGATGATGCTGAGTATGGAATATCTTCTTTTTCGTATCTCTTCTTTCTCGTTTCGCCATCACTCTCAGCATCATCTTCCATACACAAATTGTGTATGGAAGATGATGCTGAGAGTGATTGTGTAACACAATAAATGATTTTGTATCTCTTCTTCACCCAAGATTTTTTTGTTTTTGACCGTCGCTCCGTTTTGCTCCTAGAAATAAAATATAATAATGGTAAAATCTTCATAGAAACGGGTGTTCATTGGGAGTAGTGAGTAACATTTACATCTTCCACAGTGGCATCATTGGAAATGCCTTGTATAATTCACACATTGTCAGGGTAGTGCAATGGAATCGCTATGTAAAATTCACACATACGTAGGACGGTGCAATGGAATCGGTGTGTGAAATTCACACAGTTCTACCTACTGCATTGGAATCGGAGTGAAATTCACATATCGACTTTTGTTTATTCACCTGCTGACGAGCTCCCATGCGCACAAGCAAGCTGTGGCTGATGCTTATGGTGGATTTCACCACCTCGGCTTAAGGTTCGGCTTACTGGTAAGCCGAAGAATAAGAAAAAGATGCGTTTCACCACTCCCGCTTAGTCTTAATCCTCGGTTTACGGTCTGAGGTTAAGCCTCAGATTTTAGTCCCTACTCATCCACGTCTTAAGCGTTAAATCTGAGATTTACGCGTGTGTTGTAGTTGTTGTTACAATTATCACCAACAACAGCAGTGCCCATTTCGTTGATATCGGATATGATAGTTGGATTTATTCATTAACATTTTCCCTCGAACGGTGTGATTTTCGCTTTTTCGACCAGTGTTAATTATTTCGTTCGTACTGCGTGTTTGGGAATGGCATACCGAGTTACATTCGAGGATGACGAAGAGGAAATTGAGATGATTATTCAGTTGCAAAAGCGGCCGGGAGTCTTCAAACAGATTGAATTATTTTTATCTTTTCGTCAACTGTTGGAAACATTTGGGAAGAGTCCTCCATAAGATAATATACCCTAGTCCAAGTTTTTTTTATGACTAGTCCATTTATCGATTTATCCATTTATCGACTGAAATATGCAGACACTTTGGAGATTCATTTGTAATTTAAGTGCCTTCGACTTCCTATCTCTTGAATAATCAATTGAATTACCTGAAAAAAGTTATTTTTTCTCAATTTATCAACCTTTTCCTTCGAATGCGAACTTATTCACAAAAATTTCGCATTCAATAATTTTTGAAAATAAGAATAATCCGTGTTCTTCTCCCACTTCTTTTTGAGATTTCACAACGAATTACTTGGATTTTTCGAAAAATAATATCGATTATTCCTGCACCGAATTACCGTCCGGCTGACGACGTCCGCGACGGCAGCAGCCAGTCGGACGAAAATTCAGGGTGAAATTCCCTTGTTTCGTTTCGTTTTTCGTACACCTATGATTTCGCGACGGAGGTCGACGACTCGGATCGGCCTCAAAATTTGAAATTATCCTTTTCAAGAGGTCTAGATTCTAAATCCGAAATGTCCGTCCGCTGTACGCCGTCCGGATCGTTTTGGGCAGTAGGAATTTTTTTTTAAATCTGAAATTTTGACAAAATACTCGCCGCAAAATACTCATTGGGAGTAGTGAGTAACATTTACATCTTCCACAGTGGCATCATTGGAAATGCCTTGTATAATTCACACATTGTCAGGGTAGTGCAATGGAATCGCTATGTAAAATTCACACATACGTAGGACGGTGCAATGGAATCGGTGTGTGAAATTCACACAGTTCTACCTACTGCATTGGAATCGGAGTGAAATTCACATATCGACTTTTGTTTATTCACCTGCTGACGAGCTCCCATGCGCACAAGCAAGCTGTGGCTGATGCTTATGGTGGATTTCACCACCTCGGCTTAAGGTTCGGCTTACTGGTAAGCCGAAGAATAAGAAAAAGATGCGTTTCACCACTCCCGCTTAGTCTTAATCCTCGGTTTACGGTCTGAGGTTAAGCCTCAGATTTTAGTCCCTACTCATCCACGTCTTAAGCGTTAAATCTGAGATTTACGCGTGTGTTGTAGTTGTTGTTACAATTATCACCAACAACAGCAGTGCCCATTTCGTTGATATCGGATATGATAGTTGGATTTATTCATTAACATTTTCCCTCGAACGGTGTGATTTTCGCTTTTTCGACCAGTGTTAATTATTTCGTTCGTACTGCGTGTTTGGGAATGGCATACCGAGTTACATTCGAGGATGACGAAGAGGAAATTGAGATGATTATTCAGTTGCAAAAGCGGCCGGGAGTCTTCAAACAGATTGAATTATTTTTATCTTTTCGTCAACTGTTGGAAACATTTGGGAAGAGTCCTCCATAAGATAATATACCCTAGTCCAAGTTTTTTTTATGACTAGTCCATTTATCGATTTATCCATTTATCGACTGAAATATGCAGACACTTTGGAGATTCATTTGTAATTTAAGTGCCTTCGACTTCCTATCTCTTGAATAATCAATTGAATTACCTGAAAAAAGTTATTTTTTCTCAATTTATCAACCTTTTCCTTCGAATGCGAACTTATTCACAAAAATTTCGCATTCAATAATTTTTGAAAATAAGAATAATCCGTGTTCTTCTCCCACTTCTTTTTGAGATTTCACAACGAATTACTTGGATTTTTCGAAAAATAATATCGATTATTCCTGCACCGAATTACCGTCCGGCTGACGACGTCCGCGACGGCAGCAGCCAGTCGGACGAAAATTCAGGGTGAAATTCCCTTGTTTCGTTTCGTTTTTCGTACACCTATGATTTCGCGACGGAGGTCGACGACTCGGATCGGCCTCAAAATTTGAAATTATCCTTTTCAAGAGGTCTAGATTCTAAATCCGAAATGTCCGTCCGCTGTACGCCGTCCGGATCGTTTTGGGCAGTAGGAATTTTTTTTTAAATCTGAAATTTTGACAAAATACTCGCTTTACCATCTAGTTGTGCCCGCAAGGTTTTCAGTCCGATCGCCCAAACCCGTGGGGCGCTATGGGGCTAAAATGGGGCTACGGGAAGGTTTTTTTGAAGGCTCTTAGCTATGGGATCGAGTTAGGTGTCGTTTTCGAAGTATTTTTAGACGTAGAATCCAATTTTGGGGGTCCCGGAACGATCCGATTTCACTGTGGCGATCTACAGGGCTTTCATGGGGCTAAAAATGGGATTATTGAAGGATCCCAGGAGGTTAAATTTTTTTCGATTAAAAAATGAAGAATTTTTGAAAAAAACATTTTTGAAAAAAAAAATCCCCCCCAAAAAAATTTTTTTGTAGGTAATATAAAAATACAAAATTTTTAAATTTTATTCATTGACAGAATTAAATTTCTGTACAAGTAACCTATATCAAAGAATAATAAACCCTTGTGTAAAATTTGCAGCGTATTTTACGTTGAAATCAATCATTGGGGACCTCCTTGTCCTAAGCTTCTGACTTGCGATAAAAGTCGGTTCAGGGATTCAAAAATCAGTTTTTAGGCTCTCCTCAAAACCTGAGAAACATGAGGCAGATGTTGCCACTAACGTGATGATTTATCACGGCCTTATCACTTTTTTGTCACTGATTACCGAGTTTTCCGCGGGAACACGAGTCTGGGGCAACCTGTTCCAAAGCTAACCGAGGCTTAGGTAAGCGCCACCTTCAGTGTAATGGTGAAACGGAATCTTCCCTAAGTCGGACTTAACGTTAAATCCGAGATTTAGCTAAAACGAACTTTAAGCTACACTTGGTGAAATCCGGCATAATGCATAATTTAGGGTAGCACAGCTGGGAGGGCGCCCCCTTCCCACCACTGCCCTCCCCTCCATTTCAATTTGAAGGCGGGCACGGCGTGAAATTCACAACGATTCCATTCCAGGGTTAAGGAGGGCTCGCCCACCGCAGGGCTGTGCCTCTCCCGCCGTCTGCAAGCAGAGTCAATAATTCTGAGAAGCTAAAATTAAATCTATCATGAAAATTACCTTTTTCCCGGAATTTAGAATTCGTAGGTACCTTTCGTTTGCTATAATATGCACACGCATACCTTTGGTTTATTATTATTGGAATAGTACCTACACCTATGAAATCGCGAAGGAGGTTGAAAATTCAGATCGGCCTCAAAATTTGACATTATACGTTTCAAGATTCCTCGTTCCTTTCCACCTTCGAAACTACAGTTTCAACACGCCTCTTTCGAAATGCATTCTTGATCAAGAATGCAACTAGTCCAGTGGCCAGGTCGTTGAAAAGGGCTGTCACGATGAAAAATTCCGAAGTTAATGAAATTTCTAGGTGTTTCGGACATGTTTGGTGATGCTAAATCCAAGTTTTCGACCTCGAGGAGGTTGTGCTAAATTTTTGGCGACCGAAAAACCTCGAAATTTTCGGACTTGTTTCGGTTTTTCCTCATAACCTCGAAAACGGTCAATTGTACGTAAAAACTCACTATATACTAAATTAAAGTATACAAAATTCCCCATCAAACAAAAAAAAACTAATCCGAAATCGGTCCAATAGAGAAATAGCTACGGGCGATCAAAAAATGGCTATTTTTTCCAATTTTGGTAAAAACTCCCATGACTCAATTTTCAAATTGTTATAGGTTTACAACATCATTCCCAATCACCTACCCCCCCCCCCTTCGTAAAAGTTTTAGAGCATCAATTGGAGAGCTCAAAAAGCTCAAAAAATTTGAAATTGGTCCAATTTTCCAATTTTGGCAACTAAGTACTTTTCCAAAATTGGCGTTTCTCAAAAATTGCTCCCAGTTGGTTCTATGCTCTTTTCCGGGGTTTACAGACCCCTATGATCCATATTCGCGTCTGATACCATTCCGTGTCCATTATATAAATACCTAAAGACAGTAAGATTAATATATATTATAGTAGGTACCTATGACATAGGTCCTATGTATAAAAAATATGTAATATATATAGAGAACAAGGTCATAGCCATTGAATAGGTACCTAATAAATGTAATAACGTCAAAACTATATATTTACAAAAACTAATTTATAACTATGAGATGCAGTAAGATTGTAATTAATTAATAAATAATACCTATACAGAAGAAGAGTTGTAATAAATTTCGATGGATTCCCCTGCGGCTGCATAGGTTCATCCACCTGGTCTGCGAAAAAAAAAAGGATTTCTCACAAAAGAGCCGACCCTTCAGAAGGAAATATTTCACTAGTTGTGAAAGAGCCGTCGAAGTGACAATATAGTTTTCGTATCCTATCGTGCGTACTTTCGTGTTTTCTCTGGGATATCCACCCAAAACGTGTCGTGATGACCAGCAAATCCTACAAGGGCTTCAGGAAGTAAGAGTGCACACTGCATGCCAAAAAAGTTACACCAATGAAAAATTAATCCAGGCATACTTACGTCGTACATGTGATACACCTAAACCACCCACCGTGACTCGAGGACAAGTGCAACCATTTGATTTCAATAATTTTTTTTTTTTTTTTGCGAAAGTTACTTCACATCAGAGTAGGTGCAAACGCAGGCGAAGCCGCCTCTTGACCGACGTCAAGACAAAGTTACCTACTCCTCATGGGTTGGCAAACAACATTTTGGCTGCAGCTGAAATGCGAGGTGATGGTATCACTCCCCGCTTGGTTAGGGACCACCCCCAAACTGCAGGGATCTTGTTGTTCCCTAACCAAGTTTGAACTTGCTGGTATGTACAGAAGGAGTGATATCTATCTGCGTCAGTGCCACTGGTCTGCGGAGTGATATCTATCTGCGTCAGTGCCACTGGTCTGCGGAGTGATATCTATCTGCGTCAGTGGTCTGTGGAAGCCTGGCAAGGTGGAATTTCGCCGCTTTTGCCACCGACTTAGCAAAATATCGCAGCTCATCCAGATTTTCGTGGTCACTATCTCCCCCATACGTTGCTACCAGAAATTGTTCACCTGCTTCACTGATTTCTGGTGCAATGGCATCTAGATTGCTAAAAACCTGCACATTTGCCTTGAGGGAGGGATTCTTCACGTACATGGTGCACACCTTCTTCTTTCCCAACCCAAAAGGTGCGGAGGTCCTATCGCACCTACTTATCGCATGGTGGAAAATACTGCAACTAAATCTGTGTTCATGAGGGCGATTTGGCTAATGCGATTTTGTTTGCCAACCCAGGAAGAGTAGGTAACTTTGTCTTGACGTCGGTCAAGAGGCAGCTTCGCCTACGTTTGCACCTACTCTGATGTGAAGTAACATTCGCAAAAAAAAAAAAAAAAAATTATTATTGAAATTAAATGGTTGCACTTGTCCTCGTGTCACGGTGGGTGGTTTAGGTGTATCACATGTACGACGTAAGTATGCCTGGATTAATTTTTCATTGGTGTAACTTTTTGGCATGCAGTGTGCACTCTTACTTCCTGAAGCCCTTGTAGGAATTGTTGGTCATCACGACACGTTTTGGGTGGATATCCCGGAGAAAACACGAAAGTATGCACGATAGGATACGAAAACTATATTGTCACTTCGACGGCTCTTTCACAACTAGTGAAATATTTCCTTCTGAAGGGTCGGCTCTTTTGTGAGAAATCCTTTTTTTTTCGCAGACCAGGTGGATGAACCTATGCAGCCGGAGGGGAATCCATCGAAATTTATTACAACTCTTCTTCTGTATAGGTATTATTTATTAATTAATTACAATCTTACTACATCTTATAGTTATAAATTAGTTTTTGTAAATATATAGTTTTGAAGTTATTACACTTATTACGTACCTACTAATTGGCTATGACCTTGTTCTCTATATATATTACATATTTTTTATACATAGGACCTATGTCATAGGTACCTACTAAAATATATATTAATCTTAATGGACACGGAATGGTATCAGACGCGAATATGGATCATAGGGGTCTGTAAACCCCGGAAAAGAGCATAGAACCAACTGGGAGCAATTTTTGAGAAACGCCAATTTTGGAAAAGTAGTTGCCAAAATTGGAAAATTGGACCAATTTCAAATTTTTTGAGCTTTTTGAGCTCTCCAATTGATGCTCTAAAACTTTTAGGAAGGGGGGGGGGGGTTAGGTGATTGGGAATGATGTTGTAAACCTATAACAATTTGAAAATTGAGTCATGGGAGTTTTTACCAAAATTGGAAAAAATAGCCATTTTTTGATCGCCCGTAGCTATTTCTCTATTGGACCGATTTCGGATTAGTTTTTTTTTGTTTGATGGGGAATTTTGTATACTTTAATTTAGTATATAGTGAGTTTTTACGTACA
Organism: Pilophorus perplexus; assembly: GCA_955831195.1. Taxonomy (NCBI): domain Eukaryota; kingdom Metazoa; phylum Arthropoda; class Insecta; order Hemiptera; family Miridae; genus Pilophorus; species Pilophorus perplexus. Next base: position 52,918,252 of record OY037008.1, read on the forward strand.
ATTGAGCGTTTTCGAGGTTATGAGGAAAAACTGAAACAAGTCCGAAAATTTCGAGGTTTTTCGGTCGCCAAAAATTTAGCACAACCTCCTCGAGGTCGAAAACTTGGATTTAGCATCACCAAACATGTCCGAACAACACCTAGAAATTTCATTAACTTCGGAATTGTTCATCGCTAAAAGTACCTGGCCACTGGACTAAACGGCTCGCCAACTCATTGCAGGATGTGATTGACATCGACTAGGCACTGCCTTCTTTTAAAAGGCTCTCGACAGACTTTTTTCATAGGTGAATTATTTAATTTACGTTGTTTTTCTTTCTATCGAGCTGTTGACTTCAACTTTTCAAGTGTATTTTTTCATTTTGATAGGTATTATTTATCCCTATTCTTTGTATTGGAATTATTTTCCGTAATAAACAAGAAAAAAAAAATACTAGATTCCAAAATCGAAATGCCCGTCCGCCGTACTCCACGCCTTCTGGACCGTTTTGGGGCAGCAGGATTTTTTTTTTTTAATCTGAAAATTTGACACAATAGGTAGGTAGGTACCTACCCATTGTGTCAAATTTTCAGGTACCTACTTGGTTTACCATCTAGTTGTGCCCCCAAGGTTTTCAGCCTGATCGTCCAAAACCGTGGGGCTCTGTGGGGCTACGGGAGGTTTTTTTTTAGAATTCGGCTATTGGGTCTAGTTATGTGTCGTTTTCGACGTAGTTTTGGAAGTAGAATCCATTTTCGGGGGTCATAGAACGATTAGATTTCACCGGGGGGATCTATTGGGCTCTAATGGGGCTACAAATGGAATTTTTTAAGGATCCCAGGAGGTCAAATATTAACCGAGTAATTTATGAAGCATAGGTAATCCATATTAAAATTAAATTTTCGAAGGCCTACTACATCTGTTCAAACAATGTAAAAATATATATATATATATATATATATATATATATATATATTTATTTTGCTTCCGAGTCTGCGAAGGAGCGGAAGCCTTGTGTTCAGTGAACACTGTTCACTTTCGGGAGCCAAAAAATTTTTGTTGTCCGAATTCAAAATTTCCACTCGCATTTTGCGTTTCATAGCCTACTGAACAAATTTGTCTGTCGGTCTGTGGGCCTGTAGGTCTGTCCGCATTTCCTTGTTACAGCCATAATTTCCACAATTTTGAATGAATTTAGCTCAAATTTTGAGGGATTGTGCGAATAAGGCTCCTTGAGGTCCCATACGAATTTCATCACAATAGAATCACTGGTACGCTCTGCGCATGCGCTAAGGTGAAATTCTTGAAACAGGCATAAATTTCACAATTTTAATCGGATTTCAATCAAATTTTCAGGAATTGTGTGCGTATAGCTCTAGACAGTCCGCTGTCAGTTTCATCACGATTGAATCAGCGGTACGCTCAGCGCATGCGCGAACGTAATTTCCTTGCCACAGCCATAACTCCTTCAATTTTGATCTGATTTCAATTAAATTTTCAGGAATTGTGTGGGTATAGCCCTAGATGGTCCCCTATCAGTTTCATCGCGATTGCATCAGTGGTACTCCCTGCGCATGCGCGAACGTAATTTTCTTGTTACAGTGACAACTATGTTCATTTTGAACCTGGCACGAGGAAGCTCATGTGCCATTGCCTTGGCAGTGTATTTTAATTTAATTTTTATTGACACAGAATTAATTTTCACACAAGTAACCTATATCAAAGAATAATAAACCCTTGTGGAAAATTTGCAGCGTTTATATAAATGTAAAATAGCGCTTGGGGCGTGCCCATGGACGCAGAAATAATTTTTGCACAAGTAAGCCATATAAAAAACGCTGCAAATTTTACACAAGGGTTTATTATTCTTTGATATAGGTTACTTGTACAGAAATTTAATTATGTCAATGAAAAAAATTTTTTTTGGATTTTTATCGAAAAAAAATTTTTTTTGGATTTTTTTTCAAAAATGTTTATTTTCAACAATTCTGTATTTTTTACTCGAAAAATATTTAACATCCTAGGATCCTTCAAAAATCCCATTTTTAGCCCCATGAAAGCCCTATAGATCGCGACAGTGAAATCGGATCGTTCCGGGACCCCCAAAAATGGATTCTACGTTCAACAATACTTCGAAAACGACACCTAACTCGATCCCATACCCCACAGCCTTCAAAAAACCCCACCCGTAGCCCCATTATAGCCCCATAGCGCCCCACGGGTTTGGGCGATCGGACTGAAAACCTTGCGGGCACAACTAGATGGTAAACCAAGTATTTTGCCAAAATTTCAGATTTTTAAAAAAATTCCTACTGCCCAAAACGGCCTGGACGGCGGACGGCGGACGGCGGGCGGCGTACGGCGAACGGCGGGCGGCGTACGGCGGACGGCGGACGGACATTTCGGATTTTGAATGTAGGCCTCTTGAAACGGATAATGTCAAATCTTGAGGCCGATCGGAGTCGTCGACCCCCGTCGCGAAAACATAGGTGTATTATTCCAAGAATAATAAACCAAAAATAAACCCTGGGGGTAAACTTTGTAGCGTATGAGTAAATATTATGTACGTACTCTTATATATATTGATGGGATCCTCCGGTTGATCCCATCATATGCGTCATATGAGTTCTCGTAGTTAGATACGTATTTGAAAAATATATTCCAGTCTAGTTTCGGTGTTCCTCAAGTGTAGTCTCTTTGAGAGAAGTCCTAACAATTGGTGGCAAGCGGTGCGATGCCACGACGGTCGACAAGGAATTTACCTCGACGGAGTCGACAGGAGTACCCCCGCCAGAAGTTGCGGCGCCCTTACCGCGACTACACACCAGCCAACGCTACCAGAGACGGTTGGAGTTCCAACAGCCTCAATTGTGCAGAACTGGGATGCCATGCTGGCCCTCGCGCGAGAACAAATCCTGGTTGAGCAGCAGCACGGGACCCTGCCACGGAGCGTCGGACAGGTAGTAGCACCCTCAAACCCAAAAACTTTGACGGGGCAAACTGGGATGGGTACAAGATCCAGTTTGAGGGCATAGCAGAAAGAAATGGGTGGGATGACGACACTAAGGCTGGCGCCCTGGAAGCAGCGCTAGTGGGCGAAGCTGTTGAAGTGCTGTTAAATGTCGTTTCCCCACGCACTTTTCCCAAACTAGTACTCGCATTGGAACGTAGGTATGGAAAGAGAAGGCATGCTGATCGGTTCATGACAGAGATGCTAGCACGGCAGCAGCGTCCTACTGAGAGTGTTGGTGAGTACTTCAATGCATTTATTACCTTGGCTCATAAGGCCTGGCCAGCATCCAGTGTCACTGAAGGCCTTGAGCAGCTGGTCGTGCACAACTTCATGATGGGCCTTAGGGACACACTCCTCAGGGAACGTGTCATGGGGACAGGGCCAAGAACCTTAGATGAAGCAGTTGCGGTGGCTCAACGGTATGAAAATGTTGCAAGACTGTCTCGACAGGTACGGGCTGTGGAGGTTATAGACACACCTCCAGCAGATCGTGGCCTTAGGAATGTGGCACCGAGTTCTCCAGCATGACCTCGACGGCGACAACAACCACAACTAGTTTGTTTGCGGTGCGGAGTTTCTGGTCACATTGCTCGATCTTGTCCCTTCCCACCAGTCTCGCTGCAGCAGGAGAACAGCAAATTGGCGAAAGAAATGTCGCTCCACGAAAACCTCATTTCGGACCTCGAAGAAGCGAAAGTTCGAATCGCCACTTTAGAACCGCTCGAGGCCTCTTTGAAAACTCTCAAGCAGCAAAACCTCGAAAAATACAGCATCATCGCCCAGCTTCAAACCGAAGTTAAACAGTACAAAGAAATGGTTGCGCTAAAGGAAGAGAACGACGCGTTGACGAAGAAGCACGAGGAAGAAGTGAGGAGGGAAAACTACAATTTTCGAGCGGAGTTGGCCAGACTGGAGGGTGAAATTGCGAGCTTGAAAGCGCAGAAAGAAGAGGAATTTGAGAGGAATCAGGAAGAACGTATCCGGCATGTTCGGTTAGAAGCTGTCGAACGACCATGGACTGAAGCCCAACAGTCAGACGTCGTGCTTGGCCCAGTCTACGAATGGGTGTCCCACGGGGTTCGACCACCGATGGATGACATTGCCAGATTTTGCACGTACACAAAGGCACTTTGGGCTCAGTTTGCTAGGTTACGAATCCGGAATGGAGTCCTGTAAAGGATATGGGAGAACGATGCAGGTACCCAGGTAATGGAGCAGCTCCTCGTTCCTCAGGCTCATCAGAACGAAGTCGTGCAGTTGGCCCACGAAACAGGGCATTTTGGACGAAGGCATACCTTGCAGCTGATTCGTACCCAGTACTACTGGCCCGGGATGCAGGGCGACGTGAAGCGGTTCTGCGCTAGCTGTGAGACTTGCGGGCAGTGGGGAGGGAACACCACGAAAAGGAAGGCACCTCCGAAACCTTATGTGGTTGGATCGCCAGGAGACCGCCTTTTGATAGATGTGGTGGGACCTTTGCCAGTGTCACGGGATGGTAACCGGTATATAGTGGTAGTGGTAGACCAGTTTACCAAGTGGCCAGAGGCATTCCCAGTGAAGGACGTAAAGGCAGAGACTGTGGCTGAGGGTTTGGTCAACAATGTAATCACCCGTTTCGGCGTGCCAAGGGAGCTGCATTCCGACCAGGGGAGGAATTTCGAATCCTCAGTTTTCAAAGAAGTAGCCGAACTCCTGGGAATAAAGAAAACCAGGACAACCCCTCTACGGCCCCAAGGAAACGGCATGGTGGAACGTTTTAACAGAACTCTTTGGAATCTGTTGGCAAAGCTAACTAGGGGCAACCAAGCCTCTTGGGATCGACCCCTAGCCTTGCTAGCCTACCGCGCCACGGACCATTCTGTGACTGGCTTCTCCCCTGCTGAGCTAATGTTGGGTCGCCGTTTAGACCTGTCCATTCATCTGCTTACAGATCCTGCGCCGGACTTGCAGTTGACGCCCAGTACCTATGCCACACAACTGCAGGACCTGTTGACGAAGACGCACCAGTTGGTTCGGGAGCGGCTGGTGAGGGCAGCTGAAGACCAGAAGCGCCGTTATACCTTCAAAGGTGATCCGACGTCGTATAAACCCGGGGAGGACGTCTGGTATTGGTGGCCAAGACGCCGAGTGGGAGTGTGCCCTAAACTCCAGTCTTCATGGGTTGGCCCCTGCCGAGTCGTCGACACGCTCTCGGATGTAACGGCACGGATCCGAACTCCCCAGAAGCGCCTGCGAGTGGTCCACATCGATCATCTGCGTCCTTTCCACAAGAAAGAGGAGGGGTAGTAGTGATGGGATCCTCCGGTTGATCCCATCATATGAGTCATATGAGTTCTCGTAGTTAGATACGTATTTGAAAAATATATTCCAGTCTAGTTTTGGCGTTCCTAAAGTGGTCTCTTTGAGCGAAGTCCTAACAATACGAATAAACTAAAATAAAACATCGTGCCTTCAAAACCCTTGGAGCCAGCTCTGCAAGCGTTGGGCAGCTCGGGGAAAGCTTGGTATCTTGGCAAGCCTTGGAGACCCTTAGCCAGCTTGGGACCAGCCTTGTAAGCCTTTGACAGTTCTGGAAAGCTTAGGACCATCTTGGCAAGCCTCGGAGACCCTTAGCCAGCTTGAGACCAGCTCTGCAAACCTTTACAATTCTAGAAAGCTTGGGACCGTCTTGGCACGCCTTGGAGACGCTTAGCCATAATAAAAACGCTGCAAATTTTACACAAGGGTTTATTATTCTTTGATATAGGTGAGTTGCGCAAAAATTATTTCTGTGTCAAAAGAAAAAATGTTGGAAAAAAAATATTTTGGATTTTTTCAAAAAATTTTTTTGATTTTTTTTTTTTTCAAAAAAAAATTGTTTTTTCAAAGATTCTGTATTCTTTACTCGAAAAACATTTAACCTCCTGGGATCCTTCAAAAATCCCATTTTTAGCCCCATGTAAGCCCTATAGATCGCCACAGTGAAATCGGATCGTTCCGGGACCCCCGAAAATGGATTCTACGCCCAAAAATACTTCGAAAACGACACCTAACTCGATCCCATAGCTAAAATCCTTCAAAAGCCCCCTCCCATAGCCCCATTTTAGCCCCATAGCGCCCCACGGGTTTTGGCGATCGGACTGAAAACCTTGCAGGCACAACTAGATGGTAAACCGAGTATTTTGTCAAATTTTCAGATTTAAAAAAAAATTCCTACTGCCCGAAACGGCCTGGACGGCGTACGGCGTACGGCGGACGGACATTTCGGATTTAGAATGTAGACCTCTTGAAACGGATAATGTCAAATTTTGAGGCCGATCGGAGTCGTCGACCCCCTTCGCGAAAACATAGGTGTATTATTCCAAGAATAATAAACCAAAACGGACTTGCATTTACATTAAAATGCAAATAAATTGTATTATTGCTGAATTTAGTTTTGCAATGGCATTGAGTGTACCCCGGCTCCCACATTCCGATTCGAAGGTCCAAACTGCTCCCTATTGGAAAACTGAGCCCTGACAGGATAAAACCAATAGGCTATTGTCTGCGAGAGAGACTGAGAGACTAAGAGAAGAAAACATTGTTTTCGGACTTCCACCACTCGCCACCGGGGATTGTCAACAAACCTAACGGAAAATCGAGACGAGCCATATGGTTCTTTCCACCAAGAATCGTCAACCAGTCAAATGGCCATTTTCTTTCAGTTCTTTGAGTTTCTTTTTTCAAATTGATTATGGCGACGTGGGACTTGCAGGAAATACCAAACTGATTTCCTTGAGCTTCAGCCATGAGCGACTGTGTTTTAACGGTTACAAAGTGCTTAGCTGTGTGGGGGTCCATTGAGGATTTTCTCCTCAAAAAGTAGATCTGTACGAAGTTGAGAATCACTTTAACTGGGATTGTGAAATGATCTGGCTGCCCAAAACGGTGTACGTCAATCTTAGCAGGCCACCCATTGCTTGTAATGTTTCAGATGAAGATGAAGGACTCCCACAAAGAAGCTCATCAGTGTGGATAATCAGGCGAGTATTCCAAGATGACAAGAAATATTGCCGCCTGTGGGTGTATTGCCGCTTGTGATTTGTGTAGATCATGGTACATGATTGTCTTATGACTTAGGTACCTGTGGGACACCCCCAGACCCCCGGATTATCTAAGTTTTGATCAAGGATCATAGCAAAGAAACATGGTACATGTTTTTCGGATTGGTATATTTAAATTCGCGATAAGGCGCCTATAAGTCACGACAGACACACAGACAGAAAGCTCAACATCTCAAGGGGGGCTCGACCCCCCTAAGCAGACATAAACGGTCCACCAAACCAATAGAAAAAAATTTCATCAAAATCGGATCAATATTTAGGGAAGGAGAGGGGGTTGAAGGAGGGGAAAACGGAAAATCCAGAGAACGCCCGTAAAAACATGTACCATGTTAAAAAAAATCCTTGAGGGCGCTCAACCTATCTCAGAACGTACATCATTTTTGAATTTCTCGAGATTTTCAAGAACATATATATAATATATATAATATACGTAATATATTATATTACGTAATATATTATATTGATATATATTTTATATATAGGTATATAGAAGGTTATCGGGTGGTAAGGGGGTAGATCGGCGAAGGGTTTACGGGGGGGGACTTGACTCCCATTCCAATCCGCAGTCCAACACGTTTCGCGCAAATTCGCGGGGTTGCGCGCGTCGCGCGGGATTTTAATATAGCCTATGCTGGGGGCAATCTCACCCGAGACCGTTAGAAAAAAATCCCATTCAAATCCGTTCAGCCGTTTAGGCGCCTATAAGGCACGACGGTTTCCGGGCGGTGTACTCACATTCCAATCCAGAGAACGCCCGTAAAAACATGTACCATCTTAAAATCGCCGTATTTTTATCGCTTACCGTTTAGGAGGAGGAGAGGAAAAACCATGTTCCGCGAGTACAAAATTTCGCAGGGTTGCGCGCGTCGGGCTGGGTTTTAATATAGCCTATGTTGTGGGCAATCTCACCCGAGATCGTTAGAAAAAAACCCCATTCAAATCCGTTCAGCCGTTTAGGCGCCTATAAGGCACGACGGTTTAGGAGGGGGGGGGGGGGGGAGGTTTACTCACATCCAAAAACTCTTATTTTTCGAAATTTCGCAGGGTTGCGCGCGTCTGGCTGGGTTTTAATATAGCCTATGTTGTGAGCAATCTCACCCGAGATCGTTAGAAAAAAAACCCCATTCAAATCCGTTCAGCCGTTTAGGCGCCTATAAGGCACGACGGTTTACGGGCGTTGTACTCACGTCCAAAAACTCGTATTTTTCGAAATTTCGCAGGGTTGCGCGCGTCGCGCGGGAATCTATTACATTAATTCACTAACACCGTTCTTCTCTTCTGAATTTCAGCAGTGGTCAGTAAATGGTTTGTTTAAGCAATAAAGGATTACTGTTGAAAGGTTTCTTCCAGGCTTATGTGAGGGAGGCCCTCTTTGTAAATGTTTTGTTGATAGCCACCAGCGCTGATGCCCCACAGTCGACAACCATTTGATTTATAAGGCCACAATTGTGGTAAACACGAGGAAGTTTTAAGGGGGAAAGGATCCTATGTGAAACCCGCACGGAGGCAATAAACAACATTTTCTAGTGAACTGTTTTGCTTCTTTGCTTTTCTCAGACACCATCTTGTTCAAACGTGTTTATAATCCTTTTTTTGAAGCCTCTTTCGTTCCCGAAACCCCCCAAACCGCGGTTGGCACCTTCAAAAGATGCTTCTTGCTCACCGCGCGAATATTAACCACAAAGAGTGGAGGAGGGGGAGAAAAAAGGAATCAAAACGTAAATAAATACCCCAAAAGAGGGACCATAACCTTGCCAGATCTTTTTGAAGTTCTCATTCAGAGCTGAGCCTCATTCATAGCCTGTTTATTATATTTACGGATTGGAAGACTTCAAATCTCTTACACTCTCCTCATGCAGCTAACAAACATCAAAGGGGATTCTGAAATAGTCCAATCAAAACGGGATGGAAATTTGGAGGAAAGAAAATAATGGGATAGACCGAATCTGAGTAAACCTGCATATTTCTGGTTGAAGGGAGTGATTTTGAAGAGTGGTTGTTGTCGGATTCAGCTGTTCCCATTCATAACATCATCGTGATTCCCCAAGGGCCGCCATGGGGAAATGGAGGCCCTTGGAGTTTTTTCTGCTGAATTTTTCTCCCTGGAATCTTTTCGATTCCAGAATAAACTCCTGTTCCAAGGCTGGAGTCAGCAGAGGTCTTTTCTGGTGTTGCCATTTCGATCTAGGGATGGAAAGACCGTGACCGGATATATCCCAATATCCGGTTATTTCTTTTTAATATCGGGATAGATTGGATGTGACCGGATAGAAGTGGATTGAAGTAATCCGGTAGCCGGATATGTGTATCGGATAGGTATCCGTATTCTTTTATAAAATTCTGAAAATCGAAGATACTTAGTAACTTGAAATAATGTCCGAGCCGTTTTGGGCAGTAGGATTTTTTTTTATAAATCTGAAATGTTGACAAAATAGGTACCTACCCGGTTTACCTACCATCGCGTTGTACCAGCAAGGTTTTCAGCCCGAACGCCCATACCCGTGGGTGCTATGGGGCGAAAATTGGGCTACGGATGGATTTTTAAGCTTTTCGGCTATGGGGTCGAGTTAGGTGTCGTTTTCGAAGTATTTTTGGACTTACCCATAATCCATTTTTGCAGGGGTGATTTGGAAGGAAAAGCCGGAAGCTTCGTGATTATTTAATCGAGCTTTCGAGGAATACTGGTCCCCTTCTTCAGGTCTCTAGTTATGTCAGATTAGTATAGGTAATCTTCGTCAATAGTGCCTTAAACTGGTAATTTCAGAGTCGGAGGCTGCCCTTATGCTTCAATGGTGGTTCATCTATGACTAGTAAATCGGGTGCCGGCGTATTCATTATTTAATTTCTAGATAAGTACTAAACGAGTACACGTTGATATTAAATTTTTACAAGCCTCATCGAGGTTAGACACATTAGAGGTTTTATACACAAAGTGAAAGGTGGTAGAGGCGTTTGTAAAAATGTTTGTTCGTAAAAATTATTTAAAAGTGCTTAACCATTTGAAAAGTAAAATCTTAAGTAGGTATGTGTAAACCTGTTCATGTGCAATAACATGTCATAGAATAACGTTAAAATGAATTTTAGTAATATCTACCAGGGTTTAATGTCTGTCCGCCATGGTAGATGAGAGCAACGTGCTCCTTTTCTGAAGACCAAAATTAGTAGTGCTAAACCGTTGTTCCTAATTGTTTCTAGTCAAATGTCTACTGTGATAATACCACAGTATATTATACTAATATATAATATATTATATTATGTAAACCGCTTTTCTGGTACCTAGGTAATTTTTATGAAAGATATTATAATAATGATGATGGTGTAAATGTAAAAATCTAAAGGGCGACAATCGATATCGTCCCGAGCGCGGGAAGGTCGCTGTGTTGTGTATCGGAATCGTCCGGCTAGAGGTCCTAGAGGTCCCTTATAAATCGAGACCCCGAGTTGTCAATATCGTCCCGTTGGATTTTGTTCGAGTAGATAGTGAGTTAGCCGTAATGACATGTGCCGTTCTGATTAGTTCTGTTAGTTTGTTGTTTGCGATGGCCGACGCCGTGTTTGTAAGAGGTGGATCTAAAAAAAATCGGGGATTGTATGTGTCAAAAGATTTTAGATTTGTGTTTCACAAGCCACTAGCGGAAAATGTCGAGCGGTGGAGGTGTGCCGAACACAAAAAGTTAGCTTGTTTAGCATACTTGAAGGTTTTAGGGAATACGGTTATTGACGCGAATGAGGATCACAAGCACCCGGCCAATTCCAACGCATTGGGAACTGAGATTGTCACTGCAGGTGTGAAGAGGAAGGCAACAAACGAAATATTTAATCGGCCGTCGCAGGTAATTTACCTACTTAACCCTAGTATAGTTATGCAATGATTAGATTTATTCTTATCCAAATAATATTCGGTTAGAAAAAAAAGTCACGTCACGTGAAAAGTCACCAAAATCGCGGGAAAATTATCAATATTTGGACTTTAACCAATTTTTAAATTTCGTCAGGCCAAGGGCCACACGGGCCTGTAGAGCTGGAGGGTAAGTTAAGGTGACCAATTTTTAAATATAAAATCCAAAAAAAATTTTTAAATTTTTGCATTGAAATTTCTGCACAAGTATATCAAAGAATAATAAACCTTTAGCGGAAGTTGGGGGATTAATAACTTCACTAATTTGAACTTGGTCGTTTATTAAATAACCAAATTAAATATAATGCAACAGGCCGAATCATAAAATCGGAATATTAATTGAATTATAAAAGAATGAGATCGTACGGGCCGCGACGCGATAACAGGTGGTTGGCAGTCGATTAATCGCCGCTATCAAACAACTAGTTCTCCAGGCGACCACGAGCGCCAGCGAAATAAAGGATCCCGCCGCAGGCGGGTAATCCGCCACAAACCCATGTGTAAAATTTGCAGCGTTTATTGTTTTGATTTCATTAATCCGTGCTGCACAAATGGAACTTTTTTCCAGATTGTTAGATCTGTTTTGAGAGACAATGCAGACTCGAACGGTTCGAGTCGAACCTCGACGACGGGCAGGTGAAATTATTGCATTGATTTGTTATTGCATTAAGTTTACAATTTTTTGTAAATTTACACATTTTACAATTTTTGCGAAAACAATGTTTTTGCCATTTTTGCCCTACGTCCGACGGGACGATATTGACACACTTCATGGATTCTTGCGGGACGATTACGATAATCTTCGCACGGGACGGTATTGATGGGATTTTGGCCATCCGGGGAGATATCGATAAATCCCGAATCTAAAATTGTTATTGCACATGTTAGGTATCCTGAGCCATGCTGATACGTGATGTGTTGAGAATAATTAACTTATTGACGACGATGCTGTAGCATTGAGAGCCTTGACAAAGTAAGTCCTGTGTGTGTATAATAGGTAATAATTTAGGTTTGAATAGGGATACGCCTAATGCCTGTTGTATATAGAAAATCTGGGTTATCCCCAACTTGTTCAGAACTTGGAGGGGAGAATTAAAAAATGTTACCACTTCTTCATCATCCTAAGAAATTTTTTATCGAGGGATAATCTCCGCATGATGTACAATGCGTATGTTTACAGTATTCTAATTTATGGCATAATAATTTGGGGTGGTGCCTACTCAAGCAATTTTCGTTGCATTGAGGTGGCAATTAACACTGTGCTACGGATAGCAACCAAATCCGATCAGCGCACACCAATAGAAACCTTGTATTTCAAGCTCGATGTCCTACCACCTAGGGCAACTTATGTTTATAGACTAGTAAATTACGTTTTCAAATCTCGGGACACGTTTAGGCAGCATGAGGTGGTAAAAAATACAAGGACTAGTCAGACAACCATTTTGCGAACTCCTCATCCAATAGTTGACTTCTTCACTCGGCAGTTACCCTGGCTTGCGCCTGCGCTATTTGAAACCCTGCCTTTCTCGTTTAGGACCGCGAGGTCAACGTCAATTTTCAAAAAAGAAGCGCTACTGCATTTTAAGAATTTAGAAAATACAAATTATATTTTAAGTCGCTATAAATTGTAAATTTAATTGGTATGTAGTATTCAATAGCTATTAAGGGAATGACAGGCCTGGACAGGTCAGAGACCTATCGGCCAAATCAAGAAAAATTGGTTCCTATGTATACAAATCATGACTCTCTTCCTTATTGTGAAAATGTTTTTATGTTTTATGAATAAATAAAAAAATAAAAAATAAAAAAATAAAAAATATATATTGTTGCTCAGACCCCTGAGAGTGGAAGCTTATAATATAAGTTTAAGAAACATAATGTTTCTTAAAGAAACATAATATTATTATTTTTCTGAAACGTCGGGAATAGCAGTAAAGGAGTGAAGAGGAAAAGCGGCCTATTTAAACAATCCCTGAGATCCCTCAGAAACGATAATAATAATAATTATTATTATCGTTTCTGAACTGATTATTGTTCTATATATTTGAATGTACCTAATAATTAGGTACAAATGGACCTATAGTATATTCGAACATAATAAATATTATTATGTTCGAATATACTGTAAGCCCATTTGTAATCAAAATTTGCACCATTAAACCCACTACCATTGAACAGAGAACCACTCAATTACCAAAAAATAAATTCGAATTCGTTTTTAGCGCAACCTTTTTCCAAAAAATGGAAAGGTGCGCTCACCTCCTCGACATGTATGTTTTTTTTTTTTTTTTTTGTTTGTTTGTGTACAGAGCATCACGCCCGAGCGGCTCAACAGATTTTCATGAGGGTGGTCTCTAACTAAGAAACAGTAGGTATCTAGCGACCAAACTATGCCACACAACACATCAATTTTCATGGGGCCATCAATTGAATTGAATAGATGAGCGCAACCTTTTTGTTATTACGAGAGAAACTAAGAAACAGTAGGTATCTAGCGACCAAACTATGCCACACAACACATCAAAAATATCCACGTGATGCTCATTACGTAAACAACTGCACCCTAACGACCGATGCTTAAGAAAACCTTATACCGATCAGAGGTAACGAACGGCTCAGGCTGCAAAAATCGTTTTGGAGTCGTTGGAATCAGCCTAAAAAGCTCATTCCATAGACCCTTGTACCAACGAAACATAACACATCGATTTTTTTTCCAGCTCCAGTGGTGTCCAGCGCTCCTCCATGTTCTGAATGCGTCAGTTCGGTCTATCGATGCTGCTCCCGAACTGCAAATTTCTTTCAAAGTCGGTTCGTGCCGTCCCCGTGTGCCGTCTTACACGCTCCAAAACCGATACGTCCTTTTTCACATCGTGAGTTACGCCATTCTTTGCAAACCCCAAAGGGTTGATGATGAATTGCTATCGATAACCCCCGTATTATTGGCAGTAGTGATCGAAAGAGAAGACCGAGTTGTAGGGCTTGGCAAAAGGAAGAGGTCCTGGTCGAGAGCCGTTTTCTCCAATCTACAAAGAAAAGGTTTAGAAAGACGGTTCCAAATGCAGCAGTACATCACTAAGCCGGACAGGCGGCAGCTTGCAGCCACATTGGGCCTGACGGACGCACAGGTTTGTACAAGAGAGATTAAAAAAAAAAAAAAAAAAAAACACGATAAGATAAGACGAACAAGACAAAACAGTTTGGTTTTCACACATTCTATTGACCAAATTTCCAGGTGAAGGTGTGGTTTCAAAACCGTAGAATGAAATGGCGACACACAAAAGAGACGAAATGCCTTGGGAACAACAACAATAACGTAACAGCGTTTCTGCACCAGGATTCCAACCACAAATTCAACTTCAAAATAGAACCCGATAATGAAACTCAGCTTCAGTCCAGTGTGCCATTTGCTTCAAATCGCGTATGAATCTGTAGGTACCTACCTCTACATACATGTATGATATTTACGTACTGCCAAACGCTGCAAATTTTACCCAAAGGTAGGGTACCCTATATTTTACTATTATTTTCTATAAATTGTAAAAAATAATTAATTTGGCTTACGTCAATAAAAAATATTTTTAAATAGGTATTGACAATTTGAAGACGTTATGGTAGAAGATCATCTACGGACCCAAGACACCCAATGATTATTCCTACTGTGGAAAAGTTATAATATAACTTACATAATATGTAGGTATCACACACAGTTACATAATATTATTATGTAGGTAACTGTGTATAATCACAGATAAAACTACTGATTAAGATGGCCTATGGCTGTCCGGCGAGCCCGAACAATTAGGAATGGAAATGCACCCGAATTTCGGGTTAAATCATCCTGTACCATGTTGTTAGAAGTCAAAAAGGGGAAAAAATAATTTTTGTCACAAAAATGATACATCATTTTTGTGATATATTATATTGTATATTATATATTGTATATTATGTTGTATATTATACATGTATAACATACATTGTATATAGGTACATCATTTTTGTGACAAAACGTTTTTCACGTAGTTTATAATCACCTTAAACTGTTCTGGCCGATTCAAAAACCGGTGTACCTACCTAGGTGACTTTGATTTCCAATCAAAGACACCAGAGTGCAGGTCGATTTTCAAATTTTTTCTTGATTTTCTTGGTGTTTACTAGTAACATGCGAAAATGGCCGTGTTCGCTTTGTTGTGATTGTGATCATGCGTGTTTACTCAACTTATTCCTGATATAAATCAAGCGAGACGCTAGTCTCGCGATGCCAAGCTAAAGGCCGGCATTCACGGCGCAGCCAAACGGCCTCGAGCCGATCCATTTTCCACCGTGTGTGGAGACATTTCTAGTGGCCCCCCGCCACCTCGCGACTTCGCTGGATTTTCGGACGGGCCAAAATCCACGGAGCCGAGCCACAGAGCAAACAAATGGACTCGCCGTGTGTGGGGGGAAGCCCCAACGCCTGCAACACCTGCGAAGCCAAATGGACCGGGGCCAATGACAGCCTATTCGTGTATGTTAAATCCCCGGTCCAAAAAGTGCTATGAGTGCCCGTGACTGGCCACACTATTATTACTGTATTATTACACACATTATTATTGTCTCAGCCTTCACACATTTCACATGTAACAGACAGTTGTTGGTGGTGGTCAGAACCGCAACTCTCATATGGCTGCAATGTTTTTAGTGGCCATGCAGAGAATAAAACACTTGAAAACAATTGACCATAAATTATTTATGGTCGTGGGGGATAGCCACATGGAATTCGATGTGGACCATGGTCAAATTGAGAAACAAAAAAAGAGGACTGATATTCCCATAAACCATCCGTACGATTGGTACCAGTTGGTACGGTCAGTCGGGTGTGAAAAAAAAGTTCAATGTGATCGAACAAACCTACCCAACTTTTTGCAGTTCTCAGATCTTCTCAGAAAAGATCTGATTTTCAGAAAAGAGGATACAAAGGGGCGGAGTGTGAATTGGCTAACTATAAGATGGTGCAGATATACGAAAGAATTAAATTCCTTGATCAACATAGTACCAAATTCTGGTACTATGTTGATCAAGGAAAGTCTTAGAGAAGACGAGGAACTCAGCACGCTCAGCTTTAAACGTCGAAACAAAAATCAAGTGCAACTTCAACCTGTTAAGTCGTACACTTCAACTCTGCCAGTCAGATAAGAAGAAAAATGATTACTCTCTTTGTTGCCTCAAGTGGCCCCTTTTTTCATCCTTTTTAAGAAAATTTAAAACGGACAAAGATGTTAGAAACACTATTAGATAGTGTAACCCTATCTTCTGATGAGCTCAATAAGTAGGTAATTACCAAGCATGTTACTTTTTCATTTGATTTTAAATAATAATGATATTATTATAAAATATTATTTTAATAATTTTTTTTCTTGTTCAATACCTACCTGAATCTCTGTCTGGTTCTGAGCAAATACCGTGAATAATCAAGAAAAGGCTGATATTTTGGAACTTTCTAGTCTTGTTTTTATTTATCCTTGACCAACGAACAATAAATTCTGTCCTTGAAATTGAATTTTGTCTTCAAAGTGAAGTAAACTTGTAGTAGGTAATTAAAGTATAATGATGTGTGGTTAAAAAAATATAAGTCAGTTTTTCTTGGTGGCCAAAAAGATATAAGTACAAAATTTCATTGAAGAAAATGTGTTATTGTAGAATGCACCAAATGCATCTTTAGTTCAACTCTCAAAAAGTAAATTATCACCAAAAAGGCAGAAGTGTGTTGAAAAACAAGCAGGTAAGAGGAGTTCAAACGGAACCATATTCGGACTCCCCACGAAAACGGCCTCTCCTGAAAAATGAGGTTTTTTGACTTATACCTACCAGTTTTCCCGCCCCGCCTAGAATTGATGTACGATATTATCCATGTCAATAACCCTTGTATAGGTAAAGTCTGCAGCGTTTTCATCTCAGGAAGAGGATTTGCAGTTCTTACATCCTTCCATTGTAAGGCATCTTCCAAGTTTTTAGATCCTAATGACTTGTCGGGTAGTATAGCGTGAGTGAGCGAGTTACCAGTTGGTGAAGAGCAACCGGCAAGATGAGCACCTTTTTCTCACCGCTTGGCTCACTGCGCGAGGTCAACTGTTGAATAACAAGGATATTGTTTTGCTTCAGCGGACTCGTCGGCATACCTACCCACACAAACTCATCCAGCCCGTCGTGTTCGGGAGTCCGGAATTTCCCGAGAGCCGTGGGGCTCTTATGAGATTCCTAAGAAGGGGGTTTTTGTAGGGTTTGGAGGTCCATAGTGTCCACCCACGAAGATATTTAATCGGTAAGAAACCCACGTTCGACTCAATTTGTAGAGTTTTTGGGAGCATTTCAGCCATATAACATCACAATGTGGTCATATGGTGCCCGCAAGGTTTTAGCCCGATCACCCAAACCAGGCTCACTCCCAGCTCCTCCGGATCAACTCCTCTGGAATGATACAAATTGAGATAAGAGAAGTGACCATCTCCTCCGTCCGTTGAGCAGGTCAGTTGTCGTGGAAGTGGAGGTGTTCTCAAAAAAGTGCGATGCCCACTGATGAAAACGTGGTACGTTCTGCAGAATTTGCTTATCTGATTATCTAGTGGACAACTACATATATTCTGATGCCGCAATTCCTCCACATTTGTGGGCAGCCGCCCAGTATCATCTCAACGAACCACTACCTAACAGTTGCGAAGCCTTCCTCTCGAAATTTAATGCCCAATTTTCATCACCAAAATCTCCCAAAGTTCTCCAAAATCAAAATTTCCACTCACGTTTTGCGTTTCAGAGCCTCCTGAACTAACTAGGTAATTTCCTGGCCACAGCCATAACTCCCACAATTTTGATCGGACTTCAATCAAATTTTCAGGAATAGTGTGGGTTTAGCCCTAGATGGTCCCCTATCAGTTTCATCACGATTGCATCAGTGGTACTCCCTGCGCATGCGCGAGCGTAATTTTCTTGGTACAGTCACCACTACGTTCATTTTGAACCTGGCATGAGGAAGCTCATGTGCCATTGCATTGGCAGTGTATTATTTCTCCCGTATTCCTTGCGGAGGAGTTGACTATCTCATTTTCAGGTAGAAAAATTAAGCCGGAGGAGTTGGTAAAAAGTAATAATTACTTACTTACGTAATTATTACGGCGGAGGAGTTCTCCCGGAGGAGTTGGGGTACATCCCGGAGGAGTTGGCCATTGCCCCAAAACCTGTGGGGCAACAGGGGCTAAAGGGGCTACAGGAGGGCTTTTTTGAAGGGTTTCGGCTATGGTTTCGAGTTAAGTGTCGTTTTCGAAGTGTTTTTGGTCGTAGAATCCATTTTTGGGGGTCCCAGAACGATTCGATTTCACCGTAGGGACCTATAGGTACGGTGACCAGACGTACCTACTACTTTGGAAGGACATGTACCTACTACTTTTGGGCTCAATGTACTACCACGTATCATGCACTACCTAGCGTACTACTTTTTGCCTTTCTTGCCAAAAATTTAAAAAATTGAAAAACCAAAACAAAAAGAAAAAAGTTGTGAAAGTTCGGTATGAAAGGGGAATTAGGTAGGTACCTACATGGTCAGAGGGAAATTTTTCGCTGGTCATCCTGACGGGATGATTTTTCGGTTGGTCATCCTACGTTGGTTGATTGTTCTAACCAAAAAGAAATTAAGTTGGCCCCAATAATGGTCCGGTACTTCGATCCAAATGCCTGTACTATCGAATTAAAACTACAGATAATGGATAGCCTATAGGTACCTATAATATATTACATTGGTGAGTAAATTTATATATATATTCTAGTTTGGGAAATGTACTACTTTTTAGGAAGAAAAATCTGGTCACCGTAGCTATTAGGGATGGGAATCGATTTCCGATTTTTTCAAAAAATCGATTTTTCGTTCCGATTTTTCGATTTTTTTGAATCGATCTTCAGGTTCCGATTTTTTCGGTGAATCGATTTTTTACTTCCGATTTTTGTAAAAATCGTGAATCGATTTTTTATTACTGATTTAAAAAAAAAATCTTGAATCGATTTTCGTCATTTATAAAAATTAGTTTAGTACTGGATCCGTTATAAACGATTTCCACTGTATTTCAAGTGATTCAAGCAAATTTCGATTAAAAATTATGATTAATAGCATTAGGCGGGGCGGTGGCATCCCGTCTGCGGGGTACCAGAAGAAAGTTCCGGTGTCTCGGACTGGAAGACGGAGCAGGCCTCCAGTTCTGGGACGAGTAGTTCAAGCGTCTACGGCGCCCATGGCCCTCGTTTGGTGTTCCGCCATTTGCTGTTTTTGTTTTTGTTTTCTTTGTTGTTATTTTGTTTATCATTATTGTTACTTGTTGTATCAGAAATATAATTTTGTAGGACGTTGGAAAAAAAAAAAAAAAAATAGCATTAGCTAGGGGCGTCAGAGCAATACTACACATCGTCATTTGGACAACTTTTCAGGAGAGCCAAAAAACTACCTGCCAATGACTTGCTTTTCTCTATCACCACAGATATAAGTATACTTGTGCTTTCCTCATTCAGAACACCAATCTCTATAGACTTATAAGAAAATATTCGGAAAAACCCTATGTTTTCTAAAAAACGAGTCGTTATGGGGTGTTGAAATTGTTGAATTTATAGAAATTGTATAAAACACCTGATGACGATGAGGGGTATTCACTTAGAGACGATGTACGCGCTGCCTATCGATTTTTTCATGGAACTTATTAGTTTGATCAATTCGTCACGAGAGGACGCGTCCAACGATATCCCAAACTCAATGAGTTTAACTCATTTTCGCCAAAAATGGCGATGTGGGGTATTGCTCTGACGCCCTCGTAATAACAACAAAACTCACTAGTTACGAGCGACGTCCGCCATGGCTTTTTCAGACAGCGAAACTGATAACTCATCTGATTAAATGTTTATTATCAAAATTTTTGAAAACTAATACAATTTTAATTTTAAATAGGTAAATTTTTTTTAACAATTTTTTTCTTGAATCTACCTACTTTGAATATATCTACCGTTATCACTCATTAAAAAAACTTTTTTTTGTAAGACCGATTTTTGAATCGATTTTCCAAAAAATCGATACTTTTATGGCGATTTTTTTGGGAAATCGATTTGGAGCATCCGATTCTGAATCGATTCAAAAAATCGATACTTCTTACCGATTTCCCATCCCTAGTAGCTATAGGGTACCTGTACCTGTAAGTTAACCAGTTTACAGACCTAGAACACAATTTACAGACACACACACTTACAGGTACACAAGCATATTATAGTGAAATTTATAGTGAAATATACCTTCTTTCAGTTTGGTAGACCTATGCCCATAGCCAAACCAGTCAAGAGCAAAGGGGTAGATTGATGCTCTCGGGTGGGGTACATTGATACACTTGGGTGGGGCACTTTGATACGCATCAATGTTCCCCCACCATTGAGTGTATCAATCTAACCCACTACGCCATTTTGAAAACACCATGCTTTTTTGAAGAAAAGTAACCAGCAATGAGAAAGATAAAATCGGCGGTACTTTTCCGTTATACCCCCCCCCCCCCCCACGCGATTTCGTGTTTCATACACACCCCTCCCGATGGCTTTAAGGCACCCAAATTCGAGTACTTTTCCGTTATAACACCCCCCACCCCCTCCCACTCGATTTCGAGTTTCATACACAACCCTCCCGATGGCTGTAGGGCACCCAAAGCCAACCAAAATCGCGTGGGGGGGGGGGGGGGGGGGTTATAACGGAAAAGTACCAAATCGGCAATTACCTACTTAATAATAATAATAATAATCATACAATAATATAAAATCGTGATGGTATAATAATAATAATAAAACTTTATCGAGTCAAAGACAGTCCAACTAAGTACAAAACGTCCATAAAAGCTCACGTAAATTACGGAGATGACAGTCATAAGACCGTTAGGCGGGGCAGAGGCGTGAAATTAAACAATGCAATAAATTATATAAGGAAAGAAAAGGAGAAAAAACTTCTTTTTTTTAAATCGCTGCAAATTTTACACAAGGGTTTATTATTCTTTGATATAAGCTACTTGTGTATAAACTACTTTTGCATAAACTCGAAAAATATTAGACCTGGGATCCTTCAAACCCCCATTTGTAGCCCCATGAGAGCCCAATAGATAGCCACAGTGAAATCGGATCGTTCCGGGACCCCTAAAAAAGGATTATACGCCCGAAAATACTTCAAAAACGACACCTAACTCGATCCCATAGCCAAAAGCCTTCAAATAACCTCTCCCTTAGCCCCATTTTAGCCCCATAGCGCCCCACGGGTTTGGGCGATCGGGCTGAATAAATACAAAAAAATGTAGAAAAAATTTAAAAAACAAAAAATGTTTTTTTGAAATATAAAAATCCAACAAAAAAAAAAATTATATATTTTTTCATTAACAAAGAATTAAATTTCTGCACTAGTAAACTATTTCAAAGAATAATAAATCCTTGTGTAAAATTTGCAGCCTTTTTCGGTTCTGGAATCTAGACCTCTTGAAACGGACAATGTCAAATTTTGAGGCCAATCGCAGTGGTAGACCTCCGTCGCAAAAACAGGTGTATTGTTCCAAGAACAATAAAACAAACTGAAGAAGGAGAGGGCGGGGGGAGGGGTGAATGATATTTCAGGATTGAGTGTCATCTGCAAAATGCCTCACAACGGCGGCCATGAACCGGCCCAGACCTGTAACCCCAGGCCATGAAGGGACCTGTAAACCCGCCGACAGATTTACAACAGCAACAACCTGATGCTCCAACGATAAGGTGACATCAAGGTGTAGGCCGAGATTCTTCACGTGGGTTGAGTATCGGGTCAGTTGGTAATCTGTACTTATACAATGTACTCAGGTACTGAGTACAAAGTACTCAGGTTATGGTGATGTCATCACCATAACCTGAGTTTTTGAGGGGTTGATGGCAATTCTATTACCAAGTGCCCAATTGGCCACCTACACCAACTCCCTATTCAGAGCATGCACTGAATCCACCAATGACTCTCCCAAACTGCTGGGCAAGTAAACTTGAAAGTCATCAGCAAAGAGCTGACAGCTGCAAAGCCTGAGAACTCTGGGCAGATCGTTTATGAACATTGAGAACATTTGAGGACAAGCCCTGTGCCCTGAGGAACGCCAACCAATAATACTGGGAGAAAACCAGATTTTTCACCATTGGCTACAACACGCTGGACTCGGTCACAAAGGTAAGACGAGATCAGGGCACATGACGACGTCGAAAAATTGTAGAATAAACGAAGTTTGTTAATAAGCAATGGATGGGAGATAGATCCAAAAGCGTTCCTAAAATCGAGTAGGACAGCCACGGTGCACATGTTATGCTCCATATTATCCCTCACGTCTTCAACCATCCTCAGCAAGGAAGACTCACAGCTATGACGACGACAAAACCCGGATTGAAAGGTACACAACAACTTGTATCTTGAAAGATGTTCATCAATTTGAAGCTGAACAAGTAATTCGAATAGGTACCTTGCTGAGGAATGGCAATATGCTAATGGGGCGGAAGTCCGAAAGCTTGGTCATTACTCTTCTCACTTGCTGGATATCCTTGAACAAAACGTAAAAAAATCACTTTGTATCAGCAAAATCACATGGCATCCTCGCTACGTCTTTTTTTCAACTGGTGGGGGATTAAACTTCGCTGGAAGGCTTCACTCCAGTAGTGCTATCTCTCGTCACGGCAATGAACCTATCACTTGGTCCACTGCCTAGATACTTTCACTGTATCAATGTGCCCCACTTTCCCCTACTCATATTACCTACTCCTATTTTGATGCCAATAGTGGATATTTCCAGCTGTGCGCTATTTTATTGGAGGCCCGGCCTTCTTTTGGTCTAATTTACCTGGGCTCTGTGAGTTTTTAGGTTTTCGGCGAAGGGGTCAAGTTGGGTGTCGTTTTCGT
The DNA here is from genome assembly GCA_955831195.1 of Pilophorus perplexus. Lineage (NCBI taxonomy): Eukaryota > Metazoa > Arthropoda > Insecta > Hemiptera > Miridae > Pilophorus > Pilophorus perplexus. Next base: position 52,941,156 of record OY037008.1, read on the forward strand.
AGGATTTTGGGACCTAGAATTCATTTTTGGGGAACCCTTATAAGAGATTTATACATGATTAAATTAATATACCTAGTGTCGGAGTCTCCGACATTAATATAATCATGTATCCGACTCGGAGAGGAAAAGAGACTCTCCGCTCAGCAGTTATTAATATTGTAAAATATAGAATACTGTGACAATAGAACCTCTCTCTCCCAGGCAAAACAGGTGGATTTAGATCCAAAGGGTTGTGACCCTAAGCGTATTTTATTATACAGTAATTATTGTACATATTATATACATATTACCGACACTGCGAATAACCGCGATTTGAGGAGCTGTCCTTCTACGGGTTACTGCTGGCGTCTTCATGCCGTCGATGGGAAGTCCACGTCATGGGAGTTCACCCGGACCGTGGAGGAGATCGTCGGAGGTGTAGGGGATCCGGTGACGATCTGGAAGGTCCAGGAGATGAGCTGGAGACGAACTGGAAGTTCCAGGAGACCCGGGAGATAGTCGACTCCCGAGCCTCCGACTGGCTGACCGGCATACGTTCGCCCTGGCTGTCTGGGATGCACTCTCCGATGCAGCATCCCCTCAGTCCCTTTATCCGAACCCCTCGTTTATGTGAACGTGCCAAACGTGCCCAGGCTGAGCAGCCCAGCCTCCGGCAGAACCGGCCTTGTTCGGCCTCCACTTGGAGGCTGTTCGACACACATTTTGTTGTGCAGAGATCGACACGTCCGCCGGTTCCAACGCCAACCGGACCGCTGTCCAGGATCGATCTCGACACCTAGTAAGGGATGTAATAAATTGTTATTGACAGAATTAATTTTTGTCCATTAATAATGAACCCTCACAGGTTTTCATTTGATTGGTTTAGAAATTGGACCGACTTTTAATTAGGTACTTCATATTGTGAAGTAAGTAACCACCCCCACCCTCATCCGTGCACTCGTGTTGTTTTCTAAACATCGTCTCCCTGTTACTGCGTCTTCTTTACACAAGAATACAATTTCATGCTCGAGATGTTTCTAAAGAGATCTGGCTGACGGGGTCGCCCCTTCCCGGATTGGCCGCCGCAAAGATTGAAACGTAGGTAGTGGGAGTTGAACCCATCAAGTGTTTCATTGCCAGTCAGTCAGTGATGTGGCCTGTTGGCGCTCTCCTGTTGTGTGTCACCTGTGAGATTCATTCGGTCATCGGAGCCCAGCAACTCATCGGAAACAGTACGGCGAATTAGGTTTTTTTTTTTTTTTTTTTTTTTTTTTCAGAAGAAACGTTTAAGTAGTACGGAGAAAAAATCAGAGGATGCAGTATGTGGGCGCCTATTTAATGTAGAGGTTAGGGAGAAAGATGACTCTGCGGTACAAAATTGTTAATTCAAAGTAAACATTAAATGTTGAATGTTGAAACCGGTGAAACAAATTTTGTAGTGTGGGGGCCGGTTTCAAGGAACTAACTCATTGAATTGATCCTCTGCACAAGCGACGAACAACCACTTCACTATGATAGTGAAGTGGTTGTTCGTCGATGGTGCAGAAGATACCCACATAATGTGGGTATCTTAACTATTTCATTATTTTGTTAATAATCAACTTCTGAATATCATTTTGGTACCTATAGGCCGTATACGGCTCAAAATTGGTCCATTAAGACCAGTGCGCCCAAATTCATCTGGTGATGCGATTACGAGAGCTCATTTTAATGGGCTTCCTTAAAAGAAAGAGGCTGAAGAAATGGGTATGGGGCTGTGTGGTATAGCCATCGATATATACCGATGGGTATAGCCCTATTGCGCTCATCTGAAAGATAACAACGTGGACTTTCGCGCTTATGTCCTGGACAGATTGCGAGATGACGCAGTCGAACAGGTGTGAAACAAACATCGCTTCCACTCTACATTTAATTTACCTATGCAAGATAACGTACAATTATTGTACTATTATAGCATCTTTTGAAAGACCATGTCCTTAGCAATGAAAAATTAAGGATTAGACACTTCTCAGTGAGAACAGATCCTGCCAGAATCCCTCCACGCCTTCCGTTCTGTCTTCCACATCTATTGATACTGTTGATCAACTGCACTCCTCACGAGCGAATGTTCACGCATGCTCGTCGCTCAACTGATAATTATTATCAATTATCAGTTATTATTATACCATTTGGCTAAATGGTGTGGTCATTCCTTCGCGACTTAGAAATCCAGACCCATCCCATGGTTTTCGATCGCTCCAACCCGTGGGGCGCTTTGGGGCTAAAATAGGGCTACGGGAGGTTTTTTTCTAAGGGTTTTGGCTATGGAATCGAGGAATTCGGGAGATTTGACTGGGATGTGCTTTGAGCCCATATTTTACGGAGGTTATTTGGTTTAAACTTGGGCGTAAGGTAAGCTTACTACTTGACTAGTCAGAAACATCCCACTGGCCACCCACCTACCCCACCCCACGCCCTGAGACGATCCCCTGGGAGGAACCCCTCCTCAATGTGGAAAATCCTTTTTGGTGTCAACTTTAGAAGCTGAATGATGGGGCTGTGGGATCATATGAGTTGGAATTTATAGTCTGTCTGCAATGACATTGGGCTCCGAACCTGCTCCCTAGCGGCGGACGCAATGAGGCCGATGAGACCGCTGGAAATCCTCGGGAATTTGGTGCGGTGTGGTGATAACATTGGCTCCCCTCCAGCTGTTGGCGACCGTCCACGTTGTTTGCGTCCGTTCGTGATTGACGACAAAATTTGTTTTGTTTAGTGCCAATTTTTCGGTCCGGTCGTGAAAATGGATCGCCAATCGACGACTTTGGGTAGGTCTACCTACATTGAAGAAGAAAGTCCTTCGTAGGCAAGCCCTGCTGAAAAGGCGCTTGGATTGCGGGGGGAAACTACTCCCAGGTGTGCCACGTCAAAGGGGTAAAATCTCCCGAAAAATGTCTCAAATGGGGGAATTTCCCTTTTTTTTTCTCCCGCCGGCTGCTAGGGAGCAGGGTTGGAGCCCAACGTCATTGCAGACAGACTACCTACCCCAATTTTTTTTTTTTTTTTTCGATTTTCATGTTTTACGGTCAGGACGCGTCATCCCGCCAAGTTGCCGGCGCCAACATAATAATAATATTATTATGTTCATATTATGAACTCAAAATTTGATCCGCCTCAACATTAAATTTTGTCATGACGTTTCATGATGTGTATACACACTATACATAGTTTCAAAAATATGTTTTTGACAAAATTTATATCTAGTCAAGTTCGAAGGTCCACTGACCCTTTTAAAATTAGTGAAACGGCTAATTTTAAAAGGGTCAGTGGACAGTAGTCCGTGGACCTTCGTCTGCTGACCCAGGTGCTGCAATTTAACTCGACCCAATAGCTAAACCTCTTCACAAACGCTTTCAAAGTCGCTTTTTAGCCCCACAGAGCCCGGACTCTGTGGAATCACCGGAAAACATTGTGTTCCATTGGTTTGATCCGTAAAAATATAATTTTCTTACCTGCCTCTTTACGTTCAAGTGCGGGTTTTTATTTTTATTTTGTATTGCATTGCCGGCTGACCTACGTGTTTATGTATTGTGAAGTATACCAGCTTGGACGTTTGTACTTACTGCCTGCGAGCTTCCAAAAAAAAACTGCAAATTTTACACTAGGGTTAATTTTCTTTGATAGACCTTAGAAAATGAAACCTATACCTGTATAGGTTACTTGTGCGGAAATAAATTCTGTGTCAATAAAAAAAAGGTTGGAATTAATTTTTTTTGAAATTTTTATTTCAAAATACTTATGATTTTACGCGGAAAATATTTGACTTCCTGGGACTTCCTTCATAAATCCCATTTGTAGCCCCATGAAAGCACTAAAGATCGCAACAGTGAAATCGGATCGTTCCGGGACCCTCTATTTATCGCCACAGTGAAATCAGATCGTTCCGGGACCCCCAAAAATGGATTCTACGTCCAAAAATACTTCGAAAACGACACCTAACTCGATCCCAAAGCCAAAAGCCTTCAAAAAAAAACCTCCCGTAGCTCCATTTTATCCCCATAGCGCCCCACGGGTATGCGCGATAGGACTGAAAACCTTGCGCGCACAACTAGATGGTGAACCAAGTATTTTGTCAAAATTTCAGATTAAAAAAAAAAAAAAAAAAATCCTACTGCCCGTAACGGCCCGGACGGCGTACGCCGGACGGACATTTCAGGTTTAGAATCTAGGCCTCTTGAAACAGATAATGTCAAATTTTGAGGCCGATCCGAGTCGTCGACCTCCGTCGCGATCACATAATATGTCATAATATGACACACATAATATTATTATGTGTGTCATATTATGACATATTATGTGGTAACACACATAGTCAGTTATTCCAAGAATAATAAACCAAAACTGTTCTGTATGATGAAAATACAGAAAACTGTTGAATGAAGAAAATATGAGCTCCTTGAATGATTTTGATTTATTATTCTTGGAATAATATACCTACCTATGAAATCACGATAGAGGTCGACGACTCGGATCGGCCTCAAAATGTGACATTATCCGTTTCATGAGGTCTAGATTCCAAAACCGAAATGTCCGTCCGCCGTCCGAGCCGTTTTGAGCAGAAGGAAATTTTTTTAAATCTGAAATTTGGACAGAATAAGTTACTTGGTTTTGCCATCTAGTTGTGCCCGCAAGGTTTTCAGCCAGATCTCTCAAACCCGAGGGGCGCTATGGGGCTAAAATGGGCAACGGGAGGGTTTTTTGAAGGGTTTGGTTATGGGGTCGAGTTAAGTGTCATAATCGAAGTATTTATGGAGGGACGTAGAATCTATTTTGGAAGGTCCCGGAACGATCCGATTTCACTGTTGCGATCTATAGGGCTTTCATGGGGCTACAATTTAGAAAAATCCCAGGAGGTCGAATATTTTCCGAGTAAAAGAACATTTAAATTTTTTTTATTTTTTTTATAGAATGTATTATCAAAGAATAATGAACCCTTGCGTAAAATTTGCAGCGTCTAAAAAAATTAGGTAGGTATACAAGGATTTTCGTGGTTTTTAAATTCGTCCTCATTCCTTTATTTGGCTCTTTTCGTACTGTCGACTGTTGGCTCTTTTCCCACAGCTTCGTTGGTTCAAATGTTGGCTCTTTTCACTAGCTCACTACTGACCAATGGCAGGGATTGGCTCTTTGAACACTTTTCTTGTTGGCTCTTTTCACCATCTCCCCTCTGAATACTTATGGGACATGTCGACAGGACGAATGGTAGCCTAATGACCTTGACCTGGTGCCTCACTCAAGTTTGCGTTATTTGAAACCCCTTATGTAAAAGGCCTTATCTAATCTGCTATGAAGGTAAATTTCACGTTCCTTGTTTTTATTGCTACCTTTCGTCGTAAATCATTTTACAAGGTCCATATATCAAGCTTCAACTTCGTTCGTTTTTACTATTAAATAGGTAGTCAAATTTTGAAAATAACGCAACGAAAAGTTTCTTCATAACTTAACCATATAACCAGTTTTATCCTGTTATCCCCAAATGTTCTCATATTCCATTTGACACTGTTAGAACCTTGCTTTGAACCACTCCAATTTTGGTTTATTATTCTTGGGTTAATACACCTGTTTTCGCGACAGAAGTCGACGACTCCGATCGGCCTCAAAATTTTACATTATCCGTTTCAAGAGGTCTAGCTTCCAAAACCGAAATGTCCGTCCGCCGTCCGGGCCGTTTTGGGTAGTTGGAGGACTTGCATGGGGCGGTGCTTACCTGAATAATTTCAGCTCCTTGACTGTGGCAATCAACACAGGTTTTACGAATAGCGTTGAAATCCAACAGGCGCTACTCTGCGAATCTATATAGCACACTTGAAATACTAACTCCAAGAATCACTTATATAATATATATTATATAGACTGGCAGTGTATGTGTTCATAATAATTACTTCTGGAAATCATCTTTAATTATTAAAGATTTCCAGAAGTGTCAAAAAAGTAGGTTCACGATATCGAAAATGACTAGCGTGCTGGGTGAGTGATTTCTATACCAGTCAACTGTCATGGTTGGCACCCGCTGTATTTGAACATCACCCGTATTCAATTAAATCCACAACATCTATGTTAGGTTTTAAGAAAAAAATGTTAGCTTACCTTAAGGACCAAGCAAATACAAATCTAATAATGCAAAAATTCTAGTTTTAAGGGGAATAGATCAGGGGCATAATTATAATAATAATTATCCTCTTTTCTAGGGAAAGCAAGAGAAAAGTTCAGAGAGTGCCGGCTAGCTACCATCTCAGGTTGGGCTTCTTGATTTAAACGCCCTCTAGGTTTGTTCGACTTTAAAAAGATGTTAATTAGTTTACCAAGACTTCACACTGTTGAGCGCCAGGAGTTTTTTTTTAAGTTGGTACTAACCCCAAACCATTCATCCGCAAAAACTTACAATGATTCCAAGTAACAAGGTAAAATATTATTTTAGTTGTGAAATATCAGTTAATTTATTAAATTAACTGATATTTCACAACTTCAATTTATATTGTTTATCGCAACAAGAGCAAATGGAGTAAAAACCAGCGCTGGACTAAGTTCACATTACTAACTAATATCACAGAAGTAAATAGTTTCCCTCATCATTCAGTCACTAAACAATTTCTCAATATACCTAAAGAAATACCTACTCTATAACCATAACAACATGGTGCTATAACAAAACAGGCATGACAAGAGGACCTTATCGACTGGGTAACTTCAGACGCGCAAAATGCAACCAGCTCTGTCATCGACCAGGACGCAAAACAAAGACGGACAAAACGCAAACATTGTGTAGTGCTCCATTAGAAACGCCGATGGCAAGCCTATGCCACACCGCACGCAGAGCACCGTTGACGGATGTAAATGGGAAGTAGTCGCATACAAGGGGGAAAGAAAGAAACGCTGCAAATTTTACACAAGGGTTTATTATTCTTTGATATAGTTTAATTGTACAGACATTTAATTCTGTCAATGAAAAAACTAAAAAAAACGCTGCATTATTCTTTGATATAGGTTAATTGTACAGACATATAATTCTGTCAATGAAAAAACTAAAAAAAAAACGCTGCAAATTTTACACAAGGGTTTATTATTCTTTGATATACGTTACTTGTGCAGAAATTTAATTCTGTCAATGAAAAAATTAAAAAAAAAAAATTTTTTTTTTTGGATTTTTATCTCAAAAACTTTTTTTTTTTTGGATTTTTTTGTTCATTCATTCGTTCCAAGCAACATTTTGCCAAGCTTCTTCGATTGATAATTAATTTTATTAATTCTCACGCTACTGCCCCCGAAACTGCCTTACGAAGTAGCTTACAGTATGTATGTATACAATTTATGTGAAGTAAATATTAAAAAAAAAAAAAAAATAATAAAAATAATTTTTGGACGTAGAATCCATTTTTTGGGGTACCAGAACGATCCGATTCCACTGTTGCGATCTATACGGCCTTCATGGGGCTACAAATGGGATTCTTGAAGAATCCCAGGAAGTCAAATAATTTTCAAGTAAAAAACAAACAAAATTTGAAAAAAAAAAAATCGAAAAAAAAAATATTTTTCTAAATTTTTTTTTCTCTGACAGAATTAAATTTCTGCACAAAGAATAATAAAACCTAGTGAAAAAATTTGCAACGTTTTTATTTTCTTCCGTTTCTTCCCTAAAGATCCTCCCATGTAAATTTTAATTGAAACAAGTGTAATGCAAATTGGGCTTGCCGTAAAAATTTTACGGCAAGCCCAATTTGCATTACATATTTTATTTTATATTATATTTTACGGTAAAATATACCATGCCCACAGAGTAAGGTAGTAAACCATGCCGCAACATATGCCCTTGCGACGAAAGTGTCACAACTCGAAAGTGGTCAACTTTTCAGGAAACGCGAAAAACGTCTACGGCACCCATTTATGGTTGTATCGTGGTTGACTCCTCACCATATTTTAATATAGTCACCAAAAAAGAGTTTTCTCTGCATTTTGAGAGGAAAAATCGACTCGTATTTTAGAAATCGACAAAAAATTGATGTTTTCCGAGTTATCACACTTTTCATGAATCACTCGAGTGTGGAACGACTAATAATTAGTAATTAATTATTAACTCGGAATGTGACAGTTTCGCTGAAAATTTGTAGGGAATGATGGCATTGGGAGCAAGTCGCAGCTGACCAGTAATACGCGTATTTCGACTTGAAGAGTCCAGGGGAAAAACCCCGTCATTGATACAAAGCTGATTTTGAGAAAAATGAATTTTAAAGTTTACCAACTAACAGAAACTTCAAAAACGATTTTAAAAATACAAAAAAAATTCTATTTGAACCACCAACTATGCAGATTCACAATATGTTTCCCGAATAACCATTTTTCAAACTATTAAATGATATTTTATACATAATTCTGAACTTATAATGCGAATTTTAACCCTCTTTTACTCCTAAACCAAACAATGGAGAGAATAAAGTATTTTGAAGAATGCAAAACGCATGTTGATATCCACAAAATACCAAAAAAAAATTGCTTTGTACAATTTGTACACTGTGTATTAGGTTTTATAAAAAATTTACAAAAAAAAAGTTTTTACGAACGAAAACTACGATTCAAAAACGCTGCAAATTTTACTCAAGGGTTTATTATTCTTTGATATAGGTTACTTGTGCAAAAATTATTTCTGTTTCAATGGAAAAAATTTTGGAAAAAAATGTTTTTTGGATTTTCTTTTTTCAAACAAAATTTTTCAAAAATTTTTTTTTACTCGAAAAATATTTAACTTCCTGGGATCCTTAAAAAATCCCATTTTTAGCACCATGAAAGCCCGAAAGATCGCAACAGTGAAATCGGATCGTTCCGGGACTTCGAAAACGACACCTAACTCGACCCCATAGCTAAAAGCCTTCAAAAACCCCCTCTCATAGCCCCATTTTAGCCCCATAGCGCCCCACGGGTTTGGGCGATCGGACTGAAAACCTTGCGGGCACAACTAGATGGTAAACCGAGTATTTTGTCAAAATTTCAGACTTTAAAAAAAATTCCTACTGCCCAAAACGGCAACACACAAGATGATGAGATAAGGAGGGGCGCAGCGTTGGTTGGGGCCTTTTAAACTGCAATGACGGGGTTCTTCCCTGCACGCGCTGTCGATGACGGGGTTTTTCCCCAGTACTGCTAATATTCAACCCAATATTTCGCTGAGATGGTGGGGTTATTCTCCAAAACCGAGGGCTTCTTCGGATTCTACGCCTCAAAATCCTTTAGAAACCACTTCGTACCTGATTCACCCCACAATGTCGATGACGGGGTTTTTCCCCTGGACTCTTCACTTGATAGGACCTGTGAGGTAGCCGGGATTGAGGTAGCCGGGAAGCTCCGCTCTTAGTTGGATTTATTTACGAATTTATTAATTATACAAATGAATCAGTGACTTGTTTTATTTATTTTTATTTAATTTAAATTGTTGATACGAGAATTTATTACTTTTATATAAAAAAAAATTGTAAACGTATAGGGCATGCAAAGTGATTTATAATATTTTCTTATTCGGTGAATTTATTTTAATATTTACTTTTATGGATGATTTTAGGGTTAGGGGCGGCACCAATAATTGGGAACCGAAGCCTCCACCAGGTGTGAGGTAGCCGGGATTGACGGTCTTGTTTTGTCAAGATTTGCTTTTGTCAACCCGGCGCCCACGGTAAGATTTGGCAGCTAGATTGTTTTTAGTTTGCGACCGGGAGGATCTTTTACGTGCTGCCGATCCTCCTTTTACCCCGTCCCCAGGTCTCCAAATCCCTTGATGGAATCGGGTTAACGAGAAACACAGTATTTCAATATACCTTTTATATTGACTGAAGATTTGATCAACCTAATCTCTCCACCAAGTAAAGGATTTGCCCTAACCGACGACCGGACGCGATCGCGAGCCTGTCGGAGGCAAATTCGGGATTTTCCAGAAAAGTGATTGGTAGGATCTGACCTGAGTGTTTGCGACGTGGGTGGCCGGCACCGAAGGTCCTTGGCTAAGTCACCATCGGGAGCAGTGGAACGTGTTTCTTCATCAACGGCTTGTTTCCGACTCCCCCCGAGGTCCGTTTCTGTGTCTCCCTCCTGCCTTAAACCCAACTGCTGAATCAGCGACTCCCGCTGTCTTTGATTTGCGGTGTGAAGTGGGTTTTCACTTGGTTTAAAAACCACTTCTAACAGACCCTATCATGCTTAATTTAACCTGAAGAAAAGGAAAAAAATATTCAAATAAATCTAGAACAATAGGCTTTTAATCACGTAAAAATTATTGCCATTGAACTATTAATTTGGCGGCCTTACGAATTTTAAATTAAAATCCCTATCTAAAACGCTGCATATTTTACACAAGGGTTTATTATTCTTCAATATAGGTACGTTAATGTGCAACAATTAATTCTGTGTCAATGAGAAAATATTTTTGAAAAAATAAATAATTCTTTTTTTTCTTTCTGTAGTTACAATGTTTGGACAGACGTGGGACCTCGAAAAATGGGATATGCGTCCAAAATTGTTCGGAAAAAGACATCTCATTCGACTTCCTGGGATCCTTCAAAAATTCCATTGGTAGCCGTGAAAGCCCCATAGATCCCCACGGTGAAATCGGATCGTTCTGGGACCCCAAAAAATGATTTTATATATATATATTAGACAGTTCGATAAAGTTGTATAGATCAGATCTGATGATTTTACCCGCTTTACCTCAAAAACAGGGTTGCTAGATGAGTGGGAAAGCCAATTTTCTGGAGGCAGCACTCAGTGCTGCGCGCGCCCGCTCGTGTGAATTTCAAAGGCGCGCCCACCGGAAGGTTCTAAACTAAACTAGGTATAGGTTACCTACGTTTAGAATAAAGCGGCCTCCTACAGCTTATGTAAGTCCCGGGAAGACCCCGAAAGTGTCCAGTAGGTAGGTACGAGAGAAAGTGTAGTAAGAAGTCTGTCCATTCGTTGGGTCACGAGAACCACTTTGTTTTCTCTATATCTGTATCAGACACCAGCTTGAGAGTCTCAACCTAGTAAACTAGGGAATGAATTCATTAATGACTGTCATGTCATTCCGAATGATACATTCTCCGAGTTGGGGATAGGGATATCCGATACTTATCGATACCGATACTTTTGATACAGTGCTGATAGTTTTGGTATCGATACAGTGCTGATAGTTTTGGTATCGATACTTTCCGTACGATACCGATATCGTTAGGTATCTGAAAAAGTATCGGTTTCAATAAAAGAATCAAATGAAAAAAAAAAGAGCCCGGTTCGGTCCTTTTTGCCGGCTAGGTCTATTCACGTAGTATGAACAAGTGTGGTTTGCAAGTAGTGGAGAGCGGGGCAATTGGAATCACTTAACTTGGAGGGGGTGTATTTCAGCTCTGGACACTCTCAGAACAATTTTATTTTGTCGTTTCAGTTGAAAATTATCCCATTTTAACAATCTGGCTCTTTTCGCCCCCCTCTATTATAATATAATCATTATAAAATTATCCCATTTTAAGAATCTGGCTCTTTTCGCCCCCTCTATTATTATAATTATAATAAATTGTGAGAACATATTATGTTCTCACAATTTATAAGGAAAACCTATAAGGGTGCTTTAAATTGATCCAGATTCCCCGCTGTGGAGGGTAATGGTGATCACTGCTATAAAAAATTTCGGCATGATATGTTAAATTACTTTTTCATTTTTTCAAATGACTGTAACTTGGGGAAATGCACAAAAAACGAAATAATTTTAATAACTTTTATCAAACTCTCCAAATATTCAAAATAGGTATTGTAAAATAGGATGAGTCATGCTCATTTAAAAGAGGGTATGCTATTTGATGACCAAAAGATGAACTAGATTTAGCAATCACTGTTTCGTGCAAAAGGAGTACCTACTTAGGTAAATCACATCACAGTAAAAATATAAGCACAAAGATCACACATCTCATTTTCTAGGGCTCCACACGTGTGATACCCATTACCCCACTTGGACGAGGAGTGTCTAGAGGGCCGCCGGTGATGCCTGTTCCGAGCGCCATCTCCTGTGTTTTGTTGTAACCACAAGCACCCCGCTTTCCCTTGTGTCTGATACGCACCGAATGGTTTCAGTGGTCCACAAGGGAGCACAGAGTAACTAAAATATTGACAAGGAGGCGGGGGGATCCTGGCAATTGAAGGTTCGTGTTTTTCAACAGTATAGCTAAGAGAGAATCGGAAACGTTCTTCAAACGCTAGGTAGGTACCCAAAAATCAGCTACGACATTGCTATTGTTTGAGTTAGCATAGCCAAATAAATCGAGAGGTGTAATTGATCCCCCCCCCCCCCCCCCCATGTTCAATGATTTATTGACCCACTAACAAACTATGGTAAATCACTGAAAAGGGGGGGAATGTGCTAAGTACTTACCTATTTAAAATTATTCAGTCTTGAAGTGGACGTTTTAGTGGCTGGCTCACAGGAATTCCCTTCTCTCATTTATAAAGTTCAATCACTATCGCTGTGGTGACGGACAGTTTGCAACAAGGTCAGATTGGATAGAACAAAGAAAGCATGAATGGCGTTTAGCGTAGTATAATTGGGTAATATAGGTATAATTGGGTAATTAATACACGAACGTGGACACCCTGCATAATATATAAATCAGAATAATTTGGAGTTGTATAATATACAACTATGTATATAGATATTATCTATATACATAGTTTTTAGAAAAAATCATGAAACCACAAAGTAGGTACCTACGTAAAAAATCCCAATGAATGAAGCACGTTCATTTAAAAATTTGTAAGTACTTGAAGCTCACAGACAATTTCACCAAATCACTGCAACAACAAAAAATTCCAATTTTCGACAATTTTACCTACACCAGAGCCCACTACCAACAAAAAATTTGACAAGTTTCGGTTTCAGTTCGTTGCGGTTTGCGAGGATGGCGCACAAAACACGGGAGAAGGTTACAACAAAACACAGGAGATGGCGCTCGGAACCGGCATCACCGGCGGGCCTCCAGACCCTCCTACTTGGACGTATATGTCGCAGGCACATAGGTAAATCAGGCATTTACGTAAATGCCTAGGCAGATAGATAAATGTTTTGGCGAACTCAATGTTTTCTTATCTGCCTAGGCACTTACGTAAATGCCTAGGCATTTACCGAAGTGCCTGGTGGGGTTCAGGCAGATAGATAACTCATAAGTTGAATCTATCAGGTAGGTAGGTATATTTGTCGATCAGAGTCGAGTAGAATAATATTTCCTTGCAGGTCGCAGTCCTTATCAAGCAGTTTATGGGTGTGAACCCAGAGTTGGAATTTCTTCTGAAATTCCGGGTAACCTGTTGGAAGAACTCAACGACGAAGAGGACCTTTTTCATGAAGAACCGAACCATGAACTGATCGCAGGAGTAGGAGAAGAACAACGGAATTTTCCCTGCTTATTATGCGGTCTGGAAATTCAAGGAGACTGTACTGAAACAGAGCTTATCTGCGAACACTGCGATCGAGAGAGAAACATAGCTTCGATTCAAGCTGATTGCCACGAGAAGCAGAAATGTGCGGCTTCCAAGATGATTGCCAATTCTTCCAGACTCCACGAAACCATTGAAATTGGTGCAGATGTTGTAGTTTCCGTACCCAAGATAGAAAGAGGACCTTTGGACGGACGGCCAAGGACAGCTCGTTTAAAGTCGGTACAGCTGCAGGTGTCTTGAAAAATTGGTGCGGTAGAGACCAAATAAGTGGTCAGTTAAAGGATGGAGATGTGCCGCTTTCAAAAACAATCTCGATTAGGGAAGCAGTTTCATTTTGGTTTATTATTCTTGGAATAATACACCTATGTTTTCGCGACGGGGGTCGACGACTCCGATAAGGGCTCAAAATTTTACATTATCCGTTTCAAGAGGTCTACATTCTAAATCCGAAATGTCCGTCCGCCGTCCGCCGTCCAGGCCGTTTTGGGCAGTAGGAATTTTTTTAAAAATCTGAAATTTCGGCAAAATACTTGGTTTACCATCTAGTTGTGCCCGCAAGGTTTTCAGTCAGATCGCCCAAACCCGTGGGGCGCTATGGGGCTACGGGAGGGTTTTTTTGAAGGCTTTTAGCTATGGGATCGAGTTAGGTGTCGTTTTCGAAGTATTTTTGGACGTAGAAATCATATTTTGGGGTCCCGGAACGATCCGATTTCACTGGGACGATCTTTAGGGCTTTCATGGGGCTAAAAATGGGATTTTTGAAGGATCCCAGGATGTTAAAGATTTTTCGAGTAAAAAATAAAGAATTTTTGAAAAAGAAACATTTATGAAAAAAAAATCCAAAAAAAAATTTTTTTTGAGATAAAAATCCAAAAAAAAAATTTTTTTTTAATTTTTTCATTGACAGAATTAAATTTCTGCACAAGGAACGTATATCAAAGAATAATAAACCCTTGTGTAAAATTTGCAGCGTTTTTTTTCAATGTACGATGGCCAGGGGTACAGCAAGTGTAATTGCAAGAGCCTCTCCAAAAAATGTGAAACGGCCAAATGCGTCTGCTTTAAGAAAAAACTTAAAATTTAAGTTTTCAATGTTCATCGAAGTGTCACGCATCAATCACTTGCTCCAACAAGTAGCGTACTATGTACTTGTAGGTTTGACGAGGTTTTTTTTAACTGTAATTTTGAGTGATCGACAAATATACCTACCTACCTGATAGATTCAACTTATGAGTTATCTATCTGCCTGAACCCCACCAGGCACTTCGGTAAATGCCTAGGCATTTACGTAAGTGCCTAGGCAGATAGGAAAACATTGAGTTCGCCAAAAAATTTATCTATCTGCCTAGGCATTTACGTAAATGCCTGATTTACCTATGTGCCTGCGACATATACACAAGAACGCGTGCCGTTACCATGGTTTGGTAGATTTTGAATGAAAAATAGCGCCATCTTACAGCTAAATAGTTGCTATAACCACTGCAGTGGAAGAAATGTAAAAACAAAAAACAAAAAAAACTGAAGCTCATTCAGTCACTCATTGATAAGTGACCAATCTTAGAAGAAAACAGAGGGTAACAATGTTCGGCGGCCAAACTGATATTGGTTGAGCCTGAGACTTGGCGTCTTCACAATTAGTTCGCAGGCACCTCAACAAGTCGCAGCAGATGTTCTAGTACGATTTCCATTCACCTATTTGTCGTAACCTTGGTGATCCCCATTCCCCACTGATTCCAATTGCCCCGCTCTCCCCTACACAGGAGTGTCAAAATAAAGACGATGTTTGGTGTTACTGGCAGACAGCCCTGGACAGGGGATCCAGCTGAGAAGGAACAGGGGGTGTGTGTGCCCCCCCGTTCACTGAGCTGAAGACGCGTCGTCTTTAAATTTAAATCTGCTGAGCTCAGCGCGTTTCAACGCCGAGACACCAAAGGGGACACTGAAGCCCACTGTATTCTCCCCCACCCGGAACTTATTCATTCCTTCCGCTGCTGAAGGAGGGTTTTATTCTGGCCTTTATTTCTCTCGTACCTTTCTTAGCTCTCGTTTCATTTCGGTTTTTGTCGCGATCTGTTTGGATGTTTCCACGATGCTGCGGACAAACCGTGTTTTTTTCTATTTTTGAAAAGTCCAACCGATCCAAAAAATGCGTTCTTAAAAATGATTTTTTTTAAAATGCACCGGTGAAAGTCTCAGAAAGGAGCAATGTTCTCTTGATACAGAAACTTAAAACCTTTTGTATAATATACAAACATATTATGTTTGAAGAAAAGGTGGAAAGATTGTGAGTCCAGAAGACAGATGTTTCTTGACAGGAACGAAGCATAGCTCGATAGAAATTTTGAGTACCCCGCGTAGTTTTTTCAGTCGAGTCCGTGTTCTCAAGAAACACCAGCTGCAACCAAGTCTTTCGGCGATTTGACCGATCGGCAGAAAATGCGTAGGGTTGAGGACCTGAGGGCAAGCTAGGTACCTACTCCGGCGAAGAACTACCTACTTTTTGCCGCTAAGATGAATTTTAGGTATGAAGACGTACAAAGGAACGTACAATTTACTCCTACCTACATTTACTTTTTACCTTACCACTCCGTGCGTTGTTTTTCTTTTTGAATTTAATTTTGCTTTCGGAAGTGATTTTTAGTTTTCATATTCTGCCGTTAACGTTTGCTGTGCACCAGAACATCATTGTAAGTGATTTAACTCATTATGAATAAAAACATTCTGATACATACGTGCGAAGGGAGTTGCTATTTCTATGTATACATAGAACCTATAGGTACCTAACCAAATAGCATCGCAGACTCTTCGAGAACCAAAGATTCCATGGGTTCAATCGTCAACCCACCCACTTCTATCGCCAAAAAGCCTTCACCATTCGATTTAGCACAAAAAATCCATAACAGGACGAGCATTCATTTTTTTTTGTCTCCTCATAACCCTGTGAACATTCGATGTCCAGTGAATCGGCCATTTCGCAACACTGTGCGTCAGCGCAAGGACTCTGTTGACAGGTCCCATCAACCAACCACCAGCGTGCCACTCTCACCCGCACAGAATAATAATTATTGAATGTCTGTGCGGGTGAGAGTGGCCTGCCGTTCCAAAATCCGATAGATCCACTCTTCTGAATTTTACAGGAGAGCAAAAAACCTTAAAATTTAAAATTGCAGCTCTCCACTTTTTTTTTAATCGCAAAACCAATAAAACGTCACTTGGTAGGTAGTAATGTCAGGCATTATATACTGCAGTGATATACTGCTGGGTTAATAACACCCTGAGATAATCATATTTTAATGTTGGATATTTGCAAAATAATAGGTAACTGAATAATGCTTTTTTCCCCACTTACCTATCACTATTAATTCCAAATAAATTGTTTCTGTTAAATAATTCACACTAGTAGCTAGGTACCTATTTAGTAGCATGTAAAGCATTAAAACTTTTTTTTAAAGCAAACATAATGAAAATAAGGAAAAGTATTGCGGACATTCAAGTTAAACAAATTTATTGAAAAATTACAAAAAATACTTTAAGACAACGATTCAATACTCGATCTCGATCACCATGTAGGTACATAAACATTGTTCAAAACACTGAAAAACAGAAGAAGAAGGCTGCAATCTTGGTTACCGGCGCTCGTCCACTTGCCCCGCTGCCAAGCGGCAAATCACCGAAACATGGATCTATCGGATTTTGGCGTGGCACCCGAACTTTGTGGAAATTTTTCTCAGGGGTCTAACGGGTTTTGACTCGCATCCAACTAAACACAGATAGATGGCCGTAAGGACTTGTGATTTCCGTGAAAAAACCCATTTTGGAAAATACTGGATCTATCGGATTTTGGAACGGCAGGCCTTTCCAATGGACTCGCAATGGACTTATTTCAAGTTATTTTCACGCTTATGCACTGTGTTTGAACCTGTTATAGGAACCTACTTACAAACCCTCATCCCGGCCCCCACCACCACCCTGGCCACAACCCCCAAGTCCTTATGGAGAATCACAAAATTTGATTTAATGCTCCCTATGGAGAATCACAAAAGCATTTAATGCTCCCTAATATGCACACACACTACCTACTCAGTCGTTTGAACACCACTCTACCCGGCTAATCAATACCCCTCCAACGAGAGAGGAAATGAAGTCAGCCCGCTGGGGTTTTAATCCACTTCGGTTGCTGCAACAGCCCTGGGCGGACTCAGTCACTTACAGCATGATAGGACACCGTTGCCCACTTGTTCTAGCGTTGCCTGCTCCGTCCAGTTGCTGCACCATGCCATGATGAGTGGCCAGTGGCGCTAGCAACCACTCACTCTGAATGCTACGCCATTACTGAAGCCAACAAAGAGGCAATTCATCTCAAGCACCTGATGATCAATGACATGAGCATAGAGCAAGACAAGATTACCTACCATATTTTACGACAGTCAAGCAGCCGAAAGAATTGTCACTGATCCTATGGTAAGCTCCAAATCCAAGCATATAGACATTAAGCAGCATTTTGTCGGCGAAGTCGTTGAAAGAGGCGACATCTCGTTGAAGTACTTGTGCACCGAAGAAATGACGGCTGATGTCCTAATTAAACCATTGGCTAAACCACGTCACCACCAGCTGATGCAGAAAATGGGATTGTACCCGAAGAATCTTCGAGACATTCGTCAGGGGGAGTGTGGCAACCTACCTACTAATTGAGGGACTCATGCTCTACGTTTGTCTACCTAAAGAAGAAACGAAACCTCAACTTTCACTAGACGTTAACGTGACGTAGGTATACATTTTTTAAATTATTATTAAAAGTTTTGAGTTTAGTGCGTTCCTGTTTTTGATTCATAAAAATACACTTCGTTCGTGAGTACAAAACGTACTTCCTATCAGATATTCCGACAAAATATCTCTCCTGTTCACCCTAGGACGGTAAAATTTGAGATGGAGCCCTTCTGGGAGTACAAGAGACGATTCAAATGACGGGCATTCTCCTGATCAGCTGAGTGAATTGAAATCTCTCCTGTTCACCAATGAACGTTGAAATTTGAGATGGAGCCCTTCTGGGAGTAAGTAGGTACGATTGGAATGACGGGCCTTTACCTGATCAGCTGAGTGAGCTAAAATGTTTAAAAACGCGAGGAAGCTATGTGCCTTGTCCCACTTGGCAATGTATCATGCAGGTATTTAATTGAAAATAATAAGGATGTGAAAAGGTTAGGTAGGTATTTCTGTGGTCAAAATCTACCTAGGTATTTCTGTGGTCAAAATGGAAAGTTTCTGATCTTCTCATACTATCCAGGAATTAATTATGGGGATGAAGGTGTTTTGGAAATGCGAATACAAATTTGGATTCAGCGTGAAAAAATGTGTTGGAAAACGATTATCGGGAGATGGTGGTGAACATTACAAGGCAAAAATGTGTAATGAACATGAGAAAATGAATTGTAGAGACGTCGCGGCTCTCAAACACTCGAGAAAAGCGGCCAGCCCCTCAGGGCGGAACGACGCTGTAGCAGGGGATGGCCCCTGAGTCTACGTGTCATGAAACTGTTAATATCACATTTTGAGGCCGATCCAAATTATGCATAGGTTTTTTGTAGCCATGTGAAATCAAACCTCTCTACCAATACCTAATTGGTTGAGAGGTTTATTGCGTTTGACGAGTTTCCACAGGAAATTGTTTTTCAGTTGTTTCAGGTCGGCCACTTGACTCATATTTGGAAATCACAGTGTCTGCAGCCGTCACCAAAACTACCATAAGAGTCCTAAACGTCATTTGGAAGAATCCCGGTTATGCTGAAGGTGACTTCATCAGGCTGTACGAAGGTGATCCGGAGAGTGCCGATTCGAAATTGCTTTATGAAGCCAAAGTGTTATCACAAGAGGGACACCTGCCGACGGGCGTTATGGAGAGAAGGATGTTCCAGGAGACTCCCAACTTCAAGAAGACATGTTTAGGGTACTGGGCAGGTTACTGGAGAATGGGCTTCAGGCCTGATGAAGGTCCAAGTAGGTACCTATACAAATTAGGGCGTCCTTCACCAACTTCACCAACCGCTGTAGCTCCATACTGTTCCCCATGTTAATCATTCTTTTGGAAGCTTAACCCCTACGATGAGTGGTGAAATACCTATGCCAGTAGGGGTACAAACCCAACGTTCAGTCCGAGTCGATCAACATTTTGCCACTATGAGAGGAGTTAGCTGATGAAGGGTGCCCTTAAATTAAGCACTTTCTCAATTAACTCGTTGAATCCTTATCAAACTTGTTAAACCCCTTCCAACAGTTATTATCACCTGCCTCACCACAAATCCAACGTGGATGGAAGAAAACTGGGATGCCATTAAAGACGTTCCTCTCAACAAACTCTTCTGGCCCGGTGCTCACGACGCTGGAGCTTACCAGTTGGCATACCATCCATTTGAACAGTCGAGGGTCCAAAAGTATGTCTTCGCCCAGGTAAGAAGGGAGCAAGACCTTTTTTCAAGTTATGAACGCAGTTACATTAAATGTAGCAATACAAATTTTGTATTTTATGAAGCACCACCTTATACTCTCAAGGTATGGATCTCATACTCAAACTTCGTCCATTTATATAGGTAATATTATGCTGGGGATCTAGGATTTATTTCTACAGGGGAGGCGGGCAAAAGTCCATTATACGCAGTCAATCAATCAATCATTCATAATTTTTTTTTATTGCCGAAGCCAATGCTGACTTAGCGTTAGATACATGTTAAAATTAACTTAAAAGCTAAACAAATAACAGTACCTACATAAGTAAGTCCCAGTCACACATAAGAACAAAAAACACGGAATAAACAAACGAAAAAAAAAAAAAAAAAAAAAAAAAAAAATAGTGATAATAAATACACGAAAAGACATGGTACGAAAATTGAAAAAAAATAAAATAAAAAATAAAAAATAAAAATAAAAAAACTGCCGCCTGTGGGTGTATTGCTGCTTGTGATTTGTGTAGATCATGGTACATGATTGTCTTATGACTTACCTGTGGGACACCCCCAGACCCCCCGGATTATCTAAGTTTTGATCATGGATCATAGCAAGGAAACATGATACATGTTTTTCGGATTGGTATATTTAAACTTGATAGGTAGGTATATATATTTGAGTATTTAGAGTATTTACATTTCACGGCAATTTAAAGTTATTCATTAATCGACAAAATGGGCTTTATGGTAGCTAAAATATTATTGAGGAGAGGGTTGTGAGTCACAACTTGTGACACAGTAGATGGGCGAAGGGCTAAGGGGGGGGGGGGGGGGGGGAGGCTGGGAGAATGTTAGGACGGTGAAGGTTGAGGGGGGGCAGCCCAGCCGACCGTGAATAGGAAACAATAAATGTGCGAAGAGTTTACGGGGGGGGGGGGGGGGGGACTTCACTCTCGCATTCCAATCCAGATCACGCCCGTTCAAATAAAACTCGCCAGCTGAATTCGCTCAATTTCGGAATGAGTTGTTTCTGGGTTTCTTATTAAAATTCGGATCTCTATCTTATTAAAATTCGGTAGGATAACGTGAAAACGGCAAAAAAAAATCCGTCTATTAGCGACGGAATAATTCGAAAGAAAGTAGTTTCGCCAATTTGCGCGCGCCAAAAAATTCGCGCAACGCGCTTATTGGACGTACCATGTTAAAACAGAAACTGAGTACAGTTCGGTTTCAGTTAAGTACTAATATGCCCCCCTCAATGTCTTCTGGAAAGCAACACAGGGCAGGGGCTTTTAACGAGTCCAGCAAGTGATTAGAGGCGAGCACCTATTTGAAAAGGGTTACTCTTTAGAGAGGTAGAGAGGCGTACAGCAGGTAAGAGTCTTACCGTAAGACTACATTATCGCGATACCGCGTTTCATAAGATGTACCTACAAGACTTGTACACATGTGTATACTTAGTATACACATGTGTGGTGATCGGAACCACGCGCGAGTACACTCTCATTACGTTTTATGAATTTTAAACAATTCATGCACATAAGCTCGAATAGAAAAGCACTGATAGAAAGTTTTTCTTAAAACTACCCCGACAGCCCTCCTGTACCCAAGGTTACATAATATTATTATACAGACATCTGCCTTCTGAGGCTTTCAGACCTATCAATGCCGCTCAAGCCTCTCCACAGCAGAGCCACATACGTAGCGTGGCTCACGAAAAGGGCGAAATAAACCGATCGCAGTACCGGAAAAGAAACCGCTTTCGTCAAACGACCTAGAGCAAAGATACAAGAAGCAAGCCTACTGCATTCATTGAGCCCAGGACAGCCGCGGCTGTCAATCTTGAAACCAAGGAAATTCACAGGCTTTCCTACTGGTCTTTTAAGTTGTCTAGTATAAATTGGATGATGTCATGTACAGGTCCTGGCGCACTCGGCTGGCACAGGAAGGGAAAAGGACGCGGGACACACAATAATTTTCCGCCCCTGAGGCAGGACGCAGCCAAAATTCCCCACAGCAGGTCCTGCCGGTTCTTTGAGAACTTCCAGCACTCCAATGGGAGTGAAAGGAATGTGCGTGAAAAGGTGGAAAGGGGACAACAGAAAGAGGAGGAAATCATTGTTGTCCAATTTGCAAATAGGCATATACGTCTACCTATATTATAGTACCTAGTCCTATAGGCATACTCGCACAGTGGGGCAAAGGCGGTCAAAACCCCCCAAATCAAGTTGTGCCTTTTAGCAGTTTTACACCTTAATACCTCTAAAATGAAGCCTCATAATTAGTTTCTTTAAAAAAAAAAAAAAATTAATTTAGAGAATTCAGAGCCCTTGAAAGTTGATATACTTATATATATAAGTCAAAGTCAAAGTCATGGAGGAATAGAGAGGAGAGCTCACTCTGTGTTAAATCGCGTGCCCAAAACGCCAACCCAGTGATGGAACGGCGGGTGGGATTGCGACTGCAGCGCGACCCCTACGAGACATAGTGAACTTTGAAGGTGGTAAGTAACCAAAACTGAACCAGAAGATGGCGCCCCTGCGAATTCCGTCCAGAATTCCGTCGTTTGCATTCACAGTGTACACAACTAAGCAATCAATTTCGTTATTCAGATAATATTATGGTTCCTTCAATTTTTCCTTTAATTTAATTGTAGTAGCACCACAGTGGAAGATAAATCCGTTTAGTGAGGTATTTGGGGCTTTCGTTCATAAGAAGGGCGAGTGGCTCACTCTAGTCGGGTTTGAAGGTACTATGTGTAGTTCACTACGTTCCGTAGGGATAGCGCCACCGTCGACTACGGCACATGAAGTCCTATTCAGTGAACTCTCCTCTCTATTCCTCCATGAGTCAAAGTATAAGTTCGCTACGAACCGTCCAATCATCATATTAGATCTCCGCACGCGACGTGCCGATTCCCTTATCTCTTGTGTTCGGCTGGTGTTATTGTGAACTCTCCCCTCTTCCCCTTACCCCTCCCTTCCTTTGTCTAATTAATTAATTTTATAATTTTAATTTCTTCTGCTTATCCTTTTTTATTTTTCATTATTTTTCTTATTATTTTCCGCCGGTATGGATTCTCAACCTTTCGTCCATTGGTTTAACCAACTTCAACTCTACGCTCGTCGGATGGCTCAATGCACTTCCCACGTTGAATTTTTGGAACATTGTGCGCACTCCGGCGTCCTTCCTCGCGGAATAAATTTGAAAATGCCGTATGCGGCATTCCCTCCACCTCTTCAGGCTGCAGTACGCAATTTCGGACTTCGACTTTCAATGAAACTCGTCGACTTTTCCATCATTCTCTACAAGGATTACCGGGTGAGAATTTTGAATGATCAATTCATCCCCCTTTTAAGGGTTCTCCTTTCGATGCCCATGTGCAGGTCGAGAGTTGAGGCTGTCCTATCTTCGAACGCCGCCCTATTGGGCAGAATGCGGCGATCGAATTTGCGTAAATTGAGCATGCTTTACATGTCACACCTGAGCGCTGGGATTTCGTTGCCGACTCCTCTCTCTCAGCCACCACCTTTCCATAGCCCTGTGAGTCCTTCGAGCTGTGGTGGTGTGCGGGGGGGAGTGGCGGCTGATCGGGCCTCGGGAGCTGGGTCACTGACTACCGTGTCAGCGGATTCTGAATTGATTGAGGTTTCTCCGGGGCCTTCTGTGTCAGCCGTGTCAGCGGATTCTGAATTGATTGAGGTTTCTCCGGGGCCTTCTGTGTCAACCGTGTCAACGGATTCTGAATTGATTGAGGTTTCTCCGGGACCTTCTGTGTCGGCAGATTCTGAATTGATTGAGGTTTCTCCGGGGCCTTCTGATGGGAGTGAACTTCCGAGCGAGCGATTCGACACTGATTCGGAGGAGACGGGACTGGATCGGGCTGGCATGGATTCGGTTTCTACATTTCGTACCGACTCGGATATTCTGACGGTTGATGGACCCCCTCGTGCGCCGGCTGTTCTGAATTTGTCCTCCAGGGCTCTGACGGCCTCAGAGGAGAGTGTACTGAAGAAGGGCCTCTCGTTTTGCTTGACCCCACGTATTAACCACATCCGCCTTCATGAGGATCTTCAAGCATATTTTACTGCACTTGCAGATGGAAATTTCACTGGAAAACGGTTGACTCCGGGGGTTCTGCGTCGGAGGGATCGTCGCCTGGCTTTCATGATTCTCTGAAACAATTTCGCCCTTCCACCCGGCATTCTGCACCCCGCCAGCAGCCCTCTCACCCACTAGAGGTCTACATCAGGGCCCTTGCAACTATGACCTCAAATGTGGGTTTTTTGAAATCTCTTGATGCGCCGAAAAATCTGAACCATGATGAGCAACGGGCTTTACGTTGTCTAAAAATGGACACCTCCATCATAGTCTCTCGGGCTGACAAGGGTTCCACGGCCGTGGTGATGAATTTTTCTGACTACGACCGGGAGGCGATACGTCAGCTTGGTGACCCTCAATCTTACAGACAACTTGAGCAGGATCCAACAATGGAGCACTGTGCCCAACTAAAACGATTCTTGCGATATCGCTGGCGGCGGGAAGGTCTTACGGAGAGTGATTTCTCTCTAATGGTGCCAGATGAGCCCCGGTGTCCCGTATTGCTTACCTGATACTCCACCGCCTGGCCGCCCCATCATTTCAAGCTTTGGCTCGCCTACAGAACGTATCTCTGCATATGTTGATTCTTATTTACAACCTCTCGTTCTACAGTTACCATCGCACTGCAAAGATTCGTATCATTTCCTGGATATTTTGGCTGGCGTTTCACTCCCGGAAGAGTGCCCTCACCCCTTAATAATGGTTACTATCGACGTTGTATCGCTGTACACAAATATTGATCATGGAGAAGGATTAGCGGCAATTCGATATTTTATGGATCAGCAGGCAGTGTCGGGGTCGCCTTCAGTTGGATTTATAATTGACCTTGCTGAACTGGTTTTGACAATGAATGCCTTTCGCTATGGCGATCAACACTATTTACAAATCAAAGGAACCGCTATGGGAACTAGAATGGCCCCATCGTATGCCAATTTGTTTATGGGCCGATTTGAGCAGGAGTTTCTTACGTCCCAACCGCTCCGACCAATTCTTTGGGTTCGTTTCCTCGACGACATTTTTCTACTTTGGCAGCATGGAGAGCGGCAGCTGTTGACATTCCTTGACCAGTTGAACAATTACGGCTCGATTCGATTTACTCACGAGCTGTCCACAGAGACGGTCACCTTTCTCGATGTTGACGTGACGATTACTGGAGGGAGACTGAAGACTAAGGTACATGTCAAGCCAACCAACCCACAGCAGTACCTTCACTTCGGGAGCTGTCACCCGCCTCACACTAAACGTAGCATTCCCCGATCACTTTCGGTTCGAGGCAACCGAATCTGCAGTGACAGGGAAGACAGGGAGGTATTCAATGAGGATCTTCGTGAGCGGTTGACTGAGAGAGGATACCCCTCGCACGTGCTGAGGCAGCGCATAGTCCCGGCTGAAGTTGAACATAGCCCACCACAACAGCGACGAAACTCAGATAGAGTTTACTTCTCTACGCTATTCTTTCCGGGAGTTCACCGCATTCATCGGATGATGAAAGACTTACATCCAATTCTCACCAATAATGCCCAAACGAGAGAGGTATTCCGGGTTCCCCCAGGAGTCTCTTACCGTCGCCCTAATAGTATAGGCAACATTCTGTCGCGCCGAGATGGGCTGCGTGCTGCACAGGTACCAGAGAAGCGTGGGCTCCGTGCTTGTAACCGCCATAGATGTCGGTCATGTGAGCTTGTCTTGGAGGATGACCGTTTCTGCTCTCCAAATAACCCTACCGTTTACCGTACTGTTGGGTTATCTGAATGTCAGTCCACCAACTGCGTGTACGAGCTCCTGTGCAGATATTGTGAGGAATTTTACGTGGGGAAGACGACGACGCCGTTAAATCTACGAATTAATAATCACCGGGCATCAGTGGCACCCAATTCCGATCAACCTGTTGGACGTCACGCTCACGATCGGCATCAGACACCTTTCAATGAGTGCTTCAGACTGAGAGTGTTGAAGCATCTGCCTCCATCAACGCCCGCCCCCAAAGTTGAAGAAAGCGAGGATGCCCACATTTGGGTCCTGGGTGCTCTCGATCCTCCCGGATTGATCACTTACACCTAGGGCCCATATGCTGCAATTTTTTTTTTTTTTTTATATATAATTTATTTATTTGTTATTTATATTTTATTTATTTTATTTTTTTTTTTCTTCTCATTAAATTTAATTATTATTATTCCCCCCCCCCTCTCATTGCTCCCTCTTCCTTTCCTCGTGAGCAGTGAGTCCCTTCTTCTGGATCTCCAGTCTGCCGACAACGCTTGGTGCGAAACGTTCAGACGAGTCAATGTGAGTGTTTTTTATCTGTTTTTATCTCCCTTCAAGTCAAAGTATATATATATATACTAAAAAAGTACCAATTAAATGTAACTTTTTTACAATTTTTTTTAACCTATTTTAATGAATAGTATAATTTAAGTAAACCACCCATGAAATTTGCTATACTAATGTACCTAGTTTCCAAAAGTGGCTTTAGATCACGGATAAATTTCAGTTTGTATCGTCTGTGTCACGACCTTGTAGGTAGTAAAAATCTGTTTTTTCGCGTTTTCGATGGAATCGGAAAAACAAAGCTGAGCTGCGCGAGTAAAACCATTGTAATCTGTGCCTATTGGAGTGTCTTATCACAAATGTTCATCGCCGTTATCCGCCGCATATATTCAGGGTTCACGATGTAAGTCGCTAAGATGGGTGCTGTAATGAAGCTGACTTCGAATAGGGTATTGGGGACAAAGACCCGTATTTTATGGTTTTTCATTTTTTGAAGAAAGGATATGGCTTAGGTATTTTGCTGAGTTTTGGTATGGGATTGATAGGCACGAGTGTTGGCTAAACCTCTATGATAATAGCAGCCAGATTGAACCAATAAGTATATACTTAGGAATTCAAGTTTTAGTAATAATAAAATTTGCGGGCATTTGCCCACACTCTGAAGTGTTGAACGGGAATGGGAGATGATTCGGACGTGACAACACAAGTCATATGATCAAAAGGGAAATTTGGATTGCAATAATTTCGCAGCTCAGGTGCGTCAAACAACTACATTCTGAGAGAACAATCGTAAAGTGGTTGTGTATCACGCAATCAGCAGCTCATAGCACGTGCTTTTTTGCCACACAGCACATAACATTTTTAAAACATCTCAACATGGTATCAATAACGTGTGTAAATGTTTGCCGGAAGATCTGTTTGAGAAGTCTCAAATGAAACATTTCGGTGACATCTTGAAAATATGCCAAAAGAACAGCGTGACAACATTAATTTGGGGATATCTTTGAAATATTTTTGCCAAAACATTAGCGATGATAATGTTTTGAAAATGCTTCTGATGAAGCAAATTCAAGATATTTTATAGGAAAATTTCTAAAAATAACATTTAATGTTATATAACATTTTCATGATATAACAAAAATGACATTGCAGATTTCTGATCTCGAAAATGTTGGCCGGAAGATCTGTTTGAGAAGTCTCAAATGAAACATTTCGGTGACATCTTGAAAATATGCCACAAGAACAGCGTGACAACATTAATTTGGGGATATCTTTGAAATATTTTTGCCAAAACATTAGCGATGATAATGTTTTGAAAATGCTTCTGATGAAGCAAATTCAAGATACGTTATAGGAAATGTTATATAACATTTTCATGATATAACAAAAATTACATTGCAGAAGAGAAGATCTTGGAAACGTTTCATAAAACGTCACAACGGGCGGAAATTAGCGATTTTAAAGATATTTTCTACGCGTTTTAAAAACGTTTTGAAGACATCACATTCAAGTAACAAGATATTTTTAAAACATTAAAATATAATGTTTTAGAAGAAAAACAAATTTTTCAAAAATGTTTCCGAAATGTACAGTTACCTTCTGTGCTGTGTGGGAAATGTATGAATTAAAAACGAGTTGGAGAAGATCTTGAAAACGTTTCATAAAACGTCACAAAGGGCGGACATTAGCGATGTTAAAGATATTTTCTATGCGTTTTATAAACGTTTTGAAAACATCACATTCAAGTAACAAGATATTTTTAAAACATTAAGATATAATGTTTTAGAAAAAAAAAAAATTTCAAAAATGTTTCCGAAATGTAAAGTTACCTTCTGTGCTGTGTGGGAAATGTATTAAAAACGAGTTGGAGAAGATCTTGAAAACGTTTCATAAAACGTCACAACAGGCGGACATTAGCGATTTTAAAGATATTTTCTGCGCGTTTTAAAAACGTTTTGAAAACATCACATTCAAGTAACAAGTTGTTTTTAAAACATTAAAATTTAATGCTTTAGAACAAACATTTCAAAAATGAGTTGGAGAAGATCTTGAAAACGTTTCATAAAACGTCACAACTGGCGGACATTAGCGATTGTGAGGATTCCACCCTCAGTGAGGGTCCCTCACTTTATAAAACTCAAGAAATATAAAAGAGCCGGCAGACGGGACACTCCACGTCTCATAGCAACCAGCTGACCGAGCAGCTCCGCACGAGCTGAGGCGGGTATAGAAGGCCGTCGGCCGCCGCCTCCGCTTTCATTCCATTTCAATTTCTCTCTCACGAAGGGTGAACCTCTGCCGGTGCTCGGTCCAATTTCAACCTTGCGTTTTCTTTCTCCTTCTCATATTAAATTCCGCCTATCAATCCCTCAATAAATCGAGCGGCCTCCGGCCATCGAATTATTGAGTGGATCGTGTAAAACGGCCATCGTAATCCGAGAGGTCCTGACCATCGACCATCTGAGAGGCGAAAGCCATCAATGGTTCGAGCGGTTTCGACCATCGGCCTGCGAGGGGCCTAGGCCATCGAGCTCGAGCTCCCTCTAATGTCCTGCACATGGTTAGGTACCAACTTTCCAACACAACCCCTCCGGAGATAATTAAAACCCTGTGGGTCAGGCAACTCGCACCAGACATACAACGCACACTGCTCACCGCCCCCACAGAGGACCTCAACGCCCTCGCCACCATCGCAGACCGTCTGCACGAAATGTCGGGCGACGCCATTCACACAGACTCCGCCGCAACCGACACAACGGACCCCCTACGACAAGTAGTCGACAATCTCACCGACGCCGTCAGACGACTACAAGGAAGAGAACGGGAACGCAGCCGCTTCCACTCACAACGCACACGCACCAGAAGCCCAACGCCACAACGCCCCTGGGGAAACTCACCATACCCACAAAGGTGCTTCTATCACCGAAAATTCGGCGAACGGGCACAGAAGTGTAGCCCCCCTTGCAACTAGGGGTCGCAATCCCGCACGATTTTCAATCCCGCGGGATCCCGCAGAATTTTGTAATTAATAAAATAATTTTGTTTAAAAAACGCAATTTCTGTACAAAAACGCTGCAAATTTTGCACAAGTGTTTACAATTCTTTGATATAGGTTAATTGCGCAGAAATTAATACTTGACAAAATGAAAAATAAATAAATAAATAAAAATAAACATTATTTTCTGTGAGATGTTTGTCCAGATGTAGGACCTCGAAAAACGGATTAGTCGGAAAATCGCACCTTATTTGACCTCCTGGGTTCCTTCAAAAATCCTATTTTCAGCCCCATGAATGCCCCACGGGTCAAATTTCTGATTTAAAAAAATGCCTACTGCCCAAAACGGCGGACTTTTTTTTTTTTTTTTTTGGAATCAAGACATCCTTGGACGTATAATGTCAAATTTTGAGGCCGAACAGAATTTTCGACTCCGTCGCTATTGAATAGGTGTATTATTCCAAGAATAATATACAAAAATGTAGGTATTTATAAATATTTGAACAAATAGAAGGAAATAAATGCATTGAAAGGAGTGAGATGGAGTCATCCTCTGCAGCAGAGAAATACCCTACTTGCAACTACAACAACGACACCTATTCACTTACCGTGGACCTACGTCGACGCCGCCTCACCACCGTCACAGCCACAACCTCCGCACTCGCCTCAACCGACGACAACCACACGGGTACACGGCACGGACACGGCCCGACTTCCTGGGAAACGAGGACGGTCGGCCTTCTCCACCACGACCTCTCCACGTCAAGAATTTCCGCACAACCGCCCACGAACGTCCCGCACAACTCACTTTCCCAAATCCCACAACAACCACACCAAAACAGACCATTTTCCAGTGGAAAATCTCCACCGACATATATTCGCTGATATTATCAGCGATAACAACAATCCATCAACCCAGTGTTGCCAAGGTGCGGCCGTAAAAAACCCCTGAGGCAATGACAAAAAAAATCCAAATCCCCCCAAATGAAGAAAAAAAACCCAAAAAACCCCAAAAGTTAAGGATGAAATCCTGATACAAATAAATAATTCTTTTAATAACCTAATTCTTTTAATAACCTAATATTATACTTGACACACTCCGATCTGCCTCAAAATTTGACATTATCCGTTTCAAGAGGTCTACATTCTAAATCCGAAATGTCCTTTCGCCGTACGCCGTCCGCTGTCCGGGCCGTTTTGGGCATTAGGATTTTTTTTTAATTAAAAAAAAATTCCTACCTAATTTCCAGATTTAATCTGAAATTTTGACTAAATACTTGGTTTACCATCTAGTTGTGCCCGGAAGGTTTTCAGTCCGATCGCCCAAACCCGTGGGGCGCTATGGGCTACGGGAGGTTTTTTTTTAAAGGCTTTTAGCTATGGGATCGAGTTAGGTGTCGTTTACGAAGTATTTTTGGACATAGAATTCATTTTTGGGGGTCCCGGAACGATCCGATTTCACGGTCTACAGGGCTTTCATGGAGCTAAAAACGGGATTTTTGAAGGATCCCAGGAGGTTGAATATTTTTCGTGTAAAAAATCGATCAAAACATTTTTGAAAAAAAATCCCAGAAAACAAAAACAATTTTTCAAATATGAAAACATATTTTTTTTAAAAAAATTTTAATTTAAAATTTAAAAGGAATATTTAATATTTCTTTCATTTCAGAATTAAATTTCTGTAGAAGTAACCTATATCAAAGAATAATAAACTCTAGTGTAAAATTTGCATAGTTTTTACCTGCTGTTATTTCTTTAATGACTGATCCATTTTTTCATTTTCCCCCAAATTCCCCTGACTCATCAGTAAAAACCCCCAAAAAACGTCACCCCCAAATTCTCCCTCTGATGAAAAAAAAACAACCCAAATTTGGGGAGAAAACCCCCAACTTGGCAGCACTGCATCAACCGCCAGCGTTATCACATATCAACAACCCCCCAACTCGGTTATCACCAGATGCCAGCCCGCCCGACTCATCGCCGCTTCTTGCAGTAAAAGATTCCCTCGACGTAGACGTAGGGAAAAGTCCCTGCCCGCAGCCAGAAAATTCCCTCAACCGCAATTATCAAACAGGCCATTTCGACACCGCACTCCCACGCGGAGGCGACGGCCGGCTCCGCTCAGCGTACTACGACGCCCCCGCGGAGCAGGGGGAGGGGGAGAAACTCCCTTCCCACCCACAACACAACCACGCCGCACCGAACGAAAACACAGCTCACCGCATTTCCACTGAGGAGAGGGCAGAGAACGCCGTCGCTAGCCAATCACATTCGTTTCAAATCGCACCGCCCACACAATTTGAATATAAACACGCGATCCAGTCAGCTAGAGAAAACATTCACAATGGCCCACGTCTTCGCTCCCCCCCCCCCCCCCCCCCCAGGACCGCACAGGCCAACTACCACCATCCAGCATACACCCCCACTCCTATCGTTCTCCTGCTAAGCACCTGCAACCAGCCACCCCCAACCGGACCTGGCCCGCCTACTACTGCACCAAACCTGCGGCGCCTACGCACGCTGCTACTCCGACGTTTAGTTCTTCATTCCTCTTTTCACTCTTCTTTTGTGCTGACTTTTACATTTCATTCGTTGGGGGAGGTCTGTGAGGATTCCACCCTCACTTTATAAAACTCAAGAAATACCTATAAAAGAGCCGGCAGACGGGACACTCCACGTCTCATAGCAACCAGCTGACCGAGCAGCTCCGCACGAGCTGAGGCGGGTATAAAAGGCCGTCGGCCGCCGCCTCCGCTTTCATTCCATTTCAATGGAATCTTTCTTTTTTTCTTTTCTCTCTCAGGAAGGGTGAACCTCTGCCGGTGCTCTGTCCAATTAAATTAGGTTGAAATTTTCAACCTTGCGTTTTCTTTCTCCTTCTCATATTAAATTCCGCCTATCAATCCCTCAATAAATCGGGCGGCCTCCGGCCATCGAATTATTGAGTGGATCGTGTAAAACGGCCATCTTAATCCGAGAGGTCCTGACCATCGACCATCTGAGAGGCGAAAGCCATCAATGTTTCGAGCGGTTTCGACCATCGGCCTGCGAGGGGCCTAGGCCATCGAGAAACGAGGGGTCTCGGCCACCGGCTATTCGCGAGGCGAAAGCCATCGAAGCTCTGAGCGGCCTCCGACCATCGAGCTCGAGCGGCTGTCACACACTGAGGCATAAGCACTGTAGCGCGAAGTAACTTACACGGTAACACAGGCACAACAGCGATTTTAAAGATAATATCTCTTATATTATAGAAAATATTATTTTCTACGCGTTTTAAAAACGTTTTGAAAACATCTCATTCAAGTAACAAGATATTTTTGAAACATTAAAATTGGCCATCGGCTATTCGCGAGGCGAAAGCCATCGAAGCTCTGAGCGGCCTCCGACCATCGAGCTCGAGCGGCTGTCACACACTGAGGCATAAGCACTGTAGCGCGAAGTAACTTACACGGTAACACAGGCACAACAGCGATTTTAAAGATAATATATCTTATATTATAGAAAATATTATTTTCTACGCGTTTTAAAAACGTTTTGAAAACATCTCATTCAAGAAACAAGATATTTTTGAAACATTAAAATTTAATGTTTTAGAACAAACATTTCAAAAATGAGTTGGAGAAGATCTTGAAAACGTTTCATAAAACGTCACAACTGGCGGACATTACCGATTTTAAAGATATTTTCTACGCGTTTTAAAAACGTTTTGAAAACATCACATTCAAGTAACAAGATATTTTTAAAACATTAAATGTTTTAGAACAAACATTTCAAAAATGTTTCCGAAATGTAACTGTGCTGTGCTGTGCTATATAGCACGTTATTGCTGACGAGTCCAAACCGGCCGCACCTGGAGAGTGAGAGATATACCTATCTGTTTTATAAAACAAATTTTAAAAGACAGAAGTTTTCCACTCCATTATGGTGTCTTCTGACCCATACATCATGTCATACCTGGGTTTATATTATAACATTAGATGGTTAAATGAAGCTCAACATCACTTATAAAAAAGGTGTATTGTCGAATTAAATAGAAAAATACGTAGAAGCAAAAAGTATAGTGTCGCCATTCGTATCACATAATCAATAACGAAAAAACTGATAAGGAGCGCTTATCTGTGCGCGCCCAACAGGTAGGCGGGAAAATGGTTTGGAGTCACCACAGTCTCCCCCACTAATTTTGAAATGTATAAATTTGAAACAGTTGAAAAAGCAATTTGTAAAAGGCAAAATTAAAACGTATTTGAACACAAGTTCGTGAATGGAACACGTCGCCAAGAATAATTATTGAGATCTTCTCTGAATTCTTCAATTTAGTCAGTTGACAAGTCGTAGTCCCTGAATCTTAACGGAGGTCGACGATCTCGATGAGGTCTTCCATGCGGGGTGTCGACTGGCCTGATCGCTGCGCTTGAAGTTTGAAGAGGAGTTGTCGCAGGCCTTAGATTCGGAGGCGGGGCACGATTTGGAGTAGAGTCAGCGTTTAATCGTGGTCCTGAGGCGTTTGATGAGGTTCCTGGGATGTCAAATGACTGTGTAGGTCCAAACGTCACAGATTTCGGTTTTGGCACCAGAGTTGACCTAAGTTGATTTATGTGTCGCTTCAGCTTGCGGCCTGATGAGTCAAGGGTAACAATGTAGTGCCTTTTTCCCAGTTTCTTTGTAACTTCTCCAAACTGCCATATGTGTTTATTTTTGAGGAACAAGCGGATCTGTACCCTCTCCCCCACTTGAAGAGATCGTCCTGGTGGAGCAGTCATCTCCGAGGTTTGTGGTCGATATGGGAAGATGGCGTCCAATCGAATCCGTAGTTTTAAATTCAAGTACAGTTCTGCGGGAGATTGACCACAAGCAAGAGGAGTCGCTCTGTACTTGAGGAGGATATTTTGAATTTTTTCATTCATCGCTGTGTTGTCATCAGAAGCAGTTTTAAGGCGATGTTTTAGGGTTTGAACTGACCTCTCTGCCAAGCCATTCGTGGCAGGATGACCTGGGGCGATGAATTTCTGAAAAATTCCGCTGGTGGTGCAATATCTGTGGAAGGTTTCGCTCTGGAAAATAGAGGCGTTATCGGACACGATAACTTTAGGGAATCCATGGACGGCAAAAATTTGGTTGAGCAAGAAAATTGTGTTTGAGGTGGACGGGGATTCCTTCAAAACCTTCACTTCGGCCCACTTAGAACGAGCGTCAACGCAAACCAGAAAATTGAAATCTTGAAATGGACCCGCATAATCAATGTGGACTCGTTCCCAGTTTTCTTGGGGAGGGTCCCATGGGTGTACGGGTGCTGTTGGTGGGTTTGAACGAGTTAGTGCGCAATTTTCGCACCGTTTGACAAGATGCTCGATATCTTTATCAATGTTGGGCCAATAAACATACCGTCGAGCCAACTGCTTCATCTTAGTTGTCCCCAGATGCGTTTCATGTAGCTCGTCGAGAATTTTTGTCCTCAAAGTCCCTGGAATATAGACTCGTTCACCACGGAAGATGATTCCATCAACAAGGGTGAATTCAGAGTCCGTTGAGTCAGTTTCAAGATTGTGACGGATTGTTGAAAGGTCTGCATCAGTCCCTGTCTCAAGCTTGATCACTTCAGCAGTAATCTCACAACTTGAGATTTGGGAAATTACTTGTGCGCAAATCTGGTTGACTTCTTCTCCAATGAATTTGTCAGGTGAAGCGGTGTAATATTGGAGTGGAGCCCTTGAGAGACAGTCCACGTTTTCGTTGTCCTTTCCTGACTTGAACTTGAGTGTATAATTGAAACCAGACAGGTAGGCAGCGTACCGAAGGAGACGTGATGATGTCATTTGTGGAAGGGCTTTGTTCTGTCTGAAGATTCTAGAAATAGGTTCGTTGTCAGTGACAAGTTGAAAATGTGTTCCAAACAGGTAGTAGTAAAAATGTGACACTCCAAAAATAATCGCTAGTGCCTCACAATCAAGTTGACTATAGTTTCGTTCAGAAACTGTTAGAGAGCGTGACGCATAAGCTATGGGCTTTTCAACCCCATTGACTATGTGGCTGAGGACAGCAGCTACTCCTGAGGGGCTTCCATCCGTTGTGAGGACGAGCGCCAGGTCAGGGTTGAAAGGCACAAGGACCCGGTCACAACAGAGCTCATCCTTGATGCGAAGGAATGCTGCTTCACAGGGTGAGGACCATTCCCATTTGGTTCCTTTTTGTAGCAGGCGTCGAAGAGGGTAGGTCAGTGTCGAAGCATCTGGGATAAAACGGGAGTAATATGATACGAGCCCCAAGAAACGCTTGACTTCCTCGGTGTTGGAAGGGCGGGGCATGTGTTGTACTGCTTGAATTTTGGTTGGGGACTTGCTAATTTTGTTGTGCTCCACAACTCGACCCAAGTATTCGATCTTCTCTTTGAAAAATGTGCACTTTTGTTTGTTGACGTGCAGATTGTGATCAGAGAGCCTTTGAAGGCAAGCTTGAAGGTTGAAGGTACATTCTTCTATCGTAGCTCCATGACAGATAATGTCGTCGAAATATGCCTCTGTCTTCGGCAATCCCTTCAAAATTTGTGAGAGAATTCTGTTGAACTCCGATGGCGCCGTTTTGATCCCGAAGCTGAGACGGTTGACTCGATACATTCCACGATGTGTTGTGATCGTCTGGATTACACTGGCATCCTCATCTACTTCAAGATGGAGGTATGCCTTGTAGAGGTCGATTTTGCAGAAGTAACGAGAGTCTCTTAAGCTGTCGAGGACGTCATCAATTTTTCGAATTGGGTGATTCGCTTGGACAAGACGATCGTTGACCCCACATTTGTAATCTACACAGAGACGGACACCGCCATCTGCTTTTGGGATCACTACAAGAGGTGAACCCCAGTCGCTGGATGCAACGGGTGAAATTACGCCATCAGCCTCCAGGGAGTCCAACTCACGATTGACTCGGTCAATGAGCGCATAGGGAACGCTTCGTTCTCTGTTGAATATCGGTTTGGCTTCCTTTCTGAGGTGAAGGCGAACTTTGAAATCCGGCACCCGTCCCACTTTCTCTTCGAAAATTGATGCGTATTTCTGGAAAATTTCTTCGATGCTTTTGAGCGGTTTTACTTGAAGCGCTGGTGAAGTCTGTCTCATTTCTGCATCCACTTTATGAAGCTCGATGCCCAAACCCCTGATCCATTGTCGTCCCAGTAGTGCGTCAAGTCCCGTTGGTACTATGTGAAGTTCACCCTCTATTTGTTTCCCTTTGTAGGATAATATCCTCCTAATATGTTCTACTCAACATATTATGTTGAGTAGAACCTTTCCTTCTGGCTTGATGACATCACCAGAGTATGCTCGGAAAGCAATGGTGGAGGCCTGGATAGGTACATTGAGGTTGAGGCGCTCAAAATCGCTTGCAGCAAGCAGGCTATATTTTGCTCCACTGTCAACCTCAAAGCGTTGAGGCTTCCCATTTAGATCAACGTAAATAATGTACTTGTCTGACTCATGGCCCATTTCGAACAGATCGACTACGTTGAGGCGCTGGTTGACGGTGACTAGCTTGTTGAGTCCGTAGTTGTTGAAGTTGCCACTTGAGTTGGGAGAGTCCTCCTGGAGATAGTGCGTTGAACTCGTGTGTCCTGATTTCTTCCGGGCGGCCATCAGCGAGGTAATGCAGACACGGGAGACATGGCTTCCTTCTTTGTTGCATGCTGTACACTTAAGTTTTGACTTGTCAATCTTGCACGCAGAAGCAACGTGTGAATCCTTTCCACATCTCAGGCAGAGTTTTTCAATGCCCAGGGTCTTGAGGTCGATTGAGCGCTGGCGGGAGTGCGATTTTTGATGCTGGGAACTGGAGGGGCGGTCCTGAGAGCGCTGGTGCGATCGGGAGCCTCTGGAAGGAACAGAAAGTTTATTGACGTCATTGTTATTGAAATTTGAGTTGTTCGAATGAGAGCGTTGAGTGAGCTCCTTGCTCTCAATCCTTGACGCCTCAAGGGCAACAGCCTGTTCAAGAATTTCATCAAACTTTGTTTTGTTTGACTGCAATATCTGTTCCCTCAGCCAATCATCCCTTAACCCTCTTATAAACTGTGCGCGTAGAAAAACGTCGGCAACTGGCACAGTTTGGTTGCATTGGCATTTTATTGAAAATTCGCAATCCGCCAGATCGCGCCTAAGCGCTGCCACAAACTCGGAAATTGACTGGCGATCTTTTTGAAAAATATTCAAGAAATAATGTTGAGAAACGACGGTGCTTTTCTTTGGTGTGAGTAATTTCTTGAATTCCGCGATAAGATCTTCGAGCTGCAGGTTTTTTAGAGGTTTATCCGGACCCAAAAACGCGGCGAGGTTATTGTAGTGGTCACTACCCACTGAGGTACACAGAAGTTGTGCTATCTTGACTTTGTCGGTAAGACCCTTCATTGTGTAATAGTTTTCGAAACGCTCTAAATAGCTAGTAAATTTTTCCCGACGTGCGTCAAAATTTTCGAAAGGGGTCACCCCCGCCATGTTCACAGTAGAAAGGGTCGCCGGAGGCGTCGAGTCCCGGCTGGTTGATGAGCCGATCCCCTGATTGATAACGGCTTGAAATTGGGCCGAAACCGCCGTAATGAGCATTTGTTGCTGCTCTTTGAAAACTAACATTAGCTGTTCAAATTGGGTCGAATCCATTTTGCAATAACGAGATTGGAAAAAGATCTGGAAAACGATACGTCTTACGTGCGTGTTGAGTTGAAGTCGAAAACGGGAGCCGGCAGTCGTCGTCGAGTTGAGGTCCGAATTTCCGAACGGTTTTTGAAGACTAGCACGACACTACCGAACTTCTTTCATCCCATCCTCGTCGCCAACTATTATAACATTAGATGGTTAAATGAAGCTCAACATCACTTATAAAAAAGGTGTATTGTCGAATTAAATAGAAAAATACGTAGAAGCAAAAAGTATAGTGTCGCCATTCGTATCACATAATCAATAACGAAAAAACTGATAAGGAGCGCTTATCTGTGCGCGCCCAACAGGTAGGCGGGAAAATGGTTTGGAGTCACCACAGTTTACAAAAGAAGTCTCCCCACAGAGGATGAAGCTTTGGAATTACCTACTTTTTTTTAAACTAGGGGGCCACCCGCTGCTGGCTACGCAGCCAACCCCTGACCTCTCCCACCTGGCCTTTGACAACTTCTTCTTGCTTTTCGAAAATGCTTTCTAAAACACAGTTTTGAGCCATTTTGAGCGAACTTCTTGGTGTTTTCAGACTTCGTACTATGCTCGCCAAGACGTACCTAATTTTGCTTCCGAGTCTGCGAAGCAGCGGAAGCCTTGTGTTCACTTTCGGGAGAAAAAAAATTTTAGTTGTCCGAATTCAAAATTTCCTCTCGCATTTTGCGTTTCATAGCCAACTGAACAAATTTGGTTCCGTGTCTGTCGGTCTGTGGGTCTGTCCGCCTGTCCGCATTTCCTTGTTACAGCCATAATTTCCACAATTTTGAATGAATTTAGCTCAAATTTTGAGGGATTGTGCGGATCAGGCTCCTTGAGGTCCCATACGAATTTCAGCACAATTGAATCAGCGGTACGCTCTGCGCATGAGCTAACGTGAAATTCTTGAAACAGGCATAACTTTCTCAATTTTGATCGGATGTCAATCAAATTTTCAGGAATTGTGTGCGTAAGGGGAAAGCCCCAATAGCGGACATGCTAAGGACTCATTGACTATTTTCGAATTTCTACATCTCATGTGAAACAAAAAATAAAATTCTGTAGGCTTTTCCTAATCGCCCACAATTGTTTTAACGTTCGCAATTGAAAAATAGCCAATAAATTGCCATTTACTGCTTTAAATTCAATTTTTTTCATCAGACCATGATTCACCAGTAGTGGACACCAAAATTTTCAAATGTTGGAGTAGCGGACAGTCAATGCACCGAAGGCGGACATAAGGAAGATTATTGCAGAAACAATGTTGAAAACGTAAAAAAAGGTTTTATTCAAATTCAAATGCAGTTTAAAAAAAAATACATCTTTTATCAATTCCAAAGTGGAGTATCAGTCGTCCCCGCTAGTGGAGGGAGGCATTCACAGATAGGTCGGTAATTACTTACGAAAACATTTCTTAAAATCTAAATACCAGGTACAAAAATGCCTGGTAACTTGGACCAATCAAACTTTCCTGTAATTGACTACTTAGGTAAATTATTTTTAAAACGTAACCTCTTCTAATATACCTGAAAAAAATATATATATTACTTGAAAATCATGCTTAGCTTAATGACTACAGTCATTACTTATCCCACCTAATAAAAACCGACGTTACTAGGGATTACTAGGAAAATTTGACCGAGAGACGGGTCAAAAAGCGTCGTTGCCACGGGTGCGTCGTTGATAGGTGATGGACGGTAATTTGATATTTCGTGCGAAGTACGTGAGGGCATCTAGTAAGTTATATTATCACAGCAATTGAGAATCAATTTAGGGGAATCGGAAATTTGACCCAAACGGTGAAGGTTTTGGTAAAATCTTTAAAATATGGTTGCGTCACTCTTTCGTCCTTTTGATCAAGATGGAACACATTTCCAAATCTGTTAACTGGCCTCATAGTTTGAACTAAAATGCAATAATTCGATCTCAAAGTTTTGATTCTTCAAACCGATTCAACGTCCTTTTTTTATTGCAGAATATAATATATTCTGCAATAAAAAAAGGACGTTAAATCTGTTGAATCTAAATATTATTTACCATATAATATGATATAGGTAATATAATTTGCAACAATGAAACTCCCTTCTTCGAAAGTGTTCCCATCATTTTTCATTTTTCATTCATAACTCGATGACAGCTTTCAGCATCAGATTCTGCTCTTCAGAGTAATTTAAAAAATTTCTTTTTTCGAGATTCTTTCTCGCGCTCTTCTGTTTCTTCTTCCTGTTCAAAGAAAGATGAAAGAAAACCATAATTATAAAAGAGTTTACATTGCATCAATAGCACTAAGAATGTACCTACGAGGGGTGGCCTAGTAGTGAACACCATTGTGCCAGTAATGAACATCCCCAGTACCTATAGTGAACATCCACTGCGCTAGTAGTGGACACCCCCTGTCCGCCTTTGGTTCCACACCATGGATGTTGAAAAAAACTTTTCCAATCGCTTCCTGAGTGAAAATAGATCTCCAAAAACAGCATGTGCTAAAATAATCAATTGTACCAAAGGTGGACATGGGTGTTCAGCACTAGTGCACTGGGTCTTTCTACTGATCTAGTAGTGAACATGAGCAAATCACTGCAAAATCTATTTCAAATCAAGTTATTCAACGAAAAACCAATTCATTTCTTCAACTTAGAGACAAATACTTCCTCATTAACCAAAAATAGTTGCAAAAAACGTTAAATTATGCTTAAAAACTCACCTCAGTTTCTTAGCCATTTTCACAAGGAAACCACCTCACAGCTACAAAAGTTGAATGAGGTAACTTTGGGGTTACCTTCTTCTTCTGGATTTTTCAATATCATCTTCTTCTTCGTTGTGCTTGTTCTCGAATAGCTACTTGGTAGGACGCAAAAAAAGAAAACTGCCTAGGTTTGCTCATATCCTTATTTTATAAGTTTTTTATCTAAGTGTCCGCTACTGGTACCATGTCCGCTATTGGGGCTTTCCCCTTATAGCTCTAGATGGTTCCCTATCAGTTTCATCATGATTG
This sequence comes from Pilophorus perplexus, assembly GCA_955831195.1. Taxonomy (NCBI): domain Eukaryota; kingdom Metazoa; phylum Arthropoda; class Insecta; order Hemiptera; family Miridae; genus Pilophorus; species Pilophorus perplexus. The sequence goes on from OY037008.1 coordinate 52,982,073, forward strand.
AATCAGTGGTACTCCCTGCGCATGCGCGAACGTAATTTTCTTGTTACAGTTGTTACGTTCATTTTGAACTTGGCACGAGGAAACTCATGTGCCATTGCCTTGGCAGTGTATTTTGATTTGTGATTCAAATTTTTGCAACGTCTAGAAGTGCCTTAGAATAAAAATGAGCATTCCTCTTCCTCCTCGGGCTGCAGTTCCAATATAATAGATTAAACAGAAATATTCCACCCACGGAGAACCGCAATTCCTCTTAACCCCACCCCATGCCTCGAGTCGATCCCCTTCTCCCGGGAACTTGGCAATATGTCGACACATAAACTGGTCGACACCTCCTGTCGCTATATTTCCACACCAGGTGTTGAAGAACGTCGATAACGCACATCTTTAAAACTGGTCGACGGATTTATGTCGAAAACTTGAGATCCGTTTTTCGCTGTATTTCAACAACCGAGTGGAAAATGAGCTAAAAACACCCCTCTTGAAACTGGTCGACTGCTAAACGACGACAAAAGGGTTGTTTGGCCACTACCTGTCATCAGCCTTTGTCCCATTTCAGTTCCGTTAGAATTTCAGTGCTGGGCGTCGGGTAACCGTTGAACTCGGCACCAACTAATCGCTAGCATGTCGTGTCATCAATTATGTACACATAGCGATTCAAGGACTCGGCACCGCCCTGGTCCAGAAAACAAAATGAGATTGATGAATTCGTCACCAAACGAGCCAGGTAAACACCCGAGGATTCTCCACAGGCCTTCTATAGTCTGGGTTCGTGCTCCACTGCGGTGGTCGATGAAATGTTGGGAATGGTTAACTGTTTTGTGCACAAATCCTTGCGAGTTCAGGTTGCTGTACGCTCGCCATTCATCAGAGAGCATTTTGGTACCGGGTTGTACTTAACGTTCGATTATGGGGAGCAGAGTGGCCTGATCTCTCTTATCGACGTTGAAAAGCCTTCTCTCCAGTAGCCCATCGTGGCCGCAGCATAAACCGAAAACCCATGGCCCTGCAATACGGCTCGCTGGTAAGCAGTCGGCCACGGTTGTCTTTCTTTTCCCTTGAAATAGCGATTCGTCGATTTGCACTTCAACACCTGGGCCACCCAACTTCCCGCGCTTCTCAAACATCTCGTAACATACGTCCCTGCACAAAATTTGGCAAATTAATTTAATTTAATTAAACCAGTCAACAATCGTAGGTTCGGCTTTCGAATGGAATGGTGCGTTTGGCAGCCCTTTTTGGTACATCGCAGACATTTGGTTTTGACGAGCCTGAGAACCCCAACCCCATCAACGCTATTGATAAAAAGATGAACATTGTACAAAAGAAAGGCCAGAAGTAATGACGTACCTTGCGGAACGACATCACAGTCAACTGACAAAGGTAGACCGCACAATAAGTTCATAGATCGCAGGCTCGAGGTAGACCGCATTCTTAACCGGTACCTGATGTTGTTCTTAGCCTTGTAAGATTTTTGATTTTTTAATGTAGACGTAGGTAGCCATTTTTCACCATGACCCATGTTTACTCATGACGTTCCAATACAGTGCCAAGTTTTATCCTAAGGTGCCGAATTCTATAACCTCCATACCCTACTCCTAGGGCCACGGTGCCGAGTTCAATCATCTCAATCCCTTTGGTGAAGAACCTTGGTGCCGAGATCAGTAATCTCGCTCGAGGTAATAATAGATTGTAGATTGTAGATTGTAGATAGGGGTTGCTCAGGAGGGGGATTTCGGGGGGCCCCCAGCGCGGAAGCCGTTGGGCTTATTGTGCTTTGCCTGAGCGCCCTGGTTCTAGTCCAAGATATCTATTCCCCTGATTATGGTTTTTAGATGTTTGACTAGGTGGTCGCGAGGGAATGACCTCATGGGGGTATGTTCCCCAAAGAGGGCAAATCTGCGTTGTGAGAGTGCAGGGCACTCAAAGATTATGTGTGTGGCGGTTTCAAAATCCTCCTCACACAGCCTACATAGGGTTGATGGTTGTGTTATCCCTATGCGATTCAGGTGGAATCGCAGGGGGGCAAAACCGGTTATTAAGCCAACCAGTCTTCTGAGTTCCCTGCGATTCAGCCTGAGTAGCTCATCTGCAGTCTTGGTGTTGGGTTTTGCCACCATGCGCTTGCTGTGAGCATGACCTTCGAGGAGTTGCCATCTTTTGGCGGTTTGTGAAGACGTCCACCTGTTGATAGCACCTCTGAAGGAGGTTTTTGGTAGACCGACTGCTGGCCAATGAAGGGGGTCTGGGAGCCCTCCCTGGCCAGAGTGTCAGCATGTTCGTTGCCTGGGATACCTCTATGCCCTGGCACCCACTCCAGGGAGACCCTGTTGCGTTTTGCCAGGGTGTTGAGTATTTGCACGCAGCCTTGTACCACTCTTGACGAGATGGTTGAGGCTGTGAGTGCCTTGATCGACGCTTGGCTGTCTGAGAGTATACGTATATGGGCTCCAATGGGCCCCCTTCTCAAACTCTCTCTCGCCCCCACTTCGATCGCAATGACCGGCTTGGAAGACTGAGGCGTTTTTCCCTAGTGGAGCTGAGTAGCTCCACCTGGGTGCCACCCCATATACCCCAACACCGGTGCCTGTCTCCATTTTCGACCCATCTGTATACCAGATGATGTCATTGGGACAGCACTTGGTTACCTCCGGCCCTCTCCACGACAGGTTTGACGTGTAGCGGTGGGGTTCTGGGAGGAATTTGGGTGTAATATCTGCCACCATCTGGAGAAGTGGGTCCTTTACTACACCTGTAATTCTGGAATGCCCTGGGTGGGAAGATTCCTTCCAGGTTTTGTTTCACTTTTGCCTTAAGGAAGCCATGGTTGCCTCCCCCTTTATAAAGATATCTAGGGGGGTAAGTCCCAGTAGTATTTCCATTGTGGCAGTTGGTGTGCCGTGCATTGCACCTGTGATGGCCAGACACGCAAGGCGCTGGACAGTGGTTAGGGTGTTGATCGCCCCCACCTGGTTGGCCTTAGGCCACCACACTACACAGCAGTATGTGAGAATGGGCCTTACTATCGCGGTGTAGATCCAGTGGACCATCCGCGGGTGTAGACCCCATGTCTTCCCACATGCCCTTTTGGCGCACATTAGGGCGCCCTTGCCTTTATTGGCTATGTATCCCAGGTGTCTGTTCCAGGTTAGTGTTGGGTCCAGGTAAACACCCAGATATTTCACCTCCCGACTGAACGCCACCCTGGAACTATAGAAGAGGGGTTCTGCAAGGTCATTCAGTTTCCTCTTTCTGGTAAAGGTTATTAGGGTGGTTTCGTTGGGGTTGACTTTAAGCCCCTCTGCGCCACACCAATCCTCCACCACTTTCAGTGCTGACTGAGTCAGCTGTGATACTACGCTGGCGAACGGTCCTCTGATGAGGATTACCACATCATCAGCATAGCCCTGAACGTAGAGGCCCCCCCCTCAAGTCGGTTCAGCAGGGAGTCCACGACAAGATCCCACAGGAGTGGGGAGAGCACTCCACCCTGCGGGCAACCCCTGGCAGCGGTTATCCCCACCGACTCCCCGAGGAGCCCGGCCTCTATCGTCCTACTCGTAAGCATGGTTTCTATCCACCTGCATAGGGTGTTGTCAATACCGTGTCTATGAGCTGCTTTCATTATTGAGGACACTGAGGTGGTGTCAAATGCCCCCTCTATGTCCAAAAAGATGCCAATTGCAATCTCCTTGCACGCCAGCGTCGCCTCCACCCTGGACACCAGGTGGTGCAGCGCCGTCTCGCAGGATTTGCCTTGCTGGTATGCAAATTGATTGGGGTGTAAGGGCCTCCTCAACAAGGAGGTTTCCCTCAAATATCTGTCTACCAGTTTTTCTAGTGTCTTCAGTATGAAGGACATTAGACAAATGGGTCTGAATGCCTTTGCCTGGTTGTACCAGGGTTTCCCTGGCTTTGGCAGGAAGATGACCCGTGCTTTGCACCATCTACTAGGGATATAGCCTGTCGCCAGGCTAGCCCGAAAGGTGGCGCTAAGCACCCTGATAATCTCCGGCCCTCCCATCTGAAGAAATTTGGGGAAGATACCATCCGGGCCTGGAGATTTAAGTGGGCTGAACGATTGTAGGGCCCACTGTACCCGCTCGGGAGTGACCACCCTCTTCGCCACTTCCCAGTCCATTTTGGCTGCACCTCTGCCAATTGGCCGGGATGGTGGGTCAGGGGATGGGCCCAGAGCGTCTGTCAAGACCGAATCTGGGAAGTGGGTTCCTAGCAGTAACTCCAGGGTATCCACTGCAGATGTCGTGTATTCCCCATTTGGTTTAATAATTGTGCCAGTGGGGTTTATTGGATCCTTAGCTAGTACGTTCTGGAGACTTGCACATGGGGAGGTGTTTTCAACCTCTTCGCAGAAATCCCTCCAAGCTACCTTTTTGGCATTCCAAGTCTCCTGTATTCTGCCAGCTTGGTTTTGTACGCTTCCCAGCTGCCTGTTTTCCGCGCCCTATTAAAGAGTTTGCGGGTTTCACCTCTGATGATCTCGATCTCCCTGTTCCACCAGGGGACCCTGTTGGATGGGAGTTTTGTCGTTATCGGAGTATGGTTGTCGAACGAGGTTAGTAGCGTCTCCTCCAGCTCCTCAGCTACTTCCTCCATGTCGCTAGTTCTATTGATTGTGGCTCGAAGTCCTTTCAGTCTGCCCCCAACCTCTTCCCCAAACTTTATCCAGTCGGTTTTTCTCGGATCCCTGAACCTTTGAAGCGTTTTATCCACATCTTGGATTTCCACCACAATGTACAGGTGATCCGAGTGGGAGGGGGAATCAGAAACGAACCAGCTGGCAATGCTATTTTCTAGTAGGGGGTTTACAATAGTGATGTCAAGGACCTCTTGCCTAATTGAGGTAACAAATGTGGGTTTGTTTCCCCGGTTCGCTATATACATATTGTTAGCTGCCAGGAAATCAAAAAGGGTATTACCTCTGAAGTTTGTGTTGGTGCTTCCCCAGGCAATGTGGTGGGCGTTGGCATCAGCACCTATGAGCAGCTTCTCCTTTTCTCTGTTGCATTTATCGATAAGGTGTGTCACCTCCACTGGCGGTGGCCCTACTGATGAGTCTCCAGGAAAGTAGGCTGAGGCAGTGATAATATGCTCCCTCTGGCCCTTGATCGTAACACGGAGATTTTCACAGCGACTAGGTCCCTGAAACAGAACTCAGAAATTGTTAGTGCGGCGATGTGATTTTTGACAAAAATACAGGTTCGGACGTTGTCAGCACAATTGTGCTGATAAATTAACTTACCTCCTGCACCGTTGAGACCCGCCACACGGCCCCGGAATACCCAGGGTTCTTGAATGAGGGCTATGTCGTATTGGCCAGTTGCAAGCAATTGGCAGAGTGTGGCCAATGCCACCTTGTTATGTTGCAGGTTTATCTGGATTGCCCGCAACATTTTTAGGTGGTGAAAGTAGCCTGAATTGGACTCTTCGGGTGTGGAACCAGGGTTTGTAATTTACTCCCTTCAACCATTCCAAAGATTCCTTATCTATTGATAGCACCAGGTCAAGACATTTGTCTCCCGGTTTGCTACTCAATACTTTCCATCCCCCCGTTGATAGCCCAGGATTCTGGACCTGAAACAGGGGGATTACCTTTCTAGAGTCAGTGAAGCCCAGGTGGGCTGTGGGAATCCAGACCCCGACCTTAGCCCGTCCCTCCTCCAGCTTTTTGGCGAGACATACGCGGAGATTCGCCCCGTCCCAGGGCCGCAGCTGCCCAACCCGCTCCTGCAGCCAAGACTGTGTTTGGCTGTTAGAGCAGGTCAGGTAGACCACACAGTTGCTGGTATAGCCATTTTCAAACCGCGGCTCCGCAAACGTAGCCCGCACAATTTCCCCGTAGACCAAGTCAGCCTCGACGTTATAACATTTATCCCTGGTCAGAGGACCAAAGGGTGGAGTGTTCCACACAAAAAAATATAAAATTGAAAAAAAAGAGGGTAAAGGCACATTGTCTCACCCCGAGCATTTGACTAGTTCCCCCAGGGAGGGGTTCGATATGACCCCCGGGGCTCTGACTCAGCAAGCACGAAGTAAATTGTAAAGGTTTATTCAAAATCGGTTTTTTACCTTTACGGAACGCTGTAAATATGAGTTTCAGAAACAGCACAGCGTAGACGACATCCGGGTTGGCACGCAGGCCGCTGACTTATTATTTCCTCACGGGGCCCCAATTAAATTCTCACAGTAAATTGATACCTGTAAGTACAGTCTCGATTAGAAAATGAGAAACTACAAAATTACACAGAGAACTATCATTGACAGATACTATCACAGTTCATTTACTTAGGGGGCCGTGCCCCAGAACGGCTGGAAGGCCTTGACATGCTAAAACTCAGAAAGGTTAGTTTATTAGTCCACAGAGTGGTAGAAATATTGAATGTAGGGTTGTTAATCATCAGCAAGCTTCAGTATTTTATGAGAGGAGATCGTGACGTAACTTATGATGCTCAGTGAGCTAAATGAAGAAATCCGCCGGTGGTCGGCAGTTCGGTGCCGACAAGAATGATGCGGACGGAAAATCATGCAGGCGAAGAAACGCCATGGTGCAAATCGAAGTCGCAGAAAATCGTAGCGCACGGAGGTCGCAAGCAAATAGTTGTACATGTAGGAGGTCGGAACGCAGACACGTCGTTGATTAAGCAGTGTCGTCGATTAAGCAGAGTTGCGGGTTCCCCCCTGTGATAAATATATTCAAATTAACTCCTACTCCAAATCTGGCTCTTTTGGAAGGCGAGCAAATCGCGGTACTCACTTCTGGTTAGTTTTAGCGGCTGCTAAATTTTCCAGAAATCCCCTTGCATAACACGTGGTTCCACGAAGTTCCCAAATGGTACTTTCTTCTGAAACCACCAACCGCTTTTACTCAAGTGGCCCTCGGAGTGGGCTTTTAACGTCGTGGGAATCCACAGACGTCCAAAAGAACGGAAACTCAACCAAATCTCACCTCGAAGATGCAGATCGGTGCCGTGCAGGTTAGACTGAACTTCCGTTCGTGAGATCGTCTCAAAATCCTGGCTCCAGCTCTTTCCAACACTTCACGAAATGACCGAAATGGCCCGAAACGAAACCACCGAAGGTGGGCGAAAATATAATTAGATTTGTGCGAATTTTGGATGGCACTTGATTAAAAAACCCACCGATCGGGCAGGGCCCGTCGGGAAAAAAAACGACACCTCCCTTCTCCTCCGCAGCCTCCGTGATCGGCAGTCCTGCCAATCACTCATAATTCGCTCCAAATTAAATTCCTTCTTTCCCCGATTCCTGAGCTAACTCCTTCATTCAGGAAGCGCGTTATCCAACTATTTATATCGGGGGGGGGGGGGGGGGGGGAAGAGGTCCAGAAGGAGTTTTCAGGAATGTGATTCACACGGAAGGTATGCGTTCCGCCTTGGTGGCAGGCGGATTCCCGCTCATACTGCGGGCTGGGGCGGAAGTTATCTAAAATTTAAATTTCCTCGCTCACCTCACGAGGGGTAGGGGGAGTAGGGATGCTACACACTTCCTCCCCTGGGAGAAATTTTGGCGACAGCGGAGCCAAAATTTCCCCTTCCTCGCGCTTCCAGCAGGGCTCCAGTTGGCGAACCTGACGCGTCGACTCGTCAGAGTTCCAACAACGTGAAAGAGAAAGTTCTCCGGTGTTGCCAGAGAAATACATGCAAGGCAAGGACGAAGAAACATACAATCACATGCCAACGAACACAACAAAATATCACAAAATGGCCATATAGGCACTATACGGATTAGTCGGCAAAAGCCGCATGAAGAATCCGTCGATGACGATACGCTACAAAAGCGGGCGGAATCGTAGCCAAAGGCCATGAAGATTGCTGGGGTTAGGTCCCACCAGACAAAATAGAGGAATGCAGCGTCCAAGGTACTCCTGGTCGGAACAAGTCCTGTCAGGGTATCACATCCGCCTAAGGCGTAGGAGCTTGCACGAAACAAAATGTCCCGAGGGACACGCCATGCGGGCGCAAAAAAAACTTATTGGCCAGGGCCACACCAAAACGAAATTCAGAAAATGGGCCAGGTGGCACCAAGAACTCATTGACTAGAGTCACACCAAACACCAAAAGGAAATCACAGAAAATGGGCCAAAAGGCACCACACGATCGGCTAGCGAGAGCCACAACGCGGCATCGTTTTTCGCCGAAATCGAACATTTTGCAAAGTGCATCAACCACAAATTTTGCTTGGCTGAGTATTTCAGTCATAAATCGTAAAGACGTTCGCCATAGGCGGAACAGGGTCGTCGGAGGTTTAGGTGCCTTCGCGACAAAAGAGGTGAGCTTCAGAGAGCATAAAAAAAATATTCACAGAGTGAATGTCGGGCATAGAATTTGCCGAGATGAACTTTCCGTGGAGTGATTCGCGACGGATAAATAAATATTGTCGGAGGGTTAAACCCATACACGACGAAGAGAGGGCTTCATAGAGCACAAAATGTTCGCTGGGTGAACACCAGGCATCAAGGCTGCCAAAAAATTTTTTTTTGCAACAGAAACCCTTTGCTCAACTGAGTGTTCACTCACAGATCGAAAAACTGCTACGCAGTAAAAAAAAAATTTTGTCATTGTGGTTCTGGATCCCCACAAGACAAGCAAAGGTAAGCTTCAGAGAGCACACGAAAAATGTCACCAAGTGACTCATCCACCAAATCGAAACCTGCAAAATTTTATTGCTTTTTGAGCGAAAAGCTCATAAATCGAAGAAGAGGGCTGCCAACGGCAGAAGAATTTTTCCGGGGGGAAGAAATCCACAAAACGACAGACAAAAGCCTCAGAGAGGAAAAGCTGGCATTCTTAGCCAAAATAAAATTTTGCAAAATTTTACTTTATCTGAGCGGAGCTCATAAATCAAAAAAATTGCCAAAGGTCAAGCGCAAGATATGCGTGAAGAGAGATGACGCTGCCAGCTTGTCGTCGGGGCGTGAGAGAAATCATGGGGGAATGTCACAGTAGATCTGGAGTCAAATTCGTGAGCTGTAGCAACGTAGAAGAAAAAAAACACGATGACGCGCTCTAAGAGCGACGAAAATTCTGCCGGAGGCAAGGTTCACGAATCATAACTGTACGAAGATGGAAAAATGAAAACTTAGTATGGGCGGTCCACCAAGCAAGAGAAGATGTCTGAGCAACCACGATCCCCGGAGACAACAGCAACTTGGGGTGAAAAAAAAAGTAACCTTGGCACGTCGTTAAGGTCCGCTCGTCCTTTTTGACGGGTCCTTGTCGAGAGGGGGAGAGGGCGTTTCCCGCGCGCTCCAGCGGCTTTTAAACGTCGTGACGAAAGCGGCTGTAAGGTTTAGCACTTCGGAAAAACACTCCAGGCTTCTTTTCCGCGCGCTCCAAGGCTCATACACGTAAAATAACGAGAGCCCTGTGAAGTACAGCACTTCGAAAAAAAAGAGAAAATCAAAAGGGAGGGGGTTTGGTGCACTTTTGGTCACTTTCCAGCCTCTCATCGCTCCAGGGACCGGGGAGGTCAGATTTTAGTTGGCGGAGGGCGTATGCTCCATGGCATTTGAAGAGGAAATTATTTAATTTGTGAAATATTAAGAGCAGAAAATTTTTAGACGTCAATAATTATCTACTTCGTGCCGCTGACCAGTTCCGGGGGCTGGGCTCTAATCTAGAGCCTCACGTCGTTGGGCGCCATTTGTATAACATTTATCCCTGGTCAGAGGACCAAAGGGTGGAGTGTTCCACACAAAAAAATATAAAATTGAAAAAAAAGAGGGTAAAGGCACATTGTCTCACCCCGAGCATTTGACTAGTTCCCCCAGGGAGGGGTTCGATATGACCCCCGGGGCTCTGACTCAGCAAGCACGAAGTAAATTGTAAAGGTTTATTCAAAATCGGTTTTTTACCTTTACGGAACGCTGTAAATATGAGTTTCAGAAACAGCACAGCGTAGACGACATCCGGGTTGGCACGCAGGCCGCTGACTTATTATTTCCTCACGGGGCCCCAATTAAATTCTCACAGTAAATTGATACCTGTAAGTACAGTCTCGATTAGAAAATGAGAAACTACAAAATTACACAGAGAACTATCATTGACAGATACTATCACAGTTCATTTACTTAGGGGGCCGTGCCCCAGAACGGCTGGAAGGCCTTGACATGCTAAAACTCAGAAAGGTTAGTTTATTAGTCCACAGAGTGGTAGAAATATTGAATGTAGGGTTGTTAATCATCAGCAAGCTTCAGTATTTTATGAGAGGAGATCGTGACGTAACTTATGATGCTCAGTGAGCTAAATGAAGAAATCCGCCGGTGGTCGGCAGTTCGGTGCCGACAAGAATGATGCGGACGGAAAATCATGCAGGCGAAGAAACGCCATGGTGCAAATCGAAGTCGCAGAAAATCGTAGCGCACGGAGGTCGCAAGCAAATAGTTGTACATGTAGGAGGTCGGAACGCAGACACGTCGTTGATTAAGCAGTGTCGTCGATTAAGCAGAGTTGCGGGTTCCCCCCTGTGATAAATATATTCAAATTAACTCCTACTCCAAATCTGGCTCTTTTGGAAGGCGAGCAAATCGCGGTACTCACTTCTGGTTAGTTTTAGCGGCTGCTAAATTTTCCAGAAATCCCCTTGCATAACACGTGGTTCCACGAAGTTCCCAAATGGTACTTTCTTCTGAAACCACCAACCGCTTTTACTCAAGTGGCCCTCGGAGTGGGCTTTTAACGTCGTGGGAATCCACAGACGTCCAAAAGAACGGAAACTCAACCAAATCTCACCTCGAAGATGCAGATCGGTGCCGTGCAGGTTAGACTGAACTTCCGTTCGTGAGATCGTCTCAAAATCCTGGCTCCAGCTCTTTCCAACACTTCACGAAATGACCGAAATGGCCCGAAACGAAACCACCGAAGGTGGGCGAAAATATAATTAGATTTGTGCGAATTTTGGATGGCACTTGATTAAAAAACCCACCGATCGGGCAGGGCCCGTCGGGAAAAAAAACGACACCTCCCTTCTCCTCCGCAGCCTCCGTGATCGGCAGTCCTGCCAATCACTCATAATTCGCTCCAAATTAAATTCCTTCTTTCCCCGATTCCTGAGCTAACTCCTTCATTCAGGAAGCGCGTTATCCAACTATTTATATCGGGGGGGGGGGGGGGGGGGGAAGAGGTCCAGAAGGAGTTTTCAGGAATGTGATTCACACGGAAGGTATGCGTTCCGCCTTGGTGGCAGGCGGATTCCCGCTCATACTGCGGGCTGGGGCGGAAGTTATCTAAAATTTAAATTTCCTCGCTCACCTCACGAGGGGTAGGGGGAGTAGGGATGCTACAACGTCCGACAGCCGCTCTATGGGGTGGTTACCATGAGCGACCACCATGGACGCGCTGGAGAGAGCGCCGCTATACCCTCCAGATGTTCCCTCCAAGGAAGGGTCTCCGGATTGGGCATGAGCAGCACTCCCCCTCGGCCTCTTGATCTCAGGTTTAGAAGTCGAAGGTGGGGTGCAGTGGGGGGTTCGGGGACGTTTTCTGGGCGTGCCCTCACCACCCCCTGCTGCCACCTTGCTCCGATCTGCCTCCCTTTGGGGACCGGGTTTGGGTTGGCTGACGGCATCTGCCCCCCCGGGTGTGGCTGTGTCCCGAGGGACCAGCCTTTCCAGGTGGGTCAGTGACCGCCAACTTCTCCCTCCCATCTCCGGGCGGGGGACCAGAGTTTTTGGACTTCGGTTTCCGCTTCTTGCGGGGGATGATTGGTTCTCCCCTCGCAGCAGCCCTGAGCCTAGCTGCCTTCCGGAGCTGCGCACCGGAAAGCTTGCCAGGTTTCTTGTTGCTCTCTTCTGCGAGGAGCTTCCACCTGCTGCTGGTTCCGTTGGGGGAATATTGCCAGCTGCGGCGGTTGTCTCCAAGGAGCTTCCACCTGCTGCTGGATCTACTGAGGATATATCCTCAGTGTCACTAGTCTCCATGCCGGTCACTACCACAGGTAGGGAAAGTCCCTCCACGGCAGTTGCCATCACGGAGGCCGGCGACGCTTCTCCTTGTCGTTGGTTCAAAAGTTCTTCAAGTTTGTCCATTTCATTATCCATATTGTTCCCACGAGAAAGCCAGGGCAGCTGAGACGTCCATCCACGCAGAGCCCGGTGCGCGGCAAGCCAAGGGTTCTCCCAGGGGGGCGGCCGGTACCCTGGGAGAACCCGTTAGAGGTGCACGTTACCCTCTGCACCATTCAGACCGTTGGCACGGCGTGCACACTGTAGTCTTGAGGGTTCCTGAAAATAAGGGGAGGGGAGGCTGTTTTGGTCCGCCCCGGGGGATTACCCGGAATCACAGAACCCCGGTACCCACTATATCTAGTGGGCGTTCCCCTATCCGCCACCTGGGGAGGCGCCCGGTGGGAGACAGCCAACTCCCCCCATGTAGGATGGTGAAGCCACCCTCCATGGGTCAGGGGGGGTGGACTTGACCCCCCTGAGATCCCGGGAAGGTAATAATAGGTAATAATAGGTAATAATAGGTAAAGTGACGAGTTCAATAACGACCGGGCGTCGTTAAGTGACCGAGCCAGGTAAAGCTCCCATTATGTCGGTAGGTAGTAGCTATTATAAAATTTAATATTTAATATTCGCGACATTCTGCCGACTTTTCTTCCTCACCTCCCACTGTATTTATTGCGCTGAATTCATTGGTGAAATCATACTTTGGATTGCTCTATAAAATAAAATTACATTTTTATTAAGTACAATAATTGTAAGTAATTATTACTCACCCTCAACTTTCCAGCTTTCCACTTTTCTGACCTTTTTCGGCTGTAGCTCGGAAACTAGTGGCCAGATTCCAAATGTCTTCCTTTCTCGTGTAAGCTTAATAAAATCCCCATCGCAGCTATTTTATGTGACATTTCGATTCGAGTTTTGATAAGGGATGGGCAGGCTTGTAAAAAAATGACGACTTTTGAAAAAAACGTATTTTTCGCACAATGTTACCAATAACTCGGGAACGGTTAGCCCGATCTTAATTCTCTTTTTTTCTGGGGAAAGCTGATTAAATTTTTTAAGGGGGACATTTCATTTCATTTCTGTGGAGACCACAAAAGTGCGATTAGTATTCTGGTGGAAACCAGAAACTTGATCACCGAGGTTTTCCGCTTAGCAGTGTCAGGGCGTTTCTTGTTTTGGTTTAAATTCGTTTTCTCGGTTGGTAGGTAGAAGTTTTTTTTTTTAATTTCAGGTGCTCCCTTAACTCGTAATTTGATGCTGAGCAACATAAACTGTGAGCCAATTCATTTGCATTAGCCGTTCATTAGCCCCCCCCCCCATCCGACAATTTTTTAAATCTCACCCCCCCCCCCCCCCCCCACACACAACATTTATTGTTATGTAACAACATAATGAAGTGACAATAACTGACCGAAAGAAGGACGGTTTAAGGGGATATGGTAGTCGAAAATGACCACATTTTCGAAAAAAGTTTTATGACGTTTTTAATAGTTTGAAATGTGAGGAACACGATGGTAAGTCCAAAAATCACCTCCGACCAGCGCCGGATTAACCTCTCGTGGGCCCCGGGGCTGGGACTTAAAAGGGGCCCCCTTTATATATATACATATACATATATATTATGTACGAAAGTGGATCCTCTGGCCAGGAGTATCACGTAAAAACCACTAGAAAATCGCGTCTGTCGCTTCACAACCAAAAACTGGGTCAAAACAGTCAAAGAACGCTCCGAATGCAGGGCAATCTATTTTTACAATTAAGAAAAAAGTTCTTTTTACGATCAATAAAAATGCTGCAAATTTAACACTAGGGGTTGTTATTCATTGATATAGGTTACATGTGCAGAAATTTATTTCTGTGTCAATGAGAAAAAGTTAAGAAGAAATTTTTTTTGGGATTTTTTTTTGTAACAACCTTTTTTTGAAAATATTTTGTTTTACTTGAAAAATATTTGACCTCCTGGGAACCTTCAAGAATCCCGTTTGTAGCCCCATGAAAGCCCTAGAGATCGCAACAGTGAAATTGGATCGTTCTGGGACCCCCAAAAATGGATTGAACGTTCAATAATACTTCAATAACGACACCTAACTCGACCTCTTAGCCTAAAGCCTTAAAAAAAACCTCCCGTAGCCCCATTACAGCCCCATAGTGCCCCACGGGTTTGGGCGATCGGGCTGAAAACCTTGCGGGCACAACTAAATAGTAAACCGAGTATTTTGTCAAAATTTCAGATTAAAAAAAATTCCTTCTGCCCAAAACGGCCCAGACGGCAGATGGCGGACGTCATTGTATGCGTGTTCAATTTCAGTGTGTGTCATTGTATGTGTGTTCAGATTGTATTTTTGTCTAGGCTGGTCGTGTTAGTTTTAGGGAGGGGAGGAAATTTTGTAGAAGTACTCGCCCTCCACCAGACAAGTAAACGTAGAGAGAGCAACCACCCATGATCCGAAAACTGCAAGTTACGAGAAGAGGTAGAAGAGTAGGTAGGTACGGTCTGCTGCATTCCGCAGCCACCAACGACCCGAACACCACAAGTTACAAGAAGAGGTGGAATAGTAGGTAGGTCCGCTGCGATGACTCCTGTCCCAAAGAATTTCGAGCCAATTTACCATGATAAGACCTCCTTTAAAACCCGGCGCCTCCACATTGGTCCAACCCAGTCACACCAGAATGGTGCAGCTAACGCTGGAGGGGACAGGAGGGCCCGCTGTACAGTGTACACTCCCCCTAGGGGAGATCTGAAGAACAAGGTTGAAGAAAGAACCTACCTCTTTTTCGGGAAAACAATTTTTTGGAGATCAGCATAGGAATAAGGAAAGCGGTTTGTTAATTTTCAACCAAAAAAAAAAATCAACGGTGGCGAAGTGGCCCCCTTGGGGTGTGCGCCCCGGGGCTATAGCCCCCTTAGCCCCCCCGTTAATCCGGGCCTGCCTCCGACCATTGGAAATCAGCGTAATTCCAATTTTACGGAATGTTGCCAGTAGAGTGGAGAGCGATCTCCCGCTCGCGGACGCGCCCGGGCTGGCATCAAAACTTTTTTTATAGAAAATATAGTACCTACCTAACATATATTTATGGTATGACTATGTACCCAAGACCATACATAATATATATATATAATATTCGTTCCGTTTAATACTCATGTGTGTTTTATCAAAGTACATACCTACTTACTTTGCCCTGATGATGGCATATTTTATG
Source organism: Pilophorus perplexus (assembly GCA_955831195.1). NCBI lineage: Eukaryota > Metazoa > Arthropoda > Insecta > Hemiptera > Miridae > Pilophorus > Pilophorus perplexus. Next base: position 52,997,257 of record OY037008.1, read on the forward strand.
TCGGAAGCTTGACGGTAAGGTGAGGGATATTCCGTTCTAACCCCAGTCCTAATATGTGACGTCAAACCACGAATTAGTCGCTCATTTTTATTCGAAGTAGCAATTGGGCAGGAGGTGGTGATGTTGATGGGGGGGGGGGGGGGGTTGGATACAATAATAAGGAATTGTAATAAGGAATAATAAGGAATTCCTTCCAAGACTGCAAGGTAGCGCGGAAGCATCGTTTTTTAGATTAGATTCATTGCTGCCAAAGCGGAAGCGTTCAGACATCGTCTAAACCCGAAGGAAAACTTTGACAGCTGATTTCTCGGACATCTGATTTTTCACATATTTTTACATGAATGTCGAAATAACTCCGGCCCTATTTGAGCTACAGAGTTCAAATTTTTACCACGTGTTCTAGGGTACTAGACGGAAATATTTAGGGAACAGTTTTCCTGTAGAGCCCATAGAAGGGAGTGGGGGGACATTTAAAAAAAAATTTTATTTACGATTCCGGAGATAAGTCATATAAATTACAATTTTTGATGTAAAAAAATTCTGTTCCCTAAATATTTCCGTCTAGTACCATAGAACATGTGGTCAAAATTTGAACTCTGTAGCTCAATTAGGGCCGAAGTTATTTCGACTTTTATTATGGTATATATTATATATTTTTCATTTATAAGTATATATATATATATATACATGTATATGGAGATCCTGGTATATTTTTCCATGTTTTTGGGGGCGAGGAATCCGAAAAAAATGGTTTCGAAAGTCAAAAGTGAATATTAACAATTTTGGTTTCTCGACTACCATATCCCCTTAAGCTCAGAATGGCCTGTCTACCTTTGGGGGAAAATGACAAAAATCGTTAGGATTTTGAAATTGGCGTAACTTTTGAAAAATCACTGATAAATTCGTGACTAGCCATAAGTTCTTAAAGAGAATTTAATGCTCTACAACTTTTACTTGTACAGCTTTTCTCTCATGTCAACCGTTCAGACGCCAATCGACAACGTTTTCCAAAATACGTGAGGTAAAAATCTGATTTCCAAAGTAAACCGATTTTCCGAGGCGTATATCTCGAAAACGGTTCGGAATTTGGAAAAAGTGTTTATAATCAAAGTTGTGCAGAATCGTATCATCTTTCATTAAATGAAATTTTACTATAGGGCATGATTTATCGAAAAAGGCACAGTTTCCGAGATATTCACGAAAAACCTGAAAAAGGGACCTTTGGAGCGGGCTCCATCACTTGCCTCCCCAAGCCGAAAAAACATATCGGTAGCCCCCCCATAAGGGTCATCATTAGCCTCCCCGGACTCGCCACCTTCACTTCGTTAGCCCCCGGAAACGGTAAACAAAAGAAACTCTTTTACCGTAAAAGACGTAAAACGTTCAACAAAAATTCTGGAGGAAATTCCCAAAAATCTAAACAGTCTCACACCTCGGAAATTGAACATAATTTTCCCGATTTTAATATTCCTGATTCTACCGACAACAAAAACGCTTGGCCAGTTCCATGCTGGGAAGCGACCACAGACCTTATATTACTATGGATTCCTTGAGCTTTATTGAGGGCCGAGTCATCCAGGGCTCTTAACTAATCCACATGACGTATCCATACTTACGGATATATTTAATTCCTATTCTGATTATTTCACGATCAGTTTATTCTTGTTACTGATTGTAAGTCCCTACAAGCTTCCTTTGTCAAGGTCGACTCAAGTTCAAAAGTGCATCGCTGGTGGGCATTTTTGCAACAATTTGATTTTACCATTAAAAATAGAGAAGGACCAAAAATGCAAGTGGTTGCTTCCCTCTCAAGGTATCCTGTTCAACAAGCTGATGAGATTGGCATTTTTGAGGCATCTGTTGATTCCTTTGAACCTGCACATTATCACACAGACAAAAATGAAACATTCGCTGGGATGGGAGGCTAGCGATAAGACGAAGACTTTGAATTCAATTCAATTCAATTCTCTTTATTTGCAGTTATCTCTTTGTACAGACAGTGCAATTGTCAGTAAATACTACAACTAATTTTCAAAACATCGTTATAAATGAAGAATCATGTCAATATTCAACTTGTCATCAGTAAAAAAGCAACCCTAATAGTGCCTATATTTAGTCAAATTTTAAACGAATAAACAGTAAAAACAACATTACATTTAGTCAAATTTTAAACAAAGACACAGTAAAAACAACATTACATTTAGTCAAATTTTAAACATAGATACAATAAAAACAGGTCAAACGAACACCATATCATAAAACTCCTCAATTTTGTAAAAGGGCTCCTTTTTGAAAACCTCGAGGACATTATGCGAGAATTTCGATAAAGGAAGATCACGCCAGGCAGCAGGGAGGTGATTATAGAAATTGATCCCCTGGTGACCGTGAGTACGTTGTGTACCAGCGAGCCTCGCAAATGGAACGTCCAGTTGATCCCGTTGCCGGGTATTGTATTCGTGGACATCCCCCCTAATGTGTAAGGAGTTTTTTTGTTTGTGTGTAAGGCAAACCGCTTGATACACGTACAGGGAATAAACTGTGAGCAGTCCCAATTTAATGAAAATCGGCTTGGCACGGTCATCGAATTTTGCTCGAGCAAGTATCCGCACAGCTTTTTTTGTAAAAGGAGTATTTTTTCTACTCCAGCTGCGCCTCCCCATAGTACCAAACCATAAGACATGGTTGACACGAATAAACTATGGTATGCTATAAGGACAGACTGTGGCACGGTCCTGGCTAAACGTCTAAGCAAAAACAGAGTTTTGGACAATTTTCCCTGTAGTAACTTAATATGGCTCGTCCAGTGCGCTTTGGAGTCGAGGTAGAACCCCAATAGCCGGGTAAGTCAGGCAGGGCATTCTTCTTGTTGGAAATCGTGATTTTCTGCAGTTTGCTTTGATTTACCTTCATTTTATTTGACGCGAACCAGTTTTCTGCCTGTGCCACCTGGTTTGCAGCAGCTAACTCAAGTTCGACTGGATCCCTGGAGCTGGTAACAAATGTGCAGTCGTCTGCATATATGAAGCAACCATTTCCCGCCTGACCTCAAAGATCATTCATGAATATCATGAACAACAGGGGTCCCAGGATTGAGCCTTGAGGGCAAGATACTCCCGGAATCTCATACAACCTGGACTGCACTCCGTTAACTACTACGCATTGTTTTCCGTTCGCCAGGTATGATGAAATTAGGCTTAGCGGTGTACCGCGCACTCCATATCGACCAAGTTTCTCGAGCAGTAGGTCATGCGGTATGAGTTCAAACGCCTTACTGAGATCCGTCATACCTACTTAATCTGATGGAGCATCTTTTTTCCACGCCGCGTGTTACCTGCTCCATGAGTCTCTGCATGAGGGTTACAGTCGACTTCCCCTTTCTGTATCCGTGCTGTGTGTCACTCAGGAGGTTGCATCCTTCGAAGAAACTTACCAGGCTTTCCGCCAATGCAGACTCAACCACCTTTCCTACCAGTGGTAGGTACTTGGGCTACTGGACGGAAATGTTCTAAAACGGAAGCATTTTTTATCTTTGGAACTGGAGTGATCTTACTTACTTTAAGTTCCTCAGGGAACACTCCACAAGAGAAAATTAAGTTTACTAGGTTGCACAGGATTGGTTGTTCATTCTTGGTGGCTTTCAAGAATTTTGCCGATAATCCGTAGACATCTTGAGCTGGAGAGTTTTTAAAACCCACAATGATTTTCAAAATCTTTTCTTCTGTAACCGGTGCCAGAAAAAAAGATTTGCTATTTCTTGGAACTGTTCTCTTTAGGATGTTAAGAGGATCCTCCGTAGACCGTGGTGAGCCATTGATAAAAGTGATCACGGAGGAAGCAAAATAGTCCGCAAACTCCTGTGGTGGGAGTAGAGATTTTGGTTTATTATTCTTGGAATAATACACCTATGTTTTCGCGACGGAGGTCGACGACTCCGATCGGGCTCAAAATTTGACATTATCCGTTTCAAGAGGTCTACATTCTAAATCCGAAATGACCGTCCGCCGTCCAGGCCGTTTTGGGCAGTAGGAATTTTTTAAAAAACCTGAAATTTTGACAAAATACTTGGTTTACCATCTAGTTGTGCCCGCAAGGTTTTCAGTCCGATCGCCCAAACCCGTGGGGCGCTATGGGGCTATAATGGGGCTACGGGAGGGTTTTTTTTTTTAAGGCTTTTAGCTATGGGATCGAGTTAGGTGTCGTTTTAGAAGTATTTTTGGACGTAGAATCCATTTTTTTGGGTCCCGGAACGATCCGATTTCACTGGGGCGATCTTTAGGGCTTTCTTGGGGCTAAAAATGGGATTTTTGAAGGATCCCAGGATGTTAAATATTTTTCGAGTAAAAAATACAGAATTTTTGAAAAAACACATTTTTGAACAAAAAAATCAAAAAAAAAAAATTTTTTTTTAAATTTTTTCATTGACAGAATTAAATTTCTGCACAAGTAACGTATATCAAAGAATAATAAACCCTTGTGTAAAATTTGCAGCGTTTTTTCTGACTAACCGCATTCGGCCCCCTATCATTTTCCAAGCTGTCTTCGGTTTGTTTGACGACATTGAAACAGGGGGCTACCGATACGCTTTCGGACTCTGCTCGGGGGGGCTAACGAGTCTCTGCTAATCAATCACCACTGGCCCGTGGGGAGGCAAGTGATGGACGCCCCTTTGGAGACCTCCCCCCCCCCCCCCTCTCACAACGCTGCATCCTCACCCACCAGGACTTTTACTCAAGACACCTCCCCCTACGAGTGTGCAAATTTTGGCTTTTATCTTATATTTTCTACCTCTAGCCCTTTTTTCGTCTTCGTGGTTGATGGTGGGGGGGGGGGGGGAGCGACCAAGGAACATTACATTCTCTGAGAATTTAATGTTAGAACTTAAACGACTAGCCATAATATGGCTACATATTGTTCTTGAAGATGATGTATTGCTCTACAACTTTTACTTGTAGGTATAGCTTTTCTCTCATGTCAACCGTTCAGACGCCAATCGACAATGTTTTCCAAAAAAACGTGAGGTAAAAATCTGATTTCCAAAGTTAACCGATCTTCCGAGGCGTACCTATATCTCGAAAACGGTTCGGAATTTGGATTAAGTGTTAACAATCAAATTTGTACAAAATTGTATTAGCTTTAATTTACTATGTATATCGAAAAATGCACCGTTTCCGATATATTCACGAAAAACCTGAAAAAGGGACCTTTGGAGCCCCTCCCCCCTCATAACGGAGCACCCCCCCCCCCCCCCCCCCCCCCAAGGACTTTCACCAACTAACGGCTCCGCAAACCTACCGAGCTCCGCACGGATTCCCATGCTAATCGGTGCTCCCTCGGGGGTTTAACCTGGGCGTTAACGCTAAACGCTCGGTATCTCGAGTGGTGAAAGTGGGCCTTAGTATGTTACTCAAGACACCTCCCCCTACGTGTGTGCAAATTTTCGCTTTTATCTGATTTTTTCCTACCTCAAGCCCTTTTGGTTTATTATTCTTGGAATAATACACCTATGTTTTCGCGACGGAGGTCGACGACTCGGATCGGCCTCAAAACTTGACATTATCCGTTTCAAGAGGTCTACATTCAAAATCCGAAATGTCCGTCCGCCGTCCGGGCCGTTTTGGGCAGTAGGAATTTCTTTAAAAATCTGAAATTTTGGCAAAATACTTGGTTTACCATCTATAGTTGTGCCCGCAAGGTTTTCAGTCCGATCGCCCAAACCCGTGGGGCGCTATGGGGCTAAAATGGGGCTACAGGAGGGGTGTTTTGAAGGTTTTTAGCTATGGGATCGAGTTAGGTGTCGTTTTCGAAGTATTTTGGGACGTAGAATCCATTTTGGGGGTCCCGGAACGATCCGATTTCACTGTGGCGATCTATAGGGCTTTCATGGGGCTAAAAATGGGATTTTTGAAGGATCCCAAGAAGTTAAATATTTTTCGAGTAAAAGTTAAAGAATTTTTGAAAAAACACATTTTTGAAAAAAAAAAAAAAAAAAAAATCCCCCCAACAATTTTTTTTTTGAAATATGAAAATCCAAAAAAAAAAAAATTTTTTTTAAATTTTTTTATTGGCAGAATTAAATGTCTGTACAAGCAACCTATATCAAAGAATAATAAACCCTTGTGTAAAATTTGCAGCGTTTTTTCGTCTTCGTTGCCTGGACTATATGCATTCTACAACTATTCATGATAATAATTATCATGAATATAATCTTTTACCATCGGTAAAAGTACGCAAAATATTTATACCATCGGTAAAAGTACGCAAAACTAACTTTCTTTTTTGAGGGGGTTTCCAGTTTCCTGAGCAATAACCATAATTCCTTCGAGGTAGTTAGGGTGAGAAATGACTCCTCTGTTGAGTACTAAATTGTTTATTTAAATAAACAATTGTAGCGTGGGGACCGGTTTCGAGCAACTAAGCTCATCTACAGCCCTGACAAGAAAAGATTGTAGGGAAAAAAGTCCCCGGAAAAAAAAATCCCCGGAAAAAAAGTCCCCCCAAAAAAAAGTCGCCGGAAAAAAATCCCCAGTATTTTCCGATCCCGGAAAAAATCCCCATAGAAGAAATAGCGTTGACTGAATGGAAATGAATAGAAGACGATACTTAAGTATTAAATACTTTTGTTGTCGTCAATCACCAGCTACAAACTAACTATATTATAGTTAACCATGCCTACATAGTCACAAGCGGCAATACACCCCACAGGCGGTAAGTTTTCTTTTCTCTAATGGATAGGTACAATAAATTACTTATTGGGTTAAAAATAATACTAATTTCCCCTGTTGATAGCTGATGTTCAGTCCTTTACTGTAATTTTTTTTTTTTTTTTTTTTTTTTTTTACTTCACTTTTAGATATTTACATTTTACTCTTAGGTACTTTTCTCGTGACAATAATTGTCATTAGACAATTTTTTGTTTGTTCAAATTTTCTAAATTCACGCAGAATTAATTTTAGCACGATTAAACTATACCAAAGAATAATGAACCCTTGTGTAAAATTTGCAGCGTTTCTTTTTTCCTCAGGATGAGAGCGTTTTAGAGCAATTAATCCACGGCGTGAGGTACCTGGACTTCCGAATTGGCCGGTACAAGACGGGGTTTTGGTTGAACCATGACATCGTAAGGGTGCACATACTCGAATTTCTCCTGGAAGAAATCCGAACTTTCATTGAAAACACTTCACACGAGATCGTCATCATAGACGCTCACAACTTTCCTGTGGGTAAGTTACGATTTGGTACAATTTCATGTCATGAGGTGAGTTCGCGGGGCAATTCTGGAAGTTCGGAATTGGCCAACGCATGTGCAGTAGAACGGGCTAGGGGTTTTTTTTTTTTAATCAGCCGGAATTCGCTCTAAGTACTCACCTATTCATATCTAAGCCATGTCTAGTTTATTTATCAGCTCAAATCTTCACGCCATCCTCTTCGCAGGGTTCGCTAAAACCCCGGGATCCCACAAGGAATTTGTTGAGTTCCTAAGAGAACGCATTGGCCCCCAAATGTGTCGTTTTATGGGTTACGATGCGACATTACAGCAGATACTTAATACCGGGAAACGGGTGATATTCGCCTATAACGACAGATCTGTGGCGTCGCAGTATCCAATGTTGCTTTGGCCGCCCGTACTGCAGCACTGGGGAAATAAAAAGACTCTACCGGCCCTACACCAATACGTCAAATCCCTGTTTGCAGGGTAAGTCTTGGCCTACTAGGTACCTACCACGATTTCGGAGCGTTAGAAAAATCTGTTTATTTTTCCTCTGCAGCCTTACACCTCGTTCATCAGTTTGGTCCATCATGGCTGAACTGACCCCAGACCTTTTGATGGTCCTAACCGACAAACTTGGCGGCCTCCGCAGCATGGCAGACCTCGTGAATTTCGACGTCACCAAATGGTTCTTCGGCGCATGGGGCACGAAAACGAACGTCGTGGCTGTCGACTTCGTCAGGTCGTCTGGTATCGTCGCTGCGGCCATTCGTAAAAACGTTGAAAAATATTTGGACTTGAAGGGCAATCAAAACGGCTCCTGACGTTTTAAGATTTTGAATTCCAGATGTACTTACGGCTTATTTATGCACCGACAAGCCCAGGCGAAAACTCTCCCTTTGTCGTGACATTCGAATATTATCCATGCTCACGAATATGACATGGATATTATCCATGCTCACGTAGAACAGCCAATAGACATAATATGTCTATATACAGTAGAAATCGCCTATAACGAACTTCAAGGGACCGACGGGTTTCGTTCGTTATAGCCGGTGTTCATAACAACCGGTAGATCGACTATAACGAACGGTGTTCATTATAACCAATTTGTCCGGATATAATGAACGCTGTTCATTATAATCGATATTTCATGTTCATATAAATAGGGAAAAATAGGGGTTAAACAAAACACTATAATATGTAATAGGTACCTACCTACCGTGATTTATCGTGAACGCACAAAAATTTTGTTTCTGACTTATGACTAATGACATTTAATGTCATTAGTCATAAGTCAGAAACGAGTAGGTACCTACAAACACACATACATAATATGTATCACAACATATTATGTATCAAACACACATACATATTATGTATCATTCTGATGCAGCTGGTTCGAGGAAGTCAGTCATCTTTGACTGTTTTTTGTATCATACAAAAGAAGTTTGCTGCTGACATGATTGAAACTATGTTTTCAAGAGCGTCTTTGTCCCGCTGAACTGAAGAAAGCGTCAGGAATGTTCTCAACGTAGAGAAGGCTGCGGAAGCATCAGCAGATGTTGGAATTTTTCCGAAGTGTTCAGTTTCCATTTCCTCGTCATCTTGAGTTCCAATTTCGGTACACAGCAGAAACAACCACCTGCATGGGCCTGAACAGTTTGTAATAACCGATAGCGGGGCTCCGCCGTCCCAAGAAATATGTTAGTAATAGCCGGTTTGTTCGTTATAGTCGATGGTTCGTAATAGTCGATATCAACGTTAAATTCCCATAACACTCCACGGGACCGGAGATTTTGTTCGTTATAATCAATAGTTCATTATAACCGGTTTCGTTATAGGCGATTTCTACTGTATATTATATTATATTATATTATATGTCTATTGGCTGGCCTACGTGAGCATGAAAATTAAGTGAATTAAGATACCTAGCCAAAAAATGCAGGGCAACAACCTATAAACAAATTATCTCTTGGTGACGCTATTCACCTGGTCGTGCCATGATTTTTTTGCGTGATAGCTGTAAAAATTAATTTTTTGCCACGCATACTTGCACCACCCAATAGAACTTGTATTCAAACCAAAACAATAGTTTTTCTCATTTGTAAAAAAAGACTGCCACGCATGACCTCTGAAGGTGTTTTAAAGGTTGGTTCGAATTTTAATCTCGCGGCTTCTTTTACCTTATTATTCTGTATACAGAATATATTCATATCGGAGATCAAAAATTCTGATAGCCCTCAAAATTTGACATTATTTGTTTCATGACACGTAGATTCCAAAAATGAAATGTCCGTCCGCCGTTCGTCCGAGCCGATTTGAGCAGTTGCATTTTTTTTTTTTTTTTTTTTTTTTTTTTAATCTGAAATTTTGACAAAATACTCGGTTTGGCGTCTAGTTGTGCACACATGGTTTTCAGCCCGAACGCCCGTTGGCTCTGTGGGGCTGAAAAGGGGGCTACGGGAGGGGTTTTTGAAGGTTTTCGGCGATGGTGTGGTTTTCGAAGTATTTTTGGACGTAGAATGCACTTTTTCGAAGTCCCACATCTGTCCTTTGTTTTTTGGCTTGGGAGTGTCGCTAGTCCCTAGCGATTGTGGTTTAAATCATGATGGGCTAAATAATGGTATTGACTACGTTTGGTGAATCACCTAGAGCCGTCAGCGGTCTCAATCAGTGGAAGGTCCCTACTCCCTTGGGAGGTTGGCGAGGCACTGGAGGGGGGAGCCCGCACCTGACCCAAGGGGAGAAGGACAGTATTGTTCAGTATAGCAGTGTACAGTGCGAGTAAAGGTTGGTGAGTTCATATCGCGTGTGGTGCATGCTATACAAGGATATTTCATAGTGGTGGAATATCCTGACACGCACCTCTCCCACGGGAAAACGGTAGTATTTCAGTGTCTTGTGGACGAGGAGGTTGGTGAGTCTATACAAGGATATTTCATAGTGGTGAAATATCCTGACTATTAATATACATGCAGGCTGTACAAGGATATTTCATAGTGGTGAAATATCATGACACTACAATATACATACAGGCTATACAAGGATATTTCATAATGATGAAATATCCTGACACTAACACAATACACACATGATACACATATAAACTGTGTTGTATATAACGTTGTGGGTTTCTGAGTAAGCCAAAGCCTGAATAGCTACATGGCATAGTTTGTGATGGTTACAAAGATAACCACAGCCAAGCAGCTACCTATGCATGTTAGCTATGATGATAAACACAGCGTATAGCTAAGTGGCATAGTTTGTGTTGGTTACGAAGATAACCACAGTCAAGCAGGCTATAATATACATACATGAGATATACATGGATAGTTCATGGTGGTGAATTATCCTGACACTTACATGATACATGAATAAACTGTGTTGTAGGTATATAACTTTGGGGTTTTCTGAGTAAGCCAACAGTCTGGAGCTACATGGCATAGTTTGTGATGGTTACAAAGATAACCACAGTCAAGCAGCTATGCCAGATAGCTATGTTGGTTACGAAGATAACCTTTGTTTGTACAGCTACAAGAGATAGCTGTGTTGGTTACGAAGATAACCTTTGTTTGTACAGCTACATGAGATAGCTGGGTTGGTTACATAGATAACCATAGTTATGTGAGGCGTGTCTATAAGGGGTTGGAGGAGGACACTTTACACAAAACCTTTTAGGGGCAGAATACTGCCTGGTTTGCGGAACCATAACATACCATATTTAAAAAAAGTTATATTCGAAAACTACATTTCATGCTGAACACCACTATAATAATTTATATTATAAAACATTTCGAGGATATAATCGTGAGTGGGCCGTAATTCAGGGTGAACGAGACGATGCCGCGCCGAGCGGCTTCGGGTGCCGAGGGGCGAAACGAGCGGGGTCACTGGCGAAGTCAGAAGGGGTAGGGCGGCCTACTAGGGCCTCCAGTCTACTATAGAAAGTTTGCGTCCCTTTGGCGCATTCTTCTGGAGAAAATATAACTACCTTAGTTATCTACGATAGATAACCTACGATAATTTTGAGGGAAGAAATTCCCGAAAAAGTGAGATGATTTCCCTCCTCGGGAGGAAGAACTTGAGAGCACACGTTCACAGCGCAGCCACTACACGAACATCAAATTTCTCACCGCTCCAATTTCTGTGTCAAGGTTTCACAATGGAAGGTTGACTCGATCGTTAGTACGCGGATCCGCCACCTGGGGGGCGCCACACGGACGCAAACTTTCTGTGGTTGACCTATACATTGGAGCTGCAACAATGTGCCAAATTAGGTTTTCTTTATCCCAGGATATTTCTTGCAATCTCAAAAATTTGAAAAAAGGCCCAAAAATTTTTTTGGCGAACAGAGAAATTCGTAGTAAAGAAAACCCTTTACTTCACGTCAAAAACTGTAATACTTGACCCATTAACCTAATATACAATTAACCCTTAGATATAGATAACTTAGATAACTCTTATAAGAGGATGGTTAAATGAAATAATAATCATTTTTTAGTGTCAAGAATCAAGAATTTTTTTATTTGCCAAAGCCAAATAAACTGCATTGCTCTGAGGACTCTTCAAAAATCTGCTTCTTAAGTGTTAAGTGGACGGAGAGGCTAACCTTAGTTGAACAGTGGTTACTGCTATAGAATATAATATAGATAGTAAATCTGCAAAACCATGTATGCATATTTTTAGAAATTTTACAGGGGACTGTTAAAACTTCTGACTAAAAATATAATCTGAAAAAACTTTTGAAAACATTACTTTCGTCAAAAATGGGACATACATGGTTTTGCAAATCTATATTCTATATTCTATATCTATCTAATATATAGAATAATATTCTATATAATATTATTATATATTCTATAGAATATAGATTAGAATAGGTACCCTATAGGGTCCGTTTAAATCAGGGAGATTCAAATGTGGTTTATCACCTCGAGGCTGTGAAATAGCATAGTGAAGGGTGAGACATGGTACCTAGTTGAGGAACTTTGATAAATATTGATGTAATTTTTACGAAGTCATTAAGTAAGAACATTTTTATGTGTATTGCTATTAGAATAAGAGAAATTGTTAAAATGTGATTTAGAATAATAGTATTTAAGAAAATTAAAAATAAAATAAAATAAACGAATACTCAAGAGTTCTATATTTTTGATCCAGTAACAACGAAATTCTCAATAGTCCAGTCAATTTAGGAAAATAGATGAACAATTTGGTGGTAGTTCTGGAAATTTGCATGTATATGGTATTTTGGGCTGCTGAACACGAATCTGAAGTTTGCGAATAAAATTTTGCCCGGAAAAACTTGGATTTGTCAGTGTTTTGTAAATGAGTAACTCCGAAACAGTTTCTGTAATTACTAATCTCTCCGAAATAGTTACTATAGGACATTTCACATTTAAAAAAGGAAAAAAAACCCACATACAAAATGAAAGAGCATTAAATTTTCCACATTTTATGTCTGAGAAGATTTTTCGAATAGGTAATCCCTTAGCCGTCAGAACGTCCGAAAACCCCCGAAGCGCATGAAAAACCACCAAAACGCATTTATTCGTTTTTTCAACTTCTTTAATAAAAAAAGGTCTTGTGAGATATTTCAGTTGTGTAACAGGCTAATTCCAAACATTTGAGTCATTGGACATGGTTTGACAGTCTTGGAACTTAGTTTGAAAACGACGTTGAGAATCTACTAGGTATCTAAGAGTCTTATATATATTTTTTGGGTATGTATACCCAAGGGTTGAAATTGAGAGATTTAGGTTTATTATTCTTGGAATAATACCCCTATGTAATTGCGACGGAGGTCGACGACTCCGATCGGCCTCAAAATTTGACATTATCGGTTCTAGATTCCAAAACCGAAATTTCGGACATTTATGTCCGTCCGCCGTCCGAGCCGTTTTGGGCAGTAGGAATTTTTTAAAAATCTGAAATTTTGACAGAACTTGGTTAACTAGGGGGTAAATCTAGTTCCCAACAACCCCCAGGAACTTCATACAAACGAAGTGCAGTTACCGAATGCCGCTCGAGTTTGAAAATGGGAGTTTCAGAAAGATGCAAATAAACCAGATGAACAAACAACGGTGGCATCCATTGTGAGCTGATTCGATTCAAAATAACTTCAAAAAGAGTAGGGCGAACGTTTCCCAGAAATTTCAACATCGCAGTGGAGCTTTGTCTCTACGGCCGACAACGCCAAAGAGTCCACAATATCGCCTGCCTTATTTCCGATTTCGGCAGTTACAGACTGCCGCTCGAGTTTGAAAATGGGGGGTTTCAGAAAGATGAAAATAAACCAGATGAACAAACAACGGTGGCATCCATTGTGAGCCGATACGATTCAAAATAACTTCAAAAAGGGTAGGCCGAACGTTTCCCAGAAATTTCAACATCGCAGTGGAGCTTTGTCTCTACGGCCGACAAAGCCAAAGAGTCCACAATATCGCCTGCCTTATTTCCGATTTCGACTCCCTGGAATTCCGGAGCGAAGTTGTGAAATGATCGCCCTTTCGACAGAATTGTGTTGGGAGGTTCGCAAATAACATCAAAACTTCACGACAAAATCGCTTTCACTCGGAGATGTATAATTGTGTTGTGAGAATACTACAATAATGGGGGGTTCGCATTGATTTTTTTCTATTTCTTTTCTGAAAGTACTCCCTGAGAATGTAGGGAAAACCGTAGTCAGCTGCCTGAAATCGTTTCCAGAAAATTTAATTAATTTAACGAAAATTACGGCGTGTGAAAAACACGCCATGGAGGGAGCGTGATGTCACTACCTCTTCAACCAACTACGTGAGGGGATTGTTCCGCCCAAGGTTGCCACTCCACTACTCATCACAGAATAAAATTCAATTGAGCTGTGAATCCAGAATCAGAATCAGAAGAAGCTTTATTTGTCGTGTAGGTACACATGGTATATGACAATGGTCAGATTGATGTCTTACAGGCTAAACTAGAGGTACATACATGCACATGTCAAGTAAAACAAATTTAAGTCAAGGAGAACATCAGGTGGCAAAAAGCTACAAATAGCGTTTGGTGAAGGCAAAATATTCGTCGAAAGAGTAAGGCACAATTTGAGTCAGGAGGTCTCAGAATCAGAATCAGAAAGCGTTTTATTTGCCATATTACACAGAGTGTTTTTGACAATGGTCACGGTTAATTAAAGTTAGGCCTGAAAATACAAAGTAAGATGGTAACATTAAATCGTAAATTGATGAATTAAGGGCATGTACACGTTAAAGACGTTTCACTGGATTGATGTTGAGAAAAAAGTCTTCAAATGAGTAAGGCACCATTTGTGACAGTCGGGATTTACATGAGATTCTAAATTTTGGCACAGGCTCTTCTCGGACAGATTTTGGAAGAGCATTAAAAAATTTTATTCCCCACCACGATGTAGAAGTTCTACTGACGTCCAAACGAGAGTGGGGCAACGAAAGCTGACTGGCACTTCGTGTATTGTGAGTGTGTGAGGCTGAGGGGAATGAGGTGATATTTTTCCGCACATAGGTAAGGCAAGCGAGGATGTACAGGGCTGGTACTGTTAGTATTCCCAGCTCCTGAAAAGCATCTCTGCAGTCCTTCCGATAGTTTAGGCCCATGATAGCTCTGACAGCTCTCCTTTGACTGCTGAATACAAGGGCGCTGTGTGGCGAGTGGCCCCAGCAAAGGATGCAATATCCAGCCCTACTTTGAAAAACTGAATAGTAGGCAGCAAGAACGGCAGTCTTGGGAAGCTTGTCGGAAAGTCTTCGCAAAAGGAAGGAAACGCTATTTAAGGACGCGGCCAGCTGTTCACAGTGAGGCCTCCAACTCAGTTTCGGATCCAGTACAACACCCAACATTTTAACGGACTGAGGGTTACCAACACTCACTGCCAGCGATAAGTCCCTTAATCCAAAATACATCACCTCCGTTTTTGAATCATTAACAGCGAGACGGTTTTTATGGAACCAATGTCGAATAGCGCCGACAGTACTATCTGCATTTTCTACCAGGGCAGCCAACGAAGAATCTGATGAAAGAACCGTTGAGTCATCCGCAAACATAACAGTCCTTTTATTTGAATGTTGAGGAAGATCATTTGAAAATATCAGGAAGAGAGTGGGTCCTAGAACGCTACCTTGAACTACGGATAAGTCTCTGATTTGTGACAATTCGGAGACAGCACCATTTAGGCGGACAGCTTGGACTCTATTGTGCAAGTAAGACTTAATCAAGGTTGCGGCTTCAGCGGAGAATTTGTACGATCGTAATTTTGCCAGCAACAGTTTATGAGGCACACAATCAAAACACTTTGAAACATCAACCATTGTTGCTGAAACATAGTGACCTCTTTCAAAATGTTCACAAATTTGACTTGAAATACACAAAACTGCTTGCTCAGTCGTCCGTCCTGTTCTGAATCCGTACTGATCCGAGACAAATAGATTGTTATCCTCGAAGTGATCTTTTATCTGCCTATTAATAGCTTTTTCAAATACCTTCGAGAACAAAGGGAGTTTAGAAATAGGCCGGTAGTTGGACATATCATCTGTATCCCCCTTCTTGTGCAAAGGATCACTTCTGCGACTTTCAAAACTGAAGGAAAGAAATTTGAACAAATGGCCTCGTTTATCAGATGAGTCAGGGGGTAAACAATGGCCAGTGCTACATGTTTAATCATTTTGGAAGATAAGCCATAAAAGTCGCAACCATTCGAATTTTTCAAAGATAATATAATTTTGAATACTTGTTCGGGTTCCAGTGATGAAAAACGAAGCTCAGACGCAGGATTGATCTCAAAATCAAGGGGGTTTTGGGTTACTGAGGGCAGATTTGCTATGGTTTTTGAAGCTACTGATGCGAAATATGAGTTAAAGTCGTCAGCTGTGTATTTTAGGTTTCTAGGAGCCTTCCTCGTTTGATTGCGGTTTTCGTTTATGTATTCCCACATCTTCTTTGATGGGTTTCCGGACGCAAAAATGTCTTTTTCGTGGTAGGATACTAGAGCCGCTTTGATCGTTTTCTTATACTCATTACAGAGGGAAAGGTAGTTTGCTTTTAATTTGGGATTAGAATCATACTCGGTTTGAGTTTTATTTTGGCGGACTAAGATTTTCATTTTTTTTAACGATTCAGTAAACCAGGGCTTCGGATTCTTTTTAAAGGGTTTTCTACGAATAGTAGGGAAAGCCTGGTGAGCCATGCTCGAGATGGTATGCACAAAATGTGACCATCTGTAGTCAAGATTAACGAAACTGTCATATACGAAATCCCAGTTGATATTGAATAGAGTGAATTCAAATTTATCTAGTTTAGGAGTTGTAACTGGGCGAGATATTACGACATGCCCGTCGGGATCAATGTTTTCAGGGGCTATCAGGCTTAGGAAAATTGAATTATGATCTGAAAAAGAAACCCCGTCAACAGAACATTTCTCGTCCATATCCAAAACAAAGTTTGTGAATACATTGTCAATGCACCTTCTCCCTCTCGTGGGTGCATTGTTTTGGGGGAAAAAGTTGAACGAGGAAAATACATCAGACAAATCTCGAAATCTGGAAGTATCCTCCAAAATGCATACGTTGAAATCGCCCATTACTATGACTTTATCAGTTTTATATAGAAGAGAAAGAGCCTGTGTCAGTACATTAAGGAAATCTCCGAGGTTACCACTCGGGGAACGATAAATCGATACGAGCGTCATGTTGATTTTTGACATTTTGACCGCGGTCAATTCACAAATGGAGGGAACAGACAGTCGCATTGATCGGTTCCAGGGCAGTAAAACGAGTCCCGTCTCTCACAAGTATCATTGTACCTCCATGTTGAGTCATAGGCCTACAAAAGGCACTTGCCACAGTGAAGTTACTTATTTTTGTGAAAGCGATCACGTCATTTTCCAACCAGTGTTCGTTTAAAGAAATTACGTCAACATTAAAATTTAGGGACTCTAAATATGCCTCAAAGAAATTGATTTTGTTTCTAAGGGAACAAATGTTAATATGCATAAAAGTAATTACAGAATGAACTGGTGGGACCACAACCATTCTAGAGCAAGTTTCACCTGCGGGAATCTGAGGATCGTCAAAATTTAAATTAAATGCTCGATTTGTGAAAGCTTCACGTTCATAGGCACCCTCTGTATCGTAACCTAAATCATGGACATCGTCTAGTCATGCAGAAGTAGTCCTACCATTTTCATCCAAGATTAGAGGAGCCGATAAGGGGATATCACTTGCCGCAAGAACCCGACGTTTGTAATGCTTTGACATTTGTTCAACACCTATTTTTTTCAAAGATGGGTCTCTACATGTATTTTTGAATATTGTGTCTTTTCTTGACGTACATGCAGAGGGAGTGCATTGAAGAACCTGATCCCCCACCAATTTTTTGAATTATGGCTGACGGTCAAGCGGGAGAACAGGAGGACCAACAAATCAGCATTTCTCGTGAAATGGGAATGCGTCGGAAGCCTGAACCCCGCCAAGTTCCTATGGACATATACCAGGCAAGGCCGTACACAGGAAAATTTTTCGGGGGGGGGGGGGGGGGGTTGTGGCACCAGGCGGGGTCCGGAGGCCCTACCCAATAAAACTTTAAAAAAAAACGCTGCAAATTTTACACAAGGGTTTATTATTCTATGATATAGGTTACTTGTACAAACATTTAATTCTGTCAATGAAAAAAAAAAAAATAATAATAATACATTTTTTTTAGATTTTTATATTCCAAAAAAAAAATTTTTTTCTTCAAAAATGTGTTTTTTCAAAAATGCTTTATTTTTTTACTCGAAAAATATTTAACCTCCTGGGATCCTTCAAAAATCCCATTTTTAGCCCCATGAAAGAAATATAGATTGCCACAGTGCAATCGGATCGTTCGTAATAGCGCCAAACTACATGCTTTACGGCAACTTCCGTTTGGGTCTACGCCGTTAGCGGCGGACCGCGTCCATCCACGTTCGCGAATGGGTTAGTAAAATTGTAATACATTTTATAAATTATTTACGTATACTTTTAACTAGAAATTGTTTTGTACTCTTCCTTATTTACCTATGAAGATCAATTATAACTTGAGTAAATTTAATTCCTATGTGTTTGAAAATGCTTATTTTTGGGAAAATTTCGGGGGGGTTCCAACCCCCCCCCCCCCTGGGTACGGCCCTGATACCAGGCACTCGAGGATGTACAGGGCAGGGATAGTCAGAATTTCTAATTCCAGAAAAGCATCACGGCAGTCATTCCTGAAAGAAATTCCTGCAACAGCTCTAATGGCTCTCCTTTGGCTAGCGAAAACCATGTCACTATGTGTGGAGTGACCCCAGCACAGAATACAGTATGTGGCTGTACTTTGGAAGACCGCATAATAAGCTGACAAGACTGCGGATTTTGATAGTTTTTCGGTAAGTCGGCGGAGAAGGGTTTTTAGGGTTTTTGGAAGAAAAAATCTCATGCTCATTGTGTGAAACTTGTGATGGAGCTTCTGTACATGCCTCGGAGCGCCAGATAAGTGTCAAGGTCCCCAGGGTCGTCTGAATTATCTGAAATTTTGCCCAAAAACCTCACAGTCTGCCTCAAGGATTTCAAATTTTTATTGAACCAAGGCTTAGAGAACTTTTTTCCATGCTTCATCGTGATTTTTGGAAAGACTTCGTCAGCGACGCTTGAGATAGCTGATAAGAAAAAAGACCACCTAGAATCCAGATCGGTGAAACTATCGTAGACAAAATCCCAGTTCAAATTGAATAAGGTGTACTCAAAACGCTCCAGTTTGGTTGGCGTAACTGGGCGACACGTGAAATAATTTTCATCTACTGATGGTGTTTTTGCCGGTGGACGTACAAGTTGTAAAATGACTGGGTTATGATCAGAAAAAGTTACAGCATCAACAAACACTTTCTCGGAACAATTAAAATTAAAATTGATGAATACATTATCAATACAACGTCTACCACGAGTAGGTTCGAATACCTGAGGCGAAAAATTGTATGAATGAAACAAGCCACATAATTTCCCAAATCTTGTTGCGTCTTCTAGAGCACACACGTTGAAATTTCCCATTACAATAACCCTTTTGAACTTGAAAATCGTATTTAAGACTTCCGACATAATATAAAGAAAATTTTCAAAGCTCCCACTGGGGGAATGATATACAGAAACCAGAATGAGCCCTGACCGATCTATGCGGAGTCCAACCACCTCACAGTCTCTAGGTTGTGTCAAGTTAATGCTGTTCATAACTGAATAATTAATGAGATCGTTAGCAAATATCAGTACCCCACCATGTTTGATCTTGGGCTTACAGAAAGCTGTAGCCAGCGAGAAGTTTCTAAGTTTTGTGTATTGAAGTTCGTCTTTTTCAACCCAATGCTCGTTTAAAGCAATGAAATCAACTTTGAAATCGAGTGATTCAATGTAGGCCTCCAAATAAGGAATTTTATTTCTCAAGGAGCAAATATTTAGATGAATGAATGAAATGTACGAACCGACTAAAGGTGAGTAACATGATGGGGGAGGAGACGTTGAATTTAACGACACCTGAGGCCTCGTTGAATGAGAGACGTTCATAGTAGGAGAGGCGGAGGGTCCTGGGGAGGGGTTGTTGCTAAAAAATGATCATTCGACTGATTAGGAGATGCCCCTTCTTCTCGGCAGCTCTCCGAAGTACTACTAGGAGGAGACGAATTTTCTTGAGCGGCCATGACGATGAGAGGCAGCGAGGAGAATGTTGAGTCCAGGATAGCTTTCTTGATCCCCAATATAGTTCGTGCTTTCGTCGAGTAATAGGGATCCACCCGTTTGGAAGAAATCATGTCTCGGCCCACTGATCAGCTTTACCGAATGAAATCTTCTGGCCAGCAGTGACAGAAATTTATTGCAGCGTTCAATTTCCTTATTCACCACTGACCATCCCGATAGAGTGTAGTTATACGGGACGCTGAGAATAGGGAGTTCCTAGTGGATACGATCGAGATACCACCACTTGGAATACGGATGCCGTATCTAGGGAAACCAAGCGCGATGCTAACCAAAATTGATTGAGATACCATTTAGCATTTTTAGGTGGTATCTCCGAGTAGGATCTTGGAGTAACGGGTCACGTTACTATTAAAACTAGTTCATTAACATCAGGCGGTAATACCGCCGCGGTATTCAGCTTTCAAAGTGGAGTTGTTTTTGGGGTTTGTTGTCGAAAGTGCCTCCTTAGGAAACTTATTAGATTTATTAAACTTCATAACCATTTTGATCTGATCAGTTGCAAAGATGTACGGAGTTTTTCGTGATTTCTGGAAATTGCGATTGAGTGGAACGAGCGAGAGTTTTGAAGCTCAGCTCCCCAAATCAATAACAATTATTGAGTTACAATGATTGTAACATTTAACTCATCTGGATTAGTGGCCGACAAGTTCCACTGTAATTCAGTGGCTTGGAGGTGAGATTTTAACTGTGTTCGTTAAACCGCACATTTCCGAGTAGCACTCCCCGTCTTCCAGGTCGGCTGTCTGCATTGCTGCTTCCAATAGAGTAATGTTTCGTTGCTCCTCCAAATTATTTCAACAATGAACAAACTGGTGTGAAATAAAACCGCAGTGATTCGTGAAATCGGCACCTAAACAACACCTAACGGCACCTAACAACTCAGGCCAACACAGAGGAAAGTACTGGCAGCACTGAGCTGCCAGCTGTGTTGCTCTCGGATTTCGTTGTTGTTGTCGACGTTTGTATGTCTTCTTGGAAGCTGTTTATCAATTAGGCAGGTTACTTTGCGATAAGGATTCACTAGATACCATCTTCCGTATCGGCCGGTGGTATCGTATTTTCCGTAAACATACCACCGACGGATCGCAGATACGATACCATCGGCGATCGCGCATGCGCACTGCTGGAGTAGGATACGGATGGAATTGAGATACCACGACGTGGTTCCCTCATGGTCTGTTGTTAATGTTGAAATTCGCAAAGTAAACTTGTTCTTCCGGAAGCTAGCTGAAAAATTTCTTCATGTTGATTTTGTTGATTTGTATTGTCTATCACCAAATATGATTGTTCAAAATTGTAAAAACCCATCTTTGAAAAAAATAGGTGTTGAACAAATGTCAAAGCATTACAAACGTCGGGTTCTTGCGGCAAGTGATATCCCCTTATCGGCTCCTCTAATCTTGGATGAAAATGGTAGAACTACTTCTGCATGACTAGACGATGTCCATGATTTAGGTTACGATACACTGGGTGTCTATGAACGTGAAGCTTCCACAAATCGAGCATTTAATTTAAATCTTGACGATCCTCAGATTCCCGCAGGTGAAACTTGCTCTAGAATGGTTGTGGTCCCACCAGTTCATTCTGTAATTACTTTTATGCATATTAACATTTGTTCCCTTAGAAACAAAATCAATTTCTTTGAGGCATATTTAGAGTCCCTAAATTTTAATGATGACGTAATTTCTTTAAACGAACACTGGTTGGAAAATGACGTGATCGCTTTCACAAAAATAAGTAACTTCTCTGTGGCAAGTGCCTTTTGTAGGCCTATGACTCAACATGGAGGTACAATGATACTTGTGAGAGACGGGACTCGTTTTACTGCCCTGGAACCGATCAATGCGACTGTCTGTTCCCTCCATTTGTGAATTAACAGCGGTCAAATTGTCAAAAATCAACATGACGCTCGTATCGATTTATCGTTCCCCGAGTGGTAACCTCGGAGATTTCCTTAATGTACTGACACAGGCTCTTTCTCTTCTATATAAAACTGATAAAGTCATAGTAATGGGCGATTTCAATGTATGCATTTTGGAGGATACTTCCAGATTTCGAGTTTTGTCTGATGTATTTTCCTCGTTCAACTTTTTCCCCCAAAACAATGCACCCACGAGAGGGAGAAGGTGCATTGACAATGTATTCACAAACTTTGTTTTGGCTATGGACGAGAAATGTTCTGTTGACGGGGTTTCTTTTTCAGACCATAATTCGATTTTCCTAAGCCTGACAGCCCCTGAAAACACAGATCCCGACGGGCACGTCGTAATGTCTCGCCCAGTTACAACTCCTAAACTAGATAAATTTGAATTCACTCTATTCAATATCAACTGGGATTTCGTATATGACAGTTTCGTTAATCTTGACTACAGATGGTCACATTTTGTGCATACCATCTCGAGCATGGCTCACCAGGCTTTCCCTACTATTCGTAGAAAACCCTTTAAAAAGAATCCGAAGCCCTGGTTTACTGAATCGTTAAAAAATATGAAAATCTTAGTCCGTCAAAATAAAATTCAAACCGAGTATGATTCTAATCCCAAATTAAAAGCTAACTACCTTTCCCTCCGTAATGAGTATAAGAAAGCGATCAAAGCGGCTCTAGTATCCTACCATGAAAAAGACATTTTTGCGTCCGGAAACCCATCAAAGAAGATGTGGGAATACATCAACGAAAACCGCAATCAAACGAGGAAGGCTCCTAGAAACCTGAAATACACAGCTGACGACTTTAACTCATATTTCGCATCTGTAGCTTCAAAAACCATAGCAAATCTGCCCTCAGTAACCCAAAACCCCCTTGATTTTGAGATCAATCCTGCGCCTGAGCTACGTTTTTCATCACTGGAACCCGAACAAGTATTCAAAATTATATTATCTTTGAAAAATTCGAATGGTTGCGACTTTTATGGCTTATCTTCCAAAATGATTAAACATGTAGCACTGGCCATTGTTTACCCCCTGACTCATCTGATTAACGAGGCCATTTGTTCAAATTTCTTTCCTTCAGTTTTGAAAGTCGCAGAAGTGATTCCTTTGCACAAGAAGGGGGATACAGATGATATGTCCAACTACCGGCCTATTTCTAAACTCCCTTTGTTCTCGAAGGTATTTGAAAAAGCTATTAATAGGCAGATAAAAGATCACTTCGAGGATAACAATCTATTTGTCTCGGATCAGTACGGATTCAGAACAGGACGGACGACTGAGCAAGCAGTTTTGTGTATTTCAAGTCTAATTTGTGAATATTTTGAAAGAGGTCACTATGTTTCAGCAACAATGGTTGATGTTTCAAAGTGTTTTGATTGTGTGCCTCATAAACTGTTGCTGGCAAAATTACGATCGTACAAATTCTCCGCTGAAGCCGCAACCTTGATTAAGTCTTACTTGCACAATAGAGTCCAAGCTGTCCGCCTAAATGGTGCTGTCTCCGAATTGTCACAAATCAGAGACTTATCCGTAGTTCAAGGTAGCGTTCTAGGACCCACTCTCTTCCTGATATTTTCAAATGATCTTCCTCAACATTCAAATAAAAGGACTGTTATGTTTGCGGATGACTCAACGGTTCTTTCATCAGATTCTTCGTTGGCTGCCCTGGTAGAAAATGCAGATAGTACTGTCGGCGCTATTCGACATTGGTTCCATAAAAACCGTCTCGCTGTTAATGATTCAAAAACGGAGGTGATGTATTTTGGATTAAGGGACTTATCGCTGGCAGTGAGTGTTGGTAACCCTCAGTCCGTTAAAATGTTGGGTGTTGTACTGGATCCGAAACTGAGTTGGAGGCCTCACTGTGAACAGCTGGCCGCGTCCTTAAATAGCGTTTCCTTCCTTTTGCGAAGACTTTCCGACAAGCTTCCCAAGACTGCCGTTCTTGCTGCCTACTATTCAGTTTTTCAAAGTAGGGCTGGATATTGCATCCTTTGCTGGGGCCACTCGCCACACAGCGCCCTTGTATTCAGCAGTCAAAGGAGAGCTGTCAGAGCTATCATGGGCCTAAACTATCGGCAGGACTGCAGAGATGCTTTTCAGGAGCTGGGAATACTAACAGTACCAGCCCTGTACATCCTCGCTTGCCTTACCTGTGTGCGGAAAAACATCACCTCATTCCCCTCAGCCTCTCACACTCACAATACACGAAGTGCCAGTCAGCTTTCGTTGCCCCACTCTCGTTTGGACGTCAGTAGAACCTCTACATCGTGGTGGGGAATAAAATTTTTTAATGCCCTTCCAAAATCTGTCCGAGAAGAGCCTGTGCCAAAATTTAGAATCTCATGTAAATCCCGACTGTCACAAATGGTGCCGTACTCATTTGAAGACTTTTTTCTCAACATCAATCCAGTGAAACGTCTTTAACGTGTACATGCCCTTAATTCATCAATTTACGTTTAAAATTTAATGTTACCATCTTACTTTGTATTTTCAGGCCTAACTTTAATTAACCGTGACCATTGTCAAAAGCACTCTGTGTAATATGGCAAATAAAACGCTTTCTGATTCTGATTCTGATTCTGATTCTGACGTATCTCACCACTAGGAACTCCCTAATAATCAGTTTCGTTCCTTTCAAAGACTGACAGAGGTTCAACAGCTCACGCTTATACGTTTGGAGATTAGGGGAAGACCTCCTCCCTTGGTCAGGCCCCAACCTTGGTCAGTTGATAGTTTGGGTGGTATACACGAGGGAAATATTTTGTCCTAAATTTTTAATGTCTTGTGTAAGTCAAGGCAACACTGCGTCAAAAGTGTTTTCCCGCTTTTCTAGCCCTGATAAGCTTTATTTGGTTATCAAAGTTTTCGAGGCGGTGTGATGTCGATTTTGACAACATAGTTTTCGACAGCTGACGAAGAAAGTACGTAAATTTCGGTAAATCTATTTGGTTTATCGTTGAATTCTAGTCTCGATGTATGAAATGCACGCATAATTTCGCAAGATCATGTCGAATTAATTATTCTGGAGCCAGTTGAAGATTTTTGGGAGTTGACCCTACCTTGGTCAGGCAGGTCGTTCCTACCTTGGTCAACTTCGTAAATCGCAAGTGAAAATCATATTAGGTATCTTTTCGTAAATAACCACTTTAATAAATATTTTGTGATGTAAATGGCATAAAAAATAATCGAATTAATTATTTTAGAGCCTGTTGAAGATTTTTGGGAGTTGACCCTACCTTGGTCAGGTAAATATTACGATATTTTCCCTACCTTGGTCACCTTCGAAAGTCAAAAGTGATAATCATAATATTGTTAAACAAGTAGCTTCCAGTGAAATTTCGAGACGGATGAATAACTTATATTTTTTAGACTGCAACCATGAACACCACTAGCAACCTAACACTATTCCCCTCCTTTAAAGAGTCGAAGACGGTCTGCATGGACGACTCTATACCTTCCATTCGTCATCTTAACCCGGAAAACGACGTCGGAGATCGCTTTTACCACTTCGCATGGGCCATTCCATGGGGACTCCAGCTTCGGGCACCGCCCTACTGCCCTTCGTGGGTTGTAGCACCATACCTTGTCTCCAGCAGCGAACTGAGGATCCCTGCATTTGACATCGTATCTCCTATCGCCTATCGTTGCCTGTTCCGTCCCCCGGTAGGCCAGCAGCGCTAGCGGTAGCTTCTGGTCCCATTCCCTTTGTCGGCCCTCAGTGAGCTTCGATAACAGGTCCCAGAGCGTTCGGTTGAACCTCTCGACCTGACCATCGCTCTGGGGCCGCATGGGAGTGGTTCGAGTTTTCCGGATGTTTAGCAGGCTGACCACCTCACGGAAAATCGTGGACTGGGACACATCTCGTGAGAAATTGAACTCTTCAATGTTTGACCAATAGGGGAAGACCTCCTACCTTGGTCACTTTTTTTTTAACCTTCAACAAATCATACCTAGGATGGTTTTTTGGACCTCTGATGTATGGATCTTGATAGTAACACTATTCGGCTGTTGAATGGACCAAGAACTAATCATTTTAGTATCACTAATTAATTGTGGAGACCGTTTTTCCAAACCCTTCCAAACTGACCAAGGTAGGAACCGTGCTCCTCCCTTGGTCAACTGTCTGACAGAAGATGTTTTTGATCAGAACTAATTGGTTTATTGGCCATTTATGCCCTTTATATCACAAAATGTTTATTAAAATGATTATTTACCAAAGGATACCTAATAATATTATATATCATAGTGTTAGGTTGCTAGTGGTGTTCATGGTTGCAGTCTAAAAAATATAAGTTATTCATCCGTCTCGAAATTTCACTGGAAGCTACTTGTTTAACATTGGTGTCTTTGTCGGGCTAGGTCATGGACTGTCATCATGTTATCCTCTAACACACTTGCGAATTGTGTTCTGCTCTCCGTGTGGGGTGGCTTACCATAGAGTAAGTGAACGGGAAGATTGAGCTCTCTACCGAACAACAGGCGTGCGGGGGGAAAAGCCTATCGTTGCCTGTTCCGTCCCCCGATAGGCCAGCAGCGCTAGCGGTAGCTTCTGGTCCCATTCCCTTTGTCGGCCCTCAGTGAGCTTCGATAACAGGTCCCAGAGCGTTCGGTTGAACCTCTCGACCTGACCATCGCTCTGGGACCGCATGGGAGTGGTTCGAGTTTTCCGGATGTTTAGCAGGCTGACCACCTCACGGAAAATCGTGGACTCGAACGACCTCCCTTGGTCAGTGTGCAGCTCTCGGGGCACTCCGAACCTCGCTATCACATTATCCACCAGACAGCGAGCCACAGTTTCCGCCCTGATGCCAGGCACCGCAAAGGCCTCTGGCCACTTTGTAAAATAATCCACCATTACAACAATGTACTTGTTTCCCCAGTGGCTCATTGGCAAAGGTCCCATGAATTCCAGGTCCACTCTCTCGAAAGGGACACCAACCGTATAAGTTTTCATTGGTGCCCTTGGTGGTTTCGTCTTCCCGCGTTGGCTGCAGACTGCGCAGCGCTCACAATATTGCCGAACATCCTTGTGCATTCCTAGCCAGTAGAAAGCGGTACGCAGGGTGTTGATCGTGCGCCTATGTCCAAAGTGTCCTAGCCCGTGCCCTTGCTCAAGGATCAATGCTCTCTGTGCACGTGGCACCAGAATCTGAAGAACGACTGATTTCTGGTCGTCCGATTCCCATTTCCTCTTCAGAACACCTTTTTCCAAAACTATACAGTTGAACATTGTTCAATAAGCTTTGATTCCCTGTCCAAGGTGAGCAATATCCTCCCACAATGGGCGCTGCCGCCGTTCTACCCATGAGTACAGTTGGCCCAAATCAGGGTCTTCCAGTTGCTTAGCCCGCCAGTCTACGTCAGGTTCCAGCTTCATCCCGCGCAAGTCATTTGACAGAGCATCTCTTTTTGCTTCAGCACGGATGCAGTACCGACAATTACTATCGTAGCAGGGCCGCCTGGACATTCTGTCTGCATTCAAGTGCTTTGAACCAGGCCTGTGTTCAACTTTCATGTTGTACACCTGCAGCTGTTCCAACCACCTTGCCATTTGACCGTCAGGCTCTCTGAATGTTTGAAGCCACTGCAAGGCGGCATGATCAGTGCGAACAGTGAATTCTGCCCCTGAATCCAGGCCAAAAGAGCGGTAGTGTCGAAGAGCATCCACCAACCCCAATAACTCTTTATGCGTCACGCAGTAGTTCCGTTCGGCTTTGTGCAAACACCTACTATAATAGGCCAGAACTCTCTCTTTCCCACTTTGGACTTGGGAAAGTACTGCACCAATGGTCTTTTCACTGGCATCTGTGTCTAAGATGTAACGTGCATTTGGTTCAACGTGTGCCAGCAGTGGGGCTCCCGTCAATGCTTTCTTGAGAGTTTCAAAGGCGTTTAGACATGCTGGGGTCCACTCGTAGGGGTGTCCCTTCTCCTGTAGTGGATACAGTGTAGCTGCTGTCTCTGCGAAGTGAGGAACAAACTGACAGTAGTAAGAGCAAAATCCTAGGAATGTCCGGAGTTCCTTGACATTACTTGGTACTGGCCACGACTCGACTTTTTCCACCTTGTCAGGGTCAGTTGCTACCCCGTCTTGCGAAACCTTGTAGCCCAGGTATGTAACGCTCTGCCGGAACAGCTCACACTTTTTGGGATTGAGCTTAACCTTCTCCTCCCGAAATCTCTGAAATACCCGGCGAAGCCATGTGACTTGCTCAGCTACTGAAGGAGTATGGACCAGCACATCATCGAGGTAAACCTTTAGATGCTCGCCCTCCAGCTCTGACCGCAACATCCTATTCATTGCCCGCTGAAATGTGGCTGGCGCATTCGTGAGGCCGAACGGCATTACACGGAACTGCCAAAGCCCTTGGGGAGTGCAAAATGCGGTTTTTTCCTTGTGGCAGTCTTCCATCGCAATTTGCCAATAACCACTTTGTAGATCCAGGGTTGAAAACCAGGCACTACCAGCCAACGCACCCAACAGTTCGTCGACCTTCGGCAGTGGAAAGACCATTGGTGCAGTACTTTCCCAAGTCCAAAGTGGGAAAGAGAGAGTTCTGGCCTATTATAGTAGGTGTTTGCACAAAGCCGAACGGAACTACTGAGGCAAGCAGCTTGTCAGCCCTTACGGCGTCCGACCAATTGTGCTTTCGCGCTAGGCCTTCGAACTGCTTTTGGAACGCTGGCCAATCAATCGCTCCATTGAACTTCGGCACCTTCGTTTGACATGACTCTGCCGCAACGTAGCTAGTTCTTGCTGCAGTGACACTAACTCACTCTCAAACGCACTCCTGGCAGTGTTGAGCTCAGTACGTAAACTGTCTATCTCAGCATGCGCTATAGCCAAACGCTGCTCGAGGTGGACCTCCATGTTTTCGCATAATCGTTCCACCTTGGCACGAGAATAAGACTCACCTCGCTCCAGAGTACCCTGTGCCCCGTCGGCCTCCCGTAAAGGACCCGCAGAAGGAGGCTCCGGACGTTCGGAGGGAGCAGTAGAAGCCTCCACAACAGCTCCTTCAGCAGCAGGAGCTCGCCTACGAGACCGCGTCAACATTGGTGTCAGAAGTTGTTGATTTTGAGCCCACACATCGTGGGTAGAACGGCGGCAGCGTCCATTGTGGGAGGATATTGCTCACCTTGGACAGGGAATCAAAGCTTATTGGGCAATGTTCAACTGTATAGTTTTGGAAAAAGGTGTTCTGAAGAGGAAATGGGAATCGGACGACCAGAAATCAGTCGTTCTTCAGATTCTGGTGCCACGTGCACAGAGAGCATTGATCCTTGAGCAAGGGCACGGGCTAGGACACTTTGGACATAGGCGCACGATCAACACCCTGCGTACCGCTTTCTACTGGCTAGGAATGCACAAGGATGTTCGGCAATATTGTGAGCGCTGCGCAGTCTGCAGCCAACGCGGGAAGACGAAACCACCAAGGGCACCAATGAAAACTTATACGGTTGGTGTCCCGAACCACTCCCATGCGGTCCCAGAGCGATGGTCAGGTCGAGAGGTTCAACCGAACGCTCTGGGACCTGTTATCGAAGCTCACTGAGGGCCGACAAAGGGAATGGGACCAGAAGCTACCGCTAGCTCTGCTGGCCTATCGGGGGACGGAACAGGCAACGATAGGCTTTTCCCCCCGCACGCCTGTTGTTCGGTAGAGAGCTCAATCTTCCCGTTCACTTACTCTATGGTAAGCCACCCCACACGGAGAGCAGAACACAATTCGCAAGTGTGTTAGAGGATAACATGATTACAGTCCATGACCTAGCCAGACAAAGACTACTGAATGCAGCCCTGACTGACAAATTTGGCGATATTTGTTCCGCCCAGTCTTATGTTGCAGAGCTGAACTCGCGTACACAGCGGTTGAAGGAAGGCATCCGAGAATACCACTACGCCTTAAAGGAGTTGGCTGGCAAGGCGTGGACCTGGGACAGCCGACATATGGAAGGCCAACTGATTTTACTGTTCGTTAAGGGGCTTTGGGCCCCTTTCTACTGGCAAGAAGCTACCGCTAGCGCTGCTGGCCTATCGGGGGACGGAACAGGCAACGATAGGCTTTTCCCCCGCACGCCTGTTGTTCGGTAGAGAGCTCAATCTTCCCGTTCACTTACTCTATGGTAAGCCACCCCACACGGAGAGCAGAACACAATTCGCAAGTGTGTTAGAGGATAACATGATGACAGTCCATGACCTAGCCCGACAAAGACACCAATGTTAAACAAGTAGCTTCCAGTGAAATTTCGAGACGGATGAATAACTTATATTTTTTAGACTGCAACCATGAACACCACTAGCAACCTAACACTATGATATATAATATTATTAGGTATCCTTTGGTAAATAATCATTTTAATAAACATTTTGTGATATAAAGGGCATAAATGGCCAATAAACCAATTAGTTCTGATCAAAAACATCTTCTGTCAGACAGTTGACCAAGGGAGGAGCACGGTTCCTACCTTGGTCAGTTTGGAAGGGTTTGGAAAAACGGTCTCCACAATTAATTAGTGATACTAAAATGATTAGTTCTTGGTCCATTCAACAGCCGAATAGTGTTACTATCAAGATCCATACATCAGAGGTCCAAAAAACCATCCTAGGTATGATTTGTTGAAGGTTAAAAAAAGTGACCAAGGTAGGAGGTCTTCCCCTATTGGTCAAACATTGAAGAGTTCAATTTCTCACGAGATGTGTCATAAGCTGATGCAAGGGAAGAAACCTCACGCTTACAACCATCAAGTGCGTCCAGTCGGTCATTTATTGCAGAGAATAAATTCTCCATAGTCCTTAGCAGGTGCCTGAAATTTAGGTTCTCGCTTTCTAGCCCGAGGGCGCATATGGCCATGGTCATGTTGTCTTTCAAGTCCTGAATCTCTGTGTCACTCACCGTGATAGAGTCGAGTCGCTCCATGTTTCTTAACTTGATGCCAAAAGGAAACAAGGGGTCTGTTGTTAGATAAAAAAGCGCAGTACTCACGGGTCGCGGCACCGTATCCTCGTTCCAATAGACCTAGATGGGTGGATCTGGCGTAGCACCGCGCGTGTCAAGGTCGCGGCCAATTTACACAATCAGTTTCTGGGTGTTAAAACTTCGTCGAAAAGAGTTTGATGTGTAAGCGGACACCCGACAAACCCCGCCAAAGACCACGGAGAAATCAGAGAAGTTGGATGTTTTTCATTCGAGCTAGAAACATAGACGGGCACCCAAGTATCCGGGTAGCCGGAGAGCGATAAGCTCGATCCAGGCGAACGCGGCTCCCGATTATGCCTGAGGAACAAAGGCGATGTGTTCTCCTCGAGGAATGAACAATGACTACCAAGTCACTATGTGTGGAGTGACCCCAGCACAGAATACAGTATGTGGCTGTACTCTGGAAGACCGCATAATAAGCTGACAAGACTGCGGATTTTGATAGTTTTTTGGAAAGTCGGCGGAGAAGATATATCTATATAGCATATATGCTATGCTGTTTAAAGATTTAGCCAGCTGTGCACAATGGGCTTTCCAGTTCAGCTTAGGGTCGACAAATACTCCCAAGGTTTTAACTTTGTCAGGGTTATTATCAATACTCGAGAGATCTCGCAGGCCGAAATAAATTTGTTCCGTTTTAGAATCATTGACCGCCAGCCGATTTCTGTGGAACCAGCTGCAAATAGAATCAACCGAGTTTCCCGTTGCAGGGCCGTTAAGCTGGCATGTGCGGTCAAGATATTCGAGTCGTCAGCGAATAGAATCGCGCGATTTGGGGTATGTTGGGGTAGGTCATTGGAGAAAATCAAAAATAATGTAGGCCCCAAAACGCTCCCCTGAACCACTGACAAGCCTCCCAGATTTGTGACATGGAATACATCCTCACCTATCCTTACTATCTGCATTCTATCTTCCAGGTATGATTTTACAAAATTTACTGCATTCTCTGAGAAGTTGTACTTGGGCAGTTTACCCAGAAGTATGTCATGCGGAACGCAGTCAAAGCACTTGGAAACGTCCACCATTGAGGCAGCGACGTATCTGCCCTCCTGAAGGCCCCCACTAACAAAGTCTGACAAGCATAGAATGGGCCCCGGAACCGACTGTCGAATAATACTTTTTTCTGAAAGAACTTCATAATTTGAAGGCATAGCAGTGAGTTTTGGGCTCCTACGGTGTAATACAAATTTCCAGGGCACTGTCGAAAATTTCAACTTTGAATCTGGAGGGAAAAGTGGCGCTACTCTCTCATTGGCTGCTCACGGCCGCCATTTCCGCCGTCACCTCCGGCAGATTCCCGTCGGTCCCTTCTTATGCTAGCGCACTCTGGGGGATTAGTTATAGTTGCACCGCGGGAAAATTCAAAACGCCAAATATTCACTAGTGATTTCCTCTGCTCAGACACCTAATTTCTCAGTGCTAACTGTACTGAGTACTTTGTTCATTACTAGTTCAACTATGTTCGGCCGAATTTTCCCATTTCTCTGACCTAGTTCCGTGGCCCATTGCTTGATCAGTCGATCTGCCTGAGCGAAAGCCAAACTGATCGTCGCAAAAGAGGTTATTCTCCTCGAAGTGGTGTTTAATTTGCTTGTTCACTGCTTTTTCGAATATCTTCGAGAAAACAGGTAATTTAGAAATGGGCCGAAAATAGGACATATCGTCGAAGTCCCCCTTTTTGTGCAGTGTGATTACTTCAGCGATTTTTAAAGCTGATGGGAAGTGACATGCATTTATGGATTCGTTGATCAAGTGCGTTAAGGGAAACACAAGCGCCAGGGCTGCCCTTTTGATCATATTTGTTGATAAACCATAAAAATCACAACCACTTGAGTTTCTAAGATTGCCTATTATTTTGCAAACCTCTTCCGGCTCTATGGACGAGAAATCAAACACAGGCGAGTCGTTTGTATTGAAGTCTAGTGGATTACTAGATGCTGGGGACAAATTGGCTACTGTTCTTATGTATTATACATTCATCATATAGACATTCATCTGTCTTATAATAAGACAGATGAATGTCGGTATACCGACAGATGAAAAATATTCGTTAAACTCATCTGCCGTAAACGGGGCCTGGTGATTCGACTGAGACCCCTTGTTTCGATTTTCGTTAATAAGGTGCCACATTTTCTTTTTAGGGTTTTTGGAAGAAAAAATCTCATGCTCATTATGTGAAACATGTGCTGATATGATGGAGCTTCTGTACAAGCCTTGGAGCGCCAGATAAAGATCCTTCTGATAAGGCTTCAAATTTCAAGTATTGTGTATTATAATTAAAAGTTAATTATGTTTTCCGTCGTATCAAGTTATAATTGCTATAAATTTATCATATAAGCTGACGACACAACCGCTCCGGGTGAGAGATTCACTGGAACTGTGACGTCACTACCTCAAGAGTGACTGGTGGGAAACCCTGGCCGATTCAAACTGTGCGTTTCGTTTTTTCGTTATATCTCCAACAATGATTTTTTTTTCGTTGGTATTGGACTCTATGCACGTTACTTTTTAGCCATATTATTGAATGGTAGGGAAGATTTCCAAATCTAAAATCAATGCGAACTCGCAAATAAGTTCCCTTCTGAGTCAGTGTGAACTTTAGATTCGTATTTTCTTACCTACTAATTTTGGTTTATTATACTTGGAATAATACACCTATGTTTTCGCGACGGGGGTCGACGACTCCGATCGGCCTCAAAATTTGACATTAGGTATCCGTTTCAAGAGATCTACATTCTAAATCCGAAATGTCCGTCCACCGTCCAGGCCGTTGTGGGCAGTAGGCATTTAAAAAAAAATCTGAAATGGCACCTCCAGATTCGGGCACTTTTTAGCGCAACCTTTCCCTAAAAAAATGGAAAGGTGCGCTCACCTCTTCGACGTTTTTTTGTTGTTTTGTTTGTTTTTTTTGTTCTTCACAGCATCACGCCCGAGCGGCTCAACAGATTTTCATGAGGGTGGTCTCATTGTGATCAGCGAGTTCGGGGGGGGGGGGGGGGGGGGGTTGGTTATAGGCTACCCTGATTTTTCCTCCCTCATCCCCTTCATCGGTTTTCGGGAGTTCCTTCACGACGAAAGTGTCTGATGTGTAACTAAGGAGGCCTCAAAAGGGGGACGAAAGTTGTTGTCCGATTTCGTTGGTACAAGGGTCTATGGAATGAGCTTTTTAGGCTGATTCCAACGACTCCAAAACGATTTTTGCAGCCTGAGCCGTTCGTTACCTCTGATCGGCATATTATGCCGAAAACCTTATTAAGGTTTTCTTACGCAACGGTCGTTAGGGTGCAGTTGTTTACGTAATGAGCATCACGTGGATAGTTTTGATGTGTTGTGTGGCATAGTTTGGTCGCTAGATACCTACTGTTTCTTAGTTTCAATAGAAGCTACGGTTGGCAGTCCAGCATTATTTCGTAATAACAGAAAGGTTGCGCTCATCTATTCAATTCAATTGATGGCTTGTTTAAGTTTTTCGCTTATATTCCTGAAACTAAGCGTTTTTCGATGGTTACCACTATATACAAAATTCAGGTAGACAAAATATCCTTCGAAAAGAAGTGGTAAAAATTCATGATTGAACCAGTGATCTTGGAGATACCTACTGCGTTTTACAAAATAGGTAGCGGTTTTTCGGCGAAAAGGCCAAAAACACCCACTTCCACCTCTGGAACCCGATTAATTAGCATGATAATTCAATTGATATTATCAATAAAAATGGTAGCTACTTAATGTGAAAGCACACTAAATTTACTATAAGAAAAACTCTTGTCATCCATTTTGTTGGGGTGGGGAGGGATGGAATGGAATTAATATAAATCAGCAGGAACTATTAAAAAAAAGTTAGATACCTACAATGTATAATATACCTACAGTAGAATCCGCTTAATGTTACCACTCTGGAACCAAGCCATTTTGGTAATAATAGGTACCTACTAACTGACTGGTCATGTAAGGCGAAGGGCCTTAAAAAAATGTAGGTATGTAAGAAAAATCCCGACCAATTAAATAATAAAGTGCAAGTAATTTATTTCAATGTAAAAACATTTTTGTCAATTTATATTATGTAGGAAGTATTTAGTCAATGATAGCAGTGAAATTTATTTAAAAAGTTTTTGTATGGTGGGTTGGATTTCGGCATCCTCGATCAATTTTCCAAAATTATCTTTGAAAATCGTTAAGGGATTGAAATTCTGAAGCCCTGTGATGAATTTCTCTCTATAGGATGTCTGTCAAGAGCGGTAAGCTTTGTGAAGCAAAAATCCACATTTAATGTGGATAAGAGCAACAACAATCGCCCATTATTAGTCGGTAGGTATGCGGGAAGTTGTGTAGGTACTTCACTAATCTAAACTAGCCTTTTTTCGACCTGATTGTTGACGTTCAATGGTAACACTATCCGACCTGCTGGTAATAACAAACGGCTTATTTCTTACGATGTGAGATACAGCCGGACCGTTCCAGGCTTTTTTGGAAATATTAGCCGACTGGTAGCTTTAACCGAGGTAACATTAAGCGGATACTGTACATTGTAGGACCTTATCATGTATGTTTCATATTATGTATGTGGTCCCAGTAGTAGGTACGTACTTAGTCAATTTTGCAACTTTGAAGGAACACCGCTATTTTTTCATCCTCGTTATGAATAGGTATACCTACCGACATTATAATGGCTGCCCTCAGTCAGTTTTCCCACCTTGTCTATGCCGACGACCTCAAGATTTTTCGCCCCATCTGTGACTTGGCTGATTGCTCTCCTCTCTAGGACTGTCTCTATACTTTGTCCCTCTGGTATGGCCAAAACGGCCCTGAGCTAACCCCGTCAAAGTGTTCAGTCGCCACCTTCCACCGCATTGTTGAGCCTATCATCTGATAGTTCTATCAACTCGACGGGGTTTCTCTTGTTCGGCGGTTCTCAGTTCGTGATCTTGGGATCTTGCTTGATACCCAGCTCACCTTCTCTGACCACGTATCCCAGGTCGCCCTGCGGGGCATGCGAGCCATTGGGTTCCTTAAGCGAAACACTAGGGAATTTACCGAGGCCCCTGTTCTAGTGACTCTCCATCGTTCTCTCGTACTGCCTGTCCTAGAGTAAGGGTCGGTGGTGTGGAGCCCTTTCTACAGTTGCAGGATCGTGTGCATCGGGCGTTCTTATGGTACAGGTACCAGTCTGGGCTACAGGTTGGGCATTCCTGTAGCCATTGGGAACTACGCTGAGATTTACTACCTACCTACTCCTCTCATTCAACCCGGTTCCATCTGCTGAGGCCTGTCGATCGTCGCCAGTCGGCTGATCTAGTTTTTCTCCCTGCACTTCTTCACGGTCGGATCAATGCTCCTGATCTTCTCTGTTCAATTGGTCTGCGTGCTCCCCGTCCCTCGTCACGTTTTGCCCACTCCTTCACTGTCCCCTTTTCACCAACAAAGTAGATATTTATATCACCTTACCCTTTGCAGCCTCCCCCGTCTCGCCAACCTTCTCACCTCCTCCATCCTGTAGTGTAGTGTCATCATGGAGGGCATACGGACCGGGATGAGCAACGGAAAAAGAAGGAACAACAATAATTATAAACATAATTATTATGTTTTGGATTTATATACGCTATCAATTATTTTTGTGATTATTATACATGAGCATTTTAATTTGGTTGTTAATTTGATTGATCACTACATTGGCGACGAGGGTTTCGACCTATAAGTGCGGCTTCTTCCCGTGGTGATGGATGCAAACAAGACAGCTCTGTTTGATCCGTATTCGGAACAGTCTTCCGTCACTCAACAGTGGACAAGGTGGGTGCGTAATTTTGAGCGTTATCTCGTAGCGGTACTTTTCCGTTATACACCCCCCCCCCCCCCCCACCCCACTCGATTTCGTGTTCATAAACACCCCTCCCGAAGGCTTTAAGGCACCCAAATTCGAGCCCTTTTCCGTTCTAACACCCCCACCACCACCCCACCCCCCGAACTCGATTTCGAGCCCCTCCCAATGGCTTTAAGGCACCCAAAGCCAACCAAAATCGAGTGGGGGGGTATAACGGAAAAGTACCCTCGTAGCTTTAGATATCACGAACGACGTGAGGAAGAAGGCTCTCCTTTTGAATCTTGCGGGAGATGATGTTTCCGATATATCTACGATAATCTCGATGATACAGGGGAGACGTACAAGGATGCCTGTCTATCATGGTGAAGGTTATTGAACAGTTAATCCTCTCCCAGCTGAGAGTGTTCTTGAACGACGAGGGTATCCTACATCCTCAGCAGTTTGGTTTTCGGGCGGGTAAAAGTACGACGCATGCTGCTTGTGCTCTAGTAATGGACTTATATGAAGCTCTTGAATGTAGGAATCAGGCTGCCATTCGCCTCTTTGATTTGACTAAGGCCTTCGATCTTGTGCCTCACGTTTCCCTCCTTAGCAAACTCGCTCATTATGGGTTCCGCCAGACTACCTTAAGTTTCTTTGAGCAATTCTTGAGTGGCTGGCAACAGGTTATTTTTTTCAATGGTACTGCACCGACACCTGCCCCAATCCGTTGTGTTGTCAAACAGGGATCCGTTTTGGGGCCTACCTTATTTCTGTTGTATATCAATGACTTGGCCTTCAACTTCGACAAAAGAGGGGAAAATATCTTTTTGTTTGCCGACGACATGACGATCCTCTCGAATGGGCCAAGGTCGGTTGATGTAGATCAACAGCTCACTTCCTCCAGCCACCTTATTGAAAAGTGGTGTGCGGTTAATGGCCTTAGGTTGAATTGTGATAAGACCCAGGATCTAAAATTCTCCCTTAAGGGTAAAGTAGGAGACCCTGTGAATTTCCTTGGTCTCAAGATTGACAGTCGGCTGTCCTGGGCTCAACATACTGATTCTTTATGTAGTAGGCTCGCTTCATCTAACTTTGCTCTACGTCGTTTGACGAAAGCAGTTTCTTTTCCAGTACTGCGATCGGTTTATTTCGCCCTTTTCATGAGCCACGCTACGTATATGGTTCTGCTGTGGGGAGGCTCAAGTGGCAGTGATAAGGTATTTAAACTTCAGAAGGCAGCAATTCGCATAATATGTAACGTTGGGTACTTGGAGAGCTGTCGGGGTAGTTTTAAGAAGATCAACTCTCTAACTCTTTATGGTGCTTATGTATGTATAAATTTCAGACACTCATGTCTAAAATTTATAAAACTTAATGAGAGTGTACTCGTACGTGGTTCTGACCACCACACATATGAAACGCGGTATCGCGAGAATATAGTCTTACCTGCTGTACGCCTCACTACCTTTTCAAATAGGTGCTCGCCTCTTCAATCACTTGCCAGACTCGTTAAAGGCCCTCCCCTTTATTGCTTTTGAGAAGACATTGAAGGGCATATTAATTGACGCTGAACTGTACTCGGTATCTGAGTTTTTTTAAATCCAATTACCTGAGTATAATGTTAATGTGGATCGGTACTGAATGTCTTCTCGCGTTTTTGTTTGTTTGATCGTTTATATGTACCTACAATGTTTAAAAGAGTTGTTTGTTTGTGTCTTGTCTGTCAAGTCTTGCCCTTTGTTTAATTTTAAGTTTCTGTGTGTTATATTTGTTTCCAGTGTGGTGTTTGCCGACGGTGCAGAGGTCTAATCCAATGAGGTGGTTAGGGTGAGAAATGACTCCTCTGCTGAGTACTAAATTGTTTATTGGAATAAACAATTGTAGCGTGGGGACCGGTTTCGAGCAACTAAGCTCATCTACAGCCCTGACAAGAAAACCATTTGTCATTAGCACCAGAGAAAAACCATAAAATTAACAAAGTTATATTATACTGAAGGTATATGACAATGGTATAAATAGTGGAAATTATAATAATTATTGATGAAAACGGTCCAGAATGGTGGTAACTTGACAATAGTAGTTTTGGAATATGGACCCACTGTTAAAATTGGCTCCATGACTGATGGCCAGTGAACCATTTGAAATGGGGTTTTCAAATGGTTCACTGGCCATCAGTCATGGAGCCAATTTTAACAGTGGGTCCATATTCCAAAACTACTATTGTCAAGTTAACACCATTCTGGACCGTTTTCATCAATAATTATTATAATTTCCACTATTTATACCATTGTCATATACCTTCAGTATAATATAACTTTGTTAATTTTATGGTTTTTCTCTGGTGCTAATGACAAATGGTTTTCTTGTCAGGGCTGTAGATGAGCTTAGTTGCTCGAAACCGGTCCCCACGCTACAATTGTTTATTCCAATAAACAATTTAGTACTCAGCAGAGTACTAAATTGTTTATTGCAATAAACAATTTAGCACTCTCACCTTAACCACCTCATTATATTTGTTTGTTTTAGTTTTAAGTCTATTTTATTGTACTTGACGATTGCTATGCCAGTTTGGCTTTTGCAATAAAAACTGATTGATTGATTGATTGATTGATGATTTACACAGGCTCACCGACGTTTTCACACCTAATAGGATTATGTACTAGGAGACGTTCAAATTCCTTAAGGCTTTCCAAGGACCTGAGCTCTTCAATGCGTTCTACGGGCGCCTTCGGTCATTTTCGTCCACTTGTGAATTTGGCGATCGCCTCGACTTTGAGCTGAACTGTGCGGATTCTCGTAGGCACAAACTCCGAATCTTTGAGAAAAAAGATTTTGTCAGCTCCTGATATAACCCTCACTACAGCCGTTGACAGTGGTTGGAGCAATGAGGCGGTCGAAGCACAAACTCAAGATTTCGGTAGGTATACAGAACTGAGGTGTTGCACACTCTGAAGTGAACAAGTAAGCTCTTTTCGGCGCAAGAAAAATGGGACCAAACAAGAAGCCAAACAAAGGGTTGTTGGCACCACCAGAAAAAGAACGCCATAGCTATTATTATTGGTTTTCAGTCCGATCGCCCAAACCCGTGGGGCGCTATGGTGCTATGGGAGGGTTTTAAGGCTTTTTGCTATGGGATCGAGTTAGGTGTCGTTTTCGAAGTATTTTTGGACGTAGAATACATTTTTGGGGGTCCCGGAACGATCCGATTTCACTGTGGCGATCTATAGGTCTTTCATGAGGCTAAAAATGGGATTTTTGAAGGGTCCCAGGAGGATAAAATTTAACCTATTTAATATTTTTCGAGTAAAAAATACAAACAATTTGAAAAAAAAAAAAATCAAAAAAATTCCAAATTATTTTTCCATTGACAGAATTACATTTTTGCACAAGAAACCTATATCAAAGAATAATAAACCCTTGTGTAAAATTTGCAGCGTCGTCGACCTCCGTCGCGAAAACAGAGGTGTATTATTCCAAGATTAATAAACCAATACCGCATCACTTCATCTTCAACAGTCTGGAGAGTTGCAACAACATACTGGCAAACGCCAATCTGCCAGAAAATCATCAAAAAATGTTTCCTCCTAATGGGGAAGGGTGGGTCGAAGGCACTTTCCAGTGGTGTATATATGGGGGGGGGGGGGGAGCTCCCCCCACTCAACCACTGCATCCCCACGCTAATTGGCCATTCAGGACATAAAACCAGACCCACACACTAAGTTTCATCAGAATCTATCGATGAAATGTGATGTTCATTGCGAATTTCCTCTTAACCCCACCCTCAGCCGCTGTAATCGCTTGACGAGTTTTTTTGAATTGTGTGGGATTTTCAGTGCCGCGGTCCAGCGGTGCGGTTTCATTGTGCTGATGTGTTTTTTTTTTTTTTTTTTTTTTGTTAATTGAAGTGCCTTGTCTCCACCAACTGTTTGGACTAACAATGTGTACCTACCTATGTAATGCAATTGAGTATTACCCGTTTCCCGACGTTTGCAATGTCTATACTTAGGCCACTGCAAATAAAAGTTCTTGATTCTTGATTCTTGATTCATAACCCCATCTCGTTTCGTCGTAAAAACTCGAATCCCCGAAAAGGCACTTCCACACATCAAACCTGACCTACATCACAAAATTTCATAATAATCGAGCCATCCGTAGGAAATCCCTATCCCCCCTCCAGACACTCCACCACAGCACATTTAGGACGTGGAACTCGACCCACACCATAAGTTTCCTCAAAATCTGTTGATAGGAAGTGGTGTCAATCGCGATTTTCCATTTACCCCCACCCTCATAAACCTCCTCCCTTTTAGGTCGTAAAAACTCGAAACCCCGAAAAAGCACTCCCCCTCCCGCCAAATCTCCTTTAGATCTATCTACAGATAGAATTCGTACATCCATGTCAAAACGTTTGTCCTGATCATGATCATGACATTGTGTTCTCACTATTTAGTTACGTGTTGGTAACAATACGTCCAAATTTCTTTTCCACATTTGTGCGTAGGATTTCAACTGAATAAAGCCTACAATTCTACGGCTTTCGTTATTACAATTTATTCAGTTGATAAAAGCTACCATGGACAAACAGCGCCGAATTAACCTCTCGTGGGC
Organism: Pilophorus perplexus; assembly: GCA_955831195.1. NCBI lineage: Eukaryota > Metazoa > Arthropoda > Insecta > Hemiptera > Miridae > Pilophorus > Pilophorus perplexus. The sequence continues at coordinate 53,038,534 of OY037008.1, forward strand.
CCCGGGGCTGAGACTTAAAAGTGGCCCCCTATATATGTCGGCGGCCTGAAACGCCTCCAGTTCAAATGGAGCGGGAACGCAAGCGCCATTATCGCTGATAGTTCATAACACGCCCGCGAGAGAGCAGCACGGGCCGAAAAGAGAAGGACGCCTCTCTCGCCAAACGACGCGACATTCCGAATACGCCCGCGTACTGTGTTTTTCCGGTGCTCTGTCAATTGCTAATTTGGACAATAAAATCCTTCAGTGTGATAAATCGCGTTTGGTCTCATCTCCCTCTCTACCATCGACGTTATCAGAAGTGGCCGAACCTGAAGATGGACCCGAATCAAAGCGATTCATCGGATTTTTCTACAATGACCAACTCAACCTTTTCGGCGGACTCACTCCGTCAGATTTTGGAGTCGCAGAATCAGCACTTCGTCGAGTTGTTGGGTAATGTAATGGCCAAAATTCCATCCCAACACCCTCCTCAATTCCCAATTTTCGATCCCGACGCAGAAAATTCCGACCCTCGGGCTAGGTGTAATACCGTCGGCACCTTGATTTGTGAACGTCCTCTTTCAGGAACCGATTTGATTTTAGCTCTCTCCAAATCCCTAAAAGGTTCCGCTGCCCAATGGCTCTCCCAAATTTCGTTCCCCGGAATGTCATGGGACATTTTTGAGCAATTTTTCTTGACTGAATATGACGTCATTGATACCCCTGCAGTAACCGTATCAAAATTTTTGCAAGAAAAACCGTCGGACAATGAAGGTTATGCTACGTTTGCCTCTCGCATGATCAACATTTTAAAAGCCCGATACAGACACATGTCTGTTGACGAAATAGTCGTTGCTACAGTGTTAGGCTCCATGACTAAAATTGATGGCAGAATTCGCCGCATTGCCCACAACACCGAAATTACCACCCGTGAACAACTTTTGAAGGAATTAGCTGCCATACCACAAGGGAAACGTCCTCACTGTCCTACTCCTACCTCCTCTGAACTAGGGATGGGAAAGTCAACTCTTTTCGAGGAGTCGATTCAATTCGTTAAAAAGAGTCGACTTATGAGTCGACTCTTTGCGAGTCGTTAACCCGCCATTTCCCGAAGAATCGTCGGTTCTTTTTTGAATCGCGATTCTTCCTGAGTCGTCAGCTCTTCCGAGTCGTCAACTCGTGATTTCCCGAAGAATCACCGGTTCTTTTATGAATCGTGACTCTTCCTGAGTCGACTCTTGAGATTTTGATGCGTGAGACGGCTGACGAGACGACTCACGGTCAGAGGGCATGGAAGAAATAGCTGGAAGAAATTCTTCCTTATTCCATGGTCAGAGGGTTTATTATTATGTACCTACCCATTTAGATGAGCTTATAAATTTTATGAGAAAAACCAATAAATAACTGGGGTATTGAAAGCCAAATTACCTAGCAAAAAATGAACTTCTTTTTGCATTTTGGCTCTGGCATTAGACGCTAAGAAAAAACACTGCACATTATGTAAAATATTTTCACAAGGGTTTATTATTCTTTGATATAGGTTGTGCGAAAATAAGTTCTGTCAATAAAAAAAAAAATTGTTTTTTGAAAACTTTTTTTTTTTTTCAAAATTGTGGAAGATGATCAGCACACCTAATCCCAAATAATGCTATTTTTTGTTGTTGCTCATGACAACAACAAACAGGGACTCCCCGTATTCTCTTTTACTCTGTCCTTTCGACTCCCGAAAGGACAGAGTAAAAGAGAATACCTAGAGAAATCAACAACGAAAACAAAAATACGCACGAGTTTGAACCTTGGTACCCTGTACAGAAACCACGGAACCAATCAGAATTGAGGATACCCAACTCTCTTCCACCCCTCCTTCATGATTCTCGATGAGTCGACTCGTATCTTACCAATCAGAATTGAGGATAGACGACTCTCTTCCCCCTCCTTTAAGACATGTTGTAAAACCTTTGCTAATTAGGCTTTATTTGTCACAATAAGCGTGAAATGTAACATTAAGAAATTTGGAGTGAAGACACATGCCAGTGTCTAACAACTGGAACGGTTATAATAAACTGGATGATCATAACATTCTTCCTGCCTTTTAAAACTTCAGTTCATAGTCCTTAAGGCGGGCAGGCGGACGTCGCTCTCTCGTAGAACGACGCGGGGAATTTTCACGAGGTTGCGAAGAAACTGTCGGGATTTCTGGGGTGCCCTCGGGGCCTTCCTGGTTTTCTTCCGGTGTAAGGTATGCTGGAGGTTCGATGTCGTGTTGCTCAGTTGTCTCAGCTTCCACTGATTCTGGCTCAATCATCATACCACCAGGAGGTGCCAGGTGTTTCAAAGACACCGTCGTCTCCCGTCCATCATCGAGGCGAACCCTGGCATACTGTGGGTTAACGTCAAGGATATCGACTTCCTCGACCAGAGGATCGTACTTGCTTATCCGTACTTGCTTTTTCAATAGCGCTTTTTTCGATGGTGAAAGCCAAGTCGGAAGCGAAGTACCATTAGCTGATCTTCTGTTGTGGCGGAACATCCTCTCGTGAGGCGTTTCGTTGGTTGCCGTGCATAATAGAGATCGGATGGAATGGAGTGCATCCGGAAGCACCGATTCCCAATCCGAAGGGTCCAATTTTCTGTGCTTGAGAGCAAGAGACACTGTGCGCCAGATTGTGCCATTTAGCCGCTCGATTTGGCCGTTTCCCGTGGGGTTATAAGGGGCCGACATGGAAGTAGCTACTCCTCGGGTATGAAGAAATTCCCGTAGCTCCTTGGATGCGAATGAGGTTCCTCGATCGGTGTGAACGTATGAAGGTAAACCAAAAGTGGTGAAAAGGTTAGTAAGGCAGTCAATTACAGTTGACGAGTTCATGTTGGGACAAGGATAGGCGAAAGGGAATCTTGAATACTCATCGACGATCGTCAGGAGGTATTTATTTCTCGACTTCGACGGAAGTGGGCCCTTGAAATCCATGCTGATTCTCTCGAACGGATGCATGGCCTTCACCAGAGTGAACTTTGAATTCTTGTAAAATTGAGGTTTTACAATGTTACAAGACGGGCATGAGGCAGTCATCTTTTTAATGTCCTCGACCGAATAGGGTAAATTACGAGTTCTTACCCAGTGAGTCATTCTGGTCACTCCGGGATGGCATAAGTCACAGTGTAGGGAGTATAATAAGTCTATCTGTGTGGCGTTACATGCCCTGGAGAATATATCCGCTACCCGATTCTGTTTTCCCGGCCTTCTTTCTTTCTTTCTTTCTTTCTTCATAAAATCAGTATCTTCTAAAGAATGCTTTCGAGACTTGGTGACTATAGGCTTGACATCGTTAGTTAGGAATTCTATTTTTGCTGGAGCCAGGTAACTGATAGTCAATGGGGGTTTAGTTCCACCAAAGGAGACCCTGAGCTCAGAATGCTGCTTTAATAGATCATGTCCAACTATAATGTTAGCACACAAATCGGGTAGAACACTGAGCTTTGTTTTAGCGTAATGGTGACCTAACAGCTCCAAGTGTGCAACACAGTAATTCGAAATGGGCCTAAATAGAGATGTAGAAGCCATGGAGACACTACCAGTGGTGGGGTACATTTTCAGCTTACAGTTATCCGCAAAGCGCTTTGATATGAAAGTCTCCGAGCTCCCCGTGTCTATCAAAGCAAAGGTAGGAGTGTTATTTACCTGTACCGGCACCGTAGCTTTATCAAGGACGGCTGAGGCTGCGATGAGTGCTGCTGATTTGACGTTTTCAGTTGATTTGCAGACCACTCGCCAGTGACCCGTCTTCTGGCACTTTCCACAGGTATCATTTAGAGCGGGACACTGCCGACGAAATGCATGCCGCTGCCGACCACAAAAATAACATTTCTGATATCCAGAATTGCTGGGCCTGGCCGCTGCCAAATTCGCTAAATCTTCAGATGAATTTTCATGAGGCAAACATGATGAGGCATTTAGAGTTAGTTCGGAAGAGTATGAAGCTGACTGGTTCTTGGCAGATTCCAAAGAACGAGCTTTTTCAACAGCTTCATCGAGAGTTAGCTTGTTGAACTCCAATAGTCTCAGCCTAATTTGATGAGAATTGAGACCACGGATAAACGAGTCACGAACGTACGTCTTCCGATGAGTGTCAGCATTGACGTCCGCAAACTGACAGTTTTTGCTTAATTGTTCAAGAGCTTGATGGTATTGGTCAATTGTTTCATCGGGAGACTGTCTACGTGTAGCCAGTTTGTGTCTAGCAAATATTTCGTTTATTGGCTTCACGTATGTTGCTTTTAGTACTTCAATAGCCGTCTCATACGTTTCCTTGTCGGCAATCAAGAGGTACACAGAATGTGAAATGAAGTTAGTGAGCAATCGTAGCTTACTTTGTTCGTCCACCTTCCCGAGTGATGCAATAAAGTTCTCAAACGTCTTTAGCCAGTAACTCCATTCTTGAGTAGCTGTAGGCGCGTGTGGATCACCGTCGAACTTCTCCGGTCTCAAAAATTTATCCATTGTGACTAATAAATTGTTGTAAAACCTTTGCTAATTAGGCTTTATTAGTCACAATAAGCGTGAAATGTAACATTAAGAAATTTGGAGTGAAGACACATGCCAGTGTCTAACAACTGGAACGGTTATAATAAACTGGATGATCATAACAAGACACTTCATGATTCGCAATGAGTCGACTCTTTGGAACGCCGCGAGTCGACTCACCCGTTTCATTTGAAAGAGTCGATTCATTGAGTCGACTCATTCAAAACTTACCCAACCCTACTCTGAACCAACAAACAAACGTCCGAAATTTGACCCTTATAAAAAACAATATTTCACGTCTAATCCATATGTGCAAGGCGCTAGGTGCTCAAATTGCCGCAAGAGGGGTCACACCACCGATCTCTGCTGGTTCCCACGGAAGGAACAGACGTCTCCTGCTGAACCTGGCTCAGCTGGAAGCCAAGCCTCAACTTCTGCTGTGCCTCGTCCATCCAACCAAGGGAACTTCAGCGCCCCGCCATCGTCGACTTCCCAGCCTGGCAGTGGCGCCACAAACAACGGCGGCAACAGCTCTGGGTACCGTGGCTACCGTGGTGGATACCGCCGAGGATTCCGCGGTGGATACCGTGGTGGATATCGCAACCAGCCTGATGACACCGCCAATCAGCAGCGCCAAGTCAACCTCTGCTCCAAGAATCCTCCTGGTCAACTTTACCACAAGGGTGAGAAGTTTGATTTTTATTTCGATTCTGGTAGTGAATGTTCACTACTAAAATCATCACTTCGCTCAAAATTCCATGGCCCAATTTTTGAAATGCCAGTCATTTTAAATGGTATTGGTTCCGGTAAGGTTACCAGTACCACCCAACTCATAGCAGATTTAATTGTCAATGACATCGAACTGAATGTTTGTTTCCATTTAGTTCCCGACGAATCTGCCCCATATGAAATAGTCTTAGGACGCGATGTTTTGAGTTTGGGTGTCAAGGTCACCATGACAGCTGACACCTGCATTTTCATTCCCGTTGGCCTTAATTTATCAAAATCAATCCAAAATAAAGTTAAACAACTTGAACTAGAAGCAAAAAAAATTGATTTGAAGAAATTTGGAAATTCAACTTATGACAAAAATTCAAAAATTGAAAATTCATCTAACGTTGCTTTTGTCGATGTTTCTGAGTCACCATTAAGTACCCCCAAACCAACTTGCTCGTCCTCTGCTACGAAGTTGAGAGGAAATGTTGACGTAGATCCAGATTTGATTCCCTTCATTGACGGTCAATCCTCTGAACCATTTGACCTCGACAAAATTCGAACTGATATTGACCAACTATTGCGACCTAGCTTGAATAACATTTTGCTGAAGTATGAGTCGAATTTTACCAATGGACTACCTGTCAATCGTGTCACAACTGGGGAATTGAAAATTCGTCTCATTGATCCCAACAAAATTGTAAATAGACGACCCTACCCATTGTCAGAGGCTAACAAACGTCTTGTTCGTGAGCATATAGAGGAACTGCTTGCAGCTAAAATAATTAGACCTAGCTCTTCTCCTTTTGCTAGTCCAATTTTGCTTGTCCCAAAGAAAGATGGAAAAACTAGGTTAGTCGTTGACTATCGATGGTTCAATGAAAACACTTGGGCTGAAAATCATCCCCAACCTCTCATTCAGGACCAGATCAACCGTCTTGTAGGTGCTAAATTTTTCTCCATTTTGGATTGCGCGTCTGGTTTCCACCAGATACCAATCCACCCAGATTCCGTTGAGATGACAGCTTTTGTCACTCCTGAAGGCCAGTTTCAGTACGACGCCATGCCATTTGGACTCCGGAACGCAAGTTCTGTGTTCACCAAATCTGTCCTGAAGGCCTTAGGTCCCCTTGCACACGATTTTGTGCTAGTTTTTGTGGACGACATTTTGGTGAAAGCGTCAACTGAACAGGAAGCCCTTGATAGGCTCGACACTGTTTTGAAAACCCTCACTGATGCTGGATTTTCTTTGAATTCTTCAAAATGTGAATTTGTGGTAAAACGTGTCCACTATCTTGGATTTGATATCTCTGATGGAAAAGTTAAACTAAACTCCAAGAAAATTGATGCCTTGATCAACCTTCCACCCCCCTCAACTGTCACCTCCCTTAGGCGTTTTCTTGGTCTTGCTTCATATTTTCGCCAATTTATTCCAAATTTCAGTTTAATTGCAGCTCCCTTGTATCGTCTCCTCAGTGCCAAATCAAACCTAATTTGGCAACAGGAACACGAGAATGCCCGTCTGGCTTTGATAAAACACCTAACCAATGAACCAATTTTGATGATCTTTGACCCCAAAATTTCAGTCGAACTGCATACAGACGCATGTTCTGAGGGCTATGCAGGGATTCTTTTGCATGTTATTGGTCGTAAACCTAGAGTTATTGCTTATTTTAGCCGTCGCACTACTGCTACTGAAAGTAGATACCATTCATATGATCTGGAAACGCTTGCTGTAGTTAGAAGTGTGTATTTTTTCCGTACTATCCTTCAAAACATTGAATTCACTGTGGTAACTGACTGTGAATCCCTCAAAGAATCCTATTTAAAACAAGATTTGATCCCCAGAGTTCACAGGTGGTGGAGCTACCTTCAAAGTTTCAATTTTAAAATGCTTCATAGACCTGGTAAATTGATGCAGCATGTCGATTATTTATCCAGACATCCTTTCTCAGACTCTGGAGATGTGAAAATCGTAAATGCTCTAGAAATTGATCCTTCTTCATCTCCTTCTCCTTCTTCAGTAACACCCATGTGTACAGACATAGTTGCGAAAAATTCAGAAAACCCTCTATCATCCAAATTTGTGAATTTGAGTGTCCTTTCTGATAATTGGCTCCTTATGGCCCAAGATCAAGATCCCGAAATATCAGAAATCAAATCAAAACTCCAAAATAACGAACTTTCAGATCAAGAGAAAAATACTTACGATTTGAGATCAGGTGTATTGTGTAGAGTTATTCAAAGAGGTTATCGTACTCGATGCCTACCAATGATCCCCTTTTCCCACCGTTATACTGTCGTTCATAATATTCATGAGTCAGGCCCACTTTCACCACCCGAGATACCGAGCGTTTAAGCGTTAACGCCCAGGTTAAACCCCCGAGGGAGCACCGATTAGAATGGGAATCCGTGCGGAGCTCGGTATGAGCAAGTATGTTAAGAAATTCTGTGAGAATTGCCTAACCTGCAAAGTTGCTAAATCCCCTTCCGGTAAACAGCAAATTTCTCTTCATCCTATACCCAAAGGCACGGCACCATGGTCAACGATTCATTGCGATTTGAGTGGAAAACTAAGCGGTAAAAGGGACACAAAAGAATATTGCATAGTTTTCATAGATGCATTCACAAAATTCGTTTTGCTTTCACACACATTAAAAATTGATACCGCAAGTGTGATTAACGCCTTGAAACGTGCCATCTCACTGTTTGGCCCACCAGACAGATTGATTGCTGACCAAGGTCGTTGTTTCACCAGCAAAGACTTCAAAGATTTTTGTTCAAAATACCAAATAGATTTACACCTCATTGCTACTGGATCAAGCCGAGCAAATGGACAAGTTGAACGAGTTATGTCCGTGCTAACCAACATGCTTACAGTAACTGAATTAGGCGATAGGTCATGGCAAGAAGCTCTTGGTGACATTCAACTTGCCATGAATTGCACGATGAATAGAGTTACTCGCACAGCACCGCTTGAGTTATTAATAGGTAAGGTTGCTAAACCTGCAGGAATGATTCGGTAGAAATTTTGGAAACTCAGATTGATCGTGATTCTGCCCGCGAACTAGCTGCCCAAAATATGATTAAAAACGCTTCTTACGACAAAAAGCGCTTCGACAAAACTAAAGCCAAAGTCAAACCTCATTCAGTTGGTGATCTAGTTTTACTTCAAAATGAGCCAAGAAACCAAACTAAACTAGACCCCAAGTACAAAGGTGTGTTCAAAATTCAAGAAATCTTAGATGGTGATCGTTACCTAATAAAATCTCTAACAGGAAACAGAACCTATAAATTTGCTCATGATAGGGTTAGAAAAATTCCTGATCCTAATTTTACTTCTGAACTTGATCGTGGCCAATCTGAGAGTGATTCAGATGAAACTGAATCCCAAAATTTATACTTTCTTAAAACCTTTTCTCAATTTTTGTGGTTGTATGATTTGTAACTAATTTACTAACCCTGGTATATGTAACGTTTTGTACAGATGACTAAGACTGCATGTTCTTCGCATGAAGCTTCAAATCCCCACTTACAGAAAATCCTTACATTTCATTATTATTCATTCCTATTTCTTCGTTTTCTTTTACAAGACTTTTAAAATACTTAGTATTTGTACCTTGATTTTTTAAAAAGAGAATCCTAATATTCCATATCGTTCACATTCCTTGCTTTCCTTTCACAAACCCTTTTCCCAATGAGTTCAGATCTGAGCATTGCATAATTCTTATAACATTGAGGCACTTTCCCCTCCTTCTAATGATTCCAGTCGTCATACTGGTATCACCAATCTAACGATTCCAGTCGTCATACTGGTATCACCAATCTACACAACTTGTCGCCATACAAGAAGTGTTGTAAGTAAATCCTGATGTAGCCACCTGAACATTAAAGGAAGAGCAGTCATATTGGATTTTACCCTATTATTGGTGTTCGCCATTTGTAATCAAATAGTGCAGCCAACTAAAATTCTAAAACATTGCCACTTGCAATCACAGGAAGAGCTAATAATCATTTTACGAAAAGCGATGACCACTCACTGATCATGAGCAGTTTTGCCACCTGATATGCAAGAAGTGTACATGCAAACAAATGATCCGCATTTACCACCTTTAAACAAAAACGCTGCAAATTTTACACAAGGGTTTATTATTCTGTGATATAGGTTACTTGTACAGACATTTAATTCTGTCAATAAAAAAAATTTAAAAAAATTTTTTTTGGATTTTTATATTTCAAAAAAAATTTTTTGGGGGGATTGTTTTTTCAAAAATGTGTTTTTTCAAAAATTCTTTAATTTTTACTCGAAAAATATTTAACTTCTTGGGATCCTTCAAAAATCCCATTTTTAGCCCCATGAGAGCCCTACAGAACGCCACAGTGAAATCGGATCGTTCCGGGACCCCCAAAAATGGATTCTACGTCCAAAAATACTTCGAAAACGACACCTAACTCGATCCCATAGCTAAAAGCCTTCAAAACACCCCTCCTGTAGCCCCATTTTAGCCCCATAGCGCCCCACGGGTTTGGGCGATCGGACTGAAAACCTTGCGGGCACAACTAGATGGTAAACCAAGTATTTTGCCAAAATTTCAGATTTTTAAAAAAATTCCTACTGCCCAAAACGGCCTGGACGGCGGACGGCGGACGGACATTTCGGATTTTGAATGTAGACCTCTTGAAACGGATAATGTCAAATTTTGAGGCCGATCGGAGTCGTCGACCCGCGTCGCGAAAACATAGGTGTATTATTCCAAGAATAATAAACCAAAAGGAAGAGTAACAAAATAATACCACCTGCCAATAACAGGAAGTGTAACCTACTGAAAGTAATTACCACCTACTCTTAGGAAGTGTAGCTTTCATCATGCCCCCATTTCATTGCCTCTATTTATTTCTTTTCTTTTAATTAAAATATCATTTCTCAATTTAATCTAAGCTCAGATCTCTTCTCTCAAACTAACAAGTTGTGAATTTTTGTTGTAAATAACTCAAAAATTTGTTGAACGTCAGGTCTGGCCGATGTGGCGGAACCTGCGCCATCTTGCTTCCCTTTGCTGCTCCGATTTTTCATTTTTCAGGTGCGCTCGGGACGACCGCCGGTCAGGTCTGGCCGTGTCGGCGGCCTGAAACGCCTCCAGTTCAAATGGAGCGGGAACGCAAGCGCCATTATCGCTGATAGTTCATAACACGCCCGCGAGAGAGCAGCACGGGCCGAAAAGAGAAGGACGCCTCTCTCGCCAAACGACGCGACATTCCGAATACGCCCGCGTACTGTGTTTTTCCGGTGCTCTGTCAATTGCTAATTTGGACAATAAAATCCTTCAGTGTGATAAATCGCGTTTGGTCTCATCTCCCTCTCTACCATCGACGTATATATATTATATGAAAGTGGATCCTCCGGCCAGGAGTATCACGTAAAAACCACTAGAAAATCGCGTCTGTCGCTTCACAACCAAAAACTAGGTCAAAACAGTCAAAAAACACTCCGAATGCAGGGCAATCTATTTTTACAATAATTCTTAATTATTAAGAAAAAAGTTTCTTTTTACAATAAATAAAAATGCTGGAAATTTAACACTAGGGTTTATTATTCTTTGATATTGATGATATTCCCCCGTCCCGTTTGTAGCCCCATGAATGATAGATCGCAACAGTGAAATTGGATCGTTCCAGTACCCCCAAAAATGGATTCTATAGAATATAAGTCCAAATATACTTCGAACTTATAAGTCCAAAAATACTTCGAAAACGACACCTGACTCGATCCCAGAGCCAAAAGCCTTCAAAAAACGTCTCCCACAGCCCCATAGCACCCACGGGTTTGGGAGATCGGGCTGAAAACCTTGCGGGCACAACTAGATGGTAAACCGAGTATTTTGTCAAAATTTCAGATTAAAAAAAAAATTCTTTCTGCCCAAAACGGCCCAGACGGCAGATGGCGGACGTCTTTGTATGCATGTTCAATTTCAGTGTGTGTCATTGTACGTGTGTTCAGATTTTATTTTTGTCTAGGCTGGTCGTGTTAGTTTTAGGGAGGGGAGGACATTTTGTACAAGTACTCACCCTCCACCAGACACGTAAACGTGGAGAGATCAACCACCCATGATCCGAAAACTGCAAGTTACGAGAAGAGGTAGAATAGTAGGTACGGTCTGCTGCATTCCGCAGCCACCAACGACCCGAACACCACAAGTTACAAGAAGAGGTGGAATAGTAGTATAGGTAGTTCCGCTGCGATGACCCCTGTCCCAAAGAATTTCGAGCCAATTTACCATGATAAGACCTCTTTAAAACCCGGCGCCCACATTGGTCCATCCTAGGCACACCAGAATGGTGTGGCTAACGCCAGAGGGGACAGGAGGGCCCACTGTACTACCCCTAGGAGAGATCTGAAGAACAAGGTAGAAGAAAGAAGATTTAAGCAACGATAAGTGCACTTCCTCAGGGGGAAGAAAGAGAGCAGAAGGTACGAGAAAGGTTGTGATGGGCCAGAGATGGCATTAGACACACCCTAAGAAGCTCTGTACAGCGGATGGTGGACGGCGGGCGGTGGACTGCGGACGGCAGACGGACATTTTGGTTTTGGAATGTTGACCTCTTGAAACGGATAATGTCAAATTTTGAGGCCAATCGGAGTCGTCGACCTCCGTCGCGAAAACATGGGTGTAGGTATTATTCCAAGAATAATAAACCAAAAATTTAACAAATTATTTTTGTTTTTATGAACCAAATGCGGTACAGAGTCCAACCCGCTTAGCAAACTCTGAACCACCGCTACAGTGTGGAAAATCCGTGAGGTCTATAACTCGCGTTGGGAGTGTAGATGACTCCATGAGGTGTTCCGGTTTTCGAGTAGTAAGTGGAAGGTAGGAAACTTGAAACTTACCGTTCACCTTCCTCTTTTTCAGGAAAACAATTTATTGGAGATCAGCATAGGAATAAGGGAAAACGGTTTGTTAATTTTCAAAAAAATAAATAAATCAATCAACGGTGGCGAAGTGGCCCCCTTGGGGTGTGCGCCCCGGGGCTATAGCCCCCCTAGCCCCCCCAAAATCCGGGCCTGTGGACAAATATCTTCGTCCTGAATGCCTCTCAATCGACCCATCCTCAAGCTGCGCTCAAGAGGATTACCTGGACTGGAAGCTAACATTCATCAACTTCCTTGACGAAATTCCAACAGAAGCCCCGTTGTCAAACCAGGTACAATAATTGTATTTCAATTATTGAAACTTCTCACGAACTTTCTTAGCGCTTCCATCTATAGGTTGGTCAAGGACAAGCCAGATTTTCGAACAACTCTCACAGCACTCGATGGAATTTACATCAAGCCGAAAAACGAAATATACGCTCGCCACTGCTTGGCGATTTGGAGGCAAGATCCCGGTGAGTCAGTTGATCATTATTTGCAGGCGTTACACGTTCTTGGACAGGAACGCTCGTTCCACGATGTTACAGCTGACTGCTACAGAGATGAGTACATCCGCGACTCGTTCATAGCAGGTCTGTCATCCAGTAGGTATGATTCGGCAACGCCTTCTTGAGAATTTAACCCTAACACTTATATTACCCAGGCGTCTGATCAAGCTAGGGCCTTAGAAAGAGCCCAAATAAATTCCCTCAGTTACTCCCAATCACCAGCGTTTTCTGCTGCAGCTAAAGACCAGGGACACGAAGATGAACCGACCGAAGCCCTGAAAACAACAGCTGCTGTTCACAACTTTACGTGCTATTTTTGTGGGGGCAAGCGTCAATACAGGAGCAAATGTCCAGCCAACGGGAAGACTTGCTGATGTCATATTAGGTCATGATTTGCTCGATACTCATGCAACACTCGAGATGAAGTTAGGAGGTCCAAAAGAGCCATTCTTGATTTGTAATATTGCTGCAGCTGCTGTCCCGCCTGTATCTCTCTTCACGAATTTATTGCCAGATTGCAGACCCATTGCAATAAAATCTCGCCACTATTCAAAAGAAGACGCAGATTTCATTAAATCAGAAGTTCAAAAACTTATCGATGAAGACATGGTTGAAGAGAGCACATCTCCATGGAGAGCGCAGGTCCTTGTTGTCAAGAACGGAGTCAGAAAGAAGAGAATGACATTGTGCATTTATTAGGTACTCCCAAACCATCAACAGGTGCACTCAACTATAGGTCGACAACTTAGAGAATAACTAGGGGAGTCACCGAGCCTCCTTCGGAGGGGAAGTTTGCCTTCCCTTTCCAGGTAACCCCTTTAAGCTCGGAAGGAGCGCGCGTAATTCGAAAACTCAGGCCTCAGGATATCTGACCGCTTGGCGAGTGTGCCTAATTATGAGTATTTCAGACCGTACACAAGGAGGGGTCAAAAGTGATCCTATGCACCTTCATGAAGATTCAATTAAAAAAACAACAGATTATGTATTAACAAAAGAAAAAATTGTATTGCCTGGTTTTAATAGGCAGGTACCTATTTAAGTGTGTGGAAGAAAAAAAAAGGGCTTCTGAGAAAGAATGATCACCTCACGAAATTAATAGATGAACAGTATTATTATAGGATTATCGCTTCGAAGCGCTATAATGACAATGAAAAGAGAAAGGGTTCGAGAAGCCCATCGGCCTGGTCAGGAGGCCAATTTTTTGAAAAATGCGGGACGTGAGCCCCGGCGGTGTGCCTAGGAAGGGGACAGATTTCACTCTCGGGATGCCGCCAGGTTCGCTGCACGGTGTCATTCCTTAAGTTGTCGACCTATACATGCCTACCCTATTCCAAAAATCGAGAAGATAATTGAGCAAGTGGCTCAGAACAATTACTTCAGCACAATAGACTTGAAATCAGCTTATGTACCATCAGGTACCTAATTGGAGAGTGAGCGATTTTATACTGCTTTCGAGGCTGACGGCGTTCTGTACCAATTCAAAAGGATTCCATTTGGAGTGACCAATGGAGTGCCTGCCTTTCAAGAATTTATTCACAAAATCATTCGTAAAGAGAACCTACAAGAAACCTACGCTTACCTTGATGATGGCACAGTTTGTGGCAAGACCAAAGAAGAACATGACATCAACCTCCGAGCTTTCCTTGCCGCAGCCAGAAAGTATAATCTAACTCTGAATGAGGAGAAATCCAAATTTTCTCAAACAAATATCAATCTCCTTGGGTACAACATTGTGAACAACACTATCAAACAAGAAGAAGCTCGCCTACGACCTCTTCGTGAGATTTCGGCCCATAAAGACTTGAAGCAACTCAGAAGAGTCATGGGTATGTTTGCACACTTTTCCAAATGGATTCCAAAGTTTTCAGAGCAGATCCGCCCACTAGTATTGGCAAAATCATTTCCGTTATCAGAAGGTCTACTGAAACTCATTGAAACGCTGAAATCAGACATTTATAAAGCAGTACTGACCGCAATAGACACCAAGTTACCTTTCACAGTGGAAACGGACGCATCTGACTTTGCAGTTGCCGCCACACTATCGCAAGCAGGTCGACCTATTGCTTTTTTTTCTAGAACGCTATCAGATTCTGAACAGCGTCAACCAGCTGTGGAAAAAGAAGCAGCAGCGATAGTGGAAGCTCTACGAAAGTGGCGCCACTATTTGATTGGTCGGCCTTTCCAGATTATTACGGGTCAGCGATCAGTATCCTTCATGTTCGATAGTACTAGGCACAACAAAATTAAAAACGATAAAATCATGCGTTGGCGCCTCGATCTGTCCTGTTTCAAATACGAAATCGTCTATCGCTCAGGGAAGGAAAACATATTAGCCGATACTCTGTCACGGGTGTGCGCTGCTGCATCAGCTTCCGACCTCACGGAACTACACAAAACCATGTGCCATCCTGGAGTTACACGGATGTACCATTTCATTCGTTGCAAAAACCTTCCGTATTCTGTCGACGATGTGAAGCGGATGACCTCACGCTGTCAGGATTGTGCAGAACTTAAACCAAAATAATTATTATTCAAAAACGAAGGCGTTCTCATTGAATCTACAGTTCCTTTGGAGAGACGCAATCTGGATTTCAAGGGGCCTCTTCCCTCTTCATCGAAACACCAGTATCTTCTCACAGTCGTTGACGAGTACTCACGGTTTCCCTTCGCCTTCCCTTGCTCGAACTTGTCTGCTTCTGCTGGTGATGGAGCATCTGACCAACTTATTTTCGACTTTTGGTACGCCTTCCTTCATTCATTCAGACCGTGGTTCAGCATTCATGTCCGCCGAACTTAAGCATTTTTTGACTACACAAGGCATTGCTACCAGTCGGACGACAGCTTACAATCCGAGAGGTAATGGCCAAATCGAACGGTACAACGCCATAATCTGGAAGATCATACAATTTAAAATGGCTCTCCGATCAGCTGGGATGGACGTTCGTCAGTGGGAGGCTCCCACTGGGAGCAGGTTCTGCCTCAGGCTCTTCACGCTATTCGATCCTTGCTATGCACTGCCACGAACTCAACTCCCCATGAGAGGATGTTCTCCCATCCTCGCGGATCAGCGAATGGACAGTCTCTCCCAACCTGGCTATCAATACCTGGCAGAGTATTAATGAAACGTCTGCATCCTCCTGGGAGCAAGTACGATCCTGCGGTCATGGAAGTGGAACTCTTAGAGGCCAACCCTGACGACTCGCACGTGCGGCTACCAGACGGCCGGGAGACAACCGTTTCAAACCGCCATTTGGCTCCTATGGGGGGATCAGGAGGTGCGACGCTCCGAAAGGAAGAAGGAACCCCCGAAATATTTGAACGATTATGTTTTGAACTAGAGGGGGGGGGGGGGGGGGGGATGTCCTGATCATGTGTTCTCATTCTTTAGTTACGTGTTGGTAACAATACGTCCAAATTTCTTTTCCACATTAAATGGACAACAACAAAAAATTTTGTGCGTAGGATTTCAACTGAATAAAGCCTACAATTCTACGGCTTTCGTTATTAAAACGTTCAAACAATCAAATCGTTAGAAATTTTCCTATATCTAATAATTTGTAGAATAGCAACCAATGTAGTCAATGCTTTCTTTTCAAGAAAGTGTTTGTTTAGAAAGTCGAAGATGGTCGAATGAAAACACGTTCCGTATTTCTGCGTACTTTATTCAATACGTCCCAGGATTAGGCTTAAATAGTTAAGGTGTATAATATACCCTTAAATCCATATTATGGGGTTCGCTTTAGTGCTCATGAAGAATGGAAGAAACGGAATGGAACTTCGTTAAAAACACCCTCTTGCAGTGACGTTCTTTTTCTTATCCCACTTAGCAACGTAGAAGAGGACACAACCAATCGAACCCTTTTGAATCATGAAGTTGCCAATAAATTTGATGTTGCCATTTGGATACTGCATCTGAAATAGGTATTAGCTCAATCGTCAAATGGAGAATAGATTGTACCTACCTAATAGATAACATTCTGGTTCAACGATTCTCCTTTAAAAACGCTGCAAATTTTACACAAGGGTTTATTATTCTTTGATATTTGATATACGTTACTTGTACAGAAATTTAATTCTGTCAATGAAAAAATCTTTTAAACTTTTTTTTTTTGGATTTTTATATTTCAAAAAAATTTTTTTGGTTTTATTATTTTTTTTTCTTCAAAAATTCCTTATTTTTTACTCGAAAAATATTTAACCTCCTGGGATCCTTCAAAAATCCCATTTTTGGCCCCATGATAGCCCTGTAGATCGCCACAGTGGAATTAGATCGTTCCGGGACCCCCAAAAATGGATTCTACGTCCAAAAATACTTCGAAAACGACACCTAACTCGATCCCAAACCTAAAAGCCTTCAAAAGAATTATTCTAGGCCACTAAATTCTCTAGGATTTTTTGTTGTCAAGTTTTTGGACGGATGCGGAACCCCGAAAAATGGATTATGCGTCCAAAATTACTCGAAAAACGACACCTCATTCGACCTCCTCACATCCATCGAAATTTGACAATGACAATTTGTCAATCAAATCGACTTGACAAATGAGGCCGATTTGTAGCCTCATGAATGCCTAATGCCTCATTTGTAGCCTCACGAATGCCCCAGAGATCCACACGGTGGAATCGGATCGTACTAAGACCCCAAAAAAATAAATAAAAAAATAGATTCTACGCCCACTTCGAAAACGACACCGACATAACTCGACCCCACAGCCGAAACCACTCCCGTAGCCACTTTCTAGCCCCACGGGTTTGGGCAATCAGACTAGAAACCTTGCAGGCACATCAAGACGGTAAACAAAAGGTTTGTTGCACGTTTGACGGACTGTTAACAGAAATCGACGGAGACAAGTAGTTGAGATAACTGCTGTTCCAGGTCGTCTGTAGGTTGACACCAGTTGGACGGAATTCCGTTTAAACTGACAGATCGAATGAGAGTGGTTGGGATCTGTCGACAGCTGTCCAACTTCTGTCGACAGACCTGGAACAAACCTAAAGTATTTCGTCAAAATTTCAGACTTAAAAAAATGCCTACTGCCCAAAACTGATGGGAACCATGATTTACAGCAAATAGAAAGTGAGAGGTCTTTGAAATCGTGATGCGTTAGGGCAAAGGTGAACAAAATGTTTGGGCAAAAAATGTTTCCAAACTGAGTCATCTTTAGGTTGTGTTCCAAATCCATGGAAAAATAACGGGCGATGGAAAACTCGGGACAAACCAAGAAGGACATATCAACGCTTGAGTCCGCCTACCAGGCATCCAGAGACGTCCAGGGTGAACTGTTCAACGAAAACTTGAAGAACGAGGACGCATGGGAGGATAAATATGGGGCTTTGTTGGAGGAATTGACGCAATGGAAAAAGAAATCACGGATTCTGGAGAGCAGACTAGTGTCACGATTCGCTTCCAACTCAGTGGCTGAGACTGAATGCCAAACCTCGATATCTTGGTTTGACCAGGCATCCTCCGAAGTTCAAAACTCTACGCCGTTGGATTCCACTGCTGCAGGCCCTCGGATGGATAGAATGGAGAGTGACATTGCTCGAATTCTGGAATATGTCGTGGAGGAGCGTACTGCTCAGCAGTCTCTAAATAGGACGCGGGACCCTCTCTCTTCGGGGGTTGCAAATTGGGCGAATGACGACAATGACGCCAGTGTTATGAGTGGACTCCAAAGTCTGGGGTATTGAGTGAGAGGTTAGGAAAATGTCAACGTGCTCGTCGAAATCGGCGTTCTAAGAGAAGCAAACTTCCCGGAACGTGGACGGTGGCAGAGTTGGAGACGTCCTTCGCAGAAGTCTCCATCACACCGGTAGAGGAGGAGGCCACCGAGTCTTCAGGTCCGAAGAGTCCCGTCGCTTCTCTTGAAAGGATTGGGAACGGCTTGGCGTCAGCATCCGATCGGCGGCGGCCTGCTCCCCCTTCCTCCCCTGGACACCCTCGGGGGGATTCTGGTGGGCTTTTAGAGGCGGGTGTAAGGCCGAAGCGTATCCTTTTGTTGGGGGATTCTTTTGCAAAAGATTTGTGTAGCGAGGTTAGTTCGGTTCTTCCTCATGGTTTCACAGTTTTCTCCATGCGGAAGAATGATGCTCCATTGCCGGTTTTGCTGGATTCCTCCTTCAATCAAAATGCCCCTCCTGACTACATGATTTTGTCTGCTGGCTCGGTAGACGTCGAATACAATGAATTAGCAAAATTTAAACGCATGTTGATGCGTACATGTATTTCTTTAGGCAACTCGAAAACCAAGTTAATTTTACTTAAAGCTCCATTCAACTACAATCTCCCAGTTTGGTCATCAGTTAATGTGGAGATTGGTCGCCTCAATACATTTTTATCAGGGCTAGCTACTAAGTTTTCGTTTGTTAGCATGGTAGACTTGAGCCTTATTGAGGTGGTTAGGGTGAGAAATGACTCCTCTGCTGAGTACTAAATTGTTTATTGGAATAAACAATTGTAGCGTGGGGACCGGTTTCGAGCAACTAAGCTCATCTACAGCCCTGACAAGAAAACCATTTGTCATTAGCACCAGAGAAAAACCATAAAATTAACAAAGTTATATTATACTGAAGCTATATGACAATGGTATAAATAGTGGAAATTATAATAATTATTGATGAAAACGGTCCAGAATGGTGGTAACTTGACAATAGTAGTTTTGGAATATGGACCCACTGTTAAAATTGGAATGTCGGCTTTCCTTTCAAAACACTCAAAGGGTCCCGCCGGAGGTAATCCCTCGTCCCCACCCAGGTAGTAGGTACCTATTTAAACTCTCAGACGCCTAACCAATTGTTCAGAACTGATTGTCCGTTCCACCTACCTCAACTCACTCTGGTAAGCTCATCTGGATTTTTCTATTTCACCCAACCTCCTTACTTGTACTTAATAACACTTGTTCAAATTTACCTATGTATGAAAACCGCTGAAAAAACTAGCTCTTATAAAAATTTAACTTCTCAAAAATTCAACAGTAGCTTCAAATAGATTCATAAATTCAATTAATTTAAACCTTCATATTCAAATTTACCTTTTGTATAAATTCAAAATTCACCATGTCAACTAGGTCACCTAGGTATGTCATCTCTTTTTCTGTAGTTTAACTTATCAATTGTTTTTTAAATAAGAATAATTCCAACCTAATCCTTACTATGACCAATTAGAACCAATAACCTTGTCAAATGGGTCCATTTTTAAAATTACTTCTGACTTTCTTACCTATAATTTTCTCCTTGTCACTACTCACATATCGAGTATTTGTTTTGCCTCCAGAATAATCAACAATTCTCATTTCAGTACCTGTAGTATAGCCTAACTGGGTTTTCAAATGGTTCACTGGCCATCAGTCATGGAGCCAATTTTAACAGTGGGTCCATATTCCAAAACTACTATTGTCAAGTTACCACCATTCTGGACCGTTTTCATCAATAATTATTATAATTTCCACTATTTATACCATTGTCATATACCTTCAGTATAATATAACTTTGTTAATTTTATGGTTTTTCTCTGGTGCTAATGACAAATGGTTTTCTTGTCAGGGCTGTAGATGAGCTTAGTTGCTCGAAACCGGTCCCCACGCTACAATTGTTTATTCCAATAAACAATTTAGTACTCAGCAGAGGAGTCATTTCTCACCCTAACCACCTCATTGGATTAGACCTCTGCACCGTCGGCAAACACCACACTTTGAGCCTTATTGATAAAAGTATGATCCTCTCGAAAGCTTCCAACCCCTTTTATAATTTTGTAGCGATAGACATCATTGGGAAAAGAATCAAGTATTCAATTTTACAGCACGAACAGAATTTGTCTGGTATTTTCTCAGTTGACCCATCTGGGGGTTCTCAACCTATTTGACAACTACCGTGTAGGAACGACGTGGCTTCTGCCGCCACTGATGACGGTATAACAGTTATTTTGTTCAACACCCAAGGTATTCGCTCAAAAATTAATGAAATTAATTTTTTGCTAGAGCAGCGCCACGATATTTTCAGTATGGGAGTGACGGAGCATTGGTGCAGGCCTGAGGAGATTGGATACTACACCCCCACAGGGTATGTTTTGGCATCTTCCTTCTCTAGGAAATCAAGAAGGGGTGGTGGTTCTACAATTCTGATGAGACAAGAAGTAGGGTTTTCTGTCCTCAATAATGTTGAGGGTTTGTCAATTGAAGACTGGTGTGAGGTATCTGCTGTGCATGTGGCCCCCCTCAACCTTTCGATTTGTTGTGTGTACCGCCCTCCCTACCAAAGTAACTTTGACAATTTCATCTCTTCCATGGGGGCTGTCCTTGAGATACTATGTTCCCCTAACCGTTTGCTGCTCCTAATGGGAGACTTCAATATTCATTTCGAGTCCTCATGTGCGAACTCCGCTCTTGTCAGAAATCGCGTTTTATTCGAGGACCTCCTCGGGAGTTTCGGCCTTCAGGTTACTCTGAGGGAGTTCACTCGTCGTCCCCCCGCGGGCCAGTCCGGAGAGCCATCGTGCCTGGATGTGATTATAACCAATTTTGGTGTCGGCTGGTACAGAGCCGCAGTAAGCAATGTGGGGTTGAGTGACCACCAAGGAGTTGAATTTCGGTTCCCAGTTTATGAGGCCAATGAGGATTCCATTGTCGGCCCTCGATGTGGCCTGTCCTTGGGTTTCTCATCGGGTTAAACAGGCCTCAAAGAAGAGGCAGTCGAAATACCACCACTTTACTCGGGAATCCATGGAATTACGGGACCGTTACCACCATTTTAGGGACATAGCTCGTTCCTCCGGAAATCCCGACTTCAAATTATTAGCGAATGAGAGTCGAAATAAGTTTAGGAGCGTATTGATCAGAGCTTCCCGCGAGTCCAATGATAGTCGTATAAGTTCAGCTTCAAACAAACACAAGGTTTGCTGGGAGGTGATAAATGAGGTACTGAATTACAAATCTAGAAAAACTTATCAGAATTCCAATCTGAATAGCTCAGGCTTCAGTGACTCTTTTGCTAGCGTTTTCCAGCAGCGTCCTTCCCCGTCGTCGGCTCAGGAGTTTGATGAGTTTCTAAGTCGTGCTCCCAGTGTGCCTGTTGAATTTGCTTTTCATCCAGCATCGGTGGAGTAAGTCTTCGCGTCCGTTATAGCTCTCAGAAACAGCAACGCTGTTTCATTTCATGCTTCCTCGGGAGTTCCACAGGGCAGCCATCTTGGACCCTGGTGTTTCCTGCTGGCTATCAACAGTGTTATTGCCCACTTGGGTCCTGCCGTGCGTTGCCTGCTATTTGCGGATGATTTGAAGATTTTCCGATACGTCGCCTCAGTTGAAGACCGTGACATCGTTCAGCGGGCCATCACTGAACTGGAGGATTGGTGCGTGGTGAACTGCCTTTTTCTGAACCCGTCGAAGTGCTCTGTCGTCTCATTTCATCGC
The DNA here is from genome assembly GCA_955831195.1 of Pilophorus perplexus. Lineage (NCBI taxonomy): Eukaryota > Metazoa > Arthropoda > Insecta > Hemiptera > Miridae > Pilophorus > Pilophorus perplexus. The sequence continues at coordinate 53,060,575 of OY037008.1, forward strand.
TCAGTGGCGCCCCTTCAGTTTGTGTACACCCTTGGAAATGCACCACTGGCGAGAGGGGATGAAACTTTGGATTTGGGAGTTAGGTGCGACGGTCAGCTCACTTTCATGCGCTCGCTTGGCTTTGTAAGGAGGCATACCCGCGAATTTAGTCACGTTCAAGCCATCGTTATGCTTTATAAGGCACTTGTCCTTCCTAAGCTGGAGTACGCCTCAACGATATGGTCTCCATTTTATGCCATCCATAAATATCAAATTGAGCGTGTTCAAAATAAATTCCTGCGGTAAATTGCATTTAAGCTTGGAATATCTTCGGAAAACGTAGACTATCCATCACTCCTCAGGACCTGCAGACTCCTACCACTGGAAGTGCGGCGTGGCATGGCTGACCTGTCATTTCTTCACAAGATCGTAAACGGCCGTCTCGACTGTCCTCCGTTGTTGGCGGAAATTCGTCTCTCCATCCCTCGCATCTCAAGTCGACGGCCTGAAATTTTCCACGTCCCCTTTTCTGCGACGAACTACCTTCGAAATCGACCACTGCATCGCATCCCCCGTTCTGCTAACCTCTTCTTAAATTTGCACCCATATTTTGACTTTTTTAATAGTCCCCTGTCATCTCTGAAATCTCTAGTGCTTTCTTCTCCCGCCTTGTTTTGACTATTATCTCCAAATTGATCCGCTGTTTTCATAAGTTATATCACTGCTACATTACCTATTGCTGTTTCTGGTAAAATCGTTCCTTTTCTTGAATGTATAAGTTCCGGTATACACTGAATTGCTACTTTTATTATGCTGTTGTAAATTGGGCTTGCCCGTTAATGAATAAATAAATAAATTAAAACGCTACGGACTTCTTGGGCATAAACTCGCGCGCGCTTAAGTCAGTGGCGAGTCTCATCATTGAGCCGCTGACATTTCTTATTAATAAGTGCTTCATCTATAGTAGGTTCCCCCACTGCTTGAAGAAGACTGTTATATCTCCCATCCCTAAGAAAGGGAGTTCCAATGAGTACGAGGGTTTTCGTCCGGTCTCTTAAGTTGCCCACTTTGGTGAAGGTTATGGAGGGGGTCATGTTGCAGAGAATTTTAGGGCATTTGGTTGACCATGATGTGCTCCATCCTCAGCAGTTTGGCTTTCGCAAAGGCCGTAGTACTTCCACAGCTGTGATCTCACTGATTTCTCAGTTATACTCCGCATTAGAGAGTAAACAGCACACCTCGCTCAGCCTCTTCGATTTGTCGAAGGCATTTGATGTTGTGCCGCACGACCTGCTTCTCAAAAAACTCGACCACTATGGTTTTACTTATAAATAAGTTTTGTTCATCAAGAGCTTTCTTGAAGGGTGGTCGCAGGTGGTTTACTTCAACGGCTGTGTTTCCCAGGAAGTAGCTATACCCTGTGGTGTCAAACAAGGTAGTATCCTAGGTCCATGTTTTTTCCTTATGTTTATCAATGACTTGGCTTATCAGTTTCCAGACTCGAAGACAATATTTTTATTTGCTGATGATATAGCTAGCTTGGCGAGGGGAGCATCATGTACTGAGCTTAGGCATGAATCTTTAAACAGATCAAAGATTATCGAAAGTTGGTGCTCGGCCAATGAATTAATTTTAAACAAAAGTAAAACCCAGACTCTGGAATTGGGTCTAAACAGGCGCCTGGATCAATCGGTAAATTTTCTGGGCTTGATGGTGGATAATCGTCTCTCGTGGCTTTCACATGTTGAGGTATTGTCGCCTAAGTTATCATAATATGATAACTTAGGCGACAATACCTCAACATGTGAAAGCCACGTAAATAACATATTATGTTAAGCCATGTAAATAACATATTATGTTATTTACATGGTTAGGAGATTGAAAGGAATAGTGTCCGACCAGGTCCTGCTTTCGGTTTATCATGCTTGCTTTGCCAGTAGAGCCTCCTATTGTATCATCGCTTGGGGCAATTCCAATCATGCTTTAATCATATTTAAACTTCAAAAGCGAGTCATCAGAATAATGGCCAATCTATCATGGGGTCAGAGTTGTAGGGGCTCTTTCACTCGTTTAGGAATTCTTACTATTCCTAGCACTTATGTATTGGTTGTGTTAAACCACGTAAAGTACAATTCTCCGTGTCTGCCCATGGTTGCTGACTCGCACCAGCATAATACTCGCTCCCGGGGTGATGTCATCATCTCTTTCACCGCCTCTCTAATGCCCAACAGAACGACCCAATACAGGTGGGCTCCCGTCTGTTCAACTCCCTACCCCACCATGTTCGGGATTTACCAGCTAAATCCTTCTATAAGTACGTGAAGTCCCACCTGGTAAAAGAAGAATTATATTCTCTAGAGGAATTTTTCAAGATCAAATGGCCTGTGGTGAATTAGGGCGGAATTCATAGACGTTCCTCAAGGTAAGAAATGTCTCATCTTAGTTGAGAATTTCCTCATCTCAAAGTAAGGTGCCGTTATTCATAGAGAACTTTGTTCCTGCTGAGGTCAACCTCAGCTCAAACTCACTTGAGGAGCCCTTTGAGTCAGGATTGGCAGGCCTGGGGGTATACTGTTACAACAGTCCCGTACTGTTATACCAGTCGCGTAGGTTTCAACCGATCGCCCAGGCGCATTTTGCGGCAACGTTTTCGGTGCAGTAGTGGTAGAGTTTTGTTTTGTTTTCCTCGGCACGAATTCGTGTTGACATGGGTGAGAAATCCAAACGAATTTTCTTCACGGAGGAAGAAAGAAGTTACGTGAGGACTTTGGTCCTCGCAAATAAAGATGTCATCGAAAACAAGCGGAGCGACGACGTGACCCACGGATAAGAAGCGGTGCTGGGATGAAATCACAGAAATGTTCAACAGCTCGGGGAATAATACACCTATGTGATCGCGACGGAAGTCGACGACTTGGATCGGCCTCAAAATTTGACATTATCCGTTTCAAGAGGTGAAATTTTGACAAAATACTCGGTTTACCATCTAGTTGTGCCCGCTAGGTTTTCAGCCTGATCGCCCAAACCCGTGGGGCGCTATGGGGCTAAGGGAGGCGCTATTGAAGGCTTTTGGCTATGAGATCGAGTTAGGTGTCGTTTTCGAAGTATTTTTGGACGTAGAATCCATTTTTGGGGGTCCCGGAATGATCCGATTTCACTGTGGCGATCCATAGGGCTTTCATGGGGCCACAAATGGGATTTTTGAAGGATCCCTGGAGGTCAAATATTTTCCGGGTAAGAAATAATTTTGAAGAAAAAATCTAGATCGTTCGGACTGAATTTATTTATTTTTTATTTTATTTTTTTCAAATTTTTTTTTTCATTGAGACAGAATTACATTTTGCACAAGTACCTAAAGTATATAAAAGAACAATAAACCCTTGTGTAGAATTTGTGCCTTATGATATTTTGTTGATCAGACCCATAACAACAATAATTTTTAAATACGTTTTAAATTATTTAAAAGTAAAAACGCTGCAAATTTTGCACAAGGGTTTATTATTCTTTGATATAAGTACTTGGGCAGAAATTTAATTCTTTTGTTCAAAAAAAATTTTTAAAAAATTATTTTTGGATTATAACTTTTTCCGACAGCCGAACAAGCCGTTCCCGCAAAATATCCCCTTGTTTTGGGGAAATTTTGCGGGAATTTTAATGGTTGTCAATATTGTTCTGTCGTTTCGTTGTCATTGACAACTTGTCAACAATGTGTCTCAAGTGATTCGGAGATTTAAAAAAAGTGATTTTGTTAGAGTGACCAAATAATTCCGTGTGATACAAACTAAAATGTGTGAAAGCGTCACAATCGAACAAGAGATCGAGGATGAGAACAGGCCAACCAAGTGACGGATATCCGAAAGGTGAATGAAATGTTCTTCGTACGACTTTCCGTATTTTGGGCAGCCGGATTTTGTTCTTAATCTGATTTGTTCTCAAAGTACTCCGTTCCCCATCTAGTCGGCAAGGGTTCAGCCCTATCCGGACTTGTTTACGCTGTTTCCCCGATCGCACTAACCTCAAATCATCATTTTCGAAGAATCTGTATGAAAGGTCAATAAACAAAAAGTCAATAAAAAAGCAGATATCGTTGTAATTCTTATTTTATTGTTAAGGAAATCTCCAATTTTTTCTAATAGTTTTGAAAATTCGTCCATCAAAATTTAATGATGGATTTCCAAATAGTATTTGGCAAATACTGATTTAAACGATTTTTGAAGTTCCGTCGGTGTCGGACTTGCATGGATGGAATATTACGTGAAGTGTTCGTTGACGCTATGCGTATCCCCGGTAGGTAGGTACTGATCTGAAACATAAGACGAGAATCTTCTTAACATCGGTAGAAACTTGGGGATAGGTACCTGAACAAAATTTTCGACCTCAGTTGTCATGAGGTGGATCCACCCTCTTGAATGTTGTAAACATTACATAGTAAAATTAGAAAAAAACTGAAATAATTTCACTTTGTTACACAAGTAAATTTTTACACCTCCCACTAATGCAATCTACATCCGAAAATACATACCTCGAAAATTACACCCTACTCGACCACTTATCCGATTTTTTTCAAACCCCCAGTTATTTCAGGTCGATCTAAATGTTCAGCCTCTGTCGCGAATGGGTGTTAGGTGTTCAAAGAATAATAAACCAAAAGACGTTAGGCCGATTGCGTCTAAACTGCAACTAGCCCCAAGAAAATTTTACTGAACAAGGCCAGGACCCCAGTACCTAACCTACGATGTCCGAGCCAACTACGCCTTGTTGCTTCCGATATAGATTATCTTACCTGAAATTTCCCTGTGACGTTTAATCGAAGAACGGCTAGCATTTTGAAAATGCCATTTTCACAACAGCGGGCTTGGAGCATCCTCGTATTGACCTCTCGTTGTTGATCAACAAAGGTTAAAACCTGCGAGTGGAAGATTTCGTTAGTAAATCCAGGACAAAAGACGGCGTAACCTAGTAGGTACATTCATTTATAGTAACTATCATTTTTATTTTAAACGTTAATAAAAATGTTGATCTAACATCGATGAGAAGAATCGGCTGCATTCGGTGAGGCTCTTGTGAATTTTGGGTGAACGTAGCACGTACTTACCGATATGTTACGTTAAAGACCATCAAACGTTTCCGAGATTTCTTCATGGTCCTCGTTCGGTGATTTCTCTTCGATAAAACAGATAATTCGAGAAAACTGTATTCTTCCATAACAACAACCCGCACATCCTCCAAAGAACTAACCTCTCACAAACACGCGTTAAGGGAGCCTTGGAGCACTTAAGGCTGGTCGCGACCTACCTTAGACTTAAGTCAGGATTTGCGTCGAGGCTGCCTCAAATGTAAGGACGCGCCCGAGTCAAGGAAGGTTTGTAAATACCAAACACGGTTAAGGGAGGGTTTTAAGGAAGCCTTACGATTAAGTCACGTTTCTAAATACGGGCCAAAAAGTGGCTTTAGGAACTCTCTATTTTTGTGAAGAATTGCCCCCCTAAGAACCTATGAGAGTGATGAAACTCAACTTCGACGTAAATGGTTATATAACCAAACTTGGTTAAACAACCAAGACTAAATTTTAGTCTTTTGGAATCATACTCCTCAATTAGGTTTTGGAACATTTATACCGGAGCATAATAAACCCTTTGGTAAAACTTGCAGCGTTTCATCTCTTTCTCCAATTTTCTGTCTGGGGTAGCGCCACTACCCACCTACTACGCGCCTGGTAGGAGCGTGAGCGTAATTCTTGATTTTTGTTTATTTCTAGTTGAGTGGTATCCTTAAGGCTAAATGTCCCCCGACATTGGTGAGATTTTTTTTCAACAGATCGCAGCACCTATGGGGTGAAATTTACTTCCGTGATTAAGCCTAAATGGCTGCGATTTTTTTCACTTTTCTTTCTGATTATATCTCAGGATAGCTATACCTTTGGCTATAATTATGTTTGGGGCTGGTAGGATGCTATTAATTAGGTTTTTAAATTTCTATTTTTTAAACTATCACTTTTTTCGGAAAACGGAGATTCCACAGTGAATTTATGCACCTTGAGCAAGACAAAGATGCATCAAATCTAATTAAATTACATCTCCAAATGAATCAAATCAGCGCAATAAAGTGGTAATGAGAAATCAATCCCTGTCAATCAACATAGCTGAGTCGGAGCCTTTTCACATTGGCGTCTATGGGTTATCAAACTTCCGAGGACCGACCCCTCAAATTTTCAGTTTTCTACCTGGGTGAACCCCATCTCACGGTGTGAGTCTCATACCGCAAATGGCAAATCTTACCGATGTGGTCACTTGAATTTAATAGTTGTTTCGAGTTCCTTATATCCAGTCGCCAAAGGGTTTGACTATCGCAAGAAATGGTGCAGAAGCTTTTATTTGTTATAAATTGTTGATATGGGTCTGAACAACAAATTATCTAAAATGGTAGGTAGCAAAAATACTGCGAGGACTTCTGGCGGCCAATATACCTCGATTTTTTCGGACAATTTCCAGTTTTTCACCTATAACTCGAAAACTGAACATGGCAGAGAACCATTAAGTACAAAGTTGATGAGGATATAATTCCGCGCGAATAACATTGGAATTGGTTCAGCCGTTTAGCCACAATCAAGCGTCAAAAATTCGACTCAATTTTTTCCAACTTGGCTGAAAAATAGGATTCGCTCATGTCTCAACCCGTGTAACAAATGAACGAGTACCTAATGCAAATGAATTTGCACAAAATGTATGTTGTAGAGGGGGGTCAAATTATGAGTCAAGGGAGCACCTGAAATTAAAATTTTAAAAAAGCAATACCAACCGAGAAAACGAATTTAAACCAAAACTAGAAACACCCAATCTGACACCGCTCGGCACGCGGAAAACCACGTTTTTCAGAACGTTTTCTTTCAGCTTAGAAACTATTGACCCGATTCAATTTAGGGTGTACACACGTGTGTGTGTGAGAGAGAGGGAGGGTGTGTGTGTGAAAGTTGATTAAATTAAATTTAATCAACTTCAAATGGCAAATTTTGCCATTGCGGCTATTCCAGGAGAAATTTTGATTTGAGCTTTGATAAGTGAGGGGCAGGCATGGCAAGCATTGGGAAATTTTGACAAAAAGTGTTATTTCGCACATTGTTACCCATATCTTGGGAACAGTTAGTTCGACCTTATTCTCTTTATTTCTGGTTGATTAAATTTTATATGAGGGACGGTACATTGCATTTCTGTTGAGAATGGAGTCAATGGAATCAACACGGAAATACTTCGAAAACTCACATCTACTGTAGTATATGTAACATATACTGTAACACATCTTGAAATGTATACCTACTGACAAATTTTGAGACCAATTAACATCTTCGAACCCGGTCGCGAATACATAGGGAGGTAGGTGTACTATTCTATAGAATAATTCGTAGGTATGTGAATAATAAACCTAACCGCTGCAAATTTGTGCACAAGGAGCACGGGGCAAAGGGCTTTCTTCGATTTTATTTTAAAATGTTCGTCCGCCACCCAGGCCATTTCGGGCAGTAGACATTTTGATAAAAAACTGAAATTTTGACATCTAGTTCTGCCTTGACATCTACCTACTCTTTCCCACAAGGAAAAAAAAAAAAAAAAAAAAAAAAAAAATCGGGAATCGGCATAAACAAAACAATACCTAACAATCTTTTTGCTGGCACTCTTCACTCCTGAATCTATGGGATATATTAAGTATTAAACTATTAAAAATTTTTTGCTTGCACAACGTTTGGTCGGGGGGACCCCGAAAAATGTACCTAATCTACGTATGATAATCCTTCAAACAGAACACCTACTTTGACCCCATAGCCAAAAACCGGAAAAAACAAGTTTTTGGCCATGGTATCAAGTAGGGTACCTATCGTTTCTCCAATTTTTAGTGAACCAAATCTGTCCAATTACTGTAGGTACGGGAATAGTTTTGTTACTTTTTTTCAATTTTAAAATAATTTTTATGGGCAGAAATGTTTTGTTCAAAAATGTGTTGTACTCGTCCCACTTGCGTTATACTTTTTGCTCTTTAAAAAAAGCGAGACGAAAAAGTTGACATACCTATTCATGTCAAGATGTGAGTCAGAATTCTCAGTTATTGAAAGCTGGCTGGCCCGAGCGGTCTCCAGACACAGGCCACAGGTATAAAAACTCAACCCCTTGGGGGAGAGGCACCCTTCCGACGATGACAAAAATCTTGATCAAAATTATCATGCCCTGCCTCACGATTATCCTCCTAGAGACCTTACTATTGAACTTAGAAATTTGAGATTCAGGTGATAAAATCTTGAATAGTGTCCCACCATTTGTCTTTGGCCAGTTTTGCAAAAATGTCTCGTTTTAACACGGTTTTTTGAATTTGAAATTCTCATCCCCCCTTAATTTAAATTTTAGCGATCCCAAACATAATTATAGCCAAAGGTATTACTGTTGGGAGAAGATTCGCGTTTTCGGATTGAAAATTGAGTGACTCTTTTAGCTGCAATCACTGAAGTAAAATTGCTTCATTTTGGTGCTGCGACGTGGTGGCCAACTCTGGTACTATGAGGGGGGACATTTAGCCTTAATTAGGTACCTTAAACAAGAGAGATGGGTTTACGGGTTTAGGTATGTGGAAGCCCTTTGCTTTCGATATCTTCTCCAATAAGTGCACAGCTTTAGTATAGTCGGGACTATTCTTCTTTAATCGTACAACTTTGAATATCTGCTGGGGCGATGTTCCCTCTCCGTTGAAGATCTTTCCCTGAGGAATCAAAATTATCTCTTAAAAAAATCAACCCATGTTTTCGGGATCAAAAATTTGGATTAGCCTCCAATTTACCTCCGATTATTGCTCATTAAATGAGCATGACGCTCAAGGGTGGAAACGCCGTGAATATTCGCCATGATATTATTGAAAAGCGAGTTGGTGGGCCTGCGGACATTGACGCCTTAAAGCACAAGGGGAATATGTCCAAAAATCGATTTTGAGTTTTTGGTATCTATTATGTTTTGTCAAGCCTAGCTTAATTACAATTTGGGAAGTTAGGGAGGAATAATACGTGAGCATTTCGTGTAACGGGATGTAATTATTAAAAGAGACCCTTCGCCCACATCTAATTTAATTAATAAAACCAGGAAAACAAGCCATCAATTGAATTGAATAGATGAGTGCAACCTTTTTGTTATTACGATATATTTAATGAGCGAGAGAAACTAAGAAACAGTAGGTATCTAGCGACCAAACTATGCTACACAACACATAATCCACGTGATGCTCATTACGTAAACAACTGCACCCTAACGACTGATGCGTAATAAAACCTTATGCCGATCAGAGGTAACGAACGGCTCAGGCTGCAAAAATCGTTTTGGAGTCGTTGGAATCAGCCTGAAAAGCTCATTCCATAGACCCTTGTATGAACGAAATCGGACAAAAACTTTCGTCCCGCTTTTGAGGCCTCCTTAGTTACACATCAGAGATAAACAACTTTCGTCGTGAAGGACCTCCCGAAAACCGATGAAGGGGATGAGGGAGGAAAAATCAAGGTAGCCTATAACCACCCCCCGAACTCGCTGATGAAAATGAGACCATCCTCATGAAAATCTGTTGAGCCGCTCGGGCGTGATGCTCTGTACACAAACAAAAAAAAAAAAAAAAACATACATGTCGAAGAGGTGAGCGCACCTTTCCATTTTTTGGAAAAAGGTTGCGCTAAAAACTGGGAGAGAGAGATAGCGACGCAACATTAGGAGGAACTGAACTGACTTATTTTATTCATAATCGATATATGTGAGGTAAAATCAATCTGTGACAATCGATTTGTTTCAATAGTAATCAGGAACTGGAACAGAATCTGTTCCAGTTCCTGATTACTATTGAAAGAAATCGATTGTCACAATAATCTGATTGTTATCAGATATCAACAGGTTGACATTCACAGTGTGGTGTTTGCCGACGGTGCAGAGGTCTAATCCAATGAGGTGGTTAGGGTGAGAAATGACTCCTCTGCTGAGTAGCAGAGGAGTCATTTCTCACCCTAACCACCTCATTAGGTTGACATTCAATGTGGATCGACGGCACAACACTCTCCCCGCTTAGCTTGAAACCCCGCGATTCAAAAGTAATAAAAGTATGCACAATTAAATACAAAAAATATGACTGGATCATTAAATATACATCACCCTAAGAGCGTTTACCTATCTCCTAAGAACCCCTTACGGCAGTCTCTTCAAAAGTCACTCACCAATCATTGCTACCATTATGGTCGAGCACAACGTTCGGGTCCCTTTACCTCATAGCCTATGAGTCATAGTCTTCTGTGGTGAGCAGGTCTTGGCGGGCGTGGGGTCTCTAGCGCGGCAACGGTCGTCCAGAGCCTAAATCACCTGCTGGTGACGTGGTGGCAGGACTGGAACATCAAAGGACCGCGACGGCCCAAAGGAGATGGTCTTCTTGTGCGGTACAATTGTGTGTCGCAACTGGTTTATGTGGCGTTTGAGTTCTCGGCCAGATACATCCAGCCTCACCCGATAGTGCCGCTGACCAAACCTCCAGACGATCCTCCCAAACTCCCAAACAGGTTTGGCCCCCTGCCGGAGCTGCAACTTGACTTCAAAGTTGGGTATACAACCTATTTTGGGTATACAACCGTGAAGACGTTTGGGAACTCAGTGAGTACCTTTTCTAGGCTTGCGACCTTGTTTATAGTCGGCTGTACCTACTGGGATAGGTTGCTTTTCAGAATCTAAGTCTTTGAGCTCAATCCCAAGATTCCTGATCCATTGCCTCCCCAATAGTGCGGCATGTTCCTGAGGGAAAATGAATAGCTCGCCTAGTGTTTCTATGTTGCGGTACATTCACCGAGGCATTTCCTTTTGGATGGATCATGTTTCCCGAGTACGACCTAAAAACAGTTTTGGGATCTCTGAGCGGCAGGTTAAGGTCTAACTTATTGTAGGTACCTACTCATCTTCGCCAAGCAGTGAGTAGCGAGCCCCTGAATCAACTTCCATGCGCTGTGATTTGACATTTATGAGCACTGACACAATATACATATATACGAGGAATCTCCCACCTCGAAACCGAAGTTGTGGACTTGTTTGACATAACCCCAGAAAGTTACTAGTTTGTAACTTTCTGGGGTTATGTCAAACAAGTCCACAACTTCGGTTTCGAGGTGGGAGATTCCATAGGAGTGGTGATTTGCCTCGACATGTGTGACAGAGTTCGCCGGATTCAACTGGCTTGATTTAAAATTTTGTGACAGGGTGGTTATGCAAACCCGCGATACTTGACCTTTCCGGGAGCAAGAGTCACACTGGACAGCGTCCTAATCCACTCGACTGTTGGCCACTCGTTGGTTATTCCTTGCACACCTCGTACACAGATCCTCAATCCCCAGAGCCCTATAATCTACACGACTTCGGGATTTGCCTCGTGAGTAAGATTGGCGGCCTCGGCCGTTTCGGGAATCCCGACTGGAAGAGCGGTGGCCGCTTCCGCGTCTCTGGAAGCCATTACGTGAATCGTGATTGCGAGATTTGTCACTGAAGTCGCGGCGTGACCTACGTAGCGAACCATTGATGAGGTTTGTATTACTGTGGCTAGTAGGGGGTGCTGACGCAGACTGAGACAATCTCAGCACTCTCGATCCGCGCCGCCTCTAAAGCGATGGCTCCCCTGACAAACTGTGCTCTGAGAAACATGTCAGAAACAAGAACAACAGTTCCACACGTACATTTTATATTAAATTCACAATCAGAAATATCGCGTTGTAGGGTTGATACAAACTCTGAAATCGACTCACCTTCCCTCTGATAAATATTCAGGATGTAGGTAGTGTTGGGACACTATCGTGCTCTTTTTGGGTGTGAGACTTTTTTTTTTTTTTTTTTTTTTTTTTTTTTCAGGTTGTCGACGAGCGCATCATATTCTAGATTGGAAATTATTTTTTCGGGGCCGAGAAAAGTGGTTAAGCTATTGTAATGCGTGGAACCGACAGATCCTGATGACAACTGGGCTTGTTTCTTTTTGTCTGTGAGATTTTTCAGGGCGCAATAATTCTCAAATCTTTCGAAGTAGCACTTGAATTTTTCTTTAGTGGGGTCATAGTTTTCAAGAAGGCTTACGTTCGTGAGTTTGTTTGAATCCGCTCCCAATCCGCCGGGTTGTAGTGGAGAAACACGTTTGCGGGAAATAGCGCGGTTCTAGGGCACGTTTGCGGGAAGATTTGCGACACGTTTGCGGGAATAGTAGTAGCCTAGAAAGCACGATTTCTGTTAACATTCCGTCAAACCTGGAACAAACCTATTATTTTTTAACGCAGTTTTACCTCGTCGCCAATAATATCGACAACACAACAGTATCGATGGAATCATCTCGTCAAGGCCTATCGAACTGAATGGAAGAGCTGAAGGGAAATGGACAATAAATGATAACAACTGTTGAAGAACATGTCCACACGTGAAACGTTTTCTACTGCATAGGGGGAATATAATATACCACAGGGGAAGAACGGGCGTCGTTTTTTTAAGGTCGAAAGATGGCCCGTTCTTCCCCTGAAGCGCTCTCTGAGGCCCGTTTTTCCCCTGTATACGTTTTTTCAAACGCGATCTTCGGCCGTTTGGTCTCGTTTTTCCCCTGAACTAATGGTTCCATCGAATTCGCCATCCCAAAATCTATGAGAAACGGTCGCTAACTCATTTCACCAAAAACATCGAGTTAGCCCATTCTTCCCCTGTGGTCTTCATAATATGAATATTATAATATATTAATATGGGAATATTATTCCCATTGGGCATTTAGCTTTGGACATATTATAATATTCACATTATGAAGACCACAGGGGAAGAACATAATATGATATTATGTCCATGGGCATTTTCCCATTGTTGCAACAGCTGAACGCACAATGGGTATGTCCAACAGCCGAACGCACAATGGGAATACGTCCAGTCAAAAAGGGTCGATTTTCACGAAAAGGAAATCATTAACAGATGCCTAAAAGTCATCAATCCAAGGTCCGATTTTCCCAAAGGGAACATGTCCAACATATTAGCGCCGCCTATATTTAGAATTCGCTAAATGTGAACTCTAGAATATTACGGGCTTGAAGGGTGTTTTAAATTACTTTCACGAGTTATGATAAATGTAGAAGGGAATGAGCGTAATGTTGAAACTCTGCTACCAGCCAAATTTGATGGTATTTGGGGACCAATGGTTTTCCTTTTCCTGGGAAAAATGTGATTGAATTAAATAAAATATTTATTGAGCAGAACCTTCTCCCCAACCAAGCAGTGAGGTGTAAATTGATAAAATGAGTTAGAAAATACCGAATGTACTCGCCGTGATTCTTAAGCTAACATACATTCGGTAAAGGGTTACATGCCCCAAAAGGAGGCCAACATTTATATGGGTTTAAAATTACCCTTAGTTAAGTGAAATCAACCTGAGCTAAAAAAGTCTCTTGAGACCGCTGTGCAGACGGTGAACTTTGCAGAGAAGTCAAGTTGATTGAAGGTCCTCGAAGAAAATGTTGAGGAATTTGGAAGGAATGTAGGATTTTGGGATTAGCGCTAAATTGGACCAACCTTGTTGGGTAGGTATGGCGGTTCTGGCGTCGCCTGCGTGGTTTAGGTTGACGTCGGCGGTTTTCACGGCCGTCGTGTTCATGACGGACTTGGCGTGAGCCGATCCAGGTGTGGAAATCGGCGGATCCAAGGATGGAAATTGATTCGACGGAATCATGTCGGTGGCTGACTTCGGTGTGGTGCATCGGCCGAAGTTAATTTTACGTGAGGTCGCGGGGGGGGGGGGGGGGGGGGGGGGCGATTTCGCCTCACGGATTCGAAGTTTACTCGATGGATTTACTTGTTGGACTGAAGATTTTTTCTCCGAGCGGGAGGTGAATTAGCTGATAGCCGGCAGATGTCGTATGTGAGGCTTGATGGTCCCAAATGGAGGGAAAAATGAAGGGATTGGGGAAAAGAGGCAGGGGGGATTTTATCCCGATGAAGTTCGAATTCACGTTCACTAGTGCAAGTGAGTGCCACTTGCACGCCTAAATTATAATTAATTTATTATTAATTTAACCCCATTAAAACGTGGGGAAATTTGTCTGTAATTAAACGCTCGTCTTAACACAACATACTAAGTGCACAATGGGGTTATGTCCTTCCACCTTCTATTCATCATCCTTTTATCATGATTCTCTGGAACTGATCTTCTATAACAACTGATTAATATTTGAAACGACTTTTTAATGATGGCAACTAAAAGATCAAAGAAGGTTCTGGTGGCATCGACGGTTTCTTTTGTACGTTCAACTACATAGTTTCAAAACTTCAATCGCGTTTTTCTCGATGTAATGACACGCACTGTTAGCAAAACCATTTAATCAATGAAGTGTTTTTATAATAACATCACAAACATCTGAACTGGGTGTTACCATTGATACTGTAGTAAACGGAGGTGATGTATTTTGGATTAAGGGACTTATCGCTGGCAGTGAGTGTTGGTAACCCTCAGTCCGTTAAAATGTTGGGTGTTGTACTGGATCCGAAACTGAGTTGGAGGCCTCACTGTGAACAGCTGGCCGCTTCCTTAAATAGCGTTTCCTTCCTTTTGCGAAGACTTTCCGACAAGCTTCCCAAGACTGCCGTTCTTGCTGCCTACTATTCAGTTTTTCAAAGTAGGGCTGGATATTGCATCCTTTGCTGGGGCCACTCGCCACACAGCGCCCTTGTATTCAGCAGTCAAAGGAGAGCTGTCAGAGCTATCATGGGCCTAAACTATCGGAAGGACTGCAGAGATGCTTTTCAGGAGCTGGGAATACTAACAGTACCAGCCCTGTACATCCTCGCTTGCCTTACCTATGTGCGGAAAAACATCACCTCATTCCCCTCAGCCTCACACACTCACAATACACGAAGTGCCAGTCAGCTTTCGTTGCCCCACTCTCGTTTGGACGTCAGTAGAACTTCTACATCGTGGTGGGGAATAAAATTTTTTAATGCCCTTCCAAAATCTGTCCGAGAAGAGCCTGTGCCAAAATGTAGAATCTCATGTAAATCCCGACTGTCACAAATGGTGCCGTACTCATTTGAAGACTTTTTTCTCAACATCAATCCAGTGAAACGTCTTTAACGTGTACATGCCCTTAATTCATCAGTTTACGATTGAAATTTAATGTTACCATCTTACTTAGTATTTTCAGGCCTAACTTTAATTAACCGTGACCATTGTCAAAAGCACTCTGTGTAATATGGCAAATAAAACGCTTTCTGATTCTGATTCTGATTCTGAACCCTACATGTTTCCCCCACTTTTTCTAGTTCATTCCGCACTTCTCATCTGGTCTGCATGTTTCCTCTCTTCCCGCCCATCGACTAGTACGCGATACGACAGCTCTCCAGTCCTTCATAGGGACCAGCACAGTCTACATGCAGTCTTGTCCAAGGTATCCCCGGTACATTCCACGAGTAGATTGGTGATTCCTCTGGCTTTGGCCTCCCCTCTTGACATGGGCTGCACCCCTTGGCCCACCTCTCAATCTCCTAGTCTATGTGAGGCCACCAAACATGCATTCGTGCCATGTTCCGCATTGCTCGTACACCCAGATGTCCTGAGTGCAACATCTCCAGAAACCTGGATTGGCTCTTCTTTGGGGCCACGATCCGACCGTTCCATAGCATTATGCCTTCCTCAGAAGACAGTTCATCTCTTTTCTCAAAGTATGGGAACCACTTGCCGTCCAAATCCCTCTTTTCTGGCCAACCCCCCTCCATGTACCGTAATACCCTTTGCAAATCTGTATCTTCCTTGATTGCCTCCTTCAGCTCACCCCGGGTCACTGGACAGCCTTGGAGCCGAATGTGCAACAAATGGGTGCCATATGGTTTTCTCGGTACTCGACGCCTCCACTCCTTCCAAGGGAAGTCTAGACAAGGTATCCGCCACACAGTTGTCCTTTCCCTGAATATGCTCCACTTCGAAATCATAGCTTCTCAGAATCAGTGCCCATCGGATAAGCCTGTTTGCTGCAATCTTCGGAATCTCCTTTCCCTCCGACAAGATTCTCATCAAAGGCTTATGGTCAGTTCTCATAATAAACTTTCGGCCCGGAGGTATTGATCGAACTTCTTTACAGCAAATACCAAAGCCAATGCCTCCCGATCTATCGCCGAATATCTGGCTTCCACAGCCGCTAAAACCCTGGATGCAAACGCAACAGGCTTTTCTTCACCACCAGGGTACCGATGCCACAAAATAGCTCCCACCCCTCTAGCACTTGCATCCGCCGTTACCCCCAGGGGCAGGTTCAACGAGTAATGCACCAAAGCTCTAGCTTTCCGAATCTCCTGCTTGACCGTCTGAAAAGCCCTTTCTGCTCCTTCCGTCCACCTCCATTTCACCCCCTTCCTTGTCAGCTCATGGAGAGGTGCACACACCACTTGCAAATTCTCAATGAACCTGGCATAAAAATTCACCTTGCCCAAGAATGATTTCAGTTCCTGCACACAGGTCGGTTGGGGCATCCGTGTAATCGCCTCCACATGATCCTACACTGGCCTGATTCCCTCCTCATCAAGCACATGTCCCAAGTATTTGACACTTCGCTGCAGCCATTTGCATTTCGTCTCCTGCGTCTTAATACGGGCCTTGTCCAACCTTTCCAATACCTGACCAACTGCGTCGAAATGCTCTTCTTATGTCCGGCCTCCAATAATAATGTCATCCAGGTACCACGCTACATTTGGCACCCCTAAAAAAAAGACGATTTAAGACGAAATAGTCTATTTCCACGATAAAAATATATAAACTTGTAGACGCGTTTCGGTTGATTAGACCATCATCATCAGTACAATACAGAGTGAGGAAGATGTACTGATGATGGTCTAATCAACCGAAACGCGTCTACAAGTTTATATATTTTTATCGTGGAAATAGACTATTTCGTCTTAAATCGTCTTTTTTAAGATGGATTCCCACTATCTCGCCGCATCCACCTTACATTATGTTTGGCACCCCTGTTAGAATCGCATCCATGGTCTTCTGAAACTTTTTCGGCGCAAAGCTCACCCCAAACGGAAGACGTTTATACCTATAATATCCTTGGTGTGTAGCTAATCCCGAACAGTTACGGGATTCCTCTTCAACCTCCAGCTGCAGGTACGCATCTTTCAGGTCGACCGCTGAAAAAACCCTGCTGCCTGTAAGCTTCGTCACAATCTCATCGAACGTAGGCATTGGGTGCTCCTCTCCCATCACATGGGGGTTGATCGTCACCCGGAAGTCACCGCAGATCCTTATTGCCCCATTCGATTTCATTGCAATGACCACTGGAGCCGCCCACTGCAATGGGTTCGTGGTTGTGTCCACCAGTTCAATAATGCCGTGCTCCACCAGCCGACCCAACTCTGCCTCCACCTGGGAGCGCATTGCAAAAGGACCGGCCTTGGCCTGAACACTTTGGGCTCAACCCCTGGCTTAATCCTCACCTGAACCGAATGTCCAATAATCTTACCTGTGCCCTCCTGAAACACAGCCTTATATTTCGCCTTCAGACCTTCCAACTGCTTGATTTTGCCTGGGTCCGTCGCTGCCAATTCATAACCTCACAAACCCCGGCCCCATCTGGCATTGGAATTTTGAACTTTATGGCCCAGTCCAACCCTGTTAAGAAGAGCGTTTAATTACAGACAAATTTCCCCAAGTTTTAATGGGGTTAAATTAATAATAAATTAATAATAATTTAGGCGTGCAAGTGAGTGCAGTGAATGTGAAATTTGAACTTCATGGGGATAAAATCCCTCCTGCCTCCTTCCCACAATCCCTTCATTTTCCCTCCATTTGGGACCATCAAGCCTCACAATGTATATGTCATACGACATCTGTCGGCTATCAGCTAAGTCACCTCCCGCTCGGAGAAAAATCTTCAGTCCGACAAGTAAATCCATCGAGTACACTTCGGCTCCGTGAGGAGAAATCGCCACCGCGACCTCACGTAAAACTTACATCGGCCGATTTACACCCAAATCGGCCCGAGTCCGTACACAGCACCCAACGAGAAACGTCTCGTCCGCGGCTCCGTGGGGTTCAGTCAACCCCCACGTAAATCAACTCCACCGACATGATTCTGTCGAATCAATTTCCATCCTTGGTTCCGCCGATTCCCACACCTGGATCGGCTCTCACAACAAGTCCGTCATGAACACGACGGCCGTGAAAACCGCCGACGTCAACCTAAACCACGCCGGCGACGCCAGAACCGCCAGCCATACTCCACAAGGTTGGTCCATTTAAGTAGCGCTAATCCCAAAATCCTAAACCCCTTCCCGCACGTAGTATGTTTTGTTAAGACGAGCGTTTAATTACAGACAAATTTCCCC
The DNA here is from genome assembly GCA_955831195.1 of Pilophorus perplexus. NCBI lineage: Eukaryota > Metazoa > Arthropoda > Insecta > Hemiptera > Miridae > Pilophorus > Pilophorus perplexus. The sequence continues at coordinate 53,078,925 of OY037008.1, forward strand.
ACGTTTTAATGGGGTTAAATTAATAATAAATTAATTATAATTTAGGCGTGCAAGTGAGTGCAGTGAACGTGAATTCGAACTTCATCGGGATAAAATCCCCCCTGCCTCCTTTCCCCAATCCCTTCATTTTTCCCTCCATTTGGGACCATCAAGCCTCACATACGACATCTGCCGGCTATCAGCTAATTCACCTCCCGCTCGGAGAAAAAATCTTCAGTCCGACAAGTAAATCCATCGAGTACACTTCGACTCCGTGAGGCGAAATCGCCCCCCCCCCCCCCCCCCCCGCGACCTCACGTAAACTTAACTTCGGCCGATGCACCACACCGAAGTCAGCCACTGACATGATTCCGTCGAATCAATTTCCATCCTTGGATCCGCCGATTTCCACACCTGGATCGGCTCACGACAAGTCCGTCATGAACACGACGGCCGTGAAAACCGCCGACGTCAACCTAAACCACGCAGGCGACGCCAGAACCGCCATACCTACCCAACAAGGTTGGTCCAATTTAGCGCTAATCCCAAAATCCTACATTCCTTCCAAATTCCTCAACATTTTCTTCGAGGACCTTCAATCAACTTGACTTCTCTGCAAAGTTCACCGTCTGCACAGCGGTCTCAAGAGACATTTTTAGCTCAGGTTGATTTCAATTAATTAAGGCTAATTTTAAACCCATATCAATTTTTGGCCCCCTTTTGGGGCATGTAACCCTTTACCAAATGTATGTTAGCTTAAGAATAACGGCGAGTACATTCGGTATTTTCTAACTCATTTTATCAATTTACACCTCACTGCTTGGTTGGGGAGAAGGTTCTGCTCAATAATTATTTTATTTACTTCAATCACATTTTTCCCAGGAAAAGGAAAACCATTGGTCCCCAAATACCATTAAATTTGGGTGGTAGCAGAGTTCAACATTTCGCTCATTCCCTTCTACATTTATCATAACTCGTGAAAGTAATTAAAACATCTCATAAAAAACCCTTCACGTCGTAATATTCTAGGAATTCAATTTTACCGAATTTCTAAATATAGGCGGCGTAAACAAACCCAAATAAGAGAGCATCCTCCGTCTCAACGACCACTAGACTCAACTTGTGGGATTGTCCCCAAGCTGTAACATTCACCCATGCCTTGCCTAGTGTGGTGATAGGTTTGCCCGTATACGCCACCAATCCACCTGTCCGTTGTAATTTTGGTGACCCAACTTGTTTCCAGAACCGCTTCCCCACCACCGTCTGGGCTGCCCCAGAATCATAGAGCATTTCACAATCCACACCATTAACCACCACAGGCACCATCACCTTGCTACCTAGAGCCCTTATCTGGTTCGTGTCGCTGCCACTGTCCTCACTGGCTTCTGATAGTATCTCATTCTGAACCAGCCTGGTAGTCCGCCGCCTTCTCAACACTACTGCATTCCCCTTTGAAACGCACACACGGGCATAGTGACCTGGCTTGCCATAGGCCTTGCATTCAGCCCTTGCTGCCGGGCAATGAACTCCTCGCTCATGTTTTTCAAACCCACAATTCACACATTCCTTGTGTGGATCTAGCTTCCTGGGATCCTTGGCCCTAGGCGCGTCCTGCCGGCCTGGTGATCGTTTGTGGTCTGTCTTGCCCCTCTTCCACCGGAGCCGCCCTCAACTCGCCGCAAATCTTCTGTAGGGTCCCTCCAGGACGGGCCCGCCTCTAAGCTCTTGAGCCTTGTCTGCTGCTGCATGGCTTGCTCAAGCCCGAGAGCCGTAGCCTCAACTTCCTGAAACATCGCGGTGTTGTTAGGATGAAGCCGAATCAACTCCTCCTGCCACCTTGGTTGATTTATCCCAACCAGTAGCATCGCTAGAAATGGACTCTCTGTTAATGAGACGAAAACTGAGACTCTCTACTTTGGGTTGCGGGACTTGTCATCCTTGGACGAAAACCCCCCAAGCGTTAGATTACCATACTGGGAGTATTGGTGGATCCAAAGCTGAACTGGAACCAACACTGTGAGAACCTTGAATCTAGGTTAAATTCCATTGTTTTCCTCCTGCGTAGGTTACAGGAGAAGCTACCCAAAACTGCAGTCGTAGCGGCATTCCATGCTGCTTTTATGAGTCGTGCGACTTATGCCATCCTCTGTTGGGGTCATGCCGCGTCGGCTGCCGCAGTTTTCGCATGCCAACGCAGGGCTGTACGAGTGGTCGCTGGGCTGAAGTACCAGCAGGATTGTAAGCCAGCCTTCATAAGATTAAACATCTTGACCATCCCTGCGGTTTACATACTCGAAGCTCCGTGCTACGTTTTCTTCAACTTACACGAGTATCATACCTCCACTCATGGGTATAGAACACGGCATGGGAGTGACTTGCTGGTACCTTTTCACCGCTTGAAATCATCCCGCATCAACAGTTCATGGTGGGGTATTAAATTTTTCAATGCCATCCCTAAAGAGTTGCGAGCGAAATTTACGGCAACAAACGTTAGGCCAAAACTTGTCAAGTTTTTAAAATCCATCGCACCCTTTGATTTTAATGAACTTTTCCTCAGTATAAAGAATGTAAGAGAGCTCTAGTTAGGCATAGGTTTTGTAAATTAGGTATCTAATAGCTTGTTAATGATGTACTACCTACCGCTGTATTATTGAAGTAAGTTTTTGTGAGCTGTAATTTTGTAAGGAAATTTTGACCTTGTCTTTGCACTCTGTGTTCTTGGCAATAAAAAATCTTGAATCTTGAATCTTGAATCCACTAGCTGGTCCCGTAACCGTTCTTCCAGATTTCCCCCAAACTCACACGTCCCCGCCAACGTGCGTAGCGCGATGATGTACTTCGCCACCTTTTCATCTTGTTCCTGAAGCCTCGTAGCAAATGCCCGCCTTTCCGCAAAAATACACGTCGCCCTTACGTAGTATCCATCCAATACTTGTTTGTTTGTAAGTTACGGTGCTAATGTCCACTGGGCGAAAATGATCGACCAAAATTTTGAAGGATCCTGCCCCAACGCAGGACAAGAACAGGACGCTCCAAACGTCCTCTGGCAGCGTTCTAACCCTTGCAAACCGCTTTACCTCGATTTCGAACCGACTAACGTAATATGTCCACCCTTCTTCCTCCTCAAACTCCGAGAACTTGAACGACTGCATAAGCCGATCTATAAATAACTGTCCCGCCTTACTTTCATCATCGTCGCTATCTTCGCAAGGGTTCGATCTCTTCTTCCTCGTTTTTTTTTTTTTTTTTGACATAGTCCGCAGCGCCACTTGTAATGACACGCACTGTTCGCAAATCCATTTAATCAATGAAGTGTTTTTAGCGCAACCTTTTTCCAAAAAATGGAAAGGTGCGCTCACCTCTTCGACATGTATTTGTCGTTGGTACAAGGGTCTATGGAATGAGCTTTTCAGGCTGATTCCAACGACTCCAAAACGATTTTTGCAGCCTGAGCCGTTCGTTACCTCTGATCGGCATAAGGTTTTATTACGCATCGGTCGTTAGGGTGCAGTTGTTTACATAATGAGCATCACGTGGATGATGTGTTGTGTGGCATAGTTTGGTCGCTAGATACCTACTGTTTCTTAGTTTCTCTCGCTCATTAAATATATCGCAATAACAAAAAGGTTGCGCTCATCTATTCAATTCAATTGATGGCTTGTTATAATAACATCACAAACATCTGAACTGGGTGTAACCATTGATACTGTAGTAACCGTACACTCGAAATGGCGTTATTGGACATAGGTCTATTCCATTTGTGCTTTAAGGTGTCGATGTGGGAATAGTCAAGGGTTGGCTGACGAAGCCAGCAGGCGGTGGCCCCTAGTCTTTCCTCTAATATTGGAGCTCCAGCCCAGGGAGGACGAGGAGAACGAGGATGCTCATTTTGGTTTATAATAAACCTATTCCTCCTGGAATAATACAACTATGTAGCGCACTGTGCGCTACTCGGGTTAGGGCGATTGGAATGAAAACGTTGCGGGCACAACTAGATGGTAAACCGAGTACTTTGTCAACATTTCGGATTAAAAAAAAAAAAATCCTACTGCGCAATACGGCTCGGACGGCGGACGGACATTCTTTTTAGAATGATACACCTATGTAATCGCGATGGGGGTCGAAAATTCTGATCGGCCTCAAAATTATTCGTTTCAAGAGGTGTAGATTCCAAAAACGAACTGTCCGTCCGGGCCGTTTTGGTCAGTATACTCTAATAGGGATTCCTATAGGAATCTTTAAAAAAATCTAAAAATTTGACAAAATACTGAGTTAACCATCTAGTTGTGACCGGAAGGTTTTCAGCCCAATCGCCCAAACCCGTGGGGCGCCAAGGGGCTAAAATGGGACTACGGGAGGGGGCTTTTTGAAGGCTTTTGGCTATGGGTTCGAGTTAGATGTCGTTTTCGAAAAAGATTTTGCACGTAGAATCCATTTTTGAGGGTGCCAAACGATCCGATTTTGCTGTGGGGATCACGGGGCTATCACGGGGGCTACAGAGAGGGTTTTTGAAGGATCCCTGAAGGTCAAATATTTTCCTAGTAAAAAAAAGAAAAAATTTTTCCTATAAATAAAAATAAAATAAAAATTTCGAAAAAAAAATTTCTAACAGTTTTTTATTGACAGAATACCTACCTAATTAAAATTAATTATTAATTTTCGCACAAGTAGGTAAGTAACCTATTATAATACCTAATAATAAAGAATAATTATAAATTTATAATTATAAAAATAATTATTAATTTTATTATTAATTTTCGCACAAGTAACATAATATGTTATATTATAACAATAATTATAAAGAATAATTAACCCTTGAGTAAAATTTGCACCGATTTGGAATCTAGACCTCTTAAAACGTAAAATAACGAATTTTGAGGCTGATCAGAATTAAACTAAATTTCTTGCCCTCCGTTGCGATTACATAGCTGTACTATTCCAAGAATAATACACCAAAATAAATTTAAAAAACAATGCTTCCTCTGCCTTGCAGACTCGGAAGCAATAGGTATTCTTTCTTAAAACATTCAAACAGAACTCACGCTTCTTCTTCGTATTTTTCCAAGAGACAAGTGAAAAATGAAAACCAAGATGTATACCCGAAACGACATATTAACTGTTAACAGCCAATATGCCCAGGATGTTGCCCAAGAATTAAAAAAAAAAGTCAACCTACGGAGCAAGTCGGTTTGTTACATTTGACGGGGAGAATGTCCAGTGAGAGTGACCCACCAAGAACTGGTCCGTAATCTGGTAACAATGCTAATAATTACGACTTTCGAAGAACTATTCATAAAAAGTCGTCTTCCGTTGCAAACTATGAAACAAATCGGGATGCCTAACAAGGGTCGTAAAATGAAGCGTTATCTTGTAGCAGTTTATAGCTTAGTTCAAATTTCACAGCGCGTGAGAGAGGGCAGTTTTAGGTAAATCCAAGATAATAATTAGGTACTATTACTGTAGGTAGGTATTCCTTGGATTTGGTTTGCCACACTAAATAATGTATTGATGGACTGATAAATATAACACAATTTGTGTGCAAAATAATTTATTTCAAAGGTAGAAATGATGCAACATACTTCTTCAGAAGTGATATGACTAAACACACACTTCGGTATTTTAAAATTTAGCAATTTACAAATTCGTACTTTAGAAAATTCCTGAAATTTTTCAAAGTACGAATTTATTTAATAATTGTAAATTATTTACAAAATTTGTAAAATAGAAGTATATATTTAATTGCCGTATATACAAAATGCCGGAAAATAGAAGTATATATTTAATATATACTTCTATTTTCCGGCACGCTGGTGGTCCCGGAGAGTAGATTATGTTCCTGGCCCTGAGGTAAAAAGCGTACCCCACAATAAGGCATGTTAGAAGGGATTTTAACCCAAAGTTGGAAAAATAACAGCAGACGCTTATTCAGCATTAGGAGGGACAAAGGAGACTCTTAGTGTGAGGTCCTGGAGCATAAATTGTGTCTTACTCTGGTATAAGTAGAGCGGGGAGAAATACTGAAGCAACAGGACCAGGTAAGAGGCCTATTGAACCTCTTCAAGGGGTCAGAATCACCATAGTAACTCCGAGAGGTAGCACAATGATTCTTGTGATGTTATCACGGAAATGCGGATCTTGCAAGGATCTGTCCGTACCCCCACCACCAACTACCACCACGAGCATTCAGCGCCCCTGGAAGCCATCCATTGGGAATTATCATGGAATTTTTTCAATTTTTTTTTTTTCGAAAGTAAATCCTACGAGAATAACAAAATCGACAGTCAGCTGGAATCGCTTCCAAAAATTATTATAATTTAGAGAATGTGGAGACGTTAAATACGCGGGAGTAGAATCGATCAGCTGGGTCAGTGACGTCGTTTGGTCAAGAAGGTGCTACCAACCTCGGCAGGCTGCCGAAGTTGTTGCCATCTGACAGCCCATCACAACAAACGCTATCGAATCACCGTCAATCTGATGTAATAAGACGTTAAACTATAAGTAACGGTACGGTACGGTAAGGTACGGTACGGTAAGTATTCTGAATTATTTATTCACTATATCAAAGGACATGGAATAAGGAAGAGGAATTGTCAGTTGATAGGATGAGGTGGGCTTCCCGCCAAAGACTGCCGAGAGTAACGCACTCTGAACGAGTATCCTTTGTCACTAGTAAGTTTACCAGGAGCCCGCTAGGTGGAGTCCGGCTAGGTGGTTCGGGGGTTTTCGACTTCCAAGAGATGGGTGGTTCCATACATTTTCATCCCTGGCTCCAAAATTTGGAACCATTTAAGTTAATGTTCCAGTGACACCAATATGGTACCTAACACTCCCGAAATCTTTTCTCCAGCCAGAAATAGTTAAATTCGGATAACATTCGGATTCAAACGATAGGAGAGGGTTCAGTTAAAATAAAAATTGAAATTAAAATTCTACATCAGCGCTCTCCAAACTTGTTACAATGTCAATGTGACTTTGTTAGTCTACCTAATCACCTAATTTGTCGTTGCGGTAGTGACGTGAATTCTTTTTTCTTCGTGCAATTTATTTTTTGGCCGGTTAATGATTAAACTGACTTGAAAAATATTTTTGAGTTGTTGATATCCTTTTCTTCTCGTTCAATAAATTCTTCTGTCGGATTGGCTTGTTCAGTCGTTAGAGTTATTTTAGAGTAGGTAGTGCAAGCGCTATAAGTCGGGCTTTCACTTTATTCTGGCGGGTGATTAAATTACAGGTATTCTAACATATTAAATATTAATAACATTATTAAATTTTAATAACATGACTTAAAGTTTGTCACTCAATTGAAGTTCGGAACTTGAAATAAGAATCGCCTCAAATTTCAAGCAATTACACATACCAAAGAATAACAAATCATTTTAACAATACCTATTAAAACATCTGCATTTCAGTTTAGTGTTTGGAAAGTTTTTGAACCCCCAAAAGTAGATTCTACGTCCAAAAATACCTCGAAAACGACAGCTAACTCGACCCTATGGCCAAAAACCCCTCCCGCTTACCCTATTTAGCCCCACAGAGCCTCACTGGTTTGAGCGTTCGGGCTGAAAACCTAGCGGGCACAACTAGATGGTAAACAGAATGTTTTGGTACCTAACATTTTAGAATTAAAAAATAATCCCTTCTACCCAAAACGGTATGGACGGCGGACAGCACGCTGCGGCGTACATACCTACCTACAGCAGATGGGCATTTGATTTCGCGACATGAAAAGAATACCTAAATTAGGTATTCTTAATATATTAAATATCTACTATTCTAATAATAATAAACAAAACCGGAACTGTAATGGAAGAAGGAAGTTGTTTCGCGGGACTCTGAGCCGGTTCCATGATTCTCACCTCTGAAATAGGCACCACGTAGCGGTTCCACTTGGAACGTCACATCTCTACTGCTTCGCTAAGCGTCTTCCTCGTTTGTTTACCATGCATTGTGTATCATGCTCCGACTTATTCGATTTATGCGTAGTAGAATTATCATCCTTCAGTCATTAGTAGTCAATTAATATTATCAGTGAGTTTAGTACCCAGTGATAAGTGATTCCCTTTCAAGCTTGCCTTTCGAGGCAAGCAAAACGAAACTTAAGTGTTCAGTAACTTGGTGCGGCTGGTCCGTCAACCAAGCTCAGAACATTTCCCTTCACTCTCTCCAGCAGATCTGCAGAGGTAAGTTTATAATTAATAATTTTCACTTTCAATTGTTGCCTTTTCAAGTATGAAGTACCTAATTGATAGACGGCGATTCATTTCAGGCAAAAGAGCTGGTTGGATTTTATCAATGAACCTCAGCTGAACGAACGCTCTACGGACTACCTACTCAATCAAAATTTGATTGTACATACGAAGTTATGTGCGAGTGTGCTCTGTTCACTTCCAAAGCAGAGATTTCCGTACACCAAAAGTATCTTTCCTTACGCCTTTCCTTCTGTCCATCAGTTCAAGAACGAACCCCCTTTTGATAGTTCCGTAGATTTTAAATTGTTTCCTCAGTCATCACTCATCACTCTTTCATTATCCCCACCTCACATTCCTCTCCCATATCAACCAAGCACTCTCGAGGAAACTGTCGACCGACAGTGAGTATTTATTTCTTTAATTATTATTATTATTTTATTTTTTTCGAACCACGGTGGGGTTGTGTCATAAATTAATGTTTCTTTTTATTTTTCCAGTTGATTCGTTCTCACACGATGTAGGTAACCCAAGTATTAATACGACTCAGACGACTGTATCATCCAATTCGGGGATGAGGAACGTTCCGCGAAGGTCCCTGACATTTTCATTGGAAAATTTACCATCTACTTACTTTTGCTACACCTGCGAGTGGTAAGTGAACTCGTGTGTGTACTTTGATATTTTAAACTACAGTTCGGATCTGACTACAGTATTTTATTTCCAGACGAAGAAGCTGCTTCATCGAACATCCCCTTAAGGCATCACATATTTCTACACCGAACCGTCCTGCTTCAGATATTTCAAGGGCATACCCCCCTGCACCACATATGTACTTATATCAAATTTGGCTGCCCCTGCAAGTGGTAAGTAAACTCGTGTGGGTAACTACTCGCAGTTTTGACATTGTAAATTGGAATTTGGCTCTGACTCCAGTCTTTTATTTCCAGATGAGGGGCGTGATTCATCGAACGTGCAACTTATTTCAACTCCGTCCCCTCCTGCTTCAGATTTTTCAACTTCGCGCTCTCCTGTTGGTAAGATGGTTTTTCTTTATACATACTAGGTATCTTCGTAGATTCACATAATTCGAGTAGGTATAAACAATTCAGCCTCTCAATAGGTAAGTAGGAAGGTACACAAGTCTTGGGTGAAATTCGCTGCGTTTTAATTGCACTGGCTAAATATTCCTGTCTCATGAAAACCACCTTAGGAATAGGTCGCAATCCCGCGGGATCCCGTGTGGTTTCTAATAATTAGAAGAATTACTCGTAAAATAATTTTGCATTAAAAAAAATTTTCTTTACAAAAACGCTGCAAATTTTGCAAAAGGGGTTATTATTCGTTAATATAGGTTAATTGCGCAAAAATTAAACTTAATTAGATGGTAAACTGAGTATTTTGTGAAAAGTTCAGATTTAAAAAAAAAAGCCTACTGCCCAAAACGGCACGTACGACGGACGGACATTCTGTTTTTGGAATCAATACATCCTGAAACGTATAATAGCGCCCCCTCTTTCCGCTCTGATAGATTAGATAGTATCTGGATCTATAGATAGGATAGTATCTATAGATACCACAAGAATAGCAAAAGTATTGTGAACTACAGGCATGAGGAGGACTTATATGAATCATTGGCAATGAGAATGTGATTCACAAGACAGAAAAAGCTGTTTTTTTTTTTTTTTTTTTTTTTTTTTACAAAATAAATCCTGCTGTATCCCGCGTTGAGAATCCCGCATTTGCAAGATTGGAAAAACACCGCGGGATTGCGACCCCTAGTCGTAACCTACATGCTAAGGGTTTTGTTTTTGTTTTGGGCCTGAAAATGCTAGGTAATAATACCTACAAAATTTGAATCAACGTTCAATGTTTCCAGGTGTGATAAACAATTCACGAAGTACTAAAGAAGAAACTCTACGTAAGAAGTTGCTTCAGTCTCAAAGGCACTGCCGCCTGCTGAAGAGGAAGTTGAGCCGAGCAAAGAAAATAAGTATACACGGTAATAAATAAGTATGCACCCTCGTCTTTGATGAAATATCATTAAAGGGGCTGGATACTGAATCTGGTGTTCAATTATTTTGCGTGAACACTTGGTTGCTAACTATGGAATTCATGAAGACGTCATGACTTAGTAAGGACAAGGTTATTAAACCAAGATTGTCTTGAGAATGCATTCTCCATAGTTAGACAGCAACACTGGTGTTCAGATCATCCAACCCCCAATCAGTTTGAAAGTGGGTTGAAGTCATTGTCTCTTTCGTCAATGTCTAAGCTTCCAAGCTCTGGTAATTGTGAGGAAGAATTGGGGAAAATTTTGGTCTGCGTAAGCAAGCTAAAACCTCCAGCAACACCACACAATTACCAGAGCTCCACCAATGAATGTCATGAGGAGCAGGAAGACTGGATGGAGGAGGCTGTTGGGACAGTGCCAATGGGGTCGATTGAGGAGAATTCCTTTCATTATTGTTGTGGATTTATAATTAAAAGGTTTTTGAACCGCCATAACTGTGGCGAATGTAAAAACGTATTGCTCAGGGGGGACAAAATATTGTCGGAAGATTATCAACTCTTCGCCTATTTCAAAGCTTTCAGTGACGTTTTAGGTGAAGAGTTTGGCCATTTAAGCCTTTTTTCTCTCGGTTTCATACCGTCCTACATCGTCCTGGAATTTCACAGATGTTCCAGGAACATTTCAAAAAGAAGGGGTGATCAATAAACCTGTGTGGTTCAGCTTCAGAAGAGAGTTATATTTTTAAAATATTGAATATTTTGGGAGGTCAGGTCCCTAAATAGGAAATTGGGGGATCCTGAATCTGCAAAGAGAAGTTCTATTAACAAATTGAAAAAAGTAGTAAAATAACCTAATTGTAAAATATTTGTAAATTGAAAATAGTAATATAAACTAATTGTAAAATAACGCTTTGTAAAATATTTGTAAAATAATTGTAAGTAATTGTAATTTGTAAAATAATTTCCAAAATTTGTAAAATAATCATTGTAACCTTGCCTACTAATTGTAAATACAGTTGCCTTACGTTTGAAATGATGAACTTCATTTACTCTCCCTACTTGTTTTCCTTAATTATTCTCCTAGAGAGATCGAAGCAACCTTTTTTTATTTTGTGAAGACATTTAATGTCTTCACAAAATAAAAAAAGGTTGTTTCTATGAAATTTTCAAAAGGCGGGCTGGCCGAAAATGACAAAGGTTCATCACATGAACCAAATTGTTCCTTAAATGAAATCCAATTTTGAATATTTGGGCCCAAAAAAGTGAACATTCGAAATTTAGCGGCAAGACGGTAGTGGGTCAAACCTGGCGCGATCTGTGGACGTGGAGGCAAACTCCTTGTTGGGTATTGGCCCTTAGTAGTATCGAGGATACTCGCGGAGGTGTCGCTAGCAGTCGAATGTGGGACAAATGGGGGGGGATTCGTTGAAAAGGAGGGGAGCTTTTGGACACGGCTTCTAACGCTGAGTGGCCCTTCCTCTATTTCTTCCATGATCAAAGGATAAACCTTCGTAAATTCCTTCTACACGCTGTAGATAGTAGCGCCCCAAGTGAGAGCTTTGCCTTGTTTGTGACGTAGATTGGTCAAGTCAGCCTCCCGGACAGACCCGCGAAAATTCGAACTGCACTACTCGTTTTTTGCTCTTCTCTCCTCCAACAATTAAAAACAACTGATTTCAGTGTTGTGGCGATCCAACGTGGACCGCACGCTTTATATTTAAAATTGGTCGGCACTGCCGACTCGGCAGGCGACGGCAAAACTTAGCACTTCACTCACGAGGAGCGGTAGCGCTGGGGGAGTTTCCGCTTGGGGGCCGGGGGGGGGGGGGGGGGGAGTTCATTCCCAATCCTAAGATGAGATGGGCTAGCACCCGGACCCCCTGGCGGATTCGCCTTAATTATCCTTTTACCTTAGCGAACACCATTAGTGCACATCGCACATTTGGCTCAAATGGCTTATTTACATACACGTTTCTCTGGGCCCCATGCAGGAATAGAGAGGAATGTAGTGAACTACACATAGGATACCTTCCAATCCGACCAGAGTCACTCGAGTGTGAGAGGGGGTAGGTACTTCTACTGTGTAACTATCGCCCTAGTGGAGACCCGGAGAACTACTCTCGTTTGACAATTAACGTCCAGTCAGAGTGAGCCACTAGCCCTTCTTCCAAGGGAAAGCCTGGAACGCCTTACTTAGGTTTCCCTGGAGGAAGGTGCTACAACAGTCACTGTTGTTGAACAGTGCTACTACAATAAATTAAAGAAAAAATTGAAGGAACTCTCTCTGAATAACGAAATTGGATGTGTAGTTGTGTACACTAGAGACTATCCGCACACCTGCCTCCCAATCCGCGCATGCGCAATCGCACTTTTTTATCAGTAATGTTTCGATGTTCGATCTTCGTTTCGATGTTCCATCACCTTCGATTATCGTCACGGCCATGTCAATAACATGATGTTTAGGTGGAGTTACACTGAGCGAATCTGCCTCGCGACTCGCGAGTCGCGAGGCGTGATGCGCGCATCGAGACGCGCCCTGTCTAAACCTTTCTAGACCGCGAGTCGAGACTCGCGAGGATGATGCGGGCAAGGTGTCGGTCTCGGTCGCGCATCTCTTTGATCTAGGTACCTCGAGTCAGATGCGACACATGTAAACGCGAAGAAGTGAGGCGCGCATCATGGATTCTAAACAGTCATCGTTGCCTCGCGGAAACTAATCGCGCTCGCCCTATTCCTGGCCCCGGAGCCCTGATTCGCGCGTCAGATTCGCTGCTCGTCTCGCTGGATTTCCTCACGCGCCTGACTCGCGCCTACGCTTCGCGAGGCAGATTCGCTAAGTGTAACTCCACCTTTATGCCAGACAGTGAGGCGGTTTCCTATTTTGAACTGCTCCCATGTGGATACACTGTGAATAACGAATCACATCTAGCCTCTCTGATCAAGAGGGTCGTGACGGAGGTCGGCGTCTCGGATCGGCCTCAAAATTTGAAATTATCCGTGTCAAGAGGTCTAGATTCCTAAACCGAAATGTCCGTCCGCCGTCCTGGCCGTTTTGGGCAGTAGGAATTTTCTTTAAATTCTGAAATTTTGACAGAATACTTGGTTTACTATTTAGTTGTGCCCGCAAGGTTTTCAGCCCGATCGTCCAAACCCGTGGGGCTAAAATGGGGCTACGGGAGGTTTTTTTTTAAGGCTTTTAGCTATGGGATCGAGTTAGGTGTGGTTTCGAATTATTTTTGGACGTGGAATCAATTTTTGGGGGTCCCGGAACGATGCGATTTCACTGTGGCGATCTATAGGGCGTTCATGTGGCTAAAAATGGGATTTTTGAAGGATCCCTATGTAATCGCGACGGAGGTCGACGACTCGGATCGGCCTCAAAATTTGACATTATCAGTTTCAAGAGGTCTACATTCTAAATCCGAAAGGTCCGTCCGCCGTCCGAGCCGTTTTTGGCAGTAGGAATTTTCTTTAAATTCTGAAATTTTGACAGAATACTTGGTTTACCATCTAGTTGTGCCCACAAGGTTTTCAGTCCGATCGCCCATACCCGTGGGGCGCTATGGGGCTACTGGAGGGGTTTTGAAGGCTTTTAGCTATGGGATCAAGTTAGGTGTCGTTTTCGAAGTATTTTTGGACGTAAAATCTGGGCAAAAATGGGGCTACTGGAGGGGTTTTGAAGGCTTTCAGCTATGGGATCGAGTTAGGTGTCGTTTTCGAAGTATTTTTGGGCGTAAAATCCATTTTACCACACTTATTCCCAAGGTGACTAGACCAGTGAGGCCTGATCAGTATCGACCGATCACTGTCCCGTCGGTGATGTTGAGGCAACTACACAAGATCTTGGCAGCCAGGTTGATGCAGAACGTCCGGCATTGTCGGGACCAACGGGGCTTGATCAGTAACGTCGATGGTATTGGCCAAAACGTAACTCTTAAAGGGACCATATTGGCGGAAGCAAAACGGAAATTTAGGGAGCTGCACCTGGTGGTGGTCGACGTGGCCAAGGCCTTTGATTCTGTTAGCCACGATGCAATTAGAGCTGTGATGGTGGCACGAGGGTGGTCTCCGTCTTTGGTCCACTATATTATGAAGTTGTATGGATCTTTTAGCACCATCTTGGGCGGACAACGTATACGGTGCCGAGCTGGAGTTCGGCAGGGAGACCCGCTCTCTGGCACTCTTTTCAACGCAGTCATGGATCATGCCCTGATGTCGCTACCTAGCAGAATTGGCTTCACTTGCCTTGGGAAACGATGGCGATCGATTGCGTTCGCAGACGACGCGTGTTTGTTGGCGGCATCGGCCGCTGGGATACGGGTGCTCATCAGAAGTTTCCGCGAAGCTCTACAACACTGCGGGTTGTTGATCAACGCCGGAAAGTCTCTCTATGTGCCATTGGTTCCTAGGAAGGGTAAGTTGGCTGTGACTGCCAGTCTGGGTGACCTAGATGATATACCGGTGGCTCGCTCGAATGCCGTATGGAACTACCTCGGCGTAACATTTAATCCCTATGGCCCAGTCAGACCGGATCCCAACAAAGCTATCACGGACTTAGGCAAGATAATTCGGTCGACTCTTGGACCCCTGACGAAGTTAGAGGCAATCAGAACCCACTGGCAACCGTCGCTTGTGCATGGACTTGTTTTAACTGCACACACGAAGAAACAGGAGCTGCTCCAATGTCTTGACATACGAGTGCGAGGAATTCTACGATCATTCCTAAGGCTGCCCAGAGATGTTCCCAATACGTTCTTCTACGCCCCCGTGGCAGATGGAGGGCTGGGTTTGATGTGCTTTTTAACGCTTATCCCCTTGCTACGGAAGAAGCGTGTCAGCGAGGCCCGTAATACTTTGTTTCGTGAAGACAACAGTGGCATTGAATCATCGACACTTGACAGGCGCCGCGAGCGGGCAGCTGCATGGCATAACACTGTCGACGGAGCAGACATGAAAATTGCTCGGGACGTTCCCCAGTCAACAGCCTGTATGCGTAACAACAACGAACGGGTGCCCGTGTGGCGGACCCTGGCGGCGATCAAGACATACGCAGCTGCTATACCGCTGCGGGCACGGATGACTAGAGGCCGGTTAGGTTCGGCAGCATGTCGTGAAGGATGCCCCCAACGTGAGACGCCGAACCATGTACTGCAAGTTTGTCCATCTATGCGTGAAGCACGTTGCAAACGGCATAACGCTGTCTGTGCCGTTTGGTGAATATGCTCGGCGGAAGGGTTGGAGTGTATGGACGGAGACCCTGATTAGGACGGAGACCCTGATTAGGACCGACGAACACCCGTTCTTTAACCACATAGCCAGAGAAATTATCGGGAAAAGAATCAAGTCTTCTATTTCAGAACATGAACGGAGGTCTTTCGATATATGCACAGTTGACTCTTCCGGTATATTGCATATCACATGACAATCACCTATCTTGAACGACGGAGCATCTACTGCTGCTGATAATAGTTCTACTTTAGTTTTGTTCAACGCTCAGGGGATTCGTTCAAAAATTGACGAAATAAATTTTTTTCTGGAGCATCGTCAGGATATTTTCTGCATAGGAATGACTGAGCACTGGTGCAAGCCAGGGGAATTACGATTTTATTCCCCTGTTGGGTTTTATCTAGCATCTTCCTTCTCTAGGACATCCAAAAACGGTGGAGGTGCTGCAATTTTTATGAGGCAAGGAATAGGATCTACGGTACTTTGCGAGGTCGAAAATTTCTCTATGGAAGACACTTGTGAAGTGGCAGCTGTTCACGTCAACACTCTCAATGTAACTATCTGCTGCGTGTATCGTCCTCCCAATCAAAATAGCTTCGATGGCTTCATCTCTACCATGGAGAGCCTTTTATCGTCATTTTGTTCGCCCAATCGCATGTTGATCCTAGTAGGGGATTTCAACATCCACTTCGAACAATCATGTATAATTCCGTCCTACATTAAGAACCGATGTATCTTTGAGAGCCTTCTGGACAGTTACGGTCTGCACGTTACATTGAGAGAGATCACGCGTCACCCATATGCTGGCCAGTTGGGTGATCCCTCCTGTCTCGACGTGGTGATTACTAATTTTGGTTTCGGCCGATACAAGGCCTCAATTAGCCGTACAGGGTTTAGTGACCACCAAGGAGTTGAATTTGGTCTTTTTAAACGCATTCCTCCTCCCGACCCTGTGTCCTCTTGGTTTAGACGGATGAAATCTGAGAACATCCTCTCCTTGGGTCAATTGTTATCATCGGTTTCCTGGTTTTCGGTTTATCGGGCTGACGGGGTGGAGGCTTCAACCAAGGAGTTTCTGAGGTTGTTCTCTCTGGCCTTTGATTCGGCGTGCCCGTGGACTTCTCTCAAGACTAATCCATCCTTTAAGCAAAAGAAGAAGCGTGGAAGGTTCACGGATGAAATTCTAGAATTGCGGGATAGTTATCAATACTTCAGAGATTTAGCACGTTCCTCTAAAAATCCGGACTTCAAAATCTTAGCAAATGAGAGTCGCAATAAGTATAGGATTGCTTTAAATCGTGCCTTGCGCGACTCAAACGACAGCAGAATAAGCTCGGCCCCAAATAAACCAAGGGTCTGTTGGGAGGTGGTGCACGAGGTGCTGAATTCTAGATCTCGGGATTCTCAAAACAGTTCGAGTTCCCTTAACTGTGAAGGGTTTAGCGACTTTTTTGCCAGCGCTTTTCAACAGCGCTCTTCCTCTGCTCCCTCTCATGAATTCTTCGATTTTTTAAATAATGTTCCCAGTGTGCCAGTTGGCTTCGTCTTCCGTCCAGTTTCGGTGGAAGAGGTTTTCGCCACCATTATGGCACTTAATAATAGTAATGCCACGGACTTCATTGGCTTAAACTCTCGGGTGGTGAAATCAGTTGCCAATCTAATCATCGAACCTCTGTCTTTCATTATTAATAGGTGCTTCTCTGAGGGTAGGTTCCCTGATTGTTTGAAGAAGACAGTGATAACACCCATACCTAAGAAAGGGAATTCTAGTGATTACGATGGCTTTCGACCCGTTTCTAAACTGCCAGTCTTTGTGAAGGTGATGGAGCGGATCATGCTTGGGAGATTGGGTGGTCATTTGGATGATCACTCCGTTCTCCACCCTCAGCAGTTT
The DNA here is from genome assembly GCA_955831195.1 of Pilophorus perplexus. Taxonomy (NCBI): domain Eukaryota; kingdom Metazoa; phylum Arthropoda; class Insecta; order Hemiptera; family Miridae; genus Pilophorus; species Pilophorus perplexus. The sequence continues at coordinate 53,096,223 of OY037008.1, forward strand.
GGCTTCCGAAAGGGTAGAAGCACCTCCACTGCAGCGAGCTCATTGATTTCCGAGCTCTTTTCCGCTCTGGAGAGTAAGGAGCTCACCCGTCTCAACCTCTTCGACCTCTCGAAAGCCTTTGACCTTGTGCCTCATAATTTGTTACTAAAGAAACTAGAGCACTATGGGTTCAGTGATCATTCAATTTTGTTTTTTAAAAGTTTCCTCGAAGGCTGGTCCCAGGTCGTATATTTCAATGGGTCTTGCTCTGAGGAGGTCGTCATTCCGTGTGGAGTAAAGCAGGGTAGTATTCTTGGTCCTATTCTATTCCTTTTGTATATCAATGACTTACCAAGCCAATTCTTGGACTCACTAGCCATTTTTCTTTTTGCCGATGATATAACCAGCCTGGCAAGGGGATCATCTCGTGATGAGCTTGCCCACGACTCATTAAACAAATCCAATACGATAGAGAAGTGGTGTATTGCAAACGGCTTGGTCTTAAACAAAAACAAAACCCAGACTCTTGAATTGGGGCTCAACCGACGTTTTGACCAATCGGTCAACTTCCTGGGCTTGAGAATCGACAACCGTCTTTCGTGGTCTTCTCATATCGAAGCACTCTCCCCTAAATTATCTTCTACGATCTTCATGATCAGAAGGCTGAGAGGTGCAGTTTCTGATGAGGTCTTGCGCTCAGTTTATCATGCTTGTTTTTCTAGCAGAGCTACCTATTGTATCGTTGCTTGGGGCAGCTCCAGTCACGCTATAAAGGTGTTCAAGCTCCAAAAGCGCGCCATCAGAATTCTGGCCAATCTCCCTTGGAATGAGTCTTGTAGGGGTTCTTTCGCTCGCCTAGGTATTCTTACTATACCTAGTGCTTACATCTTGGCTGTTCTCAACCTAATGAAGTCCAATTTGTCGCTCATCCCAGTAGTCTCCGAGGTGCACCATCATAACACCCGCTCACTAGGCAACCTTGTTGTCCCATTTACCCGCCTCAGTACGGCTCAGCGCATCAATCCGTTTCAGGTGGGGACTCGTTTGTTCAATGCGCTGCCCCATAATGTGAGAATGTTGTCCATTAAAGCGTTCTCCAGGGTGATCAAAGCCCACCTACTTGAAGCTGAATTATACACCTTGGAGGATTTTTATAAGATCAAGTGGGGTGTTGCAGCCTGTTGACGGTGTTGTATTCAGTGCTAGTTTTAAGTGCCCCCCGCTCTAGTGTATGTGTTAGCTTAAATCTAATTTTTTCTTAGATGTGAATAGTACTCTTGTTCATTCTTGTTCTCCCCTGTAAGCTTGAATGTGTTTTTTAGATTTTGACATGTGATTGTTTTTCTATGTGAACTACCTATCATTTTATTACTCATGTCTGACGTTTGCCCTGTCAAGTTGGCCTTGGCAAATAAATAAATTCTTGATTCTTGATTCTTGATTCTTGAACAAGCCATTCGACCCGACGTCATAATCAAGAAAGATGACACTGCTTATGTCGTCGAGGTGGCCATCTCGACAAACTCTCCGACCTTTCCCTTGCGCGCCCTCCTCAATAGGAAGAAATCCAAGTAGGGGACTCCGGTAGCGATGCAAGCCGTCAGGGAGCTCACGGATTCGACGGTGGTGGAAGTACTTCCGGCTATTCTCCAGTGGCGCGGACTCTGGGATGCACACGCGGCGAGAGGGCTCCGAAAGATCTTTCCGCCGTTCATTTTGGAGTGGGCTGCCAGGAGAACGTTGGACGGTAGTGGCTTTATATGGCCAACCAATTACCTCTACCACCGTACGCTTTGTCGCCTCCCCCGTCTTGCCAACCTTCTCACCTCCTCCCCACCATATCTTGACTTCTTCTCCTACTCTCCAACTCACCTCAAACGTACGCTCCACGAATTTTTCCTTTCTTCTTGACTTCTTTATCTGTGTTACCGATCACCATAAAGTTCATTTCATTTACTTCCATTTATTTGTAATTTAGGTCTCCATTCATAATTATATATGCATCGATTCGGTTGTGTTTCCATTAAATAGACTAATTTTGTCTACGATAATTAGTGATTTATGTGTTTCTGCCTACGAGTGTATGTATTACTTTTGTATAATTGGGCTCTGCCCGTTTCTCAATAAATAAATAAATAAATAAATATGGGCTGCCTTAAGACGCAGACACCTAGTGGGGGCTCATTGAGCTCCCCCAAGGTCAGTATTCCCGTCCCTTATATTCTCTCCCGGTAATGATGCACCTTCTGATGCGCTACCTGTGTTTGTTTCCGATGGACACGGCGAGGGACACAACGCCTCCCTGGGGAGACACCACGTCCCCCTATCCCCCCGGTGCAGCTACCTGGACCCCAAGGACCACGGCGACAAGAAGAGTTTATTATATGAATCATTTAAAATTGTATTGAAGTAGTATAAACCAATAAATATTTGTTAATGGACGTAAAATCCATTTTAGGGGGTCCCGGAACGATCCGATTTCACTGTGGCGATCTATAGGGCTTTCATGGGGCTAAAAATGGGATTTTTGAAGGATCCCAGCGGGTTAAATATTTTCCGAGTAAAAAACAAAGAATTTGAAAAAGAAAATGAAAAAACCGCCCTCCATTGTTTCAAGAGGCGGGTTTTGGAAGTTAAGGCAACTTCGATTGAAACGCGTAGCGAACAATCGATCTTTCTCATAACGCATCGATTACCGATAAAGGAGTGCGATTGCGCATGCGCGGATTCGGAGGCAGGTGTGCGGATAGTCTCTAGTGTTGTGTATACAATGAATGCAAACTACACGTCTGGGCGGAACTCGCAGGGCGCCATCTTCTGGTTCAGTTTTGGTAACGTAACACCTTCAATGTTCACTACATCTCGTAGAGGTCGCGTTGCAATCGCAATCCACCCGCCGCGGCGCGCCGATCCATCACTGGGTTGGCGTTTTGGGAACGCTGTTCAACACAGAGTGAGTTCTCCTCTCTATTCTTCCATGGCTGGGCCCGCTAACCAGGACTACTTAGCTGACACTCATTCAGTAAAGGAAGCCGGTCAAGCGGGGCTAAAGGATGTTTCGCGCGGGATACTTGCCCAGGCCGATATTGTTGACAAATAAATTGTATCAGCCGGGAAAGGTATCCTTCGTAAGGATCTTTCTGTGAACGATCACACCTTTGCTGACAATTTGGTTGAGGTAGCTCGGGAGCAGACTGTGTCAAACGTAGATCCAGAATATCGCATTTCTATTGAAGTTGACACTTCAATGTCAATGGAAACTGCGACTGGACTCCCTTCCGAAAATGTACGCACCCCAGTTTGTCTAGACGAATTTAGTCAAGCTGAGGCCAGCGAGATTTCCAATCATGTACCAATATCAATCCCTGGGTCTGCAAACCACAACAAATCGTGCGATGCCCCAGGTGCACATATTCGTACACTCCCTTCATCATCCACCAAAAACATAGGGGGCGAAATCCTAGATCTGACGCTAGAGGCCTTCCCCCAAACACACACAAACCAAATTAGGGTTAATTTAACCAATTTATGTTCACACAATTTACACGTAGGTATACCTTTCACATCCTCTCAACTGGGAATACCTACAAGTGTTTCTATAACTGTTATAGAAACATATTATGCTTCGGTCCTACAATATAACGGTAGGGTTAAATTCAAAGTCGGAAGTTTATGAAATTTCCCCACTGGCCGCTCTTATTCAGCACTTAACCCAGCTGACAACAACCCTGGGACAAAAACCCACCCAGGATATACGGCGTATACCTAGGGTGACCATACGTCCCCTTTTGAAGGGGACAGTCCCCTATTCGAGCTTCCAGTCCCCTTGTCCCAAGAGAAAGCGAAAACGTCCCCTTTTCTGAAGAGAATGGCAAAACGTTTCTCCACGTTGTCCAAACGTGTTGGATCATCTCATCAGTGATCCAACCACCAGACTTTCCATAATGTTGTGAAGGACCAGGACATAGAAATTTGACAGTTGAAGAAGAAGAAGAAGAAGAAGATGATGATCGTCTTATAAATAATGCGCCCAATCACTATCACTCATTCATCCTAGTGGGCCACTAGTGTGGCCAAATCGGGGGTTTTATCGGGGGTAAAGAGTAAAAGAACGTAATATCACGGCTCCACTGATATACATATCAGTCGTTAGAGGGAACCATAGGTTCAAAAACGTTGGGAATTTCGTTCTCTCGTTGCTTCCGACTTCGAACGCTGTAGTTGAGAGAGCCTTCTCAATTCATAGCACAATCAAAACTAAATAATAACAATTATTTTGAAACTAAATAATTACATTTATTTTGAAATCGTATCTACATCGAATTAATTCCAATCATTCTGATGATTGAGTACCATCCTCACAACGATGGCATTTCCCGCGTCCACTTTTCTCCAACCTACTGAAAACATGCTGTCCCATATTTCTGATCATGTTAACAATTGTGAGGTAGCCTCGGTCTGTGGTTCTTTCTTCAATGCTAATATAGTATTTTCCAAATTACGTTTTTCTCTTTGAACCTGAATCAGCTGTTCTTGAACGGAGTGTAAAGTTTTCAATTGTATTAATAGTTCCGAGCATCTTGAGTTTGAGGATGATAGTTTCTGTTGTAATTCCTGCTCTTTGGCTTCAGCCAATCTATCCTGCTCTCCTATGCACTCTTGCAACTGTTCATAGAGGCTTTCCGTTCTGTTCGATTTTTCTTTGAGTTGGATGATCCCCTGTTCCAGGTGTTTATTCTTTTCCTCATTGTGCACCAATTGTGCCTGTGTGTGATTCCATAGTTGCAATGTTCTGCAACAACTGTTTATGAGACCTGTCGCACTGGCCGGTGTAACCAGTCGGCAAACATTCTCTAGTTCGATTTTTAATTCTAGGGCTTGATCTGCTATCTCACTTTCCAACATTTGGTCGAGAAGACTTTCCATTGTTTTGGTTATTGAATTATTCAATTCTCAAGTTATTTTAATTTAATTTTATTTATTTTATTATTATAACTATTTATTTATATTTTATTTTGTTTTTATTTATTTATTTATTGTTTTTTAATTCATTAATATAAATACCTCTATTAATACTTGTTTTAATTCACTGATTGGCTTTTAAATTTATCAAGCCATTCCATTGGGTCACAAACTTTTGATTTCATTGATTCTCCTATTTATTACTTTTATTTCGCCCATTTAACTTACTGCAAACTTCAAATGCCTTACCTGTTTGAATTCACTGATTTTCCTTTAAATTTATCAATTCATTCCATTTGTCCACTAACTTTTAATTTTATCGATTTACCTATTTATTACTCTTATCCATTTATTCATTGAAATTTATCAATTCACTCCTTTTGTTCGCTAACTTTCAATTTCATTGATTTAACTCATTATTATTCCTATCTAGCCCATTTAATTTACTCTACTTACCAACCTTTATTTTATTTCGATCTTTTTACTTTAAAATTATTATTATTATTTTTATTATTTTTTAATTATAATAACTATTGCTATTTTTTACTTTGTTTACGTAAGAATATAGAGCCTAACGATTTCTGTCGCTGATGGAATTCACTATACCTAACGTGAGGATGAAGTTCCATTTTGAGCGTTTTCTTTGACAATCGAGCTCTAAAGTCCTACGTAATGTTGGTCAACATTTTTATCAATAAAATTATTGTGGTTGTGTTGTTATGTCACGGTGTAGAATACTATTGGATGTAGAAATACTAGAATGGTAGAATTGGGTGGTAGAATATACTATATAGGATAATACATTTACATACGCATAAAATAAACATACAAATAAATCAAATAATGGTACATGCACAATTTTATGGATCAATGATAAGTTGCACTACGCTTTATTAATTTTTTGAATCAACGTCTCGGAATGTTCGTATTTTCCTTTCGCTCGAAAGGAGGACGGTACCGCTTAATTTCCTCAAGGACGAGCTGGCTAAGCGTTTTGAATTTCCTTCCCATCAAGGAACTTGGAGGGACGGACCGAGCGACTGACGGAGTGCTCTTAGTTGGATTTATTTACGATTTTATTAATTATACAAATGAATCAGTGACTTGTTTAATTTATTTTTATTTAATTTAAATTGTTGATACGAGAATTTATTACTTTTATATAAAAAAAAATTGTAAACGTATAGGGCATGCAAAGTGATTTATAATATTTTCTTATTCGGTGAATTTATTTTAATATTTACTTTTATGGATGATTTTAGGGTTAGGGGCGGCACCAATAATTGGGAACCGAAGCCTCCACCAGGTGTGAGGTAGCCGGGATTGACGGTCTTGTTTTGTCAAGATTTGCTTTTGTCAATCCGGCGCCCACGGTAAAAATTTGGCAGCTAAATTGTCTTTTTGGTTGCGACCGGGAGGATCTTTTACGTGCTGCCGATCCTCCTTTTACCCCGTCCCCAGGTCCCTCCTTCAAATCCCTTGATGGAATTAGGTTAACGAGAAACACAGTATTTCAATATACCTTTTATATTGATTGAAGATCTGATCAACCTAATCTCTCCACCAAGTAAAGGATTTGCCCTAACCGACGACCGGACGCGATCGCGAGCCTGTCGGAGGCAAGTTCGGGATTTTTCAGAAAAGTGATTGGTAGGATCTGACCTGAGTGTTTGCGACGTGAGTGGCCGGTACCGAAGGTCCTTGGCTAAGTTACCATCGGGGCAGTGGAAGTGTTTCTTCCCGGACGGATTGTCGGTGACTGCTCCCGAGTTCTGTTTCTGTGTCTCCCTCCTGCCTTAGTTCCAACTGCTGAATCAGCGTCTCCCGCCGTTTTTGATTTTCCGTGTGAAGTGGATTTTCAGTTGGTTTAAAAACCACTTCTAACACAATGTTAACATGAAATTATTGATAGATGATATTCTGGCAGGTTTGGGTTGCAAAATTTAATTAAGTCATTCAATTAAGACACTTGTTCAACAGAAAAGTATGGGATTCAAAGTAAACATTAATATGTTTGCATTTTGTCTACTTTCCTACAAAATTTAAAAAAGAAGTCAATTACGCACCCACAATATTTTTAGCGTGTCCAGAGTTTTAGCACATCTCTGATTTGTCACCTTTTCTGTGATTCTGAACTAAGTCAGTTATGTTTCCTCAATTAGTGTCCTACTTACTAACTTACACATTTTGTTTCGCTATTTAAAATCTAGTTTTGCTTTCTTTTCCAATGGGGTTTTCCAAAAAATAAAGGATAAGTAGGTTTGATTGCAGAGTATATTTTGAATGTAATTAAAATATTTAACAAGACTCTTATTGTACTCAGTCGAGTTAGTAGGTGTTTAGGTGCGAAGAGGGGCAGGGGGCTGTGTTATGTTAACGTAACATACACCATCATTTTCCAGTGGGGGTCGGTGTCCCCTTTTAAGCTCACAAATTTCTGGTCACCCTACATATACCACATCCTGGCACAGGGCAAGTGTAGACGATTTTTCTTACAGGTTTTGAGCAGAATAATCTTGAATTTATTGTAAGCTGAAGACGACGCTACCAGAACAAGCTTACACAACCATAGACCAGCCAAACAAAAAAGTCTGCAATTTTTTCAGGGATTCGTGGCCGGGTGCCAAGGCAAAATGAAAAGCAGTTTTGAGCCGCTGCTCGTAAAAAAGGTCCCCCTGTTTCAAATCTAATACTAAGTCTTTCAACTGCCGTGAATCCGGCTCTCTCACAAGCCGTAGGTAATCATTGATGCCAGATTTTTCTGAAGCCCCTAACCGATCCTCTATGATCCCTATACTTACTTCAGAATGACGTAGAATGTTTTTCAAGCCCGAACCAAATGCGAGAGATTTTCTGAAAAAGAAAGAAAGCAATTTGATAAGTGTTGCAAATTTTAACACGATATTGTGTGTGCGTAAATAGGGAGTTGTGAGTGGTGAGATACGTTGTGGTATCTCGATTCCATCCGTATCCTACTCCAGCAGTGCGCATGCGCGATCGCCGATGGTATTGTATCTGCGATCCGTCGGTGGTATGTTTACGGAAAATACGATACCACTGGCCGATACGGAAGATGGTATCTAGTGAATCCTTATCGCAATGTAACCTACCTAATTGATAAACAGCTTCCAAGAAGACACACAAATCGTCGACAACAACAACGACGAAAACCGCGAGCAGCACAGCTGGCAGCTCAGTGCTGCCAGTACTTTCCTCTGTGTTGTCCTGAGTTTGTGAGGGGCTGTTAGGTGTTGTTTAGGTGCCGATTTCACGAATCACCGCGGTTTTATTTCACACCAGTTCGTTCGTTGTTGAAAGAATTTGGAGGAGCAACGAAACATTACACTATGGACGCAGCAATCCAGATATGTTAAATGTTACTCAATAATTATTATTGATTTGAGGAGCTGAGCTTCAAAACTCTCGCTCGTTCCACTCAATCGCAATTTCCAGAAATCACGAAAAACTCCGTATATGGATGTGTACATCCTTGCAACTGATCAGATCAAAATGGTTATGAAGTTTAATAAATCTAATAAGTTTCCTAAGGAGGCACTTTCGACGACAAACCCCAAAAACAACTCCACTTCGAATGCTGAATACCGCGGCGGTATTACCGCCTGATGTTAATGAACTTGTTTTAATAGTAACGTGACCCGTTACTCCAAGATCCTACTCGGAGATACCACCTAAAAATGCAAAATATTAGGGAGTTCCTAGTGGTGAGATACGTCGTGGTATCTCGATTCCATCCGTATCCTACTCCAGCAGTGCGCATGCGCGATCGCCGATGGTATCGTATCTGCGATCCGTCGGTGGTATGTTTACGGAAAATACAATACCACCGGGCGATACGGAAGATGGTATCTAGGGAATCCTTATCGCAAAGTAACCTGCCTAATTGATAAACAGCTTCCAAGAAGACATACAAACGTCGACAACAACAACGAAATCCGAGAGCAGCACTTTCCTCTGTTGTCCTGAGTTTGTTAGGTGCCGTTAGGTGTTGTTTAGGTGCCGATTTCACGAATCACCGCGGTTTCATTTCACACCAGTTCGTTCGTTGTTGAAAGAATTTGGAGGAGCAACGAAACATTACACTATTGGACGCAGCAATCCAGATGAGTTAAATGTTACAATCATTGTAGGTAACTCAATAATTATTATTGATTTGAGGAGCTGAGCTTCAAATCTCTCGCTCGTTCCACTCAATCGCAATTTCCAGAAATCACGAAAAACTCCGTACATACTTGCAACTGATCAGATCAAAATGGTTATTAAGTTTAATAAATCTAATAAGTTTCCTAAGGAGGCACTTTCGACGACAAACCCCAAAAACAACTCCACTTCGAATGCTGAATACCGCGGCGGTATTACCGCCTGATGTTAATGAACTTGTTTTAATAGTCACGTGACCCGTTACTCCAAGAACCCTACTCGGAGATGCCACCTAAAAATGCGAAATGGTATCTCAATCAATTTTGGTTAGCATCGCGCTTGGTTTCCCTAGATACGGCATCCGTATTCCAAGTGGTGGTATCTCGATCGTATCCACTAGGAACTCCCTGGTATCTCAATCAATTTTGGTTAGCATCGCGCTTGGTTTCCCTAGATACGGCATCCGTATTCCAAGTGGTGGTATCTCGATCGTATCCACTAGGAACTCCCTAATAATTTACACAATTATTGTGCAAACATTTTATTCAGTCGACAAAACATCATTTAAATAAGAGGAGAAAAAATGCATATTGGGTTTGGACCATACAGAGAGACCCTCAAAATACGAGGGGTTGGTGGAGAGGTCTAATCCAATGAGGTTATCAGGGAGAGAAAACGACTCCTATACATCAGCAGAGGAGTCTTTTCTCTCCCTAACCACCCTCAAAGTAGATTATTCGCCGAAAATTACTTTGAAAAACTTTGAAAATCCCATTTGCAGCACATGAAAGCCCCACAGTGAAATCGGATCATTCCGGGACCCCAAAAATGGATTCTACGTCCAAAAATACTTCGAAAACGACACCTAACTCGATCCCATAGCCAAAAGCCTTTAAAAAAATTAAAACCTCCCGTAGACCCATTTTAGCCCCACAGCGCCCCACGGGCTTGGGCGATCGGGCTGAAAACCTTGCGGGCACAACTAGATGGAAACCGAGTATTTTTTCAAAATTTCAGATTAAAAAAAAAGTCCTACTGTCCAAAACGGCCCGGACGGCGGACGGACATTTCGGTTTTGGAATCTAGACCTCTTGAAACGGATAATATCAAATTTTGAGGCCGATCGGAGCCGTCGACCTCCGTCGCGAAAACCTAGGAGTATTATTCCAAGAATAATAAACCAAAAATTGGGCACTGCGAGGCGCGGTAGATGCCCCCTGTTCGACTATATTCCACCAGACAAGGCAGCCATGTGTGATCCCCGGTCAGACAAGTTCCGTAAATCCAAGAGACCAGGTTAGTTAGGCAATAGCGCCCAGGTCTTCCCGCAGGCTCTGCACACCATCCTAAATAGGTTTGCTACATATACTATACTCTACCGACATACTCTATTGAGAAAATTGGATTCCAGGTGAGCTTTGCATCCAGTACTACATCCAGATACTTCACATACATTCACACTCCCGTACATCCACACAGTGCAGTCAAGTAGATCGGTCACCCCTTAAATTGATTCTACGAACAAAATACTTCGATAATGACACTCCACTCGACCTCTGTCCTGATCATAATATGATGACCATATTATGGTTCTCATCTCTTAGTTACCTAGTGTTACTCATCCAACTTTAATTTCTCGGTTGTGCGTAGGGTTTCAACTAAATAAAGCCTACTATTACGAAATTTATTCAGTTGATAAAAACTACCATGGACAATAATTGTAAAACTACCATGGATAATAATTGATAATTATTATCTTCGACCTGAACGCCTCTCAATCGACCCAATCGACCCATTGACCTCTCAATCGGCCATACCATCCTCAAGCTGCCCTCAAGAGGATTACCTACACTGGAAGCAAACATTCACCAACTTTCTGGACGAAATTCCTACGAAAGCACTACTATCGGCCCAGGTAAAATCCAAGCTGCTCACGAACTTTCTTAGTTTATCCATCTATAAGTTGGTCAAAGACAAGCAAGATTTTCAGACAACTCTCGCAGCGCTAGACGGAATTTACGTCACGCCGAAAAACGAGATATATGCTCGACATTGCTTGGTGATCCCGAGGCAAGATCCCTGTGAGTCAGTTGATCAGTATCAGTATCAGTATCAGAATCAGTTGGTCAGGAGTGCTCGTTCCAGGATGTTACAGCTGTCACCAAATACCACAGGACATTAGGCGAGGTATGATACAGAAAGCAGAAAGTGTAGTAGAGAAGGGCTGCGGGCCCCCCTCTCCCCCCCCCCAAACCAGTCCTGAGGCGGTGAGGTACAACTTGGGTCAGTATGAACAGTGGTGGTGACATGAAGACGTGTGAGGATGCGAACCTTAGATCTCTGGATCTTCTGTCTGCTCAAATCATCATACAGGTATCTGTTACTCAAATGCATTCAGCAGAAGTGGGCCACCCAGCTAGCTTCAACGTTATAGTAAGTAACTCAGTACACTCAATCAATCAATCAGTCAATCACAGGAGTGTTGGGAAGAGGCGACATAGCTGACTCAACACTCAGTACACTCAATCAATCAATCAGTCAATCACAGGAGTGTTGGGAGGAGGCGACATAGCTGACTCAACACTCATTACACTCCATCATGCTATGCCAGTTTGGCTTTTGCAATAAAAACTGATTGATTGATCAGTCAATTTCACTGAATCAATCAATCAGTCAATCATTGGAGTGTTGGGAAAAGGCAACATAGCTGACTCAACACTCATTACACTCACTCAATCAGTCAATCATGGGAGTGTTGGGAAAAGGCAACATAGCTGACTCAACACCCAGTACACACATTCAATCAGTTAATCAATGGAATGATGGGAAAAGGCAACATAGCTGACTCAACAATCAGTACACTCAATCATGGGAGTGTTGGGAAAAGGCAACATAGCTGACTCAACACTCAGTACACTCAATCAATCAGTCAATCATGGGAGTGTTGGGAAAAGGCAACATAGCTGACTCAACACTCAGTACACTCAATTAATCAGTCAATCATGGGAGTGTTGGGAAAAGGCAACATAGCTGACTCAACACCCAGTACACTCATTCAATCAGTTAACCAATGGAATGTTGGGAAAAGGCAACATAGCTGACTCAACAATCAGTCAATCATGGGAGTGTTGGGAAAAGGCAACATAGCTGACTCAACACTCAATACACTCAATCAATCAGCCAACACAGTTTACCAATCACAGTTTATCAATCAATCAATCATAGGAATGTTGGGAATAGGGCGATAGCCGACTCAACACTCAATACACTCAATCAATCAGTCAATCAATGAAGGGGAGAAATGCAGTTCCCCCTTAACCCATTACCACTCAGTCAAGCCAGTATTATGCAATCCAGCAGCTGTAGCACCATGGAGGAAAGAAAAGGAGATTCCCCTTCATAGGAAATCGCGTCCAGGTGCTTCATGCCTGCGCGCGCTACGCTACCTGCTGGAACTCATTTGAGTTGTCCCTTCTTTTAGTTCGCACTTATTTCGCTAGGGTGAGCTACTGTTTGTTTACGGCACATGTGTGTTTTGTTTACTGACTTAGGAAACGGTTCCCGTCGCGACAGCGAAGACTTATATTTCAGTGTTAATTGATCTATTATATTGAAGTATCAAATTTGCCAAAGTGGCTGGCGACCTTCTGTGGTAATTCTCCATATTGTTTGAATAAGAAAGAACACTGTACCTTTTAATTACCACTTTATTTTAAAAAACACAATGCTTTTCAGCTAAATTTTAGCCATCTTCAGGTTATACACATGTGCACAGAGTGGATTGAGAGTAACCTCCCTGACAACAAACGTAACCTTACATCAAACGGGGGAGAAAAATACGAAAGTTCCCTATCATGAAAATTACTATATTAGGTACCTATTGTGAAGTGCTGTGCTGATAAAATTAACCAACTTAAAAATTAAACCATTATGTAAAACTACTTATAATCTACTGGGACAATTGGGTTAACACTACGTAAAAATTAGTATATGTTGGAAGTGGGAAAGTGGGGAACAAAAATTCCCTCACCAGTCAAATATGGGAAACATTATTTTGAAAACAGAAAGTTAAGGGTAAACCAAAAAATAAAAATGTTTTGATCTGTTTCAACAATTTTGAATCGACAATACTGCATAAATAAATAAACTTTAATGTATTCCCCAGTTATCCAATTTACCTTCCCATTGTTGTTTGAATCTAAAATTCTCATCTGTGAATCTAATATTGACATTATGTCCTTTCTTTTTTGATAAATAAATTTCCAAATTCTCCCAATTGTCCATTTTTGTTCCCCTGCCACTAGTAACCCTATGAATGAGCTTAAAGTCCCCTGAATAACCATGCTCCTGTGTAAATAAATGGGTGGCAAAGGCACTTTTGTCTTTCAAGTCAGATAACTTTGCATTTAATTCCCTATGCCTCTGTTCTGCAAGTTCCCTGGTTTGATCCGACAAGTTTAGTTGATTGCACAATTCTATCGACTCCACACATTCATCTATATTTGATTGACATCTGGATAGAGCTCTAAAATGTCTAATATGTTCATCTTCCCTCAACTTGACCATCCTAGCACTTTGTCCTACGTATTCATTATTACATGGTTCGTTATCCCGTCCCCCACAGCCAATTTTGTATATTCCACTTTCTGATTTCGGTGAAAATTGTTTGAGTTTTGCATTATTCAGCCTTGAAATGTTACAGTTTGTATAAAATGCAGGCTTTATTCCAGCTTCCTCGAGGGGTTTCTTGATATTCAACGAAGTCGGGTTGAGATAAACTACTCTTCTGTAACTGAATTCTGTTGGTTCAGGCCTCAAATTACCCTGGAACGCTTTGTTGGTCATATTTCTGTCATAAGTTGTCATTAGTTTATCTATTGTATTGTTATTGTAACCATTATTTTTAGCTATAGTTCTTATAATATCAAGTTCTTCATTGTATGATTGTTCTGACTGGGGGACTGACTTGAGTCTATGAATCATTGATCTAAAAGAAGCCAATTTATAGTTCCAAGGGTGAAGATGGCTAAAATTTAGCTGAAAAGCTTTGTGTTTTTTAAAATAAAGTGGTAATTAAAAGGTACAGTGTTCTTTCTTATTCAAACAATATTGAAGTATAACTTCCTTTAATAAACAGTTGTCATTGGGCGGCTCGTGAATTATTAAAAGCTTACCTTTCAAGGCAGGCAAAACGAGACGTTTAGTGGTCATTTCTTTGGTGCAGCCGGCCATAATAATATAGTACATACCATTTGTTCTCTGTTACTCTGTGGTACATACCTATATTATATCCGAAGGAATTTCTCTTCACGTCCCTCCGCTATCTCAACTAAGGTAAGTGTTGGAAAGTACGACTAGGTACAAGATTTAAATTAAGGGATGATTATGTTATTTACGTTGGTTGTTAATTAGTTTCTTGAGAGATAGCCTCTTTCGTCTTACACTTGCTACAATACAGAACTCCACGTCTAAAGTACCTAGGTATAGTGGATTTACTTCAAAATCATATTTCTGTATTTCAGACAGAGAAGTTGGCTCAACTTCATCCAAAGAAAGGATCATTGTCGTCCTCTTTGCCTCTCTACCCGTCCGCCAGTTTGAAAATCAACTCCCATTGAAGCCTATCGCTGACCCTCGCTCAAAATCAAACATGTCTCCCATTTCTCATCCTCATCGCCCTTCAGAGCTGTCGCCGAAGCCACCTCATGCAATGCACCCTTCAAGAAAGCAGTACACGAAGAAGAAGGTATCTCAAGGTAATTAAAGTTTGCCTCGTCTTGGTATGACCTACAATGTACATTACTTTACACTACGTATCTTTAGTTTTTTTGGGCTTCCAAGTACTTGAAATTTGTTCATTTTTTGCAGATGTCAAAGGGGCCCCCGACAACCACTTCACCTGTGATAAAACTGCAGTTACGACGCTTACAGCATCAGCTCATTATCTTCATGGTAGGTAAAACCGTTTACATGCAAAGGCCTGGCAGGCCGCTCGTTCCGCCCTGACGGAGCAGTCGTTGCTGCCTGGCGGGCCACTGGTTCCGCCCTGACGGGGGCGGTCGTTGTAGCCTGGGCCGGAGCTTTAAAGTAATAGAATATATTACTTTAAAGCTCCGGAAATGGCTTCCATCTGATGGAACACTCGATCATCCTGTGATTTGCAGAACTTCCTGCTAATTGATATGTGATGTATATCATAATTAGAAGGAAATGATATTATCCTAATGTGAGGTATCTTTTTCCAGTTCCAAACGAAGAAACATAACTAATCAATGAGTCCACCTTAATCATCAAGTTCAACGTCACCGCTGCCCGGTCCTCTGCAAGGTAATTTTAAGCATTATATAATTGAATCGGTGAATGTCAAAAGGGCGGAATTCCAGGTTTTATTGACTTTTTTATTTTTTTTATTTTTTGTTGTTGTATTTTCGGATTTTCCGTTTCCTGTTAATTGTGATGTCCGTATCCTAATGTGACTTATTTTTTCCAGATTCAAACGAAGAAACCTTAACCCCATCGTAAAGTCCATCAACTTCTTCGCAGCCCAGTTCTCTGCCTCATAGTTTTAAGCATTACTACACAGGTTTACACAAGTGAGTTTCGAGGTGATTAGCTAAAAACCACAGTTTCAGGGATATTTTGGTGTGCTGAATTCAAATGAGTCATTTGAATTCAGCACATTTGAAATGAACACCGTTTGTCAAGGTTACGTCCATTTTTTGGGATACGCCTACTTTTAGTTTATTATTCTTGGAATAGTTATTCCCGAATTTTCGATCTCCGTCGCAATTACGTAGGTGTATTGATACTCCTATGTAATCGCGATGGAGGTGGAAAATTCTGACCGCCCTCAAAATTTAATATTATACGTATCAAGATTCCATAAACGTAATGTCCATCCACGGTCCGAGCCGTTTTGGGCAGTAGAAATTTTTAAACATGTGAAAATTTGACCAAATACTAGGTTTACTATCTAGTTGTGACTGCATGGTTTTCAGCCCGATCCACTGAATCCGTGGGGCACTAAGGGGCAACGGGAAGGGCTTTTGAAGGTTTTCGGCTATGGGGTCGAGTTAGGTGAATTTTTCGAAGTATTTTTGGACGAAGAATCCATTTTTGGGGGTCACAGAACGATACGATTTCACCATGGGGCATTCGTGACTATAATTGGGATTTTTGAAGGATCCCAGGAGGTCTGATAAGGTGTCGGTTTACGAGTAATTTTGGACGCATAATCCATTTTCCAAAATTCCACATCTATCCAAACATTGTACAGATTTTCTTTTCTTTCAAATTTTTTAAATAGGTAGGTAATAATGACAGAATAAATTTTTGCGCAATTACTCAATTACTGTATATCCAAGAATAATGAACCCTGGTGTAAACTTGGCCGCGTTTTCTGTTTTTACGCAGTTCTTATAGGTAGTTCCTTAAAGCCAAGAGGTCCACACGTGAATCCGGTTGCAAATTTGGATTCTGCGAGAAAAGTTACCATAGGGGGTTGGTTTCATCGGGGTTCTCGACAAAATATGAATTTCAACGAATAATTCGTTGAACCTCATATTTAGTAAATTATTAACTGCTGCTTACAAATTGAAAGCTGTACAAGCTCCCATGGAAACAATATTTTATCACTCTAGTAGGTTAAGTACCGATAAATGATAAAAACGCCGATTTTCTTATTACAGAAAATAATGTTATTACCTATACAGAATGTTTTAGGGTCATAAGAAAATTTCCACTCTTTAGCCGAGTTTTCGAAAATTTATATTTTCTTCTTCAGGACTCAGATAGAAGTTATCAAAGGGATTTAACAACGATGTCAATTAAAGGTAGAAATCGGGTCACACCAATCATTTGATTTGTGCTAGAAGTGGTATTATTGCAAGAGAAGAGAAGAAAGAATTTTAACACCATAAAAATCTCAAAGAAAGTTTACGAGCAAGTCGTACATCTAGATTACGTAGCTGTATTATAATCTCGATCCGTATATATACAGATTATACATGTATAATCTCGAGGTTTTCAGCCCGATCGCCCAAACCCGTGGGGCTCTGTGGAGCTAAAAAGGGGCTACGGGAGGGGTTATTTGAAGGCATTTGGCTATTGAATCGAGTTAGGTGTCGTTTTCAAAGTATTTTTAAACGTAGAATCCCAGACCGATTGGATTTCACCATGGGGATCTATTGGGCTCTCATGGGGCTTCAAATAGGATTTTTGAAGGATTCCAGGAGGTCA